>CALNVZ010002974.1:34062391-34165270 GCA_940671915.1 Paracentrotus lividus | reverse complement strand
AACGAAACCTCGATACCCAAAGAATATAGAGGGGGGAAGCGTTAGATTTCACGCGTTCATGCAGTGCAGTCGGGTGCAGCTACGATGGAAACTGTGTAGGGTCTCGCTGCGCATCACCCGCACAACACGCGAGAACGGGTACTACCCGTTTTCGGGCAGTGGCCGCTCTCCGTTTTGTTGTCTTTCGGCTTCGGCTTTTATTATATAGATAGGTTCAGCACCTAGTACAAACCTTGAAGACGTATCTTTATCGTGTGGTGAGTGCTAGAAAGGCATAAACACTTGCACTTGACACAAACTAGCACCCTTGTGGCTCTCTGCAGACGATACGTGTAGGCCTATGTCATTTATGTGGATGGATGAAGAGAGAAAATAAACCACTGCAGTATGATACTTAAATATAGTCTTCTACAGGCTAGAAATAGTAGAAGGGTAACACTCTCCATCATATATATGAGTGCCTACATTTGCACAGGCTTATATGGGTGTAGGGTTAGGGTTAGGTATGGATTTTAGCGCACTTCTAAAATCATTCAATTGAATGACTGTGGAGCAAACTGAGTTAACAGCCTTCGGATTCTCAGCAGATTGTATGCTTCATATTTTTATCCTAGCTTTGCCAACATTAAAAAAATTTGAGATCATTTTCATCAACTTTAATTGTAGAACAAAAGTATTAAACTGTAACAAAATTTGGATGAACAAAACAATTTTTTTTTTACAACAAAAAGGTAGAGAATGAAATCAATCACATGAATGACACTCATGTCACTTTACATTTTCTTGGGTACATTTTCAAGTTCATAAAATTGACAGTGAAGTACCATTTGGCAGAGAAGCAAGTAATTCTAGAATTTTCCCAATGAACTTGATGAACCATCCTAAGAAAAATGTCTCCTTCCAGCACCCAACGGAACTCAATGGGTCTCCAACTCTTATTGTCATCCTACACCCAGGGTCACTACTCAACAAACATGCTCGGAAAAGGGGAGAAAAAGAGCTCCAAAGTCGTGCTGTGAGCTTGGAATATCATTCGCGAGCCTTTACAGCTGCCCCAGGCCTAGCTCTTCCATCGTGCTTTTAACGCCTCACTTTGAAGCCATAACATCAGGGGTTAATCTTCCATTCATTTGCCAGCTTTATCCCGCAATGTTCCTCCGTCATCTCTGCGATTGCACCACTGTGCTCGGAACTTCCACCAAAGTTTGTTTCAAAGCGGTCCAAATGTTGTGTTCTGTAAGGAAAGGTCAAAGGTTATAAACAGTGAAGGAGGAGGAGGGAATGTAGTGTTTTTGTGACTACACGTGGGATCATGGATTTTTTTTCGTTTGGTGTATCTGCAAACAGCAGACTTTCTCGGGAATGTTGTTGTTTGATTCCTGCGGCTCCCTTGCTCCCCTATCTGTGTCCCTCGCTTGGTAAACATGTGGTAAGAGACTGGTAACAGAAGAACTAAAGTAAGAATGGTAATGCACGACTTCATCTTAACATCATCACTATTTGGATTGATACACATGAGAATTTGCTTCTAACTCGTTGCCATGGCGATGGTATGCAAGGCCATTCATCATTTGGTCAGGAATAGTTTTGAATCTACAGTATGGTTTCAATTTACGTTTGGAGCTCAAAAACTTAAAACTTGAGTCTGCTCAAGTCTTAATTAAAGGTATTATTTAATATTTGGATATCATTCTAAAAATGTAAGTAAATATAACTCTCACAGTTTTGAGGAAAGTTATCTCTGTTCAGCGACTGAAAAATCAATGTTAATAAGAACAATTCATGATACAGCAAGAATAACTCTGAATTTATAGATTTTATGAAAATTATAATCTACATAGAGTATTTTCAGTTTACAAGGTTTACAATGCCTTTTGCATCCATTGCATCATTACTTGTGGAATAAGAGCAGTTGAGGAATTTTAATCACTAAGATCATAGTCAATACATTATTAAGATAATATTGATTTAGAAATGAAGAAGGTGTATCAGAAAAGATGAAAAGCTTTAATATGCATTTTATCTGGATAGTAAATTTACTCTACGCACATCTATACTTAAAACCCAGGATAGCACCGTATACCTTGTACAAACATTGACCCATGATGAATCCACAGTCTATCTGGTATTCATTGTGAGAGGGTCTGTAATGGATGTTGCATCAATCTTCCATTCTTAATGAGACAGATGAGAGGGAAAGAGGAGATGAGTTTCAGACAACTTGGATCTAGAATATCTCATTAAACTAGCTAAAGTTTAACTTTCTAGTTTCAATCCTCGATCAGTTTCCTATTTGGAATCTCTTTTGGTAGCCTTTTCTTTCCCAATGTTTCTCAGTAAACTTTCTCTCTTCAGTCTCTTGGACGAAATGGCATTGGACGTAGTGGGCATAAACCTTATTTTCATATAACTTTTCATTTCTTTATTCTCATTTGAATTTTTGTATTTAAAATGTTCTGCATTGAATAGTCTTACCTTATCCCATGTTTTCCTAGCACATGTACTTTGATGTCCATCGATAGTAAAAGCAAAGATTGTGTGCATTCAATGGTTCAGGTATTGCAATTTTGTGAATTCTCTGTTCTCTTTCTCTCACTCTCACTCTCTAACTTCATCATTTCCCTCTTTATTCTTTATCCCTCATTGTTATGATTGTTTATCTCTCTCTGTTCCCATCTTTCTCTTCCCCTCTCCCTATCTTGCCGTCTCTCTCTTCATCTCCCACTTGTGAACGTTGATGGGAAAATATGTCATGTTCTAATGACATAATGGCATGCAGTAATCCCGAAAGCAAACATAGAAAGCAATTTGATATCTCTTATTAGAATATTGCATAATAATCAACAAAGCTAAGCTATAAAGCTTTCACATAATTCAAGTACACAGTTGACTGCACTACCTTTCACAGGAAATTGGTTTGTTTTCCAATCATTTTTGATGGTTTACAATGATACTTATTTTACAATCTTTATGTGAATTCATCAAGGAAACGCTATCTTCAGGATTCCTCAGGCATTCTTGTAACCTAAATCAATCCAGGATATTTATTTTTCTTAAAACCAATTTCATATTCATATTATCTACCAGGTCAGTTGTTGAAGAGGTGTACTTCCATCAAGATCTCATTTTCTATGCCCTTGTACCTTGTTCCTCTTAATCATTATAATTATTATTCTCTTGCTCTCTCTCACTCTCATATTCTTTCTCATCCTACTTCTGCACCATCCATTACCCAACCTCTCAAATCCCTCGTTCATTCTTATCATCTCTCTCTCTCTCTTTCTTGCTGCAAAGACTCTTCACTTTTCATCCTATGTAATCTCATCTCATCATTTCAATTATCTCTCCATCTTTCTCTTTCTTGCCATCTCTCCTCTTTACCTCTCACCCTATACTCATCTTATCTAGTCATTCTAATTATCTATCCATCTTTCTCTTTCTTGCCATCTCTCCTCTTTACCTCTAACCCTATACTCATCTTATCTAGTCATTCTAATTATCTCTCCATCTTTCTCTTTCTTGCCATCTCTCCTCTTTACCTCTCATCCTATACTCATCTTATCTAGTCATTCTAATTATCTATCCATCTTTCTCTTTCTTGCCATCTCTCCTCTGTACCTCTCACCCTATACTCATCTTATCTAGTCATTCTAATTATCTCTCCCTCTCATTCTCTTTCTCCATCTCTCTCTCTCTCTCATCCCACCTCCTCATTAACGACTGACCTCCCACTTCATGTATAGCCTAGCTCCTCATTATTACATCTTGTAAGATTCTGCAAACAAGTGTTTACATTTGAGCTCCTATCAGATATCGTTGTATATATGCCTTCAGCCTATTCCTGGATACTAGTTTTAGCGCGGAGAATTGATTTTAACAATACAAATAGTACTTGTTAATACCTCATGGAAGTTGCAGTGTTGATTATGACAGATTATAACCTGGATTAATATTAATCTTGTCAGTACTGTTTGGAGCATTTTACTTCTTAGTGAGCCTTAATCATATTTTCTCCTGAACGCTGTGTAGGACATACGTTTGTTTAAATCTGTTAAATCTTGCAAATAGTCATCAATAGTATTTCAGTTGTATTTGAATGACATAGGCCTATTTGCCAGAACAGAGTTTGCAGGTAAATATGTGTTCTTCTTTTGTCTGCCTCACAAAAGTACAAGCTTTTAATGTAAAATGCAGATTATGTCAGTTTGCAAATGAAAAAAAAAACTCTACAAGTCTGATTATTTTAAAGCTATGCTCTATGCTTAATGAATATGCTCAATGGATAAAGAAACAAATGGCTTTGTCATTGCTATTCTAAGGTCTGGGGTATTATGTTTATATTCGGTAGATATTGCTTATGTTTGTTGAATAATTATTTTATAACTATATTATACTTTAAAATTGTTTTGAAATGTGGAACGTGATTCAAGATAAATGTATTAAAAAACTTAACTCTTTATTTTAATGTATCAGCAAAAGGAAATCTGTCACTTATGTTATGATCTCATTCCCTGTATACTCTGAGGCAATACATTCAGATCAGCTCATGCAAAGTGACATTTGTTTATGGATCTCTGTTTACTAATTTTGATTAGTAGAAATTTCCTGCAACACTTTATGTGACAGGTTTTATTAATTTCCTTTGATAAGCAATTCATGGAAAATCTATTCAGCACATATATGCCCACTTATTCTTTTTGCAAAACTTTGGAACATTGAATTTTACACAAAATTTGTTGATATATAGCATATAGACCTTGAGAATAGAAGAAAAATCCAATGTGTATGAAAGTATTTTCCTGACAAATATTTGATTTACTTGCTGTTAGATGTTGCATTGGTTTTACAAATTAAGGATAATAACATTTGGTGTCTGACATTCAGACTATCCTGGTACAGTTGGCCAATTTCATGCCTCGTAAATCTGATTATTTGCCGCACAATTTAGCTGGCATTGAATTTCATATACAAGGATCTTTCTGCTCGTATCTTTGATTTGTATGTTGAATTTGAGAGCATTATAAGCCTCAATATCACTTTCACTCTTCCTCTCTCTCATTAATTTTGCTTCAAGATGTGTTGATATATGAGCACACTAATAACATCTTCTAGTATAAAGCCACATAAAAAAATGGTTTTGTGTTGGAAGGGAATTCCAGAGTTCAACTAATTAGACTTTATGAATTTAATCTTTTGATGAATTATAATTTTTATTAACACATCATTCTTTTCACTATCTCATTCATAATAAACAAAAGCAAGATGGACATATCGTATTCATAGCATGTGAAAACTTGTAAGTTGTAGTTGTCAGTTGGATTTAGGATTTTTTTTTCGAACCAGTTGCAATATCATCATGCAGTAGGTATTTGAATTGAGTATCAAAAGCCAGTATCTGAGCTGTAATAGGCATCATTTTGTTCAGCCTGGCCTCTAAACTTCATTTAATATACCTGATATTTATACAATTAACGAACTGCATAGTTGTTCTTGCCAAATATTTTTGATAACAATAAGAATTTTGCACTAAGTTTGAATTGCAAAAGAGACTGCTCTAGTAGACTATAACCTCACTGGCCAATCCTAATTACTACCATGTATGACAGAACGAGTTTTCTCATTAATACCGTCCTTCTCCAATCAAGAAATATGGGGAAGACAGTTTTTTTTTCTTTTGAATAATGAAATTTAGGATGACCTTTCCGTAGATGCACTTTAGCCACACTGAGGGTCAGTCGGAATATGGCTTGTGAAGAAGGTTTATTGGTAGGAGAAATGACCAGGTACCTTGTACTGATGATAAAGTAATCATTATTTCAAGGTCTTTAGACTTATATTTGAATTCACCTTCTACATCTATCAACAGCTATTACTTAATTGCAGAATTGCATATAAAACAAAAATAGTATGAGATATATTTGGTGCACTTTTTTTGCAAATTCATGCCTTTTTCTGTAAAGGTTAACATAATTACAGGTGAGGGTATTTCAATTGGGTTTAGATGAAATTGTGTGATGTGTGCACAATTCTGAGCACTATGTTCATATCCACATTTAGGTTTTATGTAAGGGATCTTTAAATCAATGTTTAAAAAAAATATTTTGGAGCTCTTTTTGACCGACTATTTCAAGTGGTCAAGGTTTAAAAATATTAAAAATTGATTGCTCATTACTCTTGAGTTGACATTGATAATGAAATTGGGTAAAGAGTGAAAGCAAATGGCCTGAATTTTAATTGAAAATGCACAAACAGGCATCACAAGTTGATAGAATATACATGTAGATTTGTTGGGCAGAAATAAATGAATACCATTGTCTGGATATTTCAAAGTTGTGTTTTTCCAAATTTTTTGGAAAATTATTGATGTCTGATGTTAGATTTGAATATGTTGGCAAATATTAAAACGTGACAATAGCTATTCAAGCTACAATAAAAAAAAAGAACATTAATATGAAAATAAGATTAATAAAAAATGGATCGCCAAGCAGATGAGAGCGTGGACAGAATGTACAATCCAATAAATATTATGCGTATGTATTGATAGAACAGCACCTGGTGTCTGTCACAAGGGCAGTATAGATTGGTTGGATTTGTTCACACGTGGCGAAGCATAAATTTTGCTGTGATCTTCACACAAATGACATACACTGGGCAGCACTTTCACAAACGCAGAATTTATAATGGAAATTCTAGAAAGAAGCATTGTATCTGGATTTACAAACAATTGCTTACGTGTGTTCTCCCACATTTTTATCCAGTGATTATGACTATAACTATAAAAAATAACATCATAAAGGTTGAAAAGGAAAAAAGTAGAGGTTTTCTCAAGGTACATGGTTCAAATCCAGGCCAATACACTGATCTCCCGCCACTCTCTACCCAGGGGAGGTAAATGAGTGGTAGGAAGAAATTCCTAAGTCAGCTTTAGCATCTTATTAATTGCTTTGCTAAAGCCGGATAATAACAGCACTGCTTTCTGACCTATATGGAAAAGGTTCATTATAAAAACAAAATTATTTTACTTTTTATATTTGTATCAATGTATATCCATTGCCAATGGATGAAATAAAAGCAATTACGGGATATATTTACTTCCTAAGAATGCATCAAGCTTAAAAAAACAAAAAATCCTACTAAATATGCATTGTTGTTTAGTTGTGCATTAAGTTCGTTGCTCCAGTCTGTGTTGTTGTGCATATGGCCTTGGGGTGCCTAGTCCAGCGATAAATATCAAAATTGGATTGATTAATGTTTTCATTTTCAATTTCGCTATTCAATAGTTAATCATTGTGAAGTGGGACAATGTCAACATCAACAGGGTTTGCTAATAATACAAATGTGTGTGTCAATGAAACGCATAAATAACAGTGACAATGGTATAAATTGAGACCTATATTTGTATTGTATGAATTAATGCTTTCCACTTTCAATAGGGAAAGCGCCCATATTTGTTACAATTACTTGATGCCTGACTGAATTGAGGTGAAAACGGGTAGGGAATGTTGAACATAATTCAAAAACATTACTCTGTTCAAAATAATGGAGAGCTTTGATTTGATCATACACTTCTGTCTTTATTTTTTACTCCATTCTTATAGATTGTAGCAGTTCTAGGCTCATATGTATAAATTTGTAAAATAAATTATGAAGGTTCGAACAATATTAAGCTTTTGTCTTTGTTTCTGATCAGTTACATTCATGTTTAGCAACTTTTTCTGGAGGAACACGTAACGTCTTTCCCCAAAGCAGCATATCTCAGTTGGTTTCTCAAACGTGCATCTGAAAATCATTAATTTAACCATAATAGGTTACAAATTACAATCATTGCAACATGATAAGCTATGCATGGACCCGCAGAGTATATGTAATATGTAGGAATAGGCCAAGTTTAGTATGGTGCTTGATATCAAAATTTAAAATGCGGCAGAAAAGATTGCAATGTTCTTCAGGAAATATTAATTTACCCTGAGCCAGACACATTCACATGATTTATAAAATCAACTTCATTATGGGGCAAAATCAGCCAAATTTGGTGTTGCATTATGTAATTTTGTTCATTGGTTAGTGAAAATTGAAGCTCATGTACTTGATAATCTGATTTGGCAGGGGAGAGAGGTATAGCTAATATGACTTCTCTTATTACACCGGGGTTAGATATGCTGTACCATGCAGGTTTTACCCTATTTATATCATAAAGTTAAAGGGAACCTCAGGACGTAAAGAATTTATTTTCAGTAAAGGCATAAAGCCCAAATAAACAGACGAAAAGAAACTTCAAGAATCTAATTTCTATCGTGTCAATACTAAAAGTTCAAGTGCTCTTGTCATTTAAGGTATGTTATTTTGTGAAAATGAATTTGTAAATGGGTTAGTTTGTTATGCGATGACTTACTGTATAAGCCAATATTTTCGCATACAGATATTTTTGTGATTTTGGGCTAGTTAGGGAAATTCGCGAGAGCAAAATTTCACGATTTTGGTAACATTTGACTTCATTTGTATAAATAGCCTTGTATTGAAATGGAAATTTTCATGATGACCGACTCGCGAACACCACCAAAATAACCACTTATACAGTACTTATGTATATTAGGGGGAAAATTGAATTGTTTTAATATATTTCCTTTTCATATAGGCCCCTAACCACTAATAGTATTTAATAATTAACTTCTTTAGAAACATTAAAACATGGAATTTATCCTGAATTGTTTCTACAGGAAAATGAAATATACTGGAGTAAATTTGAACTATTATTAACATCGTTTCTTTAATTAATGAACTTCACATTTTATCACACACTATGGGAGAAGTAAATTAGTTTAGTATAGCACTTAATCAAGTAAAGGAGAAGGGTGTAAAAGGCGACTAAATCGATGGGTTTAGTGAGATGAAATTAATTTTAATATCTTTTCCATTTCCCTGAGCTTCATCAAAGAGGTTATCCTGGTCACAATTCAAGCTATTGATTTCCAGAAGAAGCAGGGTCAAATTATCTCCAATAAGACGTCTTTGTCATGCGGTGATGTGAAATAGACAAATCACATTAGAATTAAAACCTACCTTGCTCAAACTTTGAATCTTATATATATGTCATATTAAAACTGCAGGGAATTGTTTCAAGGTATTGCCTTGGAACTAATGACATTTATGAAATAGTAGAAATGTTCAGTTTTCATTTTTGTCAAATATTATATCCATGCACCCCTACTTCCATTTTGGGATGAAAGGACCCAGCATCTTCATTGAAAGTTTATGCCCACCAAACATAGGCTATTACTTTGCAGTAATTAGTTTTCCCTTACACTATGTCATATCGCAGATATGGAAATCAGTCCCTATTTGAATGATTGATGAGTGAAAGTTAAAAGGATAATTGATGCCCCAATGAGGAAGATTTATTACGAAACTTGCAATCAAGATTAATTTTCAAATATGAAAGGGGTGATGGATTTTGTCATCTCTCCCCATCGTGTGTCTTATCGGTCAGTGTCGGCCCTGGCGTACTTTATTTAACGGGGAATCAGTGATGCGTACTCCTGATCTCACGCATCATCATGGTGTCACAGCTGCGATCACCAATGATAATGGTCCGCTCACTTTTGGTTGGCACGTTTCTAGCCTTGTAGTTAGAATGCCGGGATTGTGTCAGCTGAACATTGTGGTATATTTTTAATTTTCATCTGTGGTTTATCGCTGACTGTATTGTATTTATTTGTCTCTGAGTATATACACTGATCTCTATTGACAGGCTTGGTATGATCGACGTACATAATATGTTTGATATTTGAAAAATGGATTTTTGTTCGAAGCTTTTGTTTGCTCTTAAGCTCCCTCGTATTCCATTTTTTGTTATTAATTGCTTGGTAATTGGTCACATCGTTGGACAAAAGAAGTTGCAGATAATTTCCTTTGTGCTGGATTTCAATAAATTGGAATTACATTAAGTTGTGCGGTTGTTATGTGAAGACCTCGGTGAATTGTACCAAGGGTTAATGCCCTTTGAGCATGAGTGCATTAAAGCACCGCATGGTGTTCAAGAAGATACTCTAGGGTAAGGTGATGACAGTCACACCGATTTATTTGGTATTATCTCTTCTTTTTTTTCTTCTGCTCTCTTTGTTCATTTATAGATTGTAGCAGATACAGTGTATGTCTTGAGCTTTACTCGTCCATATTTTTGTTTATTGTCCTATGTTTTCTACATGTATTATATGTTCATCTGAGTAATGATGGATAAGGTCTTTTGAGGCTTATGGTGCTGTTTTAGTCTTGGTTTAAAAAACAACAAACATTGGGTTAGGCTAAGTATTAGTTTTGCATATTTCAGATTAGAAATGGTTTATTATTTACAATAAACTCGAGAAACATTTTGAATGCCTCTCATTTCCAGGATGTTATGAAGAATAGTTGGCGTGATTGAAATAGCTGCGAATATCTCCAATAATTTGTGAAGATGCTTGAAGACAGCTCCATCAAAGAGGTAGCTCTACCAATTGAGAGCTCTATTTGGAAACAAAGCAACCCTTAGTCCTCTGACCCTTACTTGTATAGGCATGATAGGGATGCATTATAGACACATCAGATGGCACTAGTCTCACCAAACTAGACATTGGAACAGTCCTGCTAGAATAAAAGCAAACCCACGCGTTGTAGAGGAAGAGAAGTAAAAAATGATAGCTGATGGATTTAGAATATATTGAGTAGGTGAGGCCCAGATGCAGCAGTGTCAAATTCTTTTTGATGACTCATCAACTTTCCCAGGAAATGCGAAGGTGTCTGCATTTCCAGACTAGTGAGAATAGACAGGAAAAGTCATAAGTACATTTCCATCTTTCCTTCATGTTTTCATTTTGTATCCATCTTCTGTTATATGCTGTAATTTTATGATGAATATTGCAGGATTATAAACTAGGCAAACGTGTCGCCCAACAGGCATATAACAAGTCCATTCTTACAGACCATCGCCTAAGATTCATTTGAATACTGAGCTAACACCATTACTATCTACACCAGATATAGACACACTGCAGTCGGGTCATACCATTTTAGTGACTTAACGGACATTACAATTAGCTGTTTTTCATAGGTTTGAGCATATTCTTATAGTTGGATTATATTTCATCCCAGCTTTTGGACATTTCCTTTTGTTCAATAATTATTTGGCTCAACAAATATCAGGTAATTTGTTTCCATTTGATTTGAGATGGTCAGTCAGACCTACATGTAAAGCTGTATTTAAATGGAAGATCGGCTTTGTGGTTTGCTGGTAATAGTGAAGGATATAGTTATGGTGCTGATATATGTGATACTGATGTTAGTATACTGCCTTTGTGTAAAATGACAAGTAGCACTTCAAGCATGATTGGATTTGCTTGATTTGTCATTTTCATCTCGCTTTTTTCAAGGATCCCAAAATGGCGGACTTTTTAAATGTTTGATTCTCGATTGTTTATAAGTGTGTGCAGATCAATCGTTTGATACAATTTATCTAACATGATTTCTTTTTAATTTATAGTTTTGGTATCATGCTGAACTTCTTGATATATTTCAACTGTCACTTCAATACTTTATGTGTTTACAAATGTTTAGCAACAAAGAAAGAATAATTAGAGGAGAAAAATATTCTTAGTGTCTTATTATAATTGTAGATGTATGCATTATGACAATGAAACATTTTTTTATAACATACTCTGTTGTGGAATATACAACATGCTTCAATATGGTTAATGAACTCTCTTATTATATTCCCTTATTAGATTCAGGTGGGGATGAGGTAGGGTACCTCCCCCTCCTTTCTGTCTCCCTCTTTCTCTCAGGGGGCATTTATATGTAGGACATTTGCTTATTATGATATGATTAATGGACCTAGATAGGATTTGAAGCTATTCATCTTCCCCATATACAACAGATAGCTGGGAGCATGTGTTGTTGCCTTGACAACCATTTTCTATGCTTGTTCACACGTTGATGGAATATATTGATTTTACAACTCAAACCTTTGAATATTTCTTTATTTCATTGATTAGAAATGTAAATGCACAATTTATCAACATGTGTTGGTCGTATATAATCAAATTCCTTGGTTATAATAAACATTTTCTGAGTAAAAAAAAAAATCTCCTTTCAACAGCTATCTAATTTTGTGTACTGATTAAAATTGATTACATTTTCTTTCAAGGATTTTTTCCTGTCGATTTACAAATTGAAATTGTGAAAGTGTTACTAGCTTTATAAAATTTTTACGGACTTGAGGCTTATTGAATCGGATTGAATTGTAACATTATCCTTGAAAATGAACAATGTAAATATTTATGGATCATTAAATTTTCTTTGTTACTCAATCACTTTTTCAATAGGGAGTGGGAAATACATTGTTATGGGTCTAATGACATGGATTGCAAATTCCAAAACCAATTTAATCTGAATATGCTCAAGATCGCTGGAGTGTTCCTGTCAAAATGTGTCAATTATATATACAGAACCATATTAGTTGATCTTCTTGTTTTGTGTCATGAACATACAGCTTGAATTTGACTTTGAAAGTAAGACCCCAAATTTTTTATTTCCTGCCATTATCACTGTGGATTTTATCACAAGGCCAGTGGAGATCCAGATGATGGTCTTCAAATCTTTGTTAATATTCCTTAAGTTATATTATAATATTGCTTAATCATACTTCTGTTGGTTGGCTGAACAGTCAAGTTCCTTTGAGCGAAGGATGCCAATACTTTGAGTTGACACTACTGTTGAGCAGTGGCACATGAAATATGATTCTATCTTGTTGAGTTTCCTGTCTTAAGATTTCTCTCTCAAGGTTGAAAATTTCAGCTGTGTAGCAGTGGATTGTTCAGCACTCATTAGATACAACTCGTTTTAAGGTAGGGCATAAATGTATTGCTTGTCACCTCACATCAAGAAAGGCCTATTTATAGGAATATATCTGTCTTTGTCTTGCAAAGTACTTGCTGAATACAGTGTCAAAGTCTTTGTACTTATAGCGACTTTGACATCTGCATCTGACTCTGCTGTAGGATTTCATGGAAGCAATTGATTACTGGGCTTATTACCAAGGAAAGACAAATCTTTTATTGCGATGTCTTTAAGAAAGTAGGACGTCGGATGTGAAGGAGTTTGCAAATAGAACGGATTAAACTTCCTGGCTTTCCAGTTGTTTGTTTCATCAAATTTGTTCACAGCAATGATTTTCTGAAATCCTCTGGTGAATTATCGTGAGATTTAGAGTTTTTTATTGTGAATTATCACACAAATTTCAGGACGTGATAAATTTATCATTTTCATCCTGGAAATGAGAAAGTATCTTTCTTGTGCGAGCTCCGTTTCCCCCAATTCATATCTCCTTTTATTCTTTGAATTATTGCATCAAATATAACCTTGATAATTGTAGAGTATTTCTATAAAAATGTGCACACTGGAATCATCTGTTTTGCTCATCATCAGTGAACCCGATCTAATGCTTGTTGTGTTTTCATATCCAAGATCATCCCAAACTCCTTGATGAACAAGTGAAAGGTGTCATCGAACAGTCCCTAAATTTTGTTTGACAAGTGTCTTCTAGACAATGATCATGGATGGAATGAGGTAGGAGTCGCCAATAAGGAATCCATTACAACATAGCAGTGTTTAACTCATAGAGGAGACAACAGTGAGAAATGACATGGGATTTGTGTTGGTGGAAAGACGCAGAGATATAACCCCTATCTGTGCACTTTAACTACCTTTCCAATCATATTGAAAAGGTAAACAGTCAAATCGAACAAAAAGGACCTTTCGCTGACTGTGAAAAACTTGTAAATTGTACCGCTGTCGGACAATACGCAATCCGCTAGTCAATTTGGCAGTGTTTTAGTGCGCTTGGTATAAAGAATTGTTTCTGTGCAATAATCAATTTGGAAGTGTCTGGTCGCTAGAGAGAACCATTTCTTTGTGGAGTGGATGTAATATGACAAGCCAGCTATGAGGAATAATGAACAAGGATATGATTTGGATACGGCAATACGAGAGCTGGAACGCATATCACAGTGGAGGCGGCCGCGGAAGGTGGTCCATTTCTCGCCGGACGTAGAAAAGTTCTTCATATTGAAACCTAGGTACTGGAGCCAGGAATTTTCTGACGACTTTTCACTGGTAAACAATGAATTATTTTCATATTTCTTTATTTGATTTGAGTAGTTGTGAGGATAAGAGAAAATGTATGGAATGCTTAATTATGAATTTGACCATTCATTTCATTATTGATTTGGTCTGCCTCTTTTCATCCCCATTGAATATTGAATTATGTAATGATGGAAATATGTGCATGATTGGTTAAATGCTTTGTAAAATTGAAATTCATATCCCATGAATAGAGATCAATTTTTACATGGGATGTATTGCATTTCGACTATTTTTATTGCAAGTGTTTTTATTTATATGAGTACATATATGATGATATAATGATTCTTCTTTCAACAATGATGTGCCCTGGTTTATGTGTTCTTATATTGTGTCCTACAAAGAAATGCATGAAAAAAAAAACTATTTATGTAAATATTTGTGAAAGAACACCATAATCCGTCTTCATCATGTTTTCTACTTTGCCAGTTTTCAATTTACCATCTTCACATTCGTTTGCTCTTTATGACCATCATTTCTGTTACAAACACACACATTTTTGCTGAGTTTCCCCCCATATCTGTTGATTATCCATATCAGTCGTTAATCAGTATTCAGCATTTCCCTGTCTTTTTTTCTCCAAACATCTCTCTGTTCTCTTCCTTACCCTTTCTTCATATCCTGAAATGCATTCTCATCCATTTCTCCTCCTTTCACTTCATTTCCATGTATTGATATTGCCTTTGTCCATTTCTTCATCTCATTATCTCTCACCATCAGCCGCCTTTCATAAATCAAGACTCGTTAGAGTGGCACAATACTCCATTTCTATTACTCACCCATTTACCCTAAAACCCACATCAACGTTCAATTTTCTGCATCATATTATTAATTTCCGAGTGCCAAAGGACAAAGATGTGTGTTATTTATCTCAATTTGAATAATTTATTTGCCTGTTCAAATGAAATTTTTCATGCTCATGAATTTATAAGTGCATTCATATTGCTACAAAGTTTTCTAAATCTCTCAGGCTGTCAAATATGTACATGTTTCAGGTACTTATTGCATAGATTCTGCAATCTAAAAATGTGGTATTTACGATATATTTGTTGGAATAAAAGAAAAATTATATGTATCTCAGAGAAAGAGTGAGGGGGGAAATGTGATTCCTGATGAGTGTGCTGTTGAAATTGATAAGGGAGAAGAGACAAAATGAGAAACATCTTGGTAAAACAGAATTATTCACTGTACAGACCCTATTGCACTCCACAGAGCCTTTGGCACTCCAACTCCAATCAAGGATTTAACTACATAAAGTGACAAACTTGAATAGATACAAGCATTTCTATTTGAAATACAGTTAATTACTCCTATAGTATTATCTTAGGAGTTTAAGGGTGTTACCTCATATTTGCTATTTCAAAGTTAACACATTTGCTTCTGGCTCAACAAGATGATAAGTATATGTGAAAGAAAGTTCAACGAACCTACTATTTTGTTGTGTGGTGTTATATTTGCTGTTGTTAATGGTTACATGTTCTTCGTCTCAAGAAAGAGGGGAAGAGCGAGTTGTAGAGAGGGGTTAGAGGGAGAGATATAGAGATAGATAGAGAGAGAGAGAGAGAGAGAGAGAGAGAGAGAGAGAGAGAGAGGAAGAAGAAGAAGAGGAAATTAAAGAGGAGATGGCAATACGTGAAAGAAAAATTAAGGGGTTTTTCTTGTTGATTTATTACAAATGGACTCACCACCCACTGAAATACAAATTCAATTATCTAGGCCTACTACTGCTATTACGATACTATCATTATGGGACTGTGAATTAAATTTTAATAGCCATCATAGATAACACTTACAAAGAGAAAGTTAAAACATCATGTCTAAAAGAGAGAATATATTTGTTATTATTTTTATTTAGAAGGTCATTTCAAGGCATTGCTCAAGTGTGAAACACCACTTATGAAACTTAGATTATAAAATGACCTCTTCCGAATCAGGGTTTGTAAATAATCTTATTATGATATTGGAAAAAACTGTGAATGGTCAGCCTCACATTCTATTATGATTAATCTTATGTTTTGTAGATGTACATTATGGTTTTTCTCATACCTATCTTTACTATGATATCTGAAGAAAGACAACTGAGTTGTTTGACATGCTAGAGCAAGTCATCCTATAAATGTTTACAATATTCGGTCTCTTTTCATTTGCCTTTGCTAAAGTTACAACTTATCCCTTTTTTTTTTCTTTTTCTTTTTTTTTCTTTTTTGTTATTGCAGATTTTTGTTGTTATTTACTTCAATAGAATGATATATTTGCCTAACATGCTATTTGACCTCAAATCTTTCAGGGCTGAACCACATTTTGCTCCAATTAGTTTTTTTGTTTTTTGTTTTTTCATTGGTGTCAACAGACCTGTTGTACAAAGTTCCTACGCGATAACTTTCTTTTTGGTGTGAACAGAGACTGAGTTTCCTCATGCCAATCTGGATAAAAGTATCATAGGGATTAAGAGTTAACAGCTACTGGTAATTACTTAATGGGATTATGCTAATCCCAGACCGTTATATGGTAATTGAGCCTTTGGATTTACTCATTCACTAGTCTTAGGATCCTGACATAATTTGTAAAAAGTTATCATAAAACATGATACTTTACGTTCATGGAGTACATAAACAATTAATAATTTTTCAAATCCAAACGCTTTCACAAATATTGAGTTTTGCTTCAATGACAGTTGAAGCTGACATTTTTTTTTTCATTTTAGATAAAAATAAAAACTAATATTTAGGTCCTCAAGGAAATTAATTTTAATTAGGAGCGCACCAATGTTTGTCCTTTTTTTCATCTGTTGAGAGCTACAGAAGGGCACTAATGCTATTTAATGTATGATTTAAGGTCTTTCTGGCTTTAATATGTTGTTCAGTGGGCCTGTTATGGTATATCATGTAACTCTTTTTACCTTATATGGTATCAATACCTGATATTTCCATGATATTGTTTTACTGTCCAGGATGTTCACACCCAAAAACTGTCCTTCCAGAATTGTCCTATTCAATATTCTCTTTCAGTTCAAAACCAGAAGCTTTCATCAATTACATGAACAGGAAAAAAGGTTTTATGACAACTTATCTCAATCAAGCAGAAGTTCTTTGCTACGAGAGCATTAACAGTTCACTAAAACTTGTGGTTTTACAATATTATGAGCTCGCTCATACTCACCACAAATGGCCCTCCTAAATTAGGAAGTTTCTATTACAAAGTAATTATATATTATTCACTTGTTTGAAAATCTCAAATTTAGAAAAGGTAGTGCCCCAGTTATTTCTCTCTCCAAAATACAATTTTTAAAATGAAAACATGTGTACAAAAACAAGATTATTTGAAATTTGTAAATGCCATTTGAACCTCGGCGCTATATAAGTACCCGTTTTTATTATTATTATTATTATTAAGTAATGACCCATTGAATAACTAACTTGAAAATAGCTTAAAACCTTCTTCATATTTCAAACAAAATTCTATTTCAAATAACTTTCTTGATTGCTTGTGTGACTTTCATTGTAACTAACATAAGCCAAGGTAACAATTTTAATGCTTCATGAATAAAATAAAAACTAGTCCTATGATTGTTACTATCCTTCAGAAACAACCACTTTAATATGAAGGGTTTGCAATGGAAACTCTGTTCTTCCCTATTAATGGACACTCCTCAATCTACATGGAAATGTCATGTGTTTAAATTATTATAATTATTATTTGACCAGGCCACTTTGTTTAATGGTATACGATAGCAACGAACCATTGTCATAATGTCCAAGGTATGGAATTGTGAAAGGTCCCTAATACAAACACTAGTACAAGCACCTTGAAATCACAACACTGACATGTTTTTTGACAGGTCAGAAGCGAGAGATATGAGCGGTAGTTCAATATGTATTGTTTGGTTAAGTGTCGTCTTTACCAAAGTATGGAATTTGACATGAAAGCAAAGATGTGTTTGAGAATCACCATAGCACAATTGCAGGAGGAAAAGTCAAGACGATTTTCTCACCAAATCTGCCAAGTTGGCCTGGGAAAAAGCCTGATGGTTTGAATATTTGTATTTGTTGAGCGGTACTTGTATTATGGCATCGTTTGAAAGTAATGGGTTTCATTTTTTTCAAATTGTCTTCTTATGATCTCAGTTTTGGATTCACTTTTCCCCTTTTCCTACTTACTTCTTTTTACATTAAAATTTTTTTTTTTAATGAAAAAAATGAGCAAATATATTTCATTGGAAATCGAACCTAAGACCTGATTACTAGACAGATGCTCTACCGACTGAGCTATGGCAAGCCATTATGTCAATTGTGGTCCCACTTTATATATATTATATATTTCTGGTCAGTTTCCTTCTCTTTTTTTTCTCTCTTTTTTTTTTTTTTTTACACTGTAAATCATCCACTGCTTTTTTGAACAATTTTAGATACAAATGTATATGGACAGCACAATGCACTAAATTTTCTTCAATCTGTCTTCATTGGGAAATCGTAAATGATTTAATGATTTGAAATGTTAAAGATGTTAACATTTCATATTAAATTCAATTAAGTTAAACATAGCATTTCATTGGTTAGATCTATTCATCTTTCATCAATATCCCTGCCTTTCAAATTTATCCAAACAGATCTCATGTTTTCATCCCACTTTCTCCATCTCATATTCCTCACACGCCATCAATTGACCATCAATGGCAGACAACAAACTCTACCTCCCTATCATACACCTAATTGGTACAATAGTGCATGCTACCAGGAGAAAAACGCCTCCTCAGGCACTGTCAGCGTTCAGCGTGGCGGTGGCCGAGCGAACGATGCGATGCACTCTTTACAGGTCATGCGACTAACATTTTGTAACCCTGCAGCACGGAAATCCTTTCTCGTATCGTCGTTGCATTGATTTTTCTCATTTTCTATTCTTTCCGACATCTCTCAATGCAAAGCTCTGATCTGTGTTGTAGTGTACACAATGCAAGGGGATTCAAGTAGCCTGCAACTGACTGTTAAATCTAAGGTTTTTTGCAATAATATGTGCAATTTTAGTCTGAAGGTATTTGTACATATGATACAAGTTTTCTTTGAGACGCGCCTTATGTTGAATAATAAGCTTATTTGTAGGCCAAGAAATATGTAAAGTATGATAATATTGAATTCAATTTGGATGAAATCTTCTTACTAATTTTTCAGTGAAGCTATAAAATAAAGTAAGTTTTAAGTTGAGGATATGACGCAACTCTTTGTCATTATCATGATGTGATATCTGATTGAATAGGGTCGAGGATAGATTACACAAAAGTAGGCCTACAATAGCAGTACGGGATTATGTTAACATCCTCTCAATAAGAGTATAAACAAACAATATTTTCAAATTCATATCTGGAAAATAAAATGCAGAAAAGGATTATTGAAAACATTAAATTGAAATCACTTATTACCTGATTATTTAATGCAATGAAAAACAATTCTTCAAATAATATGTATTATGATGACAAATGCTGAAATATTACACTCTTCTTGCAACTACATTATACATGTCACTCAATGTTCATTTGGAAATTTGAAAGCGCCTCACCGCCTAAACTATTAATATTATAATATTATAAATGTAGAAAAAGATTTTCTTCCTCATATTTTGTATCCCTAAAGAACAGAGCTTCTTGTAGATATTGTGATTTGTCCTAGATGTATACGGAGGATACAGCGATAGAAACGTTGAATACGAGTGAGCTGGGACCTACGACAATCAATCACGATTGGCTAAAGTATTTGCACTCGCTTTGGTGACCGATCGATGTAAAACGATGTTTTTCTTTCCCTGCAGGCACTTGCAAGAGCATGACACCGTGGTGGAAATTGTGAAGTGAGGCTGAGGAGTTTGGAAAAGTGAACAAGAGAAACGAGGGAATGGAACTGAAGCACGATGTGGATTATTAAACCAGTGCCCTAGACTTAGTGTATTTTCCTACGTTCAAAATTCACAGATTCAGGATTCCAATTTAAGAATTCAATGTGTTTCAAAGGGATTATTTTTTGGGGTAAATTTATGCTGGATGTAAATTATTTGTTCCGTGTCATGTTTTACATCACTTGTAGGACCGCTGTTGGTAACATAAAACAAAATGTTCATTGTATTATGATACCCAAAAAAGGAAGGGAACATGAACACCCCTGCATATGCTACAACATTAATTGTAGTGATTCAACAGAAAGTAGATAGAAATTGAAATATAATATATAAATTAAAGAATAAATACAAGTAAAGATCAGTGGTAATTACAAATCATGTGATTTTTTTGCATATACTAGTTTGAGAAGTATTTAAATGCACAGTCACATAACTGGAAAAATTGCATCTGTCATTTTCGGTTATTACGTCATATGACAAAAGAAGTAGCTACAAAGCCTTTAGGTACATTTGATGAATTACCATGTCATCAGCCTCAACTCTTAAATGTCAATGTCACTCAGTATATTTTAAGACAACACAAAACCATACAGACCCTCTAAGAATAGATGTGTTTGTGTATATACACCAAACTTCAATTGATAGCATACTTTCTTTACATACTGAAACATATGGGCTTGTGATTACAAACATACTGCTATGTCATCTTCATCTAATACATGGGAGTTCCATTAGCCTGAGATATCTGCAATATCAGTATGTTTCCTGCCGACTTGGTTACAGTGTTACCCGTTTTATCTGACTGACGAGACATTGGATAATCATAAGGATGAAAAATGAATCAAAATGTAGTACCGTACCCTTGTTGAACACGGCACAGTGGTTCAGACACTTGAGAAAAGTTGGGGTTCAAATCCCTGTTCAGTCACTTATCAGTAAGGTATCAGCATTTTCCTGTTGACAAGAGTATGGTGTCATCTGTTTGTCTCATATGACATCGGATCTAGTCCTAATGAGGAAACAGGAATCCAACTTGTGATCCCCATGTGGCATAGTGGTTTATTCAATGACACTCAAGAATGGTTGAGGATTCAAATCCAGGTTCAGCACTTATCATCAAGGCATTGTTTCCTGCTGACCTAGTTAACTAATTGTGTATTTAACTAGAAATACGTTTAGGTCTGGAAGAGTCATAACAAGGAAAAATGTATTACTTTTGTTCCCCACCTTCACGTATTCGTCTCGCAATTTTTTAAATGTACCTATGTAGCATGCTACCCTAATGGTAAAATTAAATGTGATTGCAATATAGACAATGCCATTTCAGGACAATAATTGTCAATGTATAACATTATATCATGACCATGATTTGGTTAAAATTGTTTTGTACAGGTTCCAATAATATTTCACTGTAAAACTGACACAATATTCATGTTATACTTTAAAATGTAGGTAAACCAGCAACCTGTTTTATATTCACCTGACGTGTAAAAAAGCACTCCAGTGCGATGTCAAGTCTGAAACTCAAGGTCAAATCCAACCTAATATTGAGGCTCGGGAGATTTCAGCTTTTCTCCTCATCCTTCCTAGCCAAATGTCTTGCTTTAGGAAAACAGGATTCGGGAAGGAAAAGTGCATTACATGAATGCTCCAGGGAAAACATTAGCTAACATTCTTTGTATTCCGTGAGGAGTATAGTTACAAGATCAAGAATTGAGATTGGCGCTAGCGGCCATTTTCACCCTTGTGTGTGAGAGGATGGAGGGAGGAAGAGAGAGAGAGAGAGAGGTAGAATAGAATAAGCGGCAAGCCCTTTGTGGGGATTTTTCTCAGAATAAAATGAGAAGAAAAGACCCAAGAATGAAAGGAAGAAATGAAACATGCCTTTGGATGCAAAATCATTCAAAGTGACAAGCATGAGATTTAAATTTCAGAGCTTTCCCAGGATTTTTAATGTTTGTGTAACACTTGGAAGAATAGGGTTTAGGGAAACATGTATCAGTCCCTCTTCTCTCTCTACTTCCCTCTTTCTCCCCCTCTCTCTCCCCTCTCTCTCTCTCTCTCTTTCCATCTTCTCACTATATCTCTTTCTCCTTTTACTTATCTTTTCCTCTCAATATTTAGTTATACTTCTGGAGGTTTGGTTATTTTGCTCAAATTTGGACAAGAACTTTTTCTGATTATGCAGGTGCTTTATCATACACAATATTTTAGGCAAACATGATTTTGATATTGTTGCGTGCAAGTTTTGGAGGGTTGGACTAACCAATTTTCAATAGCATATTGAAAGGAAATAAGGCATCGAAAGAAAGAACTTTTCAACGACTCCATCACGAGGGCGTAACAAGATATTTTGTTTTGTAGATTATTCCTAATTTTGTTAATGTCAGCTCCTTTTCAAATGCTGGAGACCTCATTTGGTGTGGTTGTGAAGGAAGGAAATGGACTTTATTTTTCTTATTGTCATGGCAACTGGATATTTATTTTTTGTTTGATGTTACATTTTTTGTAGTTGAAATAATCACATGTTATTATGTTTGTTATTCAGTTGAACTTTGATATATTTGAGGTCAGACATGTGATTGGTGATTCACAAGAAATTCCTTTGACTAGAATTCACATTAGTAGCGTTCACACGGTAGGCCTTAACTCCAAGTTAACTCCAAGTTATCCTTAAGAACATAGTCCTTAAGGATAACTTGGAGTTAACTTAGAGTTAAGGCCCGTGTGAACGATCTTGGTGTTTATGTTCTCGAGGACAACTTGGTGTTTATGTTCTCGACAGATCTTAGGGTTAAGACTCTTAACTCCAAGTTAACTCCAAGAGGTGGGTGGTCCCCGATCGCGCGTTTGACCGTGTGGACGGGATTTCAGCTTAGAGTTAGTGTTCTCGAGGACAAGAGTGACCCCTTGCATAGGTTAAACTTCCGGCCCCACTGGAGCGACGTAGGGGGAAATGAATTGCGCGCGCTACCTACAACTTGTACTTCCGGTCATCGAGCCGCTCGCTTGTCCTCGAGGACACTGTTCTCGAGGACAAGCACCCCGTGTGAACGTAACTCGGGAACAAGCCGTCGGTGTTTAAATTCTTAAGGATACTGTTCTCGAGGACTAAAACCCCGATGGTCCCGTGTGAACATAACTTTAGAAGGTTTTAAAGGTCAATAAAGGTATCATCTGGTGAGAGCCAGAAGGGCATTATTGCATCTTAAAGATGTTCCGTTGAGAACCAGAAGGGCGCTATTGCTGTACAAAGTAAATTGTAATAGCGCCCTTCTGGTTGTCAACGGAACATCTTTCATCTGTAATAGGGCCCTTCTGGTTCTCAGCCGATGACAGAAAAGGATTGCTTGAATATGAATGATCAAATTATGTTCCTGTAAAATCAATTGATAAGAAGGTATGAAAGGAAGATTATTATTTAACTGACATGACCCAAACTGTATGTATAAAATGAGCTTTTGTCAACAATACCCCTAACCTCCCCCCCCCCCCTAAAAAAAGATAACTTTCTGAGAACAAATGAATATATGATCATATTGTGTAAATAGTTTATTACCTGCAAATCTTTATTATTGCAAAAGGTTTTTATACTAAAGAAGTTTTATGGCAAGCAGGTTTAAAATATTTTGAGTCATGCTTCTAAAAACAAGCCACACAATCTTTTTATTTCTCTCCTAAAATATTGCCACATTTTAACAGTGCCATTCTCTTTGATAGCTTGGCCTAAAATACTCCTGGTAGTTAACCACTCACAGATTGTGATATATCAAGTCCTATTGTTAGAATGAAGTCCTAAATCCAGGGATACAAAAGTCAAAGTCAGATGAAATTGAGTGTGAAGAGCCCTGCTTTCACGGCTTAATTGTTCTTATTGTTCAGTTTAGAGGAGCTAATCCAGATCTTTTAGATCAATATCACCCATGGTGCGTTCACACTAATATACCCAATATAAAAGTGATATACAGCTGCAGTTCATACCTGACCTAGAGAAATATAGGATAAATATTCATTCTACATTAATTTTGCAGAGTATCAAAGTGCTGATATCATAATTGTCCCGGTTACTGGTTCCAAAGAAAAATGCCTGTGCATGAGGTTTAGCCTGAATGTGGTCCAGCAGTGGACTGGACTCATACATAGACGGTTCAGTGTTATCATGTTGCTGTTATTCAAGACTAGAACAGTGTAGAACCAGTAACCATGACAATATCATTGGTATGACATCACACTTTAGTATACTCTATTGCTGAAAGTGCTTTACACCAAGAGGGTATACCATTAGCCAAACAATCAGTTTTTAGGATTTTCTTTCTTCAGGATGATAATAATAATAATTAAAAAAACTCCATGTAGCCATTATTTTAGTCAGCCCTTATAGTGTGAACACGTCTTCAATCAATAATAGAAATTATTTCCTTTTGAAATTGTGGTTTTCAGAGCTGTCAGAGGTTATAATTGTCATGAAGTGGTATTTGTAAAGAACTCATAAACCAGCATCTTTTTTCAGTATCTTGGTTCAGTGGTGTATATTTGGTAATGTAGATTTTGCATTTTAATCTATAGATACCGCATAAATTACGGTTGGCTGATCTTTTAATTGAATTGATTTTTGCATTTTTACACAGCAGTGTCACTTAAGTGTTTTCCATAATGTTTTCTCAAGTAATTATTCCTTTGGGCTTGCAAGCATTTATAAAATTGTCATTTTAAGAAGTGGTATTTCAATTGTCACTATTTTGTAATAGCATATCTTGTTACATTTATTTATCATCTCTGCTGTAATTACAATTAGGATGTGCCTTATCGTTCTGTCTTTTGGAAATGAATCAATACAAACTTGAAATACATACAGCATCCTGCAGAGACTGAAATCTTACCAGATAATTTTATATTTATGGTTGATTTCACACTGGGACACCTTTAAAAGAAAAGTTTAACATTATTTTTAGAATAAGTGATATTAATTTTTAACATCTCACAGTATTTAAAACTGATGAATTGAGTGAAACTCACCCCCTCCCTCTCTCTCCCCCCTCTCTATCTATCATTCTCTAAAAGTAGAAATGTCAAAAGGTATTTATTGGGACTTGTAAATGATGAGGCTCCATGAAAGAAGATTCCATTATCATTCTGATGTCAGATGGCATGCAATGATGTTAAGAACCTGTATATGCATAGCTCCCTCTTGTGATCATATTTATGGCATTTATCCAGGATCCGATGTTGTTGCATTATGTGTAGGCTTTTATTCGTAAATCTAAATTTGTATATTGTGATTTGAATTGAATTCCTTTCAAATTAACAGATATTCCTATGAAATCCATTAAAAAAAAGTTGTAGGTGTTAAAATCAGTAATTACGAGTATCTTTTAAATCCCCCAAATAGATAGGAGAGATAAAACAAGATCTGGGTGTAATAATAATGTGGAAGGAGGGGTGGGGGCGGGAGAAGGGGTAGAGAGAGAAAGAAAGAGAGGGGTGAGGGGAATAGAAGGATGGAGGAGATGGCAAAATAAGGCAAAGAAAGAGCAAGGAGGGGGGGGAGAAGTCATTGAGAGAAAGAAACAGTTAATTAGAATGACAGAGAGAGAGAGAGAAAGAGAAAGATGAAAGTCATACTGATTCAAGTGTAAGAGCGATGAACAAACAGATGTAATGTTACCAGCCAACAAAGTCAAGCATATAATTCATGTTAAATAGCACCATATATCATGGGGGCAGTGATGACATTCAAGTGCAGAACAATGTTCACTGTGAAATAGTACCATATGTTCTGGGAGAAAGGTCATTTTATAATCCAATTGTTTTCTGAATTGCCTAGATATAGTGGGATTAAAATTGCCATGACACTTTAAAGACCCACTGCACAGATTTCCTTTGTATCTGTTCATTAGAGGTTTGTGCTGTATTGTTTCTGCAGTAAATGAATTGGTCAGTTTCTCAAGTTTTGTATTTATGATTTATTTGGTCTTATTCTCTGAAATACTTTGTCATTAAATGGGTATGAATGACTGTGTTTCATATTTTTGTATTGTATTTGTACTATCAAATTGGCAAATATATCACACTATGTTGGGCAAAGCTTTGTGAAGTTTTAAATTCATCAGAGACAGCAATATGGACATCTTCATAAAGCATCTTCTAATGTGTTTAAATGCTTTTTTTTTCTTTTTCAAGTTGATATAATCATCTGTTTTGGCAAATATAAAATTATTACTTCAATAAAGGTCAATAAATCGTGATAACATTCTGAAAATGCCAAGACAGGTCATTAGCTTCTTGAATCAATTTCAAATCTTTTACTTTCTCTCTTTTCATGAGTCTGTCATCAAAGTCTTTTACATGCAGACTTGTATGAAGCTGTCATCAGAAGCCAATGATCTCAAAATGATTGCTCTCATGAGCTACTTACCTATCATCTATTTTGGGAAATATTCAATCCCCTTCTGTGTGGCACTCATATATTTTATTTCATCATATAGCAGCTTAGATCAATGTTAAGTTGGTTAATAATTGATTTATGAATTTGTGCACCTGAAACCCTGGCTTGTGACTCTGGTGGAATAGTCAAGGAATCTCTTGTATCAGAGATAGAATATATATATATAGTTATGTTGCTATATCATTATAGCTATAAATGCATCTTTTAGTGGCATTGTTGGGCATTACTGCATACCTTTGCTGGGATGGAATGAATTATAGGTATTATCACCTCTCATTTATATCACCAACATATGGAATATATGAATTAAAAAAATTGGGGGGAAATGAACTAAGTTTTTGTTTTTGTTTTGCTAATAATGATATTTGTATTATTTCCTAAATTTTCTTTCTGAAAAAAAAAAAACAACATATAATTATTAATGTAGGGCCTATGTCTTTTTCATCTCAATTTTGGTTATTGCTGACAATTGACTTGAATCATACATTTCACTCATTTATGCGCATTTGTTTTTATTAAAGTTATTGAAAATCATTTGTTATTATTTAGAGGATATCCTTCTTCTTCTTCTTCTTGGGTTTTCTGCCAATGGGGCAGGTCCACACACCATATAGTCAATAGTCGGTCCTTTCTCCATCCCTCTCAATCTTCTGCTATCCACCACCCTAAATATGACAGTGTATAATTTGTTTTGTCATATAAATTTTTTAAGTATTGCAATAAATGGTGAGAATGTAGACGCAGATTATTTTTCATTATTGTGTTGTTTTTCCCTCTAAATTGTACAATTTGACAGATTTACAAAAGAGGTTGATTTATGTAATAACCACATTGAATCAAATGCCCATACACAATAGGGATTCTTTTGTATAAAACTTAGGGAATATTTCTGATAATTTAGATGCCCAGACTCATCACAAATCAGTAAAATAAATTGCTCACCATAAGAGCAAAACATTATTTGTGAAATATTACAAAGATAATAATTCTTACTGATAAAGATGAAGTTCCCATACAAGTACGCTGTCTATTCATGATGAAAATCCATTTTTGTTTGCTCATGGTTGGTTATTATCATGGTTATTTTCTTTTCTGAATCAAAATTCCTTGGAGCCACTATGGACACACGAGACAGTTTTGTCCCCTTTCCCATTCTTTCTTGCACTCTCTCCACATCTCTCTCTTCATCTCTTTCTCTCTCTCTCCCTCTCCCCCTCTCTCTCTAATTTTCTTTCTGTATTTATATTATCAAGTATGACGGGCCTCGACTCCATCTTCATGATGGCCAAATTAGGCCAAAAATTGAGTCATCGTAACAAACATTTCGGGCATCATGATATTTATACGGTGCCTAATATATTTGATTTGGAAAAAAATCAATTATTTGTATATGATGGTAAGTCTCTTGATGAAATACTATTTTCTCTCAAATTCCTCTGGGCTTTTCTCTCCAGAAGAGGATGAAATCTAATTTAGATGAAGCATTATGAAAGGAAAAAATGACATATTGATGTGATTATGGTTCTCTTCATTATTATTTTTGATGGAATTTTTTTTTTTTTTTGAGAAAAGATGAGGAAAAATGTTACAAATGGAAGTTTAGTCATTATTATTTTCATTATTTATTGTACTATAATTTGCTTGTCATAAAATGGATTGATATTTACAATGTCTAATGATTACTATAGCCTTTAGTATACAAAATATGTAGTTCCATTTTTATTTTTTTTTTTCAAAACTTTTGTCAAAAGATCTTAAGGCGCTGCTGCACTAGCTCGAGCTATAAAAAAAAGCGTGCTAATTGGTGGATCGGGAAAAAACCTGAAAAAAGAAACCGGTCCTGCACTAGCTCAAGCTGTTTTAAAATTTTGCATTTATGACCTGACCTGACCTTCAACAAACAAGCCTGATATGTACTGCGCAACTGGTTACTACCACTAGCGTATACACGCACAGGTGCACGATTTCGGATTTAGCTCGAGCTAGTGCAACACCGTGCAAAATAGCGCGCTATTTCGTGCTAAAACCGCAAACCAGCTGAGTGGTTTTTTTAAATCCTAAGATGACTTGGGCTGGGACTTCCTCCAAAAAAGAGCGCTATTTGACCAAATAATCGGATCTGCTCTGATCGAGCTTATTCAGCGGATCACAAATAGCGTGCTATTTAAAAATAGCTCGAGCTAGTGCTGCACCGCCTTTAGACTGACTTTTTTAAAAAGTGGTCTCTCTGAGAATAATCCTATTAAAGAACATGCAATCAAACAATCCCCCTCCCCCCCCCAAAAAAAAACAAAATACATCTGCTGCCTTTTCCCCCTAATTGCAACCAATTGCACAGTTAAGTCTTGTTACGTTAGATTGTCACTCAACAATGAAATTATAACCTTCTTCAAGATAGTCAATGCCAAAATGGATAATTCTTTGTAGCAAACTGATTTAACATCAGATAGATTTCAAACTGAAATTGAATATCCCACTGCATATTGTCATTCATGAATTCACATATTGACTCTGCATCCATCCATATAACGGGTCTCTCTTTATTTGCTTAAAGACCCAAATCCCAACAGACCATACCCTGCCTTGAAAACTAATTCATTAGCACCAATCGTCCGCCGAATATTTATCCCGGTGTTCGGATGGTTTCGTCACAGTCTCATATTTCATCGTTTGGTCGCCAACATGATTTTTTTTTTAGGCTGACTCTTTGAGGGAATCAAGGCATATAAATGGAATGTAAATCTAATTTAACCCAATACTTGCCCGACATTGTTGCTAGTACACTCCACGCTTTCATTCAAAGGTTGCTTGCCGAGGATTTGTTTATTTCTTCTTCTCAGATTGGTGCCTCTGTGAAGGCGTGGAGTAATCCCCTAGATTCTGTTTATGTTTGAATGTTTAGATTGCACCAGATTTGTAGTATGTGCAATGTGGTACATTTACATGTACCTAAAAATGTATTTGAGTCCCTATTGAACTAAATCATATGTTTTTCTTTATGTTGTTATTCTATTCTAGTAATATCCTTTTGGCATATTTATGATATTAAAATGAAAATTTTCTGAGGCCTCTTGCCTGAAATTGTTGTTTGATATAGACTTTTATGCAGGGGGCCCCTCACATAATTAGATTTGTTGGAGGGGAGGGTTGAGGGTTAGAGGAACAACATAGTGAAGAGTCCCTTAATATTTACTTAAGGTGAGGCATTTTATTCAAAAACTGGATTTTGTCAAATTCATAAATTTCATGAACTGAAATGTGCATGACAAGACTTTTTAGCCATGTATCATTTTGTTGTATGGAACTTCAATTTTCACCAAGTATACTTTTCATACCTGGCTCAAATCTTTTTCACAGATAAAGCTATAGGCTACTTCTCTTCTCTTTCTTTGCATTTGGAGCACATATCTTATAGTCATTAGCTCGTAATGCTACTAACATGTTCCAAATTCAGCTCCAATTCTCCAGAGCATCAATTATCTTTCTAATTATGGCATGATTTCTCATTTGCGTTGCCACGGTGAAGTATGATTGATGATAGTCTGGTAGACAAGGAGGGGAAAGAACTTTATTCACAAAGCGAAAGTGCTCAATGTATCTATATAATTACAAAATCTGGGACATGTTTGTATTTTTATGAAAGGCCTGGGGGATTTTGTGTAAATCTTTAGAAGATGAAAACTGTGGGAACAAAATGTTTTAAATGTTAAAAAGATTGTTAGAAATAACAAATGACATTCAAACAATGTTTAATAGGTTTACATCTTATGATGATAATGGGATTTTGTGTAAATTTTGAAAAAATGAAAACTGTGGGAACAAAATGTTTTAAATGTTGAAAGGATTGTTAGAAATAACAAATCACTCTCAAACAATGTTTAATAGGTTAACATCTAAGGATGATAACATTTCTTGAAAGCTTCCTTTAAGAAGTTATTCTAAAATAATCATTCAGTAAGTGTTATTGTATCAAATTGTATGAATTTTATACCGTAAATGATTGCATATAATGAGCAATAAATTGACATTGAGATATGCATGTTATGACAGATCGAGCTATGCTTGGCTTCATAAATTCCCTTCCTATTTTATCCCCTGGCGTTATTGAAGATATTACTGTCGACATATTTTCAATGTTGTGTGCAGACATGTGTAACAACTTCCCACCAATTCTGACCTAGAGCATTTTTTTCAAGGAGAATTAATCTTGATAATTGGGTTGTGAATGACAAAGAGAGCAAAAATCCAGATATACATTTCTTTTTAACCCATTCACTCCCGAATTCTCTTGTTCTCATAGGTTGAAGCACCCAGTTCCAGTAGGCATTCTCATCAATATAGTACACTAGGAGGGTTTATGGAGAACGGCATACTCATAAACATCTCTTCCACTTTAACACATGATGGCAACACATGATACATTGTGACATTTATAAAGATTGGTTAACCATTTAGGTCCAATAAATGTCTCTCAAAACGTCGTTTCACAGTGATGTTTTACTACCACTATACACTTTACAATTTAATTTGCTCATCACATAGATCGTGACATGACAAGCTATGATAACTCATTGATCACTCCTAGATCCTTTGGCAAGACAACTAGCACACCAAACCCAGGTGGAAAAATGTACTGAAGAAAGAATAACCTGGAGCACCTTATCAGGGTAGTTTGTCATAAGCCAGATGAAAATGATTTAATAATAAGCACTTAGAAACATAAACAAGAAGAGAAATGTTAACTTTTATAACTTTTATTATGAGTATTTCAAATTGATAATATGTACACCTATTGAAGGCACCCAAGCTTACGTGAAGTTTAATTAATGACATTAAGTTTGTTTTGTCATGATTCAGTTTTGTTCAATTCAATTAATTTCCATTTATTTTAGATTTTGAATACTTAATATACATGAATAAAGAACTGGTTACATAATATCTCAAAATATTTTTCACAACCTGCAGTCGTTATCTCTTGTTCTGATTCCCTCATAGTTCAGTCCTGTCTAATTCTTAAGCGAAGTGCGTGGAGCTTATAGTACACTTTCATAATGATACATATCATGTAAGTATATTAAATGCACATTTTTTTGCATAGTGTGATGCACCCTTCTATAATGATAATATTAAAGGCACAGTACCAACTTACATAAGGTTGGATGGATTAAGTTTTGTTTTGTTATTAGTAACCACTCCCTGGCTTCTCATGAGTGTAAATGGATTCTTAGATTGCAGTAGACTGAAGTGAACCCTTTTAAGCAGCTAGACTTCAGTGCATAGTGCCGATGCACACTTCCATAATGATAATATTGAAAGTAGCGTACCAACTTACATAAGGTGGGATGGGTTAAGTTTTTGGTCGGTCATGAGCGACCACTCCCCGGCTTCTCATAAGTGTAAAGTGATTCTTAATCTTAGGTTGCAGTAGACTGAAGTGAACACCTTTTAGTCGCATACACTCCACACTGCAGTTTATACTGTTGATATACTCATTCATTTTGCTATTGAGCTAACTTACATAAGGTTGGATGGGTTAAGGTTTCGTTCGGTCATGAATGACCACTCCCCGCCTTTATCTTACTCATGTGTGAATGTCAGGTCCGTAATTGTAGCGAGATATCAACCAAAACCAACCTGCGGAGGAGTTGGTTTGGCTCATCATCATAATGATGATATATCCAGATGGTCTCCAGCTGACAAGTCTTTAAAGGGGATATTATTCTCAGGTGATATGTGCATGATTCCAGTGTCTAACTTTGAAGAAAAAAAACGCTCTGATATAGCTAATGCCTCTTTCATAATGACAAACCTTTAGGACAGACATTGTCATAAACAAACCTTTGGGAAAAGGAATTTTACAAGCCATTCATGCCCTAGAGTGAAATGGGATTCAGGCTTTTGGGGAACTTGTGTTCCAGGGCCAAAAGACAGAAATTACGATATACTTATAATTCAGTTATACATTTTTTTGCCTCTCATAGATTTGATAGTTCTAGGACAACTACCCCCAGGACAATTATCCCCTCCCTGGACAACTCCCCCCCCCCCCAAAAAAAAAAAATAAAAAAAAAAGATAAATAAACAAATCAACCCCCAAGCTCTGCACATAACCCTAACCCTATTTCTGGGGCATAGTTGTTCTAATACGATTTGATACTCCAATCTAGATGTTGAGCTCAGACCAAAAACATCTACCGAATTTTCGAGAATTTATGAATACCACTACCAGACATACACTTTAAGGTATGATGAGTACAGGTGTTTCTCTTCAGCCTATGAATGATGCCATTATCCTTTCTGACTTGTTTTTCTCTTCTTTCCACTAGAGACTTCAGTCTTGACATTCATATTCCAAATATCTAACGATCCCATTTCATACTTTCATATAACCCTTGACCTCTGACCTCAATCATAACCTCCCAGTAGTCCACAAATAAATTCAACTCATATTTCAGATATTTCTCTAATGATGTGATCTGACTACTGTAGCAGGTAATTTTCCATCTATGTAGGCCCTACATTTATGTATACAGGGGTGTGTACACATTATTCTTGTGCATCAAATTTTATATTAATAACTAATGATATATACTGCAAATGAGCTAGAAAATATTTTTGTTGTTGCAATGTATACTTATGTCTTCTCCCTGCTCCACTAACAAATTTGCCACCTAATGGTTTCTCTTGAAATACTATTTGACATTGATGTATTTTGAAAGAAGTTTTATCGTCATGAATGCAGAGTTTATTTATTGAATCAGTTAGCTTTATATGTTTCTGAACACTAAATATCTACCTTAATTTATCTTTGATCTCCAAATGATCATTTTGAATCAGATAATTCAGTTCAGATAAGAAAGGATTTTAAAATGGGAAATCCAAAAAAACTTTTCAGGTTCAAGAATGAAATCAAATCAAAGATGTTGAAGTAGAGTTTAGATATCATCTCCCAAGAACTAGAAGGGATTTGGGCGCCTTCTCCAACCAAAAGGTGTCAGTTTCCTGCATCTTTTGTTCCAAAAGCCCTTTTATCGGCTTTTGAATAGAATCCTGAAATCTTAATACGGTTTAAACACATTAAAAGCTGAAAGTCGAATCTTTCCCAGGAAGCCGTGGGAAACTGACGCCTTTTGATTGGAGAAGACGCCTTATTTTATTATTTTTTAATACAGATTTAATTCCCTTCTTGCTCCAAAAGCTACACAATATTAGACTGGGGTTAAACTTACAAATTTAATAAATCCATTGCTTACCCTGTACTGGTAAACAGCTGTATTGGATGGGTAATGGATAATTAGCTGATGAGTGGTAGGTAAATGATGTAAAGTATGATTAGAAGTGGGTGTTGATGAGTGGATGTGAGGTGATAAGAGGAAGATTCTGATGCAAGCAATATAGAAGAAAGATTGAGAGAAAATGAGAGAGTGGAGACAGGAAAGAAATATATGTATGCAACACCTAAAATCTGTTTTTCTTTGCTTATTTTTTCATATTATATTTCTGGTAATTTTCACTCTTTGTTCAAACAAAAGATTTCATTACAAATGAAACAGAAAAATATGACTAGCAGTAAGAAATGCAATGAAAAATATTGTGGCACAATATGTCACAAACCTCATAAAAACCAGGCACAAATTTTTATTATTTTGTTTTTGCAACCTAGGTATTTAATAATTTGACTCTACCAAACCTGACACCATGTAACAGAACCTTAAATCCATTTGTAACCCAAACGCTGCCGCCATACCTCGAGCAAATCATTTCAAATTCCCCCATAAAGGTATATTTTGTAATTGTATTTCTAGCTTAAAGGCAGAGTCAGTCATACTGGGTTAGTTGAGATGAGACACCTATGATTTCTTCCTGCATCCCACTGGGGTCAATCAACTTGACCATTGGAGCGATGGAGTCGTAGGGTCACTAATGTTTAAAAGTCAATTTCTGCATACTCTTTTGGTCTGATGAGTGTCTTTTGAATCAGGATTTGTACTACTGAATCAAAAATCATCTTATATTTTACAGGGGTTATATTTAGTCATATAGGTCCGGTTTACAAAGAGGCTTCCTCCTACTTTGTGCTTGGTACTGTATCTATTATGTTCAATGTACACATTTCTATAAATAGTCTTCTTGTTATTTAAGTTCCTCCCTTTTTTTTCTTTATTGTTTCTATCAGTATTATTATTTTTATTATTATTGTTGTTGAAATTTTTTTATTGTAATTGTTGATACGATGTTTTTGATGACCTGTACATTGATTTGTTTTATTTGAATAAAACACTTAAATAAAAAAAAAATTAAAAAAAAATCATCTTATATATTTAATATTTGCTGATGTGAATTAATCCTTTCATTTTTTTTTTTTTAAAGTACATTATACTAGAGTAAAGTGGATCATTTTCATTTAAAATTATTTTATCAGATAATAGCATTTTTAATTGTGATGATTATTATATGGTTAGTGGCAAATGCTTGATAATTTGAATTGCTGTTTAGATTGTAGGTGATTGTTAGTTTATACACAGTGATTGCTGCACTGGGATGACTTGTGAGCATAATTGAACATGTCTTGTTCGTGGAAAGTGAAAAATTTTGTATTTTAAGGGGGTGAAAAAAAATTAAATATAACTTTAATAATTCTTCAAGCTCATGCATCTGTATAAATGAAAGATGAGTAAAAGCAAAACGAAATGTCATATGAGGTCTGGATTTTATCATTAAAAATATTCTCTGAGGAGTGATAAGAGCTCTTTCATCATTTCAATATGACTTAAAAGTAAAGATGACAGAATAAATGCTCAAAACATTCACTAGAAAACCTGAAAACTTGTTAATAATGTCTTTATATCACAAAGATCTTATAAGATGAAGACGATACCAAATCAAGTGAAGTATACTTTTACAACCCAACTGTTTCAAGGCAATTTATTTCATTAGTACTCAAAGCATATTCTGGCTGTTAGCTCTAGATTCCTTCTATTTTACATGAAGCCAGCAGCCTCAATTGGTAGCACCCTAATAAACATTTCAGCTTTAAGATATATATGTAGTCATTTGTTGCGCTCTTATGATAAACTTGCACTTGAGAGTCCAATCAACCGAGCTAGTGGAACATCGTATCCTGCTTGATTATCTATCAAACTCTTTGACGTCACGCAAAGCTGAGCTAAAATGTACACCACCCGACTAAAATAACTCTCTCCGCACCCCCCTGTTGGTGGCGAAGGAGCTCTTTTAGAGTATGGATATGAGGAAAGGTGACTTTGAAATGAGTTTGGATACCAAAAGGAAGATGGAGATGGTTTTGTAAGAAGCAGTTGTTGTAGAGAGAAGCTGGTGTAGTGATGCTGAGGTAGGAGAACAGCTGTCATGTTGTTGCTATGGTAACGCATCGTTGGCCCAGCATGTCTAGTTAATTGATCCCACCACTATCCTGTCATCTTTATCATCTTGGACTTTGAGGCTTTTAAGCGTGACTGTTGGAGGATATCTCGCCACCAGCTTGCTGACTTTTTGACGTCTTGCTTACCATCAGCCCATCATATGAGTATCACGCACCAGACTCTCTTAGTTATTTGTTTTGTGCTTGCCACGTTCACGTAATTATTGTCTAATATTAGCTACAACCATCGCACCAGGACCTTGTTTTCTTCTCCAAACTTCAAGTTTACCTGCAGGGGTGTGGGGACTTGCACGTAGCTCTGCTTCAAGTCCAAATTTGATCTTCAAGAAGGATGTTGTCATCTTTTTTTTTTAATAAAAAGAATATGAGTGTTGAGATCATTAGGTACCCAGTGAAGCGACTCATGACGATGGCCAAACGTCAGTGTCGTATGGAATTAGCATCTGTTTTGCTATGATAAACTCGACATATTTTGCCACCGGAACTGTTCTCATTTGTAAGGCGTTAGATGTTGGTGCATCCCTATGTCAAGAATGTATACATCTTCACAAACACAGATGAGTCAGAATAATAGATTTTAAAGATGCGACAGGATATTTGAAGTTCAGTGACAGAGGAGGCATCCAGTTTTGTAACCCTTGAATGATTCTACCAAGTTTCATTCCGAAGACTTTGTGGATGTTGCTGTAAATTAGAACTCATATTTGGATATTGTATTTTTTCCGTTCATTTTCAATGGAATGTCTTCATCATTGATTAACTAGGATAATTTTGAACTTCAGAACTTGAAAAATATGAGCTGATTTCGGCCTACAGCAAAGTCAAACAAGTTTTTGACTAAATCAATGAAAATTACCAATCTCATATTCATAATTTGCCAATTTGAATTTGAACTTTGCATGATTTTTTTCAAAAGTGCATTGTATTTGGAGTTACGTGGAGCACTTGTAACACTTGTTTGTCCTTGTGAAAACAGGGCTCAGGTGTTGTATTGGTTTCATGTACTTGATAGTGTAGTTTCCACACCCCTGCTGAGTTAACAATGTCAAGATCAATGTTCCATGTGCGTTAACTGTGTTGCGGTTTTTAACATTGTAACCACTACCCTGGACCTCCATGTGCTTTGACAGTGTTGATTGCGGCTGACCTGGTAATGTGATGTGAGGACATCATCGGCAGAACACAAAGTCAAGCTTGCACTTTGAACAACAAAAACTTTAAATTTCATGGAATGGAACTGCGTATCTAGATTTTGGATCAAAATTTCCATCTGTTTCCATGTATCTATATCTACACTTATGACTCATGAATTCTACATTTGAGTAAAACCATTCAAGAGGATTGTTTATCTTCTGCTTCAGTTTAATATCCAGAACCACTGAAGATTTTTGCACTTTCAGAATAATTGGATAGCTTTCAAATTAATTATTTTTGCGATTTCCTGTTTTAAAGGACTTGTCTAAATCATTTATTATTCATGATCACCCCCAACTGAACAAAGGCATTTTATTTCTATGCAGTTACCTTTGACTGATGTGAAGAAAGTACTTTGTTTAACTTCCACTGGGAGAGGTGAGTCTGGACATTCAATTTGGACATTCAGTTTGGACTCAATATTCTCTCTCCTGATAAACTGTTTTTGACTCGAAAGGGAGATTACTGGAAATTATTTGTGAATGATGAAAGGGGTCATTGAAATTATTAGCTATTGTATCAAAGGATCCTAGATATTACAGCATTAGCGGGAGATTGAGTAAAAGCTTGTGATTGCCAGCGAAAGCTAGAGCAAGAAGAAGAGAGACAGAAACAGAAAGAGAGAGAGAGAGGGAGAATTCGAGGAGAACTCCATCCGGATCGGCATCCTGAAAAATAATAATTTGATATTCATGACTCAAACAGATTACTGTCTTCGAGACAATTTTTGAAGGGAATTTTCAATTATCTGCGCCCAGAGGGATCACTGCTGAAATTATTCACGAGTGTATAGCTAGAACATACTGATTATACCAGCTTTCTTTGTATTTGTATATGCCCAGTAGCATCCATCAAAAGGACACAGGAATCGCTAGAACCTCCTCCGCCTGTTCAATGATTGACCACTGACCATCTATCATCACTGGTCAATAGCTGGACATCTGTCCTCCTACCCCACTACCAGAGCGTGTAGCATCTCATTCTGGGACCGCATCCCCCCAGTGCATACATGCTGCCAAGTGGTATTAACTCTCCTCCTCGTCATCCCATACTCCATTCATCATCCGTACTCCTCAATCATTCGTCTTCCTAACCTAACGCTGGTAGGGAAGGAGTAACGCAGGAGATTAACACAGAGACAGAGAAAGACATAGAGAGAGACGAGAAGAGAGAGAGAGTGAGTGGTGATTTGAACTTGCACCACAAACTTTACCTCTTGAAGTTATCTTCACACTCTTTATTATTCTATCATTTACAAATTGGACCAACTCTTCCACTTGGATTTGTTATTGAAGGAGGTGCTTGAAGGCCAGGGAAAACTTCCCTTGAAAAGAAGAAGCCAGATTTACAGCTTTACGAGAGGACGATCATCATCACGGAGTTGTATTGGAGGGGGATTCTGTAAATGATGTATTAAGTTACTACCACCACCACCACTGCTGCCCCTACGCTAAACATTAGCACAGCTCTCGCAAGGACGTTTACCTCTGAATTCCAACCCCCCTCGATTCTCTACATGCTTCACTCCTACAATCCAATTACATGAATGTGACCTGTGTACATAGTAAGAGCGCATTGGTATTTATTCTCATCCTTATCTTCATCCTGGAGGAGAGCAAGAACATGGTGTAATCTTTTTATTGGGGATTTACCAATTTGTCGCTGCCCTGGATTTTTGGTTGGATTAAGCTAACGGTTCCATCCCCAGGTTGTTTGAATCCTCGGTATGTGAGTGCCACGCAGGGCTGCTAAGCTAGAGAGATGGGAGAATGCTACAGCATTTTTAGCAAGGTAGGACCATGTGAAGCTATGTCCATTTGGTTTTCATAGTCACTATCACAACGATAATGTGTGTTTAGAAAGAAATCTCAAGAAATAACTATGTCATATTTTGATATCTATGAGATCTGAGATTCACACATTAAGTATGAATAATGGTTGAATAATAGAATGTTAATAATTTTTTTCTCTCAAAAATTTGTTTTCCTAGTTTCTATAAACACATGGGAGGTATTAAAAAAATATATATTGAAAAGTTTGAACTCTGGAATATAAACTTGTGTAGAGCAATGGTTTCTTAACCAGGAGATCGTGGATTGAAACCAAGTCTATGGACTAGTGCCCTGGCTTTGTCCTAGTATTACCAATTCCCCTGAATATCACTAATTTACAAGTATTTACTAGCTTTTAGAACAGTTAGATAAAATAAACAATCAACATTGAGTCTCCAATCTCCAATTCATAAGACAGGATAAGTACAATGTTCACAATTTCAATTAATCATACTTTGATGCGTTGTGAGATAAAATAAAACTGGTGTTGACTAAAGTGGAATCCTTTGAAAGTGGAAAGTAGCCTAGATAGCATCTGGAGCAGAGGTACATATATAATCAGTTTGATATTCAGTTGGAACAATATCCCTCCATCATACAGCTAGCAATATGTAGCCCACATATAGATAGATATAACTCCTTGTTATATGACAATATCGGCAAGTGGATTCATATTTGCATCCTCAAAGTGCATATGCCTGGCAGCTAGTCGAGCTTAGCCATTGTGCATTGTTCGTTAGAGACAAATGTATATTGCATTTCCTTGTTCATATTGCTGTAAAGATCTAGACGTTGTAGATCTTGGATCAGAAATATATTATCCGTGAAATACGTAAAAGTGGTATAGCAAGATGAATACAATAACAGTAGTATATCTCATGAATAAAAATTTATAGCTTCAATATTAAAGAAATTTGTTAAATGATTTTGGTTATGGTAGAGGGTATTGGTGGATTTTGACATTTTTAAAAATGTATTTATTTATTTATTTATTTATTTTTATTTATTTATTTTTTTTTTATTTTATTTTTTTAATTTATTTATTTAATTTTTTTTTTTTTTTTTTTTTTTTTTTGGGGGGGGTACAACTAGAACATTGCTTCCAACCTATCTTTGTCAGACAGCATAATATAAACATATTTTTATAATGTAATCTCCATGAAAACATTACACAATCATCTAATGAATACATATCTTGATATTACAACATGCTCTAATCCTCTTCAAGATACTAGTAGATGGAAACCTTGGTTTTAGCCTGTACATCATTTAGGAAACATCTTATATCATGTTGCGCATTGATGAAGTTGTATGTTTTGTTTTGGATGGTAACTCCATCAGTCACTAGCTCTCTAGCCCCCTTCTATGATTACATATCAACATTGACTGAATGGTAAGGGTGGACTATGGCTTCAAGGGATACATTGGAAAGATGATTGACGATAGCGTGGATTGTATATTACACCATGATGGTGATGTTGGAACTTTCTGTGTAGGAGGCACATGGAGTGGTAGATATGTTGGTGTTGAAGATGGTGGTGTTGGTGGTAATATTGATGATGATGATGATGATGATGATGATGGTGTTTGTGATGATTGTGATGATGATGATGGGGGTGGTTATGATGATGATTGTTGTGGTTATGGTGATGATGATGGGGGTTATGGTGATGGTGGTGGTAGGGAGGATGGTAGTGGTGGTGACAGTGATAATGATGATGATGATGATGATGATGACGACAACAATGTGATGATGGTGGTGGTGGTAATGGTGGTAGTGGTGGTGGTGGTAATGATGGTGGTGATGGTTTTGATATTGGTGGAATTAAGTGATGATGATGATGGTGATAATGGTTGTGGTGATGGTGATGATGGGGTGATGGTAATGACAGTTGTAGGGGTGGGCATTCTTCGAGGGATCTATATGGGCAAGTCCACGCTATTTGTTCCCGAGATGGTGATTTTTCGACTTTTTGACTATTTTTGTGTCAAGTGTGTCTGTGGGTTCATAAAGGTATACATAATGTGTTATATATCACCATAAAGGGTATGAAATGAACATAATGCAAATGAGGTCAAAAGGTCATTTCAAGGTCATATGATGTCACAAGGCTCATTGATATTCATGAAAAAAAAATATAAAATGCATTAAAAATGCTATTTTCAACCATTTAAAAAAGAGGTTTGTCATAGGAGTATAACCAAAAAATATGTATTTACTTCAAAAGAATGATATATTTGCCTACTTTGCTATTCGTCCTCGAATCGCCCAACCAACCGATACTTTAACCCCGAAAACTTTTGCTCTATTGTCTCCTATCTTCCCCTCCCCTGTGAGAAGGGCGCCCTCTCATGATGAGGGCACTCAGCCAAAACACTCCCAACAAACTTCCTCTTTTCTCATCGGCTGCCGCCGAGCGAGTAACCTCGAGAACTTGCTCCCGCAAATGGGTTTGTTTTTCACTTTTTGTGAACCTTTTGATGCCTAAATTGTGGGGTCTTGCTCTTAGTTGTCCTAGCCAATGTCTAGGTCGTGGTTTCCTATTTATTGGGAGTATTTTGAGGGCCGTTTTTTTGAGAAATTCTGTTGGATTTACGGCGCCTTCTCCCTAGCTTTTTGACATTCATTACGTACGTGTTTTCATATTACACCCTTGTGGTGCGGGCCTTTGTTCTCCCGTTCCGCGCTTCATTTCACACAGTTCAGTGAAGCCTTTTGTTTGGTGGGGAGAGGCCTTTGTGACCCTTCCTGTCCCAGGGCAGAGTCTAAACTCCTTTGTATAAGTGTCTTTTCTTTTCATATATTAGCAGAGTGTTTTCTTATTCCGAGGGAAGAAGACTTTCATCCATTTTTGTATCTCGGAGACTTCAAACATCGCCGACTCATCGGAGAGTCTCATCTACCAGGAAAGCACGAAGTCTGGATTCTCTGCATATTTTATAGAGGCCGCGAAGCAGTTAGACGGGGAAGAAACAGTTAGACGGGGAAGAAAGCTGTTTACATCTGGTTTCAACGAAAGTAAATCGGGATTCACAACCCCGCCCGGGGCGGAGTATGGGCCGTGGCAGTTTGGTAAGTCCAACTTACGGTACCGCGAGCCCCTGCGAAAGTCGTCGTGTGGGAGTCACGTATTGTGAACTCCTGGGACGGGTTCAGTCGCCTATCGTCGGCCTTCCCAGCGACGCACCCCAATCGATCTTGGTGAGGGATCGAGGAGGGCAACTTCGTTTACGATCATGTCTTGACATCGATCTAGTGGAAGTTTGTAGGATCGATCGTGAGATCTTTCCAACATTGATCGAGATCGATACAGTGGAAGGTTGGCTTGCCACCTGAGATAGGTCTAGTATCGATAGCCAGTATCGGATAGCGTTATCGATATCGTTAGGTAAATCGATCACATCAATCGATCATGAACACATTATCGATCGATCGATCACTTCATAATCGATCACAGTTGAATCGATCACAACATAATCGATTACAACTTGAAATCGATTACAACATAATCGATCACGATTGAATCGATACAACATAATCGATCACAGATTGAATCGATCACAACATAATCGATTACAGTTTGAATCGATCACAACACAATCGATCACGATGAATCGTTTACAACATAATCGATCACAGATGAATCGATCACGCCAAATCGATCAAATTTGAATCGATCCCGCCCCAAATCGATCTCAGAGGAATCGAATCATTTGACAACAATCGATTATAATAAATCGATCTCACCTAAATCGATCTCTGTTGAATTATTATCATGTCAGAATCGATTACATCATGTGTTCTCTACATTCGATTTCCCATGGTTCCTGCCCTGGTTAAATCAATCCCGACAGATTCATTTGTAGACAGAATGATCATGTTTGGTTTGGTTATGGGAATAATCAAGTCAGATACCATCGCAGTTATTTCATCGTGACCAAAGTCGGAGTTCAACCTCACTCACAAGGATGCAGAAGTGGGGACTTTTCGTCGAGTCCTCGTCCACGTCCCACTTTCTCCGGTGAATTTATTACGAGAACCTCATATCACTTTTCCTTAAGGGAAGAATCATTCTACAGATCATGTCATATCGCTCACCACAATTTGATTGCGATATGAAGGCTTGGATGGGAGTGTTCTCCTATTCCTTTGACTAGTCACCTTGACTTGACTTCCGATCCAGAAGTTAATGAGTCAGGAGGGTGGCCAATCTACCATGATTGTCGGATATCTTCCTTCACGGAACATTATGGTGTTGAGAAAATTTATTTCTTCTTCAAGGCTTTCGATTATTCCTTCGGTTCTATTTCTTCAATATCGACCTATTTTTAAATATGGTAGAGTACCTATCTAGTAGACTGATGGTTCGAGTTCTTCCCGAGGAGATCGATTTCGCAAGTTTAGGGCGGAAATAGAAGCTCTCCTTGCGAGTTCGGAAGCGAATTTCGAGACCCACCGAAGGGGACTCAGGATTGGTACCGGAGTCGCTCGAATTGGGTTAATTCCTACAATGTCGTAATACCGGACGATAATGTTCGGAGCAGACGTCGCAGCAGTTCTTCCTTCAGAGTCGCGTCACTCCGACCACTCCGTGGTAGGGATTTCCATCGGAGACTAAAGAGACTACGCACTAGTTTGAGGGAGTTAACCTCTTCCTCCTCGGAGTTCGGTTCTCACGAATCCGCATTGAGAAACTTTAGATTTCTCTATCTTAAAGAAAAAAGGGGGGTGTTTGATACCAGATCATCGCTCCACCCTTGCAGGATATTCAGTTCAGCTTCGATGATGTTGATTATCGTAACTGCGACGTTCTAGGCCCGTCTATCTGATAGAGGTCCGTTTTGTTCTTCAGAAGAAGAAGTTCACTACTCAGTCGGACTCAACGGAGTTTGTCCGAGAAAAATACGAGCTTTTAGCCTATATACGATCTGTATGTAGGATTCAAACCGGAAGTATCTCAGGATTTCAGCGATTCCGAAATTAGATTTTGAGATACAGAGCCTTAAGTTTTCTTCCTAAACTCACTAGGAAGAATGAAGGAAAGGTTTAAGGCGAGATTTTTTCTTCACTCAGGAGAACTAGACCCCTCCTTTCAGACATTATCGTCAATAATGTTGGAGATAACAGACGAAATACGGATCACTAATTGAATCTCATGATCAGAGAAGTTTCTCTCGCAACTGGGCTGATCGCTCCCGGAGTTAAATGAAGGAGGTTTAGATCAGAACTGGAGTTCGAGTTCAGACAAGGAAAAATTTTACCTTGAAAAATCTTCATCACGGTCGATCTTTCGCTCCGCCCTTTGTCCCACTAAAGGGACAGTGTCTACAAGAAAAGAGATTCTGAGACATCTTGGGGTCATGGTGGTCTTATCCCCAGTTTCACTGGACTGCTTTCCGGTGGACCCAAAATTCCGGTGGGTCGGAATTTTTCAGAGGCCGAGAATTCGGCCAAAGAACTTTAGGGTAGTTTAGAAAAGCTTAATATCAACCTCCAAGTCTGTTATTACTTTTTGACGTGTAATTACAATCCTCACGTCAACTTTTCTACGAACTTGGATAACCGTCTGACAAGGAAGTCAGACATAACACTCTTCATCACAACAGTCGGGTCGAAGAAATCATACTGGTCAGTGGGTAGAAGTCAGGATAGGAGTAGCTCAGATCCGCTTCGAACTCTCATCCTTTTTAGTATGGGAGGAAAGCGCCTGAGGTGACCCCCACCTACGTTTGGAAAAATTTAGGTCCGATGGAACGACTATTTGTTTTCCGATCTCAAACGATTATTATCGTTTGCAATCAGATTCGGTCTCATTTTAGACTTTGAGAAACCTCGATCCAGGGATGTCTTCAAGAGTCATCCCCAAACCACTTAACGTGTCCCTTGTCCGGGAACATAGCTCAAAGGAAGAAATCGAGAAAGTCACAATCTACCCTAAATTGTGTCTAATTTCTACATTCCTTTCCCCAAAAGCGGAGACTCGATACACGTAGTCTCAGTTGGAGGACCAGCAGCAGACTTTAAGTTCTAAACTGCATCAGTTTTGATTGAGTTAGGAGTTGATTCCCATGTATTAGGGAGTCAACCGGACACCGCGGTCATCTGACGAGACCCAGTTTGGAGATAGTAGAACTTACGATCTACTTAGAGAGTCTTGAATCGCGTTGAGGAGGTTTTTAAGTGTTATTACAATAAGGATGTCATGTTGACTATCGAAATTGTTGGTCCAGGTTCCCAATTTGGCAGACTTTTAACGTGACCTCTCAATGTTCGACTCTTGAGTTTTTCCAGCCTGAATTTCAGTCCCCTCCGTCTAGAATTCCTTTCTACTGAAATTAAAACCTCATATTCCGTTTTGGGCGGTTAAGAAGTTCACTTCCCAGGGAAGACATGGGAGCGCCTCCGTTCTTCAATTATATTGACCGCATATGCTTCACAGTTAGGAGGAGAGTCCATTATCGAGGCCCCTTGACTTCGGTGATTGGAATCTCCGAGACCTTCTTTCTCAACGATGTTTGGAGAGCCTGAAGGTGAGAAGTTCTTCCTCACTTCAAGGACCTTTACAGATAGCGGACAGTTTAGGTTGAAACAGACATCGGAGGGATGATGTCTTATTTCATTCGCATAGAGGATTTACTCTCACTGCTAGGAGCAGAGTAGCCTTTCAACTCTAGTTCTGATGCAACAACGAGAACATCGGTCCAGTCGCTTCGCACATACCGATTTGGGAAAAATAATTGGTTTGAACCTTTTTCCTTTTCCCACGACGTATAAGTGACTCACTTCAGAGTGGTCACTGTTTTCATAGTTTTCAACACGACTGAGTTGCAAGGACGACCTCAGTTTGACTTCTCCTCAGTTTGACTTCCTCAAATCAGTAAAGACCTTCTGTTTTCTGAGGTTAGGATTTATATAAAGGAGATATTTTGGGTTACCCAGGTTGCGTTTCAATTTCCGGAACTGACCGGAAATCCCTTGGTTCTTCCGGGTATATTCTCCTGTTTCACTAGAAGTATTAAGGGCAGGACGTCGACGATTATCATCACTCCTTCTACCACAGCCGCGGACTTGGTTCGATAGTTTTCTCCCTCTGATTAACGGAGAAACCATAACACTTGCCGTGGTGTGAGTTCTTAGATAACAGCAGCGGTTAGAGCTAACTCTCGAACACCTGAAACGTCTTCCTTTTTATATTCAGCCGTTATCAAGAAGTCAATTTCGAGCTACAGGATGTGACGATTGTGCTCCTCTCGACCTTAAGGAGTAGGTGTGTATCACTAGTAAAACCCTTCTTCGAACGGTATCTTCTGTGGGTTCCGAGATAAACTTTTCTCCCGTTCATACCGTTTTTTATCATCTTTCACTCGACGGGGGTAATGTTCTGCTTACCCGAGGGATTTGGAATCAGCTATTTCAGCTATCCCAGCTTTTTCAGCTATCCCAGCTATTTCAAATTCTTATCGAGTGGATAGTCATTTTCAGCGGTTTTCTGTCATCACCTCCTTTATTTTTCTATCTTTAAGAGTCCTACTCAACCTCGGGTCTCTAAATTGAGTGGTCGCGAGGACATCAGTCCTAGCTTACCCTCCTTCACACCACCGTCTCTAGGTTCTGCCTGGATAGATCTTCCAAAGGTTCTCCTGATTTGTATATGTCGGGGAAACGCTAATTTTATTGCTCGTTCCTCTCTATCAACGAGCCACTTAGGTTGGAATTATAGAGATATTTCATCTTTTTCTTTCGACATGCTTTGAACGAAAAATCAACAGAATTTCCGGTCTGTTTAAAATTTTTCCTACGTCCCTTTAGGTCAAATTTCATCGTTGCGCACTGACAGAATGTGGCGCTGTTGAAGACATCTGATTCCTGAAAAATGTCCAAATTGGTTATATCATGGAATCTTTCGACCAGTACTGGAGTACTATCTCGAGATAGATGCGGACCCGAGGACCAAGGTACCTAGTTTATCCTAGGGACCTCGATGTGAGGTACCGGCCTTTTCGGGGACATGTTTTTAAGGGATTTTCCCGTGGAAGTGTATGCTTATCAAATAATGGGTGAACGTTTCTGCGATGGAGGAAACTTTCTCTTTGTTCCTATCATTGCTACGGCGTCATCCTTATTATCTAAAACTGTAGGTGTTTGTACCTCCCCAGTACAAATCGGTGCTGGTCGTATAGCAAAGTAGGCAAATATATCATTCTTTTGAAGTAAATCATAAAAATTATCACTAATTTTATTATTTACAATAAAGAATTATATATTTGCCTACAATCCCTCCCTCCGTCCCCCGTTCCATCACTACTTAAAGTTTTAGAGTGGTATGAGACAAGAGGAAGTTTGTTGGAGTGTTTTGGCTGAGTGCCCTCATCATGAGAGGCGCCCTTCTCACAGGGAGGGGAAGATAGGAGACAATAGAGCAAAAGTTTTCGGGGTTAAAGTATCGTTGGTTGGGCTGATTCGAGGACGAATAGCAAAGTAGGCAAATATATAATTCTTTATTGTAAATAATAAAATTAGTGATAATTTTTATGATTTTCTGTTTTTATATTTTCTTGGCTAACTGGTGAAAATATCACGAACCTAGCACATAGCTGTCCATAGTTTTAGACTTTAAATATTCAGGTCTCAGAAATAGTCTCACAAAAGTTACTGAGCTGATGTAAAATCACACATTTTTATTACCCATCCTCCCTCCTTTAGAAATGAAACAAAATAAGTTTTTCTTACATTTGTGTTTTGTATTATGTTTGTTTTGTTTTATCAGAGAGATTTTTTTAACAAAAGCTGTTGCTACTCCTTGGCTACACCAATTGTTTAATAAAAAATATTACAGGGAATTATTGTCCCGTGTGTTACTGTCCCGTTTGTTACCTGACATAATTTTTAAAACTTGAACTTTGCCAGAAAACTCGAAGTTGTATTAACGTTAAAATATGTCCTTACAATGTTTATTACATGTTTAAGAGGATATGACTCTGCAAATTTAGATCTACCTTTTAAATTCAGAGTTATATGTGAACAAAATTTGAAAACACCATTTTTTTGCGGTCCCGTTTGTTACCGACGAATAAATGGTCATAAATTAATTATGAATTAAGTTATTACAACGATTTTGTATGTTTTTGTTGAACATTCTTAGTACCTTCAGGAATATACCAAAGGATTGAGATTTCATTTAAGATTTTTCAAACAAGCCCTATTTTTGGCTCTGAATGTCCCGTTTGTTACCGCGCAAAATACCTTGGACTTGCCCGTATAAAAGATTAGTAATGGTAACTTGTGTTGTCTACAAAAGTGATTCTGAAGTGCTACATTATGCTTGAACATGCAACAGTAGGGGAGAGCGGGGTTATATGGAACATTTTTCACAAAAATGGCCGTAAAACAAAAGTGGATTTATTTCATGAAACAATAAATAATCAGCTTGAGTGTATATCTTTATGCTACAAATGTACTCCATAAAATTTTTAAACTAAGTGATGGTTCCGGAAAAAATCCATCTTCAACAAGACCATGTCAAGTGTTCCAACTAACCCCGGACACGGGGTTAGTTGGAACAAGGTATGGGGTAAGTTGAAACATTGTGCATGGTATCTTTAGAATTATATTTATACTACGTACAACATTATTACATGGGTTCAGCTAACTTGCATTATTGATTCCAATTAAAATATTGAAGGTTGGTGTTCAAATTCTTTTTTTACTTCATGTTTTATTACACTTGGTAGCATCCAGTCACATACAGATATTCTGAAGTCCTGTGAAGTAGCATTCTGCAATATATTTTGTTTAAACCAAAATAAAATCGTCCAATGTGCACTAATGTCCATGTTTATGAATATTTGGGAACACTTAATTGAATTATATGATTTTTATTTTTTTATTAAACTGAAACCTATTTACTTAGTACATGTTCCAACTAACCCCGTTCAAAATGTTCCAACTAACCCCCGAGGCCCATTTGACATTTGTAAGCTTACATCACAAAAAAGGGACAACAACATGCCATATATTTAACTTGTTTTGTAGCTTGATATAATTGTTTGCTATACTCAAAAACTGGCAAACGTAATTTATGATCTTCTCTGAGATAATAAAACATTTGTAATAATGACAAAATTTACTCAGAGTGTGAAAAAACAAACTTTGCTTTCTAACTTCATGAGGCTTGAAGCATTTGTGCTGTCTAAAATGTGGTGGATGGCAGTTGCTAATAGCAACAACTTGAAGGTAGATTTGCATAAATATATTTATTGTCGTTAAAGAAAATTGCAATGTTTCAACTAACCCCGTGTTCCAACTAACCCCACTCTCCCCTACTGTGTGGGCGATTGTGATGGTAAAAGAAATGATAGGTATGATGATTTTTTTTTTCAAAGATGATGCTGATGATAAAGAAGATGATTGTTGCAGTGATAATGCGAATAGTAATACAGATAATATTCTTAGAGAGTAGTCCTCACTAAGATCGATATAATGCAAGCAGTGAGCAGACACTTAACCAATTGTTACATAATATTTGTATGCTACCAGTCTGTATTTACCTCGTCCCTTAACAGCTAATGAAAAAAATAAAAAGCCATGATTCTCTTATCATAATTTTGATTTTTTTTTTTTTGTTTTTTTTTGTTTTTTTGAAATAGTTCTGCTAGCTTGGAGTAATGCAAAATTATTTGCTCACTATTGAATGTACCAGTAGTGCGATTTCTGCTAGAATGTTCCTTTAATTAGTACTTCTAATCACACATAATCCTGCTTAGAACCAGAATGAAAAACTGTTTGTTAAATAGTATGAGGTATGAATTCCATTTGAACTCTGAACCGACAATATCTAAGCCTAGGTACACAATGTGTGCGTCTAGTGTTTGATTTTTAAACATAAGCATATAAGCAAGTGTCTTGGCAACATGTTATAGAAATATGATTACATCGTGAGGTTAACAAATCATGGGAGTATTTGGCTTAAAAATACTCCAAACTCATTAGCTCAATTAAGGTAGAGTGCTTAGGTACCCTTATGGGAGCTCCATGTAGGCTGTAGGCTAATGGTTCAAGGGGATTGCTGACATTAATTCTTCATCAATCGAATGACAACATCCAGATATTATATTACATCTCACTTACCAGTGTCTTGGATGCATGCATAACCTTTCATAAGGGTACAAGAGTTTATGCAGTGAACCAATTGATACATACTTTTCACTTTTTACATGATTTTCAAGACGTACTTTGTATACAAAAAAGAGAGGAAAAAAAAGCATCTTCTTGATTTTTGTATCAATAAAACATGGCCAATGCAAGTTGCACATTACTATTGACAATGTCTATGTATATTGAATTGATTTTATTTTCCACATCATTATTCACATATATATTTTATGACCATAGTATTACGATTCATGCAAATTTTATTTTAAAAGTGGAAATGTAACAGAATATAAGAACAACATAGATTGTGACAGACATGGGAAGGCTACGGCATAAGCATGATGCTTGATGAGCTAGCAGCCCATCATTATATAACTAAGAAAAAGTTCTATTAATACATAAAACATTTTTTCCATTTTTTAAGTAACAAGAAGATGACTTGCGGAGAAGAATGAGAGAAAGAGAAAGAGTTTGGTTTTTCACATAAAATAGGATCATCTATAGTGATTGTTGCCAGGACATAGATAATTAATAAATATATAGTTTGCATTCAATTACAGAAAGGAAACAGAACATAATATCAATCACAACATATCTTGTACTTTTAGTTTACTCTATTCTGCATGTCTGTCAAAGCCACAAAGCGATATAAGTCCCAATCTTACAATGAAAATAGCTGCTAATTTGGGATTTCACAGGAAACTAGGTCAAACATATAATAGGAACATTTTAACATTGCTAATAATAATTGCTGTCATGCTGAAATAATCAGTTTCCCATTTTCACCTCCACCAGATCTGTTAAACCTGTATTGTTATTTTTTAAATAAAAAGCAATGAGTTTTTTTTTTCAAGAGAAATATTGGAACAGACAATACAAAAAAAAACGCAAAAAAACACAAGATTTTACTTACGCCTATATTTTATTAATGCAAGGGTATATCGATTGCGTTTCTGAATTGTTTACAATTTATACAAAACCATTTTTTTTTCATCAATTAAAAGAATATTGTAAGAAATATAAAAGGCATCATTTATTGAGTATATTTTTGAAATTATGAGTTAGAGCAAGTTTTGACTGAATAGTTATAATGAATTATGTGTCAGTTCAACTTTGACTTTATGAAAATATATGTCAAAAATAGGCATTGTGATTTGCCAGACAGAGGTTGTAGCACTATCTGTGGCCACAGCAAATCAGTAATAATCACTATTTCAATATGTCAAGGCTCAAACCAAATCACAGTGACAAAATGCAATGTCCAAACTTGTCTACCTCCCCCATGAAAGTTAACAACCAGAACGAATATCAAACAATTTACTGAGGTCAGTTCGAAAGCATAAATTCATAGCAGGCCTAAACTTCTGTTGGGACTTGTGTCATTTTAATGTCATGACCTCCTTGGGGCCAAGAATGGCAGAAATTTGCCTGCAGAATTTTTCAAATAAACTTGAGAATATAGGAAGGGGTCATGTGTCATGCTATTTTAAGATCAACTTTGTTTTTAAAGTGTAGCCTTTCTTGCCCCTTTAGGACAGGAGTCAGTGAGTTTGTTATCATACTTCATTCCAATAATTTTATTCTCCAGTCAAATTCATCTTTATTAAAACTGAAATGGCTAGAAGGAGATTGATGGTATGAACTTGGAATGGGAGACAGGCAAATCAGGAGATGTCAAAATCACATAAATCATGTTGAATTTTTTTTTCTGCAAATTAAGTGAAAAGAAAGAATTCAAATTTATTCACTTGATGTGGATAACTTGGTCCAAAAATAAAATATTGAACAAAACTCTATTTGCCTTTATAATTATATCTTTATTTTTTGTTCTTTTTTTGTAAAACAGTTAGGCCCTACATGAATCATAACAAATTAAACAAATTTGATTAGTCACAAAAGCAGTAAACTTTGTTAATGGATACAAAATCATTACTTATTACCCTATTTTTAAAACAACCAAGTAATTAAATTAAATCTAAGGGATCGATGAAAAAGAAAATGGCGTAATCCTATGAATAGTGGGACTATGCTACATGGTAACTTAGTTATATTTCAAACATTAATCAATATTAAATATGGCTGAGCACCCTTTTGGCAGTAATAGGATTATAGAAAATCATAATGAAAAAAAAAGTAAATGATCTACAACCTATGGTACACATAATGAAAGGATGGGAAAAGGTAATCAAGTCAAAAGGGCTGAAAAGGGACATTTTTTTTTAAGGATGGAAAATGTCACTACTCAGCCCTTTTCCATTCTTCTTGCCCTTTTTAGAATGTACCTTTAAACATGAAATTGGCTTGTCCCTATGAATGGGAAACTGTGTTACATGTATCTGCAATGGTAACCTAGTTATATCCAGGAATCAATCAATATAAATTATAAATGGGCCTAAATCACTGGGATCCTTTGCTATTCCACGTACGTGCACGCGCCATAGGCTAACGTCAGCTAAATGAACGCCGCCATATTCGCCCGCGCGTCACCCGCACTCTCGGCCCGGCTCGCGCTCGCCATTCACTGTACACTAATTACCGTCGATAAAAACCTCCTTCTCATCTTTTCAAAAGTTTTCATAAATTAGCAATGAATGTTTTTCCGTTTATCGAATACCAAGTTATTGTTCCACAATTCTGACTATGCCCGAACATTTTTTATTTAATCATAAATTTAGTCCAAACTCGGGTCACTTTTTGTTGTTTGTGTAGGCCCACTTATAGTGGTGCGCGTATTGAATACAAAAATAACAGTCATGTTCATATTTTTTTTAAATTATAGACCTATCCCGCCAATGAAATCTGGTTAAACTTTGAGAAAACTATATGAAATGCTTGGAATTTCCTATCTAGATAAATTTTAGAGACAAAAACAATTTAATCTTACAGAGTTATAGGTTATTACCAAGTATTATTAACCTTAATTCCAACTCTGCCGTTAATGTGCGCACAAGCCAGATTCACCAATGTCTAGCCCGACCAGACCCCGTGCACAAGCGTCAGCGTTCGTGTATGTTTGAGCAAAATATTGACTTTAAACATCACCTAATCAAACCAATCTCTGCCATATTTCAGAGTTTTTCTTATAACAGTTGATCATTTGGGCCGTTAAGAAATAATATTTCTCATTTTATCAAAGCACACAACATTGATATCAGAGTGGCATTGTAGAATAAAACAAATTCTAGCATCCAAACCCACAATTTTCTGTTCAAACAGTTAGCCTTGCGTTCGGGACTGGTGTCTGGTGCGGGAACGCTTGTAATTGTCACGGCTACGCACTTGGCGAAACCTAGCCACCGCGCCGCTCGAAAGTAAACTCTGCGGCTTGAATGCTGTTGGTAAAATGTTATTTGTCAAAAAATTCTTAACATATTGAAAAATCTATTATAATTTTTTACACTTACTTTTCATGTGCTCCCTGATATTATGAAAATCAATGAATATAATTTCCTCATTCTGTAAAAAATTACGACTTCAAAGTGCATCTTTCAAATTGGCCGGAAATCACAAAAACTTAGCTAAAATTCCACTTTTGGAAGAATCATTCACGTCGTGGGAAAAAATGTTCGGAACAAAGTAAACAAATGACGGGAACAGCTGTATCCTCGATCACTAAAATCAAGTTGTGGCTAAACTTGAAAAACTTTGACGACGTTACCATGGCAACTCGGGTAAATTGTTATTTTTCAGTACATTTTCCTTCATTAAAGTGTATTTTCAAGGGTCATTTCAATGGTACAAAAACCTAATTATTTTCTAGAATTACATGTATTTTTAATATAAAAAATAATCCGTCTACATTTGTGTTTATATATGAATATTCATATTTTGTGTAGAATCATAGTTTTTGATTGGTCAAAGTTTCAGTCATGGTTAGGATAAAAATAGATCGAGCGTAAACAAAATCTGAAAATGACATATGTTGTTGGCGCGACGCACGCGCAAAATGGCGTAACACATTAAGTTGGCGTGGTGCACGTACGTGATTCAGATGGGTGATGAGCAGAGATTCCTTGAGTTAGCCTGACTACCGGTCAAGTCAAGTAATTCATTCCAGCCTCCATCAGCATGCTTGGAATAGTTGGAAGATGGGTGATGAAGTCATGTCTTTTCACTCCTGTAATCCCTAATGTCCTACAATGGGATTGTTAGCGTAAGGAGGAGTCAGGTTCAAAGTTTTTTGAAGGAGGGGGGGGGGGGCTTAGGGGCGAGTGGATGCCATTAGAGATGGTGTGCTATAATCCCTAATATCTCATGGTGGGATTGTTAGTCAAATGAGAAGTGAAGGTTCAATGTTCTTGAAGGGGGATACCTCTTCTATTCCCTTTACGGTGGTATCTCACTTCGCGGAAACTACTTTGAGACGGCTTTGAAACAGCTTGGACACGGTTTAGAAACTTGTCACAGAGACGTCTCCGAGATGTCTCCTCAGTCCCTGCGATGTCTCATGAGTTGCAGGAATCGCGGAAACTACTTTGGGACTACTTTGAGACGGTTTTGAAATGGCTTTGTTTTGAAAATGACAGTTCTAAAATTATCAGAGACGTCTCTAATACTTTTTATCCGTCACGGAGATGATATTTTCTCAGCGAAGTGAGATACCACCATTAGCTACCTCTCTTATATCCCTTAGCTACCCTTAGCTCCAGTAAGGACAGCACAGGAGACATAGCATGGGGTGTAGAATGGACCTCTATGGGTGGGGAAGCAATGAGATGGTGTGTTGAGCTTGACATTGTCAGCATTCCATATCATATTAAGCAAATCTCATATGAGGGTCACAACCATTGAATCATTGCTTCAATTGAAAAAAAGAGAAATTATTTCATTCACAAGAAGCAAAATATACTATCCAGAAAGTCAAATAAAGATACAAATTTGATAGTAATGATTAGAATTTTAAAATGTATTTATTAGGGCTGAGTGCAAACCCTTGTTTTCAAGAATAGTGTAAGTTCATTTTACTGCAAATGCTTTTATTGTCATTTTTTGTAGTAAAATTAGCCCCTCTGAAAATAAATTGAATTTGGTGTTGGTTTAGATTTTATATCAAGGTTACTTCATCAGGTAGGACTAAATTTTGAAAAATTGTATATTGGAGTTGATGCCCTTCAGCCTCAATAATTCTATGATCAGAAGTTTTACTTAATCAATAACATGTTAAATGTTTGGTTAATTTCCTGCCAATAAAGCAGAGAATCCTCATGGAACATTTGAGGTCCATATGAGACGAGTGTACCGGTAGCTGCTAGAGATAGATAGCATTGTCATTTTGGAGGAGGATGTTGAATTTATAGCCTCTTGAGAACATGAGTGGATGTTGGTCTTCTCCTGATGTTCTCCTCTGGGAGCGACAGAAGGAAGAAGGATGAATGATAGATGGGTTGGCAGATGGGATGCAAGCCTGGAGTGTTTGTTGGAATCGAAAATTTACGATGGAAAACATTCAAGTATGAAAGTTGTTTCATATTAGGGTAGTAATATGATAGTGTACTTGGTGGTGAATTAAAGGTACATAATAGTGAGCTTTCGCTGGACTACAGGGAGCTTATCTAGAACGTTAGCATAAAAGAGGGCACTATTTTCAAAATGCCTGCAAATCCTCGTTTTCTATCTTCTTCAATAACTTTGAATAAAAGTTTCCAATGGTAACCGCACATTTTCCCTTTGGCTTGTGAGATATTGTAACGTCTATTGTTGCAATACGAATTCAATCAAAAGGCTACTTTACTGGGGATACCTAGTTCTTTCTTTTTTTTCATACCAAGGTTTTATTGTGTCAAATGCGTCTATGCGTATAACAGCTGACCTAAAACATTGCTGATATGAAAAGAAATAACCTACCGCCCTGCCATTATGATTAGTCAATTCAAAGTATGCTTCTTTTATGTTTTAGCAAAGGGGGAAATGCCTGTATACATTCCTATCAAAGCGCTCGCTTATTGGCTTATAACTGACTCTCCGCTGAGAACCTATACGTTCTACGTTTTGGGAGAACGTACATTTCCCCAAAATAGCGTTGTAGATTTTGACAACGGGGAGCTATCTCTTGTAGCTAGGGGAAACCCTCGTTTGTGCACACGAAAACTTGTAATTTAAACGCTTGCCAGCCGTTTCTAGCAAATACCAGTTTTACACACTCCTTTTCCTGTACTAACAGTATGCAGGAGTTTGGGGTTTGAGCTATTTTGAAAATAAAGCCTTTCATAATGCTAACGTTCTAGATTATCTCCTCCGTAGTCCAGCGAAAGCACCCTATTGTCTTCCAGGTTTTTAGTTCACCTGAGCAAAATGAGTTTGTTTATAAGATCTTAACCAAACTTGACAGGAATTAGAGATCCCCAGGGGCCACACTTTATTTTTAACTTGTTTTACAAAATCAGCTCACTGGATTGTAACCAAGCTTGTCAGGGACCATCTTTAATGAAGGAAAATCAAGAAATTTGTTACTTTGTTAAATGGTGTAACATTTAAGCTGTCACAATGGGTACCAACGACCAATAGGGTAAGCCTAAATGTCGCATCTAGGAATGATTATAGGACCTGTAATGTGTTGGACTTATGTGGTATAAACCATGTTCATTTAGTGACCAGAACAACTCAAGTTCTTCAGTCATTGAATTAGACCATTACCTTGATACAATGCTACTTCCATGGGCATATGAGCACATTATGCTTCATAGGACAATTTGTTTCTTAGGAGCAATGTATATGTAGACGTACATAAAACCATTATGATACAAACTAAGTGGCTAGTGACCAGACCAATTGACCTTCTTGACTCATTGTCATCGAATGTCCTTGTCTTGACATGATCGATGACAACCCTATAGTATGTGCCTTCTTACAAATGTATTCTAGTCTTGCCATTAGACGTCACTGGAACCAAAAGGACACAAGGGTACAATTTGTAGTTAACCCTGAAAAAGAATCTCCTAAAAGGAAAAAAAAAAAGAGCCCATATCATGTTTGGATATATTTTATTGAGTTGAAGTAAACTTATCAGGAATCGATTAATGCTCATAGAAAATGGTGGATGTTGGTTGAAATTTGGATAATTAAATACTGCCCAAATACAAATATTCATTTAACCTTTAACCTTCCTTCGTCAATGTAAATATTGAGAGGATTGTTCATAACTTAGTCGCTGCAGTTTATGTGGTGACATTAGTCAATGGTCACAATAAATCACGCCCCATAGATGTTCTAGAGTGACTATTTACAGTCATCAAGATCAGTTGTGATTTTGTGTGATACAGTCATAAGTACAGATTTAGGATTAGACAGTGTTTACTAATCAGGTGTAGATGTTAAAGTATAGGCCTATAAATCCTCTACAATTCTTTTTAGGTGTAGTCTTGAACAGGATATATTGCATAATGCTGCCTAATATTTTTGAGGACTGTAATCCACCTAGTCTATAACACTGAGATTAAAGATGAGAAAATTACAAATCAGGGGTAGATGTTAAACTATTATATATGGTTTTATTCTTGGATGATGAAGAGAATGAAGAGATAGGTACAGAAATACATCTACATCCTGCATATATAAGTAAAGTGGAGTTGAAATGAAATAATAAGTTGCTAAACTAAAGGGTGGTAATTGGTATCATCCAAAGGCCGGAGAAAAATAAGAGAACAAATTGTGGTGTGTATCTAGGTCATAAGCAGTAGGTCCAGTTGCATAGACTAGCATCTTATGTGGCCAACTGTCAATACAGCTGCCCACCATAAATAAACACATCAAGCATAATATTTAGCTGACTCTGGTTTCCCATTCATCAGTGGTATACACTGTGATTTCATTCTTGATAATATTTCAATATTTCTTTAAAATTTATGATATATGAGTGGAAATTTGAAATTTATTTTGATATTATTGTTGATAATATATTAAATATTTCTTTGATATTTATGATATATGATTGGAAATATGGGAATGATGACTTATGTATTGAAGTGGTGTCATTGCAGTTGAATATGGAAATTAACATTGTACTACAGAACAAACTGTCTGTATTCTTTTAATCATTAAATTTGTTTTTATAAATGGATAAATATTTCACCCATTCATAGAGCTTAAACATTTAGCCTTCTATTTAAAAACACACTTTTGCATATTGTAAAAAGTCTATATGTCAGTGTTATCTTATAATGAATGTCTTGATAAGTTATAATTTTTCTTTCTATAATATTGCTAAGGTACATCTGTATTTGCTTTAAAAAATGAGTAATACAACTCAAGTTCATCTTTAAAAAATATTGGAAAATAGAATTAATGTTCTCATGACGGAAAACATATTTATTTTCTGTAACAAAAACATTGTTCCAATACCTTCATGCCCTTAAGGAAAACATATAAATCAAACCAAAATATTATGCTACCTTTATTATAAATACCTCTCCTTTCCTGCTCAGTTTCATTGAGAAAAAGGAATTCATATCTTTTAAACTTTGAGTATAAAAATATACATGTTGTATGAATGTTTTATTCTCTTATCGTGGGTTTGCAATGCACTGTGGGATAGGTTCTCTACAGGACGCTGAACAAAGAAACACGCAACCTCATCACATACAAAATGCTGATCTATCTCTTCTCCCATAGGTCTTCTTCAAACACGCAGTACATTAAAATGATATACAGGAATGAGATCATCTCAAATTTACAGGTCCCTCTGGAATTCAGCTAATTTTTAGACAAAAGAATTGCACGCAAAGTGCAATCTCTAAAAACGATTATGGAATCTCCAGTCCGATTTATCGGTAGTTATTTTTATGCAGCAGACATGAGTAGGATTCTAAATGTTTGTGGTGAATGGTTATAGCAGACGATTTCATTTTTCTTTCTCTGAGCTGGTAAATTGGTGATTATGAGGAGCTTTGGGTGACTCACACTATTAATGATTTAGGAATGGGTTTTTAGATGGTTTACAGTTTGCATATCTGTATGTATGAATCATGCAGAATATGTACTTAATGATTAAAGTAAGATTGGCTTTAAGACAAAAGAAAAAAGAAAATAGCAACTAATACAGTTAAATTCAAATAGAAAAAAAAAGAAGGTAAATGGGCATTTAAAAGAACTAAAATAGATTATAATAGGGAAGATATTCATTGGTTAAAAAAGCATTAAATAGAAACATTGATAGTGAATAAATAAAGTGACATGTGTAAAGTGAATCAAGGAGCTTCTTGGTTGAATACACAGTATCCATTTATTTCAAAACAATCAGTATCAGCAATATGAGGATATTGAGAGGATACACCATGAAATTACTATTTCCAAATAGTTGATTAAATTCAAAATACAGAGTATTGAAAACATTATCTTTGTCTAAGCTATGACAACACCTTAGTTTTTTTGCAACCTAAAAGTTGTATAGTTAGCTCCCCACAAGTATAGGGTTGTAAGCACATGAATGTGCCCTGTTGCCTAATAACTTGTCATGGCCGCATGCAATAAACAGCACATACATTATTATTGATATCTAATTGAACAAATTTTCAGGATATTGCGGTATATTTGAAATGTGCATTTGTTTACAATCTGGGGGTATTTATCGTGGGTAGGTGACGAAAGTTTTCACCTGTTATAAACAGTTGCAGGGCTACTTGAAGAGTTTCGTTCCAAAAGGGGGTAAATCCATTTTTGTACCTTCAGAGAAAACAACATTTGTTTACCAGATTTTGTGACAGGTCCTATGGAAATGTTATATTAAAAGGTGCATTTTGCTGCCATTGCTCTCAAAATTTGGGTCAATACTTTTGTTCACAGATAGGTACATACTTGAAAAGTGGTCTCGTATCAAAAACTCACTTTCATCAAAAGTTGATTTAGTTCCTTTTGTCAAGTGAAATGTTTGTGGTATGTAAGCAATGTATTCTAATGTGAGCTACATTAACAGGTGTTTTGATGTATATGAAATACTGTTTATGAATGGAGTAAATTAATAACGATTCTTTGGGGAATCACCTTATATTCCTTTCAAGGTGTTCGTATCTAGATCACTAGACTAGATCAAATGACTTGTGAATGAAATTTGGCATTCATAATGTCTCAATCTATTTAATTCCAGGTCATATATTCATTTGTAATTTCCTGATTTCTCTTAAATTGTGAAGCCATAATTTATATGTTTATTTATTTATGTAGGCCTATATTATATATATATATATTTTTTTTAGATATCCGATACTGTTGTTTTTTTTTAAATTAGGCTAAGGGTGATAATCTCTATTTTAAAAAATCTTTCAAAATATAGGAGCCATGGCAATATCTATAAATATCTTGACTACCAATGCTCTATAACGAGACATTTTTCTTTTTTTCTCTCCAAGATAATAACAATGCCTTATGACAACAGGCTACTATCCATTTGAAATCCAGTTAATCATGATGAAATATCCCTTAATCTGACAATGTTGATATATGGGTTACTCTGTTCCCAAAACACCCATGATAGTTCTCAAACAGCTGGTTCCATTTTTTCTGAACAAATTTCTATTTCCGCTTTGCAATACAGCTTCCTCAGGAGGGACTGGTTTCCATGTATTTTGCACAATTCGGTTTTACAAAACTTACAAAAATAGAAGTTTTATTAAAAACAAAAAGTTTTAGAGAATTTCTACTATTTGGGAGCATTTTGAAATTTGGTCCTGAAGGTATTGATTTGTAATTTTTGTATTTATACTGAATGAAAATGAGGTGGCCTCTGATTATTTGATTTGCAGATATTTTAACTAAACATTGTGCCAATTACGCTGATCCTTAAAATTGAAAAAGGTTTCCGTACCGCATCATTTAATGTTATATAGAATGTTAAACCCAATATGAGATCATTATCACGTCTCACATACTCCAGTTATTTATATCCATCTTGAATAAACTTTGATGCAGAATGTAGGAGCCTATACAATCCAATCATATATTTCCACTGCTCTGATTTCACCCCTGATAAGAAGCCAGAATGTGATCGGAATGAAAAAGGCACTGTTTGCATTTTAAATGCAATCCCTTTCAAAACCCTTGCAGATTGAATATTTTGATAAGAATCCTATGTCAGCGTGAACATTTGTGTTAATAAAAACCCAATATTACCTTTGGAATGTAAAAACTTAAATCCTGTGAGTTTGAATGATGTTAGTTTATATAATTATGTCACATCCTTGTAGCCCTACCAACAGTAACAGGAAGAAAGAGAGAAAGGAGGGGGTACAAAGAAACAGACATTGAGAGTAAGATACCAATTTTATGAAATTTTTAATAGAACAAATTATTGAAAGATAATGTAGAAGAGTGATGAAAAATGACAAAAGAAAGACAATATATAGCTTAACAGAAAGCAGAGAGACACTTAATTTTCAAATGCTATCAGGGTCCCATTTTGGTATGGGTATCAGGCCATCTCAAATCACCCAATTGTCACAGGCTTGGTGCCAGATTGAAAGGGAGGACATCTCCACATCACAACCAGAAGGACATTAACTTCAATGCCTTGATACAACTTCACATAGCGTCAACACCCTTCTACCTCTAACCCGGTGATATTTAGAGAATGCCAGATAAATATGTCCTAATGATGTATTCCCATATTTTCATAGCATTATGTATCACAGGGATGAATTCACTGGAGGGTGATGAGAGATGGAACTAAAAATGATGAGAGGGAGAAGTTACCAGGAATTTTACAGCTTCATATTTTCATTTACTGCTGAATTCCTCATGTGCATAAGAAAAAATATAAATAAAGTTTGTGGAGAGAGGAGCAGAATCTAAAAAAAAAAAATACAAAAATAGAGGAGAGAGATTGGGATGGAAGGAGAAGGATAGCCAAAGGAAAGCTAGAATGGTATAAAGGAGGAAATAAGAAGAAAATTAGCAAAAGAAGATGCATTACCACAGATGTTTGAAAAAAGGCTGTAAATAGTGAGGAGGAGAGCAAGAATAAAAGTAGAAAACCAAGACAGAAAAAAAGATAGGAAAAAGATAGAATATGTGGATGAAGGAAAGGGGAGAGAAAAAATGGTGATAGTGAAAAAGAAAAAAAGAGGCGTTAAAGAAGAATGTATTTTATAGGCCTAGATATAGAAATAGATACATAATTATTTTTATATCTGGAGGACAATCATCAGTCACACCTTCATATTTGTCATGGGTTGTTGGTGTGTACAATTTGATGAATGAGATAGTGGATATAGAGTGTCAAGTTTTTCAAAAGCATCATTCAGAATTGAACAGATTGAATATGTCTTTCTACCAATGCACATTTTTAGAAGGTTCATTTTGATAATACAACTTTAGCTAAGTTCTTTTCTCACCCCCTTTTTTTGCTATTGTTTTTAATGATGTTGTGCTGAGTAGAATATAAAATGATACAAATGAAAAGGACTATACATGTAGTACAGTAAAATCCATTGTGGCAAACTCATGCACAGCTCTTTTCTATCAAACAACCTGAAAATGAAAAACAAGTCTGATTTATAAGACTTTGCAATCACTTGCATTACACATTTCCTTATTTGGAAAGATAAACATGATTACATAATCTTGAGTTACCCCCAAACCCCAGATTGTGTGCCCTGGGGTGTAGGTTTGTCCCCATGAGGTCATAAAACCCCTGTAAACCCAGTGATAATCTAAGATTAGAAGCTTGACCTCGGTTGGCCTTGGGTTGAGGACAAAGTTCATTGAACCTCATGGATGTAAACAAAAGATCTCCACCTCTGTTATGTTTGATGAGGGAAAGAGTTGACAGCACTTTCTTCTGAATTTTGTCTTGTGGATTTTGTACAGAGTTGGTGCCATTCTACCCTCAGGAAAACATATATCCTTGGTAGAGTTTGCTAGAGATACACATGCATTTGACTAGGAAATCAACATTTCGATGTTTGATTAAATTCAGTTATTCCCCTTTTAGAAATAAAATCAAGATGTGCATCTTGCACATGTAGGCCTACATCATTAAATTTTTTGAAAAATTAATCATTCACTCCATCTGCGAATTTTTACAAAGTTTAGAACTCCAGAGATTTGTACGAACGCATTATTTCAACAAACATTTGTGTCAGTAGCTTTAGGAAAGTCTCTTCATAAAGATGAAATACAATGTGCTCAGTTGATAATTCAAACTCCCTTTGTCAGAAAGGCTATGTTGTTGATAATGATAATATTGAAAGGAGAGTTGTAGCCAATAAACACAAATGTTCTGCTCTTATCATATCAGAGGCAACATTTGTGTTATCCATAATGTTTCTCCAGATGAAAGTCGGCACCTACAAACATGAATGTTCTGCTCTCTTTCAATCTCAAGGTAACGTTTGTTCTCTCCCTGGATCCCCTGAGGCAATGCTTAGTCCAATTCAAGATCAAGAGGATTTGCTCAGTGTCAATAACACAGTAACTCTAATGATGCTAATGTAGAGGGAAGGGTAATCACATGTGTGTCATAAATCATAGCAGGATTGATGAAGACTGAAAGAGATACAGAGACAGAGATGTGCAAGATATATAACTATAGCTCTTTAAAGTGATAGTAATCTGATTTTAAAGTTGTTCAAGGTTTTTTGTAATGTATTTAGTTCAAGAACCAACATTTTGTGAGGATGATGTTGATGATGGTCCTAATGGATAGAATCAAGAAGACATCCTGTTGATGAATAAGACAGATGAAGATGATGATGATGATGATGATGATGATGATGATGATGGTGATGATGATGATGATGATGATGATGATGATGATGATGATGATGATGGTGATGATGATGATGATGCGTATGGTGAGGATGGTGATGTTTATGGTGTTGAAATGACGATAATGGATGGTAATGATAATAGAGATAGCAATAAAAAATACATAATGAAAATGAAAATGACATTTGAATATCATGATTGTCATGAAATTGCGCATGTATTGATAAAGATCGTTCAGGCAGAAAGAGAGAGAGAGAGAGAGAGAGAGGGATTTATATAAAGAGCAGGACAAAATAGAGATGTTGGGGTGTAGAGGAAATCCGACAGCTAACGTTACTTTGCAAATATGAATGTCCTGAGGGAATTCTTTTTCCATATTTCTTTGCTTTGTTGACATATTCCAATTATTCCCTTGGGTCGTACTTAGTCTTAATACGGTCAAATCCGATCTAAAGATTATCAATTTGAATTCAAATAACAAAAGATTTTATTGAATCATTCACCAAGCCAAAGCTGTATGTGGCAATCTTATATTAGTTTTAAAGAACTTCCACTAAACTTGATTTTCCTTTGGGTGGTTCCTAAGTTGATTGTAACGTGGTTATCGAAATTTCTGTCAAAGTTTTTCGATTCTGAAATTTACTTTGTCTTTTTGGATTAAACAAAGCCTACCACCGTCTTAGGGAATACAAAAGTGTTGTAAAGTTATTTTAATGTAGAAAGATATCCTAATTATCATTCCAAATGATTTCTTTTTTTAAACAAGCTTGCTTCTGTTAAAAAAAAGGAAAGATTCCATGTATATATTCCCTTCTTATGGTTCCCTTTAAAGACAGATGTAATAATCAAAAGTTGAAATTTAGCCTCGATTGTTTGATTATGCATCCCAATCTTCCCAAGTGTGTAGGAAGTAATGATTCTTTGAAGGTAAGGTGAGGAAGAGAGGAAGAGTTTCGTTGGAGGAGTCCTCTATTTCTATGACTCAGAAAGAGTGTAAATATTGTATTTTGATCTCTCTCAAACTCGTCAGGTACATTTTGAAGGAAGAGGTACATTTGAGCAGTGGTATATAAACCATTGCAAGGTGTTGAGTAATGGAATACACATTGAAGTTGAGAGCAATGAAATTATTAAAGTTGTTTTGTTTATGTCCATATTGATGTGAACCACAAATTATTTGATTAAGAGTTCTGAAATGTAATTGTTACAACAATTAATTCATTTAAATTCTAAGATAATTTTGTACTAATAATGAGTACATAAGATATCCTTGTTTTCTGGTATATTGCCCATTTGGGCTGTTAGTTTGTAGTAGAGCCAAATTGATACCTTTAAGAACCCTGTTTAATCTCTTCAGTGACATTAATACATGTACTTGTCTAAGTGCTTGTATCACATTATAATATAAAGTAAGTGTATATAGTTACCCACCTGTTTTATTTCTATTAGTTTAGTTTCTTGAAGAGGAAAAGGACTAAATGCTGGTATTCTATGGAGAGTATGATGTGGGGGCGATTGAAATATGACCCAGAATGAGATATTTGTTCCTTTCAGTTCCACTGTTTGATTTTCTGATTGAGTTATATTATATTCAGTCCTACACACTGTCTCTTGGGTCTGGTCTACCAAACTACAGACCTGGTAGCAACCAACTTAATATCTATTTTCTGTAAATAGAGAATCTTGTATAAAACAAGATCTTTGACCTTTCACAAATGGAACCTACCGCTACACAAAAGAATACAGACGTTCTTGAAATTGCACTTTCAATTTGAAGGTTTTTTACTATGACACTTCTTTTTTAGAGATGAAACTAGTATTCCAACCTTGATTCCTGTTGCTTGTGTATCAGAATATCCAAAAGATTTTAAATTGGGACTTAAGAAAGTACAAGTGCTGTGTCATAGGGCCTACATACATGTACAGTAGTTCTCTCCCTTGATTTTTAAAAGTTTGAGTGTTCAATCCCCTGACTTCCATCAATGGCAAGCATTTATTACAGTTGCCACCCTGCTTATCAACTGGACAATAATGAAATCGACCTCATAAGTCATGTTACAATGTTATCTGATCTTCTTTAATCATCGCATGTCTGTTTGGCAGCATTTTCTAGTATTTATAGGGGCTGGTAACAGCAACCCATTCACAGTTTATTTTATGGGGACTGGGTCGATATTAGGATTTACTCTATTACTTTACATATCAAAGTGTTAATTTTAGGCACTCTTGTACACTTTGCCTATCACATAATCCATAATGTACCCTTTGAAGATAGTGATATGTTTATGTATTTCCGATATCTTTTAGATTCATTATATCCAGACACAGCTTCCAATTGTGGGAGATTTGTCAAATTGTTTATATATTTTTATAATTAGTGTATGATAGATAGGAGGCATTTTGGTACATCTATTTGCTGGAGCCAGACTGCAATATAACCATAGTAACAAAATCATTTTTCAGTTGCATCACAAGTTCATGAAACTAACAATTTATCATGATTAGAAAAGTAAACTTGTATGTACTCATATTTAGGATTTAGATGGGGAAAATACAAATGTGTACAAAGATGTGTAAAGCAAATTAAGTGTATCTTGGGTTTTTCTTGATTTACTCGAAATGAACTTTCATGGACTTGGGCTCTTTTTATATTCATATATTCAATTGCAATATTCATTCTTACCACTTTCCTTGATTAATTTATATATAAGTCACAATTTGAAAATCTATATACTGTAGTTATACAAATGACCTTTCATATGTCACTGTATGAAACATTTTTTTTCTTTCTCATAATTAAGTCATCAATATACTTACAATACAACTCTGTCTCCATTACTTTCATGTTTTTTTTTTTTTATAAATTTATTTTTAGTGAATGCTGCCATAGGCCTACTCCTACAATTTTTTCTAATTATTATGATCGAAATATCGGCCTACCGTCAATATATTTTATATTGTATTATTGTAATGTAACGTTTATGCATACCGCATTGTATTATGTTTGTAAAGGAATCTCAATTCAGCTCATGGCTGCGACGATTTTTATTGAATAAACCATATCTTATCTTACTTATCTTATCTTGGGTTATACCCAGGAACACTGACTAGATCAACACCAGGGCCGCTTGTAACAAGAGCAGTTTACAATCAGTTGCAAATTGGCAGTAACCAATCAGGGTTCTTGTTGCATAGACTTCTTGCATAAAAGTCCACTCTGAACCAATCAGATTAATTGTTTCAAATTTTCAATTAACATAACCCCTAATATCCATGATTGTGTCAATGTTAATTTGGTCTTGTCGTGTGACTGGAGTGTTAAAGTGCAAACAAAGTCTAGTGGGTACCCTGGTAAACTCTCCCAAGGCTTGGCTCGTGAAAGCATCTTTGATAAATGTGGCGTCTTTGGATGTTGTCTTGAAGAGCAGTAGATAACTAATGGTGACATTGCTGAGAGAAAGGGATGGTGAGATAGATGGTTTAAGTGTCATGTAGGGTACATAGAATGAGAGAGAATGAGGGATGGAATAGAGAGAGAGAGAGAGAGAGAGAGAGAGGGGGGGGTGGTGTATGATGAAAGAAAGGTTTTAAATAAATGCCGTCTGAAGAGCAAAAGATAACTGATGGTGATGCCGTAAAGAGACAGAGAGAGGGGTGGTGGTGAACATTTGAATCCTCCTCTTAAACATTATCTGCAGAAGTATGTTAAAGATTTAGTAATTGGTAATATACTGACAATAAACTAGGGAATAACAAATAGAGTGTTTACTAAGGACTATAAGTTTCTTTTTCATGAAAAAAAAATCTGTCAGAGTCTGTATATATGTAATAATCTTTCGAGATTCATATTTGTTGAATAAAATGAATCAAGTGAATGTTTGGATTCCAATGCTGTAAAATAGTTTGGTGGGGATGAAGGGGGTCCATAATATTTGAACAGGAACACACACAAGATGTCTGGTATATAAAGAAAATATGGTTTTGATAAAAATAGGTTTATGATGACTCATGTCAATATAGCCCCGATAATATGAATGAAAACAGAATGATTTATATGTTTTGCTATTATTGGCCCACATAGCCCCTGGGGCCCAGACTGTATAGAAATGTACAAATATGAGTCATGCTATTCAGCGTATTTGCTCAAAATTATTTTTTCTTTACCAAGTATTTCAGTAAATATAATAGCCCATTATAGATTAAGATGTTGGTAAAAAATGTAACTACATAAAGAGTAAACCCCATTTTTCACTGAGACATATCTCTACAAAAAGGAATACAAAAACACAATAATGAAGAAATAAAATGATTGATAGTTTAAATCATTTATTTTTGTAAAACATATTAGAAATCAGTCACGCAAGAATGGCGTACTGCAAGTTGATATTGCTACAAATTGTTTTTCTTTCTTATTTTTATTATTCAGGATTTATTTATGTGTTATATTTCTACAAGAAAAGCAAACACTTGTCTCTTTGATGGGAGTCAAAGCTGAAGCCACATCCCAAGACTTGGAAAATGACATACCTCCCTCTATAGGGAGAAGCATTATAGTGCTTCACAATCCAAAATAGATACAGAGATGGGTTCAGAAAATCTCCAATAGGACACTCTATCAGCTAATTCTTTTTCATTTTTTTTTTCTTTCTTTTGGAAATACTCTTTAACATTTAAGTTTAGTTGTATATTTAATGTGACAAAAATGATGTCCTTTATGAAATTTAAAACAAAATCATTTAGTGCCTATGTAGTGTAGTCCTGAGATAATTAAACCTCAGAAAATTTAGACTTACAAGCACAAGAGTATTTTGATATGACTTTGGTAGATTTTTTAATACCCAGTCCCATACTTAAATACATATATGTAGTAAATGGGTTTTTGATGGGAGCTCGACTATAAAAACAGTGAAAAATATGTTTTGTCTGAAGAATAATCATTCAGCAGTAATCACATGCAAATTGCAAACACATATTTTTAAACAGGAAGAAATGTACAATACAATAAACTTTCATTGCACCGATAAGTAATCGTACTGCCCTATACATGTATTTGCCAGACTCTCTCCAATGCAAATTCTGGATATTTTTGACAGAGAAAGAATTAAAGATGTCTTAACTTAATGGGCAACCACTTACATTAAGTATTTTGACACTCAATAAGCTTATTGAAGCTTTCCATGTACATGTCTGTCAGTGTGAAATAGATAGCTAAGTGCACTGTAGTGTGTGTTATGTACATTTGGTATTAAAGAAATCAAGTCTTAGCCTTTTTGTAAACTTCTGTCACTCTAGTTTGTATTTTTCCAGTTACAGGATGGAATAGTCTTCTGAGAAGCGGAATCGTTATGTAATAATCAAGCGATGCAGTAAATAAAATAAGAAGATTGGATGGTAATATAATTGGAGTTATTGATAGACGTGGAGAGAGACAGGAGACAAGTGAATGATATAGAGAAATATGCCAACTGTGATTGGACAAAGTGATGGAATACTCTTAATGTGATTTATAAGCTCTTGTAATTTATTAGGGTATCACCATTAAACAATAAATAATAGATAAATCAATATGTCAATGCTTAATATATTTTTCAAACTTGCAAATAGTTTATCATTTCGGAGACTTGGTATGACTTGGTATTTGAGGGTGGAAAATATGAAATTTATATTGTACTTCCCGGATTTTGCTTTACACACACACTCATAAAGAAATAATTCATAAGACATCGGTGATGAAGATGAAATATGGTTCCTAGGCACTGTCACATGACTGGCAATGCTACAAACGCATCACCTTTAATGCGGCGGTCACAACTCGCCGTACCTTCGACGTGCAACTCCCTACGATGGATTTCGTAGAAAAATCGTGCAGCGCAGGTACCTCGCAGGCACGTTGTATGTACGACGTGCAGGAAGTTTTTCCAATACTCTTACTACAGAAACGCAGGAATCGCAGAAATTGACCAAAGACCTGTGCATGCATTGTGCAATCGACGCAGGCTACGTTGATTGCACGTGCCCCGTAGCCTACGACGAGTTGTGACCGCCGCATTAAGTAATGGTGGTATCTCACTTGCCATGAGATGTGTTTGAAACAGGTTTGATGTATGACTAGTTTGAGACAGGTTTGTGACCAGTCTCAGAGATGTTTCAGAGACCTCTCAGAGATGCGTCCTGGGACTCCTCAACGTGACGTCTCAGGAGTCGCGGGAAAATCAAACATGTTCATATGTATAATATTTGTATCATCTCGGAGACACCGCTAAGACTTGAGATACCACCTTTAATTGGAAAGAGAACATTGCGAAAGAAATCAACCGTCACTTAGTCGACATGATGGAATGACAAATATTTTAGTCAATGTCAGACATGGCTCCGCATCCTAAAATTAGAATAGCAGTGAATGTTTTGTGTTATCTTCCAACCTACCTCCGGGCATGATATTATAAAGCCATTGTAATGTTGACAAGGGTGAAAGGTTTTATTTTGGAACGCTGAAGGGAAGCCGCTATGGCAAGGCGATGCATTACACATGACATTCATCTAAGAAATTATTATGATAAGAGCAAGAAAGGCTTTATATCAGTATTTAATGATGCAGTGTTAAAGTCCTTCTGGCACTCAGCAGAATAAATTTGACTGGTAATTTAGGGACATGACATTGCGATCTTGTGTATTCATGTTGCTTTGATCCTGGTCTAGTCTCTATGACAAGGCTCTTTTATATTCAGTGCTTCAAGAACTGTTGGGCTCGGGGCGATTTGTTTTGCCTTTCAATCCACTGGAATAGCCCCAATAGCCCACAAAATGGTGCCTTGTATTTTATTTTTTAGAAACATATCTTTTTCCTACTTAAGTTGAAAAAATGCCCTTTGAGAGCCCTGGTATGAATTCAAGTTGATGCGTTAATGTCCTTTGGTACTTCTCATCAATCTTTGTTGAGGAAGTCCCTTGGATAAGATGTTGAGCCATATGTCCCCTGGTGGCTTACTTATATATGAATTGCATTTTGTTTTAACAGTAAAATAAAATTATACATAGCTGACATTGACGGTATTAATTACAAATAGAAAATGACCTCTAATATTCTGTGAAACAAATAATCAACGATTTGAATGGCATTCTGCAGATTAGATAAGTCGTTATATCTTTTTGAAATCCAAACAACAAATAAATCATGCCCTTTAAACCTAACTCCAGGTGTATAGTGTAGACACAATAATCAAATGACAGTGTATACATACACATACACTGTCTAAAGGTTGGTTTTCATCAGATTGAAGTTTTGAAATAGTCCACTGATTTTGATGCCATGAACCAGCCCTATCAGAGTATAATCTGGCTTTTTAAGGCACTGAATTGCACAAAAAGTCAGATAATTGTCCTTAAACCTGAACATAGCCTGCTAAATTGAGCGCTCCTTCACTAGCCCAAAGCTGTCATGAGGGGCTTAAAATGTGCTACTTGACAATCCCCAGAGATACTTAGTCACTTCATTTGTCTGCATGCCTCAAAAAAAATAAAAAAATTATAAATAAATCAAAAATAGAGATTTAAAGAAGGAGAAAAATCATTGTTTCATCAATTTTAATACAAATAAGTTTGTTTACTTTCCCAAATTTATTTCAGAATACAGGCGCCACAAAATAGATAAGTAAATGATATGGATAGGCCCTATCTACTTCAAAGTTTGTTTTCAATATCTACATGTCAATTGGTTATGAACCTTTCCAAATACTAGCATCCAATTGGTATTTTTTTCAATATAATGTGAATTAATGACCGATTTTTAATGGATCTCTGATGCTGTACATCTGTGAGATCTTTTTAAAAATGTTCATGCCTTAAAATGACCAACTTTTGAATGGCATCTTGTTTGGAGTCTGGTTGGTAGACTAGCTTGTTGCATTCCATGTCTCCCCCAAGCATCCATGGTATAAACAAGCAGAAAACGTGACTGAAAGACAACAGACTTATTACATTGCAAACATACAGATAGATCCACAGAGAGAGACCAACACAGTTCTAAGAGGATTGATCGTTCGTTGCATGGTCTATGTTTGTATGTTTCATGGTACAACGTCTTTGGATAATGTTCCGCAATTACACGGCTTGCTGGTGTCACTGAATCCTCGTCAAACCCCACAAACCACGCTCGCTTGTAAGGAATTAGACAAAAAGTTTGGATTTACTGCTTGGTGTAGTGCTAGCAGCTAGTAGGAGATAATTGCTAGTTTTGGAATATATCTGGAGACATCATTCTCCTGAGGTAAGCTAAGCAATTCTATGGTTTGTGAAGGGCAAACCTTTATTTACTTGGTGTTCATAATGTTTTCAAATGTTATGGTGTAAATCTACAAATAGATAATAATATGTGATTATCAGACTTAATAATAGAGTAGGTTATGTGTAGTATTGCTGTCCATTTGAACTAGTTTTCATCTGCGATTTATACGGGAGACATCTTATTTTCTTGGTAAGCGATCCAATTTAGTACTAGTATAGGAGAAGGTGATACAGTTTTCGGAGGGTAAAAACTGTATTTGCTGGTCTTTATGATGTTGTCATTTGGAGGGCTAGGTTTTATGGCATAATGTACATTTACAAATCAATGTATGTTGTAATCAGATAGCCCCTACATTAAAAAGTACACGATGTGCTTACTAGTTTGGAACCAATTTTCATCTATGATTTTCACTAAAGAGCCTATGTAGTTGGAGACATCCTTCTTTAAGGATAAAGCTCATTGTTAATGTTAGTTAATGTTTTTAGGAGAATTGTTAGTTTCTGAAGCAAGGGTAAAACTATATGTCCTGGTCTTTACGATGTTGACTGTGTAAACTAGGGCTTGGGTTTTTATGGTATAGGCATACAGATAGAAGTGTCTGGTTACCACACACAATAGGATAAGCTTTGTGGTTTAATTATGCCTCCGCCACCGAAGGTGGTGCCGGAGGCATCATGTTTTCGGGTTGTCCGTCCGTCCGTACGTCCCGCTTGCTCGTTATCGCAATATCTCAAGAACCACTTGAGATATCAACTTCAAACTTGGGGATAGTGTGTACCCCCATAGGAAGATGATTTGATTAGATTTTAGCATATGTAGTTCAAAGGTCAAGGTCACGGAGGTCAAAAATAGTGAAATTCTATGTATTGAGTTCGTTATCGCGATATCTCAAGAACCATTTGAGATATGAGCTTCAAACTTAGTTGTAGTATTTACCACCATAGGAAGATGATCTTATTAGATTATGGATTATATAGGTCAAAGGTCAAGGGTCACAGAGGTCAAGATGTTAAAAATCCATGTATTGAGTTTGTCATCGTGATATCTCGGGAACCAATTAAGATGTAAACTTCAAATTTAAGGGTAGTATCTATCGCCAGAGGAATATGGTTTGATTAGGTTTAGGGTCACAAGGTCAAAGGTCAAGGTCAAAAATGTCATTCTATATAAAAGCAAAATGAATAGATGAAAGTGCGATATTTTTCTGATCTGGCAACGGCGGAGGCATATATTTCGACCGCGCGCGGTCGAGGATTCATCTTGTTTTAATTTAAACCAATTGTCATCAAGATGCAAAACTAAATGGCCCATGTCAGCTGAGGTGAGCTGGTACTAATTTAAAATGTTTTGTATGATTTCTTGGACTACAGAAATAGATCTATTAAAAAATTGAGAATAAGCAGATTGAGTTTGACAAGTTACTGAGATCACTGATTGTGACCCTATTTTCTCTTTGTTTTCTGGAACGTTTTTGAGATAAAGTCTACTTGTAGGCCTATATTGAATATAAAAAAAACTTTGTATAAACTTTTTATTTATATTAAAGGGATGATATTTTTTTTATTATGTTTATTCATTATCATAATAAATAATACCTGTTCAAATGCACAGTTAGGATTCGCTTGTTTTGTGGATTCTCCTTTTCAGGATTCACTGATCAATCATCCCTTTTAAAGGTACATTAAGTTTATGACTTGTGTCAACAATTGCATAATTCTCATGGATCAATCTAAATCACACTGATCGTAAATGAAATCCCTCAATACTTCCTCTTTTCACAATTTCAGGTCTTATTTTTCTCTACATGATACACGTCTAAATAATTTGAGTCATGGTAAAATGTAAATAAAGCTATTGAGAGCTAGACCTTCAGACTTTCCTTATTGATATAATATTTATGAATCATAATGGCGTATTTTGCCGATCATTGTGTATTGTTGTAATCTTTATTTATTATTTAGTCCCAACCTTTGTCCCATGACATTGTGTGGTTTTCATACAAGCACAAGCAAATTCTCTCCCAGTAATTTCTGCTCCAGTCATAGTTTCTACAGGCTTTGTTTTATCGCAAAGGGTCAAATATGTGTAGTGGGTTTCATGTTAGGGTTAGGATTAATGTGTTCTGTAGGGCTGGAGGAGGGATCTGTTTAGTGTAGTTAAAGGGGAAGGAAACCCTAGAAATTCATTAAATTGTACAAAAACAGGAAAATCAAAGATGCTGATCAATGAGAATTAGAGAAAAAAATGAATGAATAATAAGAAAGTTATGAGCATTTGAATGTTGTGATCACTACTGCTATGGGGATCCTCACATTGGCAACGGGCCCAAGATATGTGATGTCATACATGAACAACTTCCTCATTACTTTTGTCCATATTTCATTCAAATTGTCTTGTTTTATTAATTCCGTTAAAAGATCTGAGATTCTTTTCATGGGAGGACACATAATACAAGTTCACAAAATGTAATCATGTGTGAAGAGTCTGTACTACCATTAGAATGAGGGAAAAGAAGAATTTTTAATATTTTTTGTATGTCATATGGGAGAGTTGTTCATGTGTGACATCACACATCTTGGGCCTGTTGCCAGTGTGAGGATCTCCATAGTGTTAGTGATCACAACATTCAAATGCACATAGCTTTCTTATTATTTATTCAATTGTTCTCAAACTTTCTTTAATCTGTTTTTTTATTTTTTTTATTTTTTTTTTTGTTTCATACAATTCAACTTAATCCTAGGGTTTCATTCTCCTTTAATTCTCTATTCATGCTTGCATATTATTCATATTTTATTGAAGAATATCCAACTTACTCAAATATGATTCTCCTTTTTATCAAACTATTTATTTACTTTTGACAAGTGAATTATCAACAAATATTTGTCAATTCAAATACTTGGGCTCACTAATGACCTCTATTCACACAGCTTTGAGTCTAAATCTATTGTTCCGAACTTTCAAAAGCTCACCCGAAGGTCTATACTTTGTTCTCTTCACCATAGAAAGAATATTAGTATACCACTGTGGATCCCTTTGAATATCTGCCAATGGACGAACTAAACTTTTAAGTGGTTTAATTTTTGTTTTCTTGTTGTGTCAAAATAGTTTCAGGGCTATTTGTGTGTCGGCTTTTTGTAAACACAGGCGTATTCATCGTTGACATACCACACCAATAATTTAGCAGGCATGAAAACATATTGTTGTCATGAAAAAATATTTTCTATTTTAGACAACCATTTTATTATAAAGTTTGAAACTGGTAGAAATCATAGAATTAGGAGGATATACCAAGTCAAAACAAATGATATTGTTATCATTGGAAGTAATAGGGTAGGATACACTGACATTGGTGTAGAACTTTTGATATAGGTCTCATTCTATACATGTGAATGTAGTACTTTTCTGTAGTTCTTAAAAGTCTACCTGTTTATTGGAATTATTTTAAACAATTCTAGATTTATGGAACATCTCAACTATTCATTGAATAATACACATATTGGAATGCAATCAAATAAAGATATGTACGTTTTGCAAACTTTTGACCCAACTATCAAAATTTAGATTATAAAGAAGTCAGAAATTGAGGGAAATGGATAAAGATTTATAAGCAAGTTGAAATGGCCATTATTAAATTTTTTTAAATTCAATTTTATCAAGGTCGCACAGGTGGCCCAACTGGTGCAGGACATTCTATGAATAGAACAAGAATGTTCTTTTAATTAATGCGCTATGGAGTGATAAGTAAGCAACTTGTTGTTACAGTTGATTACAGTTACACTTGTTACAGTTGAAAAGCATTAACAAAGCTCTATTTTGTACTTTTGTGATAATCCTTTTACATATTTGCACCACTGCCCATATCCCAATGTATTGTGTGCAGCCCATCATGTTACCTCTCTCTCTCTTTTTCTCTTTGATTCTGCACCTCAGTGGCCGATCCAGGATTTCAGTATGGGGGGGGGGGGCATGTCCGGTCAATGAGTGGTTTTCAAATGTCAAATTGTAGGGGGGGGCGCACATCCCCTGCACCCCCGCCTGGATCCGCCACTGCACCTGCATGTCCCCCCTCTACCTTTTTCCCCCTCCTACTCGTCGATATATTCTCTTCTTTCTTTTTATATTTTTCTTTTAAACTATATAAAACTTTCATGTTCTATTCCCTCTCTCTCTCTCTCTCTATATTTGTCTTTGTTTTTTAAAATCTATTTATTCCTCTTTTCTTTTATTTTTCATCTGTTTCATGTTCTTTCCCAGGTTCCCCCATCCTCTGTCTCTTCGCACATCTCTTCTCCAATACCCTTTCTCTCTATATCTTTGTTTCTGTCAGTCTTTTATTCTTACTCTTTATTCCTTCCTCTATTTTCTATTGATCGGTTGCCACGCCCACTGCGTCTTCTTCTGTCCCTGTTCTCACAGAACGCTCTACCATTGAGACCAAACTTGTTATATTTCACACAAACCAAGTATGTTTACCATGGCAATGAATATTGTATCACTGACTTTTCCCACAAATATACAACTGCTGCATTTATTGTTTTGCCATACAATTGAACTCGCCTATTATTGCTGTCCACCCAAAAATAACTTTATGGAGGCAAAAATAAATATAGAAATATGTCACTAGCATCCATGAAGTGGACAGCAAGTGATTTTTATGAAATTATTATCCCACACAATGAATGGACATGTGCAATAAGAATTTTTTGAGAGAAGTTGTGATGCTTTTTCAGTCAATTTCAGTGCACAATGAATTCTAAATGGAATTCACTTTTGTTATGCATACTACCAGAATTGGAATAGTTATTTTATAAAACTTCTCCATATTCCAGTTCCCTTTGCAAGCCCCATGAAGATATTACAAAGAAAGAAGAATGTCTCTTTTAATTTTAGAATGATGTGAAAGAGTTTGTGTTGCGGGGATTTTTGGTATTATTCCACAGACATACTATTACTACATTGTACAAGTCGCATCGTTGTTTTTCACATACACCAACATCACTATTAAAGAGAAATCACTAATTTGTACTATTGCGACCAATGTCGAATGAGGCAGGTAAAGATTTAAGTTACCAATGTAGCTTTGTCATTCTTCTTATCCCTATTCTTAAACAGGCAACTTGTATACCTCCACAATCCCAAAAGAGTAATTCTTTCTCTGTACTCTAAACCCCCTATTGGTGTATATCCTAGGGGCTTTTGGAACATGAATACCAACATCACCGATAATTGACATCATTACCATGAAGGAGGCTTACTTAGCGTATCATTTAGAATCCTAGCCAAGGTTTTGCTTTCTGATATGATTCCATAGTAAAGAGCTTTATAATCGACACCCAGCCGCCCCCCCCCCCCACCTTCGCCCATAATAATTATGTTGTAACATAGTAGCTATCAAGCCATGGATATCTCCATGCTATAATCATTGATGTACGATTTGATGCTTGTTATGCTTAATGAATGTCATGCAAAGCGCATAACATTGTCCTCTTAATATGAATACTAATCAATTACAAAAAACTATGTTATGCAGTCATAATAACAGCTTTGGGATCCTCAACTTTTAAGGATGTTTTTTAGTTTGTTATTGTGCTGAAGTGAACCTGGCTTTTAGAACTTCAGTTTTTCAGAATTGTGAAAAATTATTTCACAACATGATATTAATTATATTTGTATTTAGGTTAGTAAGTGCCCCTAGCCACCCTCCCAGTGCTGCACATCATACCAACCCAGCATCTAAACCCTTCTTAAATTCCTTTGCACTGGGTAATGTGTATCATCATTTACGAAACTAGCTTGCCCTAGATCCTTTCAAAGCAGCGGCGTTGAGTGATGTTGACAATAGTGACATGACAATTCCTATCCACCAAAAATATAATGTGCCCTCAATACCTGACCACTTATCACAGCATCGCATGGGATCAAAAGAGACTGTTTATACTTGCCCCATATTGAAATCACATAGTTGTTCTAGGTTTTGTTCATTGGTAGACGCATAGTACCCTGTTCATATTTTTGGTGTAGTGGTTAAGCCACTGGACTGTGATCTGTATGTTACGGGTTCAAATCCCTGCACATACATGTCCAGCCCTCGACAAGACATTAGGTCATTTGCCACACTCTACCCGGGTACTGCATGTTAGGCCCAAATTTTTGGAGTGTTCCAAAACCCTATCACTCAGGTCATTGAGACCTTCGAGAATTGGAGAAATATCATGACTTAAAATATGGTCAAGTATGAGTGCCAGATAATATTATTATCATTAATATTATGGTATTAATCATTAGCAAGTCCATTTATTGAAACCATGCATTTCCTGGATTCATTTCATCCTCTGAAAACATGTAGGCATACATATCAGTATAAATGGGGTTTTCATTGAGCTCCATTCACCATTCATATTAGCCAGATATTAAATATTTGATGTGAACAGCACCCGATCATATTAGACCTTAATTGAAGCCATAGCATGGTGATGTATATGGTATCCTCTTTATATTAGTTCCATATTTATCTCCCAGCTGGTCTATTGGAGTTAATATACCATATTCATATTAGTGTTCTATTAATCTCTGGCACGACTGGACAGGATGATACTCTGATCTCATTAATTTCTAATTGATTTCTAACAATGCTTCTGGGATTATATGTGGTGTAGCCAAAATCCAGGGCATGAGGTAGGGGCACATGGTCCCTGAAATGGCAAATAAATACAGAGGAGAGGGGGAGAGAAAATGTGGCAATGTAGAAAGAGTGTGTCAAAATATGAGTTAACTTACCCTTAATTTTCTTGAGTCCATTCTAATTTAATTGCATGTTAGTTAGTGGAATGATATGGTAAATTAAGTATTGGAAAAGGATACAATTTAAAGTTATTTGACATTTATATGATATGACCATCTAGAGGACTATTTATGATATGCCATGTACACCAAGGGTTATTTCCCCTGCATGAAATAACTGAATATTGATTCAATGACCATTTTACATTGAGAAATTAAGATGGTATCATATTTTGTTTGCATCTAAAATATACATATATTTGCATAGCCTATGGTACATCGTCGGCTTGTAGCCAGAAGGGCGCTATTGCAGATCAAGGATGTTCCGTTTGGAGCCAGAAGGGGGCTATTGCCATTGACTTTGTACAGTAATAGCACCCTTCTGGCTCTCAACGGAACATCTATAACATGCAATAATGCCCTTATGGCTCCCTACAGACGATATTATAGCTTTCACATTGGACATACATTATTCAATTAATAGTAATCTTGTGAGCTGGAATCAAAGGGGAAAAAAGAGACAAGACGTTCGAAAAGTGTGTGTTTACACTCGTTACAAATATTATCGTTATTTTGCGAGGTTAAAGATTTGGATGTGATTTTGTATCTGTGAATGATGGGATAGCGATTGAAGGAGAGGGGCTGGAGTATGGATTCTAATCAATTCAATCTCGGAATGCGGGACATGAAACGAACAGCCCTCGTCTGTCCAAAGTTATTCACCGCTAAAATTATCTTTGGACTGTCATCTCCAGCTGTGTCTTGATATGTCAGAGTGTATGTCTGGATGCTCTCCTCTCTTCTCTTCTTTTTTCTTTTCTTCTTTTCTCTTTTCACTCTCTCTCTCTCTCTCTCTCTCTCTCTCTCTCTCTCTCTCTTTCTTTCTCTCTCCATTCCTCTTTAAGTTTTTCTTCTTTGTTTTGTCCATGGATGTTTGTGTCCATCTATCTACATTGTATCAATATATATATTTCTGAATATATATTTCTTTGGTCCTCTCCATACCTTTATCTGTTTCTCTCTCTATCTCTCACTCCCTCCCCTTCCTATATACCCCCCCCCCACTATCTCACTTGTTTCCCTGTGTCACTTTTGGACTTGTCTTTTACCTTATTTCTTGCTCTTTTTCTCTCTCCATCTCCCTCCCTTCCTTTTCTCTCTCCCCCTCTCTCTCTCTCTTTCTCTCTCCTGTTTGAGTTTTCTCAGTTATACTTTCACCCTAGATCCATATTTCTACCTCTCTCATTTTTTGTTAGCTTGTACATATCCCCTCTATCTCTCTCCATCACTGTCTGCTCTTCCCCTTCAGATGCTCTTCCAATTTATCCCTTTCACTCTTTCCCCACCCTCTCCCTTCTTTCACATCCTCATTCACCTTCCCCTTCTCATTCTATGTCTCTCCTTCACTTTTTCTTGATCTCTATATTTTACTGGATCATCTCGCCCAACTTATACCAATTCCAAGAAAATACCTTATTTCTCAAGTCAAGACCAATTTCAAATCCTTTGAATTCTCATCTGAAATGGAATTGTTGCTATGTCCTTGGAAATACTATTGCTTTTAGAATATTGAGCCAAAAAATGTATGATGATTTACTCTGAAGGCATGCAAGAATTATTCCAATTTATGACTACTTTATTAACTTTTCGCAATTTGATTCTCCTGGCTAACACATTTCGATGGGTTGATGATAAAATTGATATTTCATAAATCTTTCATAGAGATGAGCTTATGACAGAAATATTTCATTTTTCATTTCATTTCATTGCTTCCTCAAGAATTGATCATGCTAAAAAAAATCTTCAAGAACAAAAGAATCAAAAGAAATTAGATTTAAAATTGTTCACAATTTATTGAAAGTATCGTGTTATAATTAAGTAGTATCTGGTAATTGTTGATAATTTGTTTTAAAAAAGGAAGTAAAATGCCCCAAAATTACCCCATTTGGCGGGCTTCGTCTGTCCACCCTTTGATATTCTATTCTCTGGCTGTCTATGCCCTTTGGTGTATTCCATTCCGATTGTTTTATAGCGATGAAAATGCGTTCTTGATTCCCTGTGTATTTGTCTCCCATTTCTTCTCTCTCCCTCTCCCCTACCCTCCCATCTATCCACAACTGAACATATTTTTACCGTTGGTTGCGACTCGACTCCTTCGACTCCTCTGTCTGAAATCAAAATTGATTGTGTTGAAATGAAACAGATATGAGCTAGGGGTATGTCAGTGGTGGTGGTAGTGGCGGTAGTAATATCGTGTCAATTTCTGGCCAATGATTGTTTTCTGTGTAGGTGTGTCATGTAGGATAAGAAAGGAGCTTGGAACATCGCTATTGTGAATTTTGTCTAGCTCTTGGAAATTTATTTATGACCTGCTTGTTTGATAATAAATTATACTTGGATCCTCTTGTCCACTTTGGGTATGTATATTGTGCTAGCTTGTATCACAGACACACAGATGTTCTTGTAAAATGTATCTTTGTATACTGTGTCTGTCTATTCCTGTTGACTTTGTATGGACATTGGAAAATCAATGGATATGTTTCCCAGAAATCACTTCTCAATGTCTTTGCTCACATCAACGCCTATATTAGTAGGTCTATATATTTCTTTAAAGGAAACTGTATGTGATGACTGAATTGACGACTGCATTTGACAGTGCCTTATATTATGCAAAACTGACAATGGAGACTGCTCTAAAATCTTGATAACTGTAATTAAAAATTAAATTCATTTCTTTCAGCAAAAAGATATGTCTACCATTTTTGGGGGGGTTTTTTTGTCAATTATTTAACTTGAATTTACACAAAACAAACTTTATATGTTTTCAGAGCTTTTGTAAGTTCTTTATGACCTAAAAACTTGAAAGCCTGAGTGGGTAGACTCTGTTTTATTACCTTGATTCAAGTTTTTATTTAAGTGACCTCAATTTAATTTTTATTGCAATTATTTCATTTATGATTTATGACTGTTAAACAAGATTGAGGCTATTGTGTTAGTAAATTAGCTCACTCTCAAAATTTATCTGACAAATTTGATATCATGATTTTATTTTTGTTCATAATTTTTCTCACTTGAGATAATGAATGCTATGTATATCTTAACAGGTTTTTCCCTTTAGAGCTCACCATTATCCAGTAATTAAGGTGACCTGGATATTATAAAAGGTGACATTATTTTTCTATCAGCAAATAACAAATCATACTGATCGTGTCTATGGTATCAATTTACACAAATACACAAATAGTAATTTGGAATGGGAAAACATTTGTACATACGCTTTCAATCCTGTGGACATTACAGTGAACAGATGCAGACATTCACTAATAGGCAATTCACCCAGAAATGTTTGATAGGTTTGTTCATATGTGGTTACTATGATTTTCTAACTTCTACAATTATTATCAGAGAAGAAGATTTTTTTTTTCATCAGTTTTTTTTTATTTATAATGATTTGATGTGTAAACTTAATTGAATTAGAAAAAACAACACATTATGAACATTGGTTCTTATGATATTATGATAATATTATGATTATGATATTCATCATTGGCAGTCCATCGTTACGATTATGACTTATAATAATAATAACACTCGTCTATCTACACTTTGATTGATGTTTTTTAATTTCATTGATTGTGGCAAGTTCCTCGTAAAGTCAATAGTTTTATGATCTATTTCAAATGTAATTGATATTCAACTTGAATTTCAGAAATACCACATAGAGTAAGGTTCATGCCGGATACATTTCTGTGTAAGCCTAATGGCCCGGTCACAGCTACACGACGCACGGCCAGCGCACAAAAAAAGTAGCAGTTTTGGGCAATGCGTTGTCTTGCGCTGGCTTGTAGCTGACACTCGTCGCTCACTCATCGAGCGCGCTAGATGAAGGCTTTTTAATTCGTCGTTGTGCGTCTGCAAATTTTGAGCATGCTCAAATATCTGCGTTGAGCTCGACGCATGGATGTAAATGCCGGCAGAGCGCCAGATATGCGCAGAGGGCGCAGCACCAGCGCCAAACATTCGCAGAGCGCGCAGCGCCAGCGCCAGACACACGCAGACCACGCGTTAAGCATTCGTGACATGTGCGTAGGTCCAAGCATTGCGAATGCATTGCAAACAATCAAACCGTCAATGTGAGGGGTAATCACTTTTGTTCGCAGGTTTTGCGCTGTGCCTGCGCGGGTCATTCGTGTAGACAGCCAGAGCAAGCTGTGTATTAGTTGGATGCTTTAATATGTGGGCAGTGTATGCGCTCTGGGAGCGCTGTGGGAGCGCTGTGGGGGCGCTGTGGAAGCGCTGTGGGAGCGCCCTACACACGCATTACCTTCTCCAAAATCATCAGAAAATTTGACGCACAACGACGCACAGAGCTTATTTTCTATCTTTTTTGTGCGCTGGCCGTGCGTCGTGTAGCTGTGACCGGGCCATAAACCAAACTTTTTTTTTCAAAAATATTTTATGAATTAAAAAAGAAAATACCAGAAAGTGTGAACAGTCATTTAAAAATTTCTTTCAACCTGTTACACAAAAGTTTAAACATTTTGGCTTACATCATGGAGATCTGTCTTGGGGTTTCCATGGAATTTTCGGGTGTAACACATGTTTCAAATGTAAAAGGGGTCATCTCATGTTTTTCCCATGCATACCCAACCATTCAATCATCCGTCCTACAAATGTACCAGGGATGTGGATGCCATTGGCATTTTGACTTGTCGACAACCCATGTTGGTTCTACCATTTGTATGCCACAGTTGATTTACATTAATATCTCTGCTGGAGAAATACCAAATCAAGTCTTCATGTTTACATCAGCCCAGCTTGTGAATACCAACATTAGATGCTCAGGATGCTATATTAGCAATCTCCCTGTCTCCATCTCTCCACATCCATCTCCCTTCCCCCTTCATCTGGCCATCTCCACTCCCCCTCACTTCTTCTTTACCCCTCCCCCTTCCACCTCACCTGCCCTGCCTCTTACCCCTACCCATTTAAAAAAAAACGGTAGGCTTATATTTTGCAAGTCCTCCTTATGTTCTATTTGCTTTACTTTCAAATATGACAGTATCGTGTCATAAACAAGTTGATAAATTCTTGGGGATGGGTGAACAAGATCCGTTCTTTTGTGCTGTGCTTTTAAAGAGCAAGTCAATAAATTATCTGGAATGTAATTATTTATTTGCTTCGATAGTAGCTGATGAGAATATTTTATTAATAAGGATACGGTTTGAAATTAGAAGCAATATTTAGGGGATGACTTGGTGGATGATGCATGAAGCTCAATTAGAAATCCTATTACGATTGATGCTATTAATTACCCACAAACTGGAAATTAAATGGACCTGTAATTCAGGTATTGTTTACATCAAACCCACAATCTAAATGCCCAATTAGCTTTTATTTGTCTCTAAATATTACTCAAAGAGATGCTTGCTCATACGCAAATTGGTTTTCCCCCACAATCACAGTCTAGTTGGTTCGGCGGGCATATTTGTAATTCTATCAAATTCTCATAACTGCACGCTATATTAGCCGCTCCATTCAATAGCGGTCTAGATCTGTATTGATGTCGGCAAACAGAATAGGTATGGGCCCGTGCACACAGCTGAGGTACGGCCATACACAGTTGACAACTCTTGAGTCAACAATGGAAAGGTTTTTAAGTAAATTTACAGAGCCTTTTCACTCTAAAGGACATAAAAGAATCTATGGGATGTATAGGAGAGCTTGACATGTGGGGAGAGAGAGAAAGAGGGGAAGGGAAAAAAAGAGGAAAATGATTGTGTATTTATTGTGGAAGGTTAGTGTTCAAAACACAATATCTTAGGGTTGTATGAGTAGAGTGGCCTGTCCTCGTGTAGTTGTATTCAGTCAAGCTATAGAGTCTTTGAAAGTGGAAAAGTTATTTAGGAGAGCGTGAAGAAAGTTTGGAACGGCCCCGGTGGACTTATGCGTCGTCGCATATGAGAGATATGGCCATTACAAGAAGGATTACAAGGGATATAATTTCATTGGATTAAAATTTGTGGCTTGATGTTAGAAAAACAGTGTCAGTTTTCGACCTGAACAGTGACCGGTAGTCGTAAGAACCATACAAGTTCTTATCTCCTCAGGCTTAGCACATCTTTAAAGTTCACAGTACCATAATACTTACATTTTGTGGAGAGTGGCACTTCCAAACAAGTCTTGTGAATCTATCCGTTGTTACAAATGGTGTCAATACTGAGACGTGTTAACATATATAAATTTGTGTTCTTGTCAGCTCCAGCTGTTGTTTAATTATATCACTATTGATCTGCGACGCATTGTGGATAATCGCCTATAACAATTGTGTGCTCAAGTATAAGGTTGTCAGTCATGGATTTCACAGTGAACTCTTAGATTAGATGTTGTTTTGCATGGAAGAATTCAATCAGTGTAAGAGGATATGTGACATCATCAATTTGATAATAAGATGTTCATGTACGAGGAGGTAGAGGTATGTAATAACAAGTTTTGAAAAACTGTAGGCTCTCGGATTCCAGCTGACAGACACTACCATTATACCTCTCTATTGAAATGAATTACAAAATTACAAAATACTGAGAAGCCATCTACTTCCAGATTAAGTGGGCCTTTCTTACTTTCAATTGCAATAAGATTATGTTGTACTATTTTACAAGTCTTTGTGAGTTTTAATGAGTTGTGAAGCGAGTCTGAACTTTAACACTATAGGCCTATAGGCCTATACGTGTAGGTCTTTGCATACTCGTAACCATATGCCCCATGCTGTTGCTGATTCTATTTTGAAACCACCTTATTTTTAAAGTGTCCAAATAGAGTCATTCAACTATTATCATCTACTATTTAACTTGATCCATACATTAATATATTTACTCTGGACTCAGTACATCTTGTTATCATTTAACATCAGTTAAATAATAATGAAAATGAAGAAAAAAAATCACTCCAACTGGATGAAGACTAGAGATTCAGAACTTGAGCTATATGGGTATGGCCATCGGGTTGGGGTAATTTTTCACTTGACATTCATTTATTTAAAAATAGTAGCTTATTTGGTTTCAATTTTGTACTCAATGCAAATTAGGGCTTGATCTTACAACCCTCAAAAAGTTACATTCTTATAGGTGGGCACTAAGTACCTGAAATTTCCAATAGGCTATCACTACGTGACATGGACTTCGCGAAGTCCATGTCACATAGTTATTTTATAATTTCTATTATAGCAACACTTGTATTATGTTTTATACAAAATAAAGGATTATTTTGATTACTGTCAGTACAGGGGATGTTATTTCTTATCAAAATTTACTCAGGACTTCATCAATGATGTCATTAGCAGAGTTTTTGTTTCACTACGTTACATGGACATCAAGTCCTTTACTACGTTATGTTTTGTGACATTTGATGGACTTCTGTCACGTAGTGATACATTTTTTAATTTTCTCTTAAAAATTAAGCCGAGCACCCGATACTTGAGATATTTGGCTAACTGATTAATCAAGTCAATATGCATATTTTATCACATTTTGGTCAATATAGCTGGTGTAATTTGAGTGTTATGACCAAATATCACAATAACTATGTGACATGGACATGATGTCCATGTCACATAGTTATTGCATATTTTGTTCAATAACTTCATCAAAATTTAGTCTAAATGGCCCATATTTTCCAAGGACATTCAGGGTCATGATACTAATGTAATGCCTACGTACTTACAACATATATCATTTGTAGTTTTGAGTTATGCTGAGATGTCACACTTTTTGACCCAACCCGATGGCCATACCCATATCTTGTAACAAAATGAAAGTGAGTGGGTGTCATTAGTTTATAGTTGATTGACTGATCCTATTCCCAAATTGGAAGGTATCGTTAAAAACATATTTTCTATTTGGTTGTCAATCATCCATTGATTGTACTAGGTTTGTTATGTATCAATTTCCCTTGCTGATAAGAATACTGTCTCCCAATGTGAAGTTTTGGTTCACTTTCAAAAGATGCAGCTATGTGAAACATTAGGTGCATTTTCAATATGTTTCATAGTAAGTGATACAGTAAACAGACATAAGGCTAGATTGGAATAATGATAATACCAATTTAATATTTTTAATAATACAACAAGCACAAAATGAAAATGTAGATCTATGTAGTCATTAGTCTTGTTATCAATCGCTTATAGAAATAAAACCGGAATAATAAGAATTATTGATGGTCATTGTATTGAAACATTTTTTGTGAGTATTTTTGTTTTTATTGAAAGTTTAAAACATGTTTACATATGAAAAAACATGTAGAATCATATCAACATTTCCAAATAGTATGAAAATATTGATGAAAAAAATGTCTGTCTGTAGAATTTCTGTATCCTTTGAATACAACTAACTGGTAACTTTGTGTATCAGCCCATTAATTAGGGTATTTGTCAAAAGATTAACAGGGATTAGGTAAGCTTCAGGGGTTCTATTATACCTCAGAACAGTTATAGGTGTAATTGTCTTTAATCCCATCTCATACCCCATTAGGTATTAGTCTCAGAACTTCAGGTTAAGCCCTCACCCTAGAAAGCATATCTTAGCCATCTCAATGATGTGGATGATTTATGTTTATGTATCAAATATGATTTGACATTATGAAAATTTGTTATTCTTAATTAAATTATGGATTGACTCATGTATTGCAAACATGTTGATATTGCGTAACGGGCGATCAGTTGGAATACTCCTGAAGGAGTGGAGATTGTGCACTGTAAAGTGCAGGATCATCAAATAAATTCAATGACCGGTAATGATATGTTGTAAGCGCTTTAGTCTTAACAGGTAAAGCTCTTTATGAGAAACCAATATTATTAAATCATTATTAACAGAGAAATTAATATATTTATTGCAAAAGAAAAAGAATAATGTATGGCTACACTGTATTTGCAGAAATGAAAACATCACAAAAATCGTGAAATCAAGCTCTTGTGAATTTTCCCACCTTGTCCAAAATCATGAAAATATCTGTACGCAAAATTATTTGCTGGCTTATACAGTAACCTTCATTTAAAACCAGTCATTTATGTTTGTAACTCCGTATTATAAAGTGATCTTCTTTTGGCTGACACTTTTTTCTTTCTTTTTTCTTTTTTTCAATAGCCTCCAGAAGCTGTAGAATCTAAGACCCATACATTTAAGACCCGTGTCTTTAGGAACCCTCATAGCTGTGCTTTGTGTAAGGAGATCATATGGAATGAGGGCAGAATCTGCAGAGGTGAGTACCCCTCCCCCCTTCCAACTTTCCCCCAAATCACCCCCACTGTTAGGAACCCTTATAACTTTGAAAGTTGTCCCCACTCCCCTAAGCATTCCATCCTGGTGTTTAAACAAAGAGAATGAATGAAATAACATTTGAGGAGAGGGCATTTGCCATTATTAATATCGTAACAAACCCATCCCTAATAGGTAGCCACCATATATTTTATCATCATGAATAAATTGTTCATTTTAAAAGGGGCCCCCAGAAATATCCCCACTGATATACAAACAGAGAGTGAAAAATCATGCATGTCATTTCAAAGGTATGATTGAAATGTTTCTAGAATATTCTAAATTATAGAGTAATATTGTCATACCTATGTAGTATTGATTTTAGTTTCTATTGGTTAAGTCTATTTGAATGTGTACCAGTACTTGCAAAGAAAGCCCACATCAAACTCAGGGCTCGAATTTAGCATTTCTCTCTGGGTGGCCATTTGCCCCATTTGAGTTAGCAATCCACATGGTTGAATGGAGTTTTGGGTTTATTTCAGGTGGCCCCATGAAGTTTCAGGTGGCCATTGGCACCGGGCCACTGCTAAATTCGAGCTCTGAAACTTATTTAACTTCTTTTTTTTTTCCAGATAAGATAGGTATGGTGCTTTTTTCTTATGTACCTAATATGCCGTTTGACAGAAATAGGACAATCTCACAATGACTTGTTCATTATAGGTGTTGCATGATAACTGCTCTTGCTTTGCAATAACTGTTGTATATACTGAACCATAAATATAGTAAACAGTCATGGCAAATCAACGTACATGGAGAAAAGAATTTTGATATTCCCTGTCTAATGGAGCAATAGAATGTTAATGATGCAAGTCCTAATCATTAAATGTTTATTTCCTCTTGTGTTTTCATTTCACAGTATGTAGATTTGCTTGCCATAAAAGGTGTGAATACAAGGTAAGTGATTTAAGCTTCATTTTGCCCAATTTTCATGGAACAGATGGCCAAAAGTGATATTTAACTTGAATTTAGCCAAGAAAGTCTATAGATGATGCATTCCTGCTGTTTTGAATGGAGAAATTAAGTTCACATTTGATATGATTAGGGGTAGAGGTTATAGTCATGAAATTGCTTGTACATTCCAGCGATATCTCATGGGTGCTTTTAGACTACATTAAATGAGAAATCCAACATTAACATTGTTGAACAGGAGGGGTGAGAATATTGATGGGAAAATGAAGAAATTTCAGAAAGCGAAAAAGGATCAGAGAAAGAAGAGGAGAGAGAGAGAGAGGAAAAGGAGAAAAAAAAGTGAGAAAGAAAACGGAGAGATGACAGCAACATAAAACAGTTTTGATATATGGAGTTCATTATTGAAAAAAATAAAATATGGAGTTGCCAGACAAAAATTCAAAATGTTGTATATAGTTTTCGACCTGGAAAGGAAAGGGGTTAAAGTGAAAGAAAGCAGGCTACAGTGTGTAAGAAGTTGAGTAGATGGAAAAAGGGCAAAATAATAGAGAAATAATTTTATCCCAATCTTTTTACATCCTGTTCCTATAACTGTATGAAAGTCACCTAGGTATGAAATTATACCTCGGAGGAGAGAATTATACGTGGAGGTTTATTTTGGAACGTATGCTACAAGTAACAAGACATAAATCACCATTTGAGCTGTAGAAGGAGTTAAGTGCGTCCTTTAAATGCTTTTTTTTATCACTGTGACTTCAAACATGAAAACAATATTTAAAAATTTGAGTGACATAAGTCATTAAAACCTGCCCAAATTTTTGTTTTAAAATATTTTAAGGACTTATTATTAATGTTGAAATATAATCCATGACCGATATTGAACAAATAAGGAGGTAATTAGCGGTCATAAATTTGCAATATCCTGGGGCAAGCTTGGTAGTTATTGAGTCAAGTATTATTGGAGGTATTCAAATAACCAGGTCAGGCATGTTATTAGCCAATTTCAAAGGCAACTTGAGTAAGCCATTAATCTGTTCATGCAAGAAATTATGCAGTTACTTCCAGGGAACGTGCAAACAATCAAAAGATTTGAAGGAAAAAACTGAGGCCAGAAGTCTGCTCTCTGACATTATTATAGTATTTTATACTACTATCAAAAACAGAGGTAGAAGAGCGTTACTCATTGGATGTAATTGTCATCATGATGGTCACATGGGAGCAAATTATAGAGTGCATTGCTTGGATATATATATATATATATATATATATATATATATTGATATTTAAATATAACTTTTATGTGTGATTGATAATTTAACATCTTTAAATATTAAACAAATAGAGGGGCATATAAAGAGCGATGTTGCAAAATTTGATATTTTTCAAGATAAGGCCATTCAAATGATACCTTCACTTTTTATCTTAGATGATCATGTGGTTTTGGTTTTATCTTGAAAACCAGTGCAAAAGGTTCCAAACTATTTCATTAATTTTGTAAGTTACAATAAGCAATATCTTAAATTTTGCAAAAATGGTAAAACCCAGTTTTTTACAAATGTGACAATAATACAGTAGACGATAAGACTGTAATTATTTGTTATCTTTTCGCACGATGGTAACAGGAGTTTGAATAGACATTTGTTATTAATCCTAAAGTGGTAACCTTTCCCTGCCATTGTGCTTCTTTGTAAAAACTTCAACAATTGGCCATGAAAATACAAAACACCGATTCAAGTCATACATAGAAGTGTGAGAAACCCTGCAAACATATTGCCTAGATTCCACACTGAATAGAATGAATAGGAGTGTGACTTGTCAAAGAGATTTGGAGAACTTCTACATTTTGTCAAAAGGAGAAGGCATCTTTTCATACCTGGCAACTTTATCAAACACAAGTGCAGGATCTTATGAAATGAGGATTGTCTGAAAACCATGAGGTTGTAGCAGCATATAATTAGGATTCATCATATCAAATTGAGACAAAAGTTGCCTACAAAATATCAAGGATATCAACAAAATAATCCATTTTGAAATACTTTCCCCTTATTGTTTTTAAACATGTAACATTGAAAATTCAGAAAATAAAGAAATCCCCCCCCCCCCCAAAAAAAAAAAAAAAAAAAAAAAAAAAAAAAAAAAATAGACATTTTTTATTATTTTGCCGATTTCCTTGACCCTTTGATGAGTTTTCTCCGTGACTTGTGTCTTATTTTGATGTATATCCATGTTTGGAAAGGACTACAGACAATTATATTATAATCTGGATCATAATGTATCACTACATAGATAATCCTCATTTAACCCTTTGAGCGCGGGCCTGTGAAATGCGATTGTTACCCCTGTGGCGGAGCGATTTTTTGTACACTGACAGTATTATAGAAATTTGTCATGTTTTGTGCTTTCATTACTCCTTGCATCTAACTCGGTCATTTTCATGATTTGTAGTAAATATAAACATGAAAGGGCAGACATTTTTCTATCTAACACTGTAAGGCAAAGTCATCAAAACCAAATATAAGACGCGTTATTTTGTAAAGAAAAACAGTCATTTTGGCAGAAGTTCCGCTTTCCTTCTTTTCCAGTAGATTCACAATGCAAAGTGCGTAATGCATGTACAGCACGCACGGTTCGATCGATGAGCCTACTGAATAGCACTTGAAAAGAGGTCCTGTTTCTTTCAAATTATTTCTATAAAATATGCACCTCTGGACAATGGGCACATTTGACTAAGCACCATTCATTAAAAGCGCAGGTGTAAGTTTTGAAATAAAAGCGGGACTTATAACTTAACATGCATACTGCATTAGGCATACTTTACATCTAATTACATCGTTATAGTTACAACAAACTAGTTCAAGCAAAATTCAGATAATCGACCCCTCTCATTATCGTGATAAGTATAAATAACCTAGGGAGAATCGGAAATCGACAGGCTTAATCTCCATGCAACTAATGTTTCATATATATATAATAATGAACATTGTTTTAATCCCTTAACCATTCTATTTCTCTCTCTTCTTCTCATTCTCCATCTTTATCTGTCATATTTCTCCTCTCGAGCTAGCTTTATTTGATTATTTCTTCCCTTCCGGACGCGTACGCCAAAAGTTAAGATCGGGAATTCGTTTCTTATGTAAAAAATTATGGTAATGCTGAAATGAAGTGAATTTTTCTTGATTTTTTTCCACGTAACCAGGTTATTTCTTTAATGGATATTAAAAACGAATATATCTTTGTCCTATTCCTCAAGAATTTAGCCCCAAAAAGCTGGTGAAAAGCCGAAAAAGCTTGTCAATATATTAGAGAATTATCTCGGCTTCTGTAGAAGCCCGTCGTAGCAGACTGAACACCTCGCTCGGCTTCTGTAGAAGCCCGTCGCACCCAAAGGGTTAAGTACTGTATAAGTGGTTATTTTCGCGGTGACTTTATTTTTGAAGTCAAAAGGAAATCGCGAAATTTTGCTCACGCGAATTTCCCCAACTAGTCCAAAATCGCAAAAATATCTGTACATGAAAATACTGGCTTATACAGTATTTGGGGGATACTCCACAAGAGCTTTGATTTTTGTACCATGTATATTTTACACACTGCAAGTTTACACAAAAAAAAATCGTAGTGAGTTTCTGGCAGACATTCCTTCAGAATTCTTGAGATTCTTAGAATGTGAAGTTGACACTCCTGGAGCCATTCTCTAAATTCTTGTTTTTGTGTCCATCAACCCGCTGCCCGATCGCGTCTCAAGATGTGCCAATTTATTAGAGTGTATCAAGAGCAGTTTCTTTAGAAAGTGTCAGGATTAGTCTGGGGCTTAATAGGTTCTATTGACCATTCTACGCTCGTTTTCATCCAGGATTTGCATCTTTATGAGAGTTTCCTTGAGATGTGTATACTTTGAAAAAGTGTCTTGTTATTTGTAAACATCTTGTTGATAATTTACGTTGTCTCTAGTTTCTAGTCTCTATGATGTAATAAAATATGATGGGGTAAAAAAGTTTTGTTGATAATCGTCAACTTGAAAAACAAAAAGCTCCTTTTTCCTCATGTAACAATGCTCCAAAAATGAATTTAGATGTGTAGCATATGCAAAGTGTTCTGATATCTTTCTATCTAACACTTCTGTTGCTTAAGTGTATATCTGTATTTCTTGCAACCCCCCCCCCCTTCTCCCTCTCTTTGTTTTTTCTGTTTCTCCTTTTCTCTTTCACTGTTTCTTTCTGTATTGCTCTGTCTTTCCTCTGTTTCTCTTTCGCTGTTTTCTTTCTGTATTGCTCTCTCTTTCTCTCTTTCTTTTTCACTTTTTCTGTCTGTATCACTCTCTTTCCATCTATCATATCTCTTTGTAGGTATATGCGTATCTCTCTCTCTGTCTCTCTCTCTCTGTCTCTCTCTCTTTCCCTCCATGTGCAGCATCAGATACGCATGATAGGCTGCCTGGGTTAGGTACCCTATGCTCCCAACAAATTAGCCCTGCTATCTCATATTTCATATCAGACGCCTGGCTTGTCACAATCAATCATTAAGCAACGACCGGGATGAGAAGTCTCATTAATGTCTGTTATGTTCAGGTATGCAAGATGACAACAAATAAAGAGAAAAAGATGATGATAAAGAAAGGCATCGGTGAGATTAAAAACCATGGAAACCAGTAGGGGACATATTGCTGAAATGTTGATTAGCACAAGGCATATTGTTCGGTTGATTATTATTGTTGTGTTTTTTTTTAACTGCATCTTAAAGCAAAACCGTGAAGTATAAGCAAAAATGGGAATGAGATAAGTATATTTTGAAGAAAAAAAATGGTATTGGGGTTGGTATATGGAGCAACCTAAGGATGGTATCTCATGTTGCATAGATGTCTCTCGTGAAGTGAGATACCTATATAACAGAAGGATATGAGAGAAGATGGATTGCATGTTGCTTTGAAAACATTTTACTGCACTTTTAATTGATCAAACATGAAATTGTATTGTACCATGGAAGATACGAAGTCTGACTAACTAAAAAATGGATTCTGAATAACCAGCCCCTATTTTGGCCTTTTTTTACTGGATATTCAAGGGTTATACTAATATGCTTGTATGATTAATAGTACATTTAATGAGAATTTGACAATTCTTGCAATTAAACTCAACCTAACTGCACTGAGTGGGTGTTATCTGAAAATAAACAACATTAACCTTGCTGTTTGAGATTAGTGTAACAATTTATGACAGAGCTGCCAACATCAATGCTTTAATTCTTTATCTGATTATAAACAAATATTTATAGATTTACTCTGGACTAAAAATACATCTTTAAATGCATTAGGCTACTGTATTCAAAACATTTGAAAAGAAATAAAAATGTTTTTGATAATGAGAAGCCGAGTGTGTGTGTGTTAATTTACACTTTGGAATTACAAGCATTAATACCTAAGTTATCTGAGAATATTTTACTTTTGGTTATGGGTAAATAAATGTTAATATTTTACGCACATTATTTTTATATTCTTTTAGAAAATAATGTCCACTTGCATAGTGAGTAGAATTACATCCTCCTTGTATATATCTCTGCCCTATTCCAACAATATCCCCTAAAGTTGATAATGGAGGATACCAATTGGTCACAAGGTCAATTTGATAGAAAGGAAATACCATTATTTGCAGGGGTGTCATGACAAGATATGGCCTCTTTGTAATTGATATATTTAGGACATAGAATGTGCGTCCACTCAAACCAATGTATCGGTCTGATGAAGTGTATTGTTGATATGTTTAATGAGAAGATACAGTTGGTTGTACCATTCAAAGATGGGGAAGACATTACTTTACTGTGGAGTTCAATGTGAGGTTGTTTTAATTAGGTAACATAAGTCTTTATCATACACCCCCATTTATATAAATGGTGAGGTCAGATAGTACATTCCCCATTAGTCAGCTTGGTTTATTCCATTAGTTTCCAGGGGGTACAATGACTAATAAATTTCCCTGTATAAACCATCTCTACTAATTACTTCAGAAAGCCTAAACCGCTGTTCCAATCTTACTTCCTACTTTCTTAAAAACTCACCTACAAGGAAACATGGAATATACCAATAGTAGGTTAAGATCTACAGTAGACAGTAGTCACATGGACTGCTCTATTTCATTAGCAGGGGAGATCTAATCTATTTCCAAGCTAGGTGTATATATATCTTTCTACTAGCTCTTATCTGTCAATTGCTCATGTGTTTGAGCCTCTGTTCCAGTAAAAGTCATTATTGGAAAGGCCTCCAGACTTGATGAGTAGCTGGCATGACACCCATACTTGCATACCATCGGTGTAAAATGGAAAAAGAAAAGAGTATCTCAAGTCATATTTTGCATCTGTTGTCAGGAATGCAGATTACTTTTGCACTAACCATGGATATAAGAATCCATGCACTAACTGATTAAATTCTTTTCGATTTGTCATGAATAATAGTTGAACTTTGGAAAAGACTCAACTTGTACTAGGAATTATATCTTTATGATGGATATTTATTGGACATGAATTTGAGGATACAAAGTTGATTAAATGCTTGTTTTGTCTACTAAAAAAAAAATCTTTCTTTCTTACAAATTATTTTGGGCATTCAGGTCTATTGGCTTGCAAATGTAGGGATTTTATGCAAATAATTACATAATCTAACATTTTTCATTTACTGCTGAGATGTGAATTTTCATTCCTTACTACCTATTTCTTGAACTCAAGTATATGACGTTTGTGTTAAGGCTAATGTTTTAAATTGCCTATAGTACAAAAATACAAACTCCAAAGAATATTTTATTCACAGATAAGCATATTCCGATTAATATAATGATTGAGCCACTTGCTTGAGATCTTGTAGCCATACAATCGTGTTATTCTCTGACTGTTATGCCTAAATTGTATTTGGCATTTATCCTTTAATCCAATATCTATGCAGTTTCAGTTTCAGAGGCTTTTAAAATTTATTTCAAAACTATCGACCATAACCATATATTAATTGTATTGTAGGATTGTTGCATCTAAATTACACTTGGCACATATCCCATAATCCCATATCTATGCATTTCTAGTTTCAGAGGCTTTGCGAATCAAATTCAACTATTGAAAATAACTATACATATATAAATTATTGGTCTGTTTTACTTAAATTACACTTGGCATATTATCTCATAATCCCATATCTCTACATTCTTAGTTTCAGAGGCTGTTTAAAGCAATTTCAACTATCATGGTTGATCGCAAATAAACTCATCTCTATGACATATCATATCCTATACTACCTTGACCTTTTTATTAATAGAGCAGGCATAATGAAATTTACTCAGGAATCAGTCCAGTTATGATGATGTCGTGGTCAACATGTTTAGACAGTTGGCCATATCATTGTCTTTGAGTTCAGACAGTGGGTTATTTCTACCTTTGTTTAGATTTCTATATTTTTGTGTGTTTATGTGTTTTGTAATTTGATTTATCGTTACATACCTGTATGTATCAGATATCATGATTTATGTCTAGAGTCTGGTATTTATCATTACCTTATGAAGGACGCTACACAGTTTTTAAGCTAGGTCCGTCATTGTAGGGTTACATATCTGATAGGATGTTTGCAGTGTTTTCAACCCACAATTTGCATCTTTGAATATTTGATTAAGTCTTGAATAACAAAATGTTTGATTTCAGATACTTTTTTGAATATTTTCTATGGATTAATATTGAAAGTGTGAAAGTGGGGTCTGAATGGTCAAAAGTGCTATAAGTTTTTATCTTGAGGTTAGCTTACGTGACAATTGAATTGCACCTGTTTTTTGTGTAATTTTAACTTTTCTTGGAAGTTTGTGAGTCAATTTAGTCCAGTGCTATGCATTTTACCCGGACCCACTGTAAATAGATCAAGAAAGTTTATGAAAACTGGTAATCTCTTCTTCTGACATGACCAATAGTTATATCACATGATAATACAATTACAGCTACTACTACAACTATTACTTCTAATACACTACCACTTCTATTGCCACTAGTACCTATATTACCGGTGAATGCATAAAATGGAGTAAAGCACAAGGGAGAAAAAAGAAACAGCTTTTTTAAAGAACCAAAAAATGTTAAATGAAGCATTTTCATAAGGCAGTTCTTAAAACCTTAAACAAATTTCCCCCTTTTTTGATGCCCCATGCCTTATTCAGATTTGATTTTACACAATTGTGAATTGGAAAAGCCATCTTACAACCTTCTGCCACCGATATGTCTTCTGTGTAATATCTTGATTCAACTAATAGACATTCATCTAGTCATAGATGTGACCTATGACTGGGTATGGTGTCCCATCTCTGACATTCTAATCCTGTGAGTGGTAGCTTACTTGCACCAAGCTATTCATTGGCATCGGGTATCTGATTTACTTTCAGTGTAAGAGATCATGATTAACTGACAGGTGTATTGTACATGGATGTAGTCTTGGTTGTGGAGGTAGTGTAGTTGTTCATTCCCTTGAGACCTCAAATTGGAAGGGTAAAGGTTCAAATCACTGCCTGGAACTAATATTCTTTAGCAAGACGTAGCACATACCTAAGATAAAAGCTCTCTTTGCACTTCATGCGCAGGGTTATGGTGGTATCTTTCTTGCCATGAGATGCGTTCGAGACTAGTTTGAGACGGGTTAAAAAAAAGGTTTGAGTCTCGTCTCCTGAGTCTCTGCTACGTCCTATGAGTTGTGGGAAACCGAACATGTTCATATCTATGAGATTTTTCCATCTTGGAGACATCTTCAAGAGGTCTCCTCGAGTGAGATACCACTTTTAGGGCTTAAAACTACAACCCTTGTAACCACAAGTGGAATGACTTTCACTTCTTCCTTATTTGCTAACCTGGGAATAATGGATAACATCAATAAGATGTCTAAACATATTGCTTTGTTTTGAGTGAGACCAGTGAGTTATATGTTTAGTAACCAAACAAGTGGAGATGTTTCTTAGTAATCTTTGATGTAGCTTTGAGATCGGAGGGATTTAATATCTACGACTGGATTGGAAGACAAGCTATATATCTCTTATTTCACATACCAAAGGATGACACATAAGCAGCCCTACCTCCCATTAAAATCTAATCCAACAGCCTCGGACGCTTCATCATGTATCTTATGATGGTCGGCCGCGTTCAAGAGATGGAAGAAGAAAAGGGGAAAGGGGAACAAGAACCTACCTCCCCCTCCATATTCTAGATAAACCCCTAGCTCCCCCTTCTTGGCACTCATTCCTGGTTTGGATTTGATGGATTAAGGATTAGGATTAGATAGCATTGGATTATGGTGTACCTCCCTCTCTACCCCTCTCCCTTCCTCTCAGTGCTTATATATATATATATATATATATATATATATATATATATATATATATTTTTGTATATAAGCCCTAAAATAAATCCTACATGAATTACCACTAAATACACTCATGAAATATCAAATGTATTTCAATCACATGATATGAAATTTGAGAATTAAAAAACTTCAGAATTTGTTAATCATTGACCCATATCCTTTTCAATGCTCAGTGTAATTGGAAATATTTGTTTCCAAAATCTTATTTGCGGAAGTGCTAAATAAGTGTGATAATTTGTTTTTTTCAAGCCATCTAATGGATATAATAAGAGCGATGGGATTCTTGATCCGCTAAGATGTTGCCTTATGACTCATCTTATGACACGAGATGACATCTATCCCACATCCATTCTGCATCATCCCTTGCTCACCTGTCATCCAATACCCCAGCCCCCTCCCTTACTACCAAAACAGGGCCCCCTAATTACCTACGCCCCCTCCCAACCATCTCCACACTAAGACTTCATCCAAACTCAACGACCCACATCCAAACTGCCTTGTCAGTTCCCATTTACCTCTACCCCATTACTGTACATACAACAGGGGAACTGGCTCTAGATGTCTGTCTTTTCTTTTTCTTCTGCCTTGTTCTCGTCCAGCAATTGTTTGTAAACTCTTGTTATCTCTCTTGTTATGGTTCTGTGCTATTCACCTCTCCGCCTTCGCTACACTTTCAGTCGTTGGCAACTTGCGAGCGTAGCTTGTGAAAATTGCCAATTTGCATGGAGATTGTGATCGCTTCCCTGGCAACGCTGATATAAACGTTTGTGTATTTTGTAAGAGTTGTACATTTTATGTCAATGCCTGTTTGGCATTGGTTATTTACTTCTTGAAGCGTTTTCGATGACTACACTCATTTTTGTGGTATTATTGTACCTTTGTATAATACTTCATCCTGTTAAACACGTCTGGTTCTTTTCGTCAAACGCAACAACTTGTATCAAAGGAAGCATATGTGAACAACACACACTCAAATTCTGTCAAAAACTATTGATTGACCTTATTTGAACTCTCCAACATGATGAGTGGCTTCAAGTGGTCTTAGAGTTTTGGATAGATTATCAGCAAGACTTGTAGACTTTCTTGAATCCTGACTTAGTGGAGAGATCATTTATATTTGTGAATTTTAAGGATAAGATACCAAGATGTCGCTTTTCTACTCAGGACAGGTAAGTTGTCAACTGTCTTTTATTTCATTTTAAAGATTTTATGCTTTAATTCCAGGTATTCTTTTGTTGAACCATTATAATGAAAAACAAAAACCTGAATATATCCTTTTAAAGCTCTTCTAAATATATCTTTGATGTTCTTATTTTTATATATGCTCTCTCTGAATTAAAACAGTTTCATTGTTGTTGATTAATTTAATTGTTGTCATTCGTTAATTATGATTTTTTGGGGGGTCATTTTTTTTAATATCCTTTAATAGGCCTGATTTTAGGTAACTAAATATCTATCATAAGAATTACTCAGCAAGATTGGCCTTATCTTTAAAGTAACTTTTGGCATGAATTCAAAACACACCCTTGTGATTGTCTGCTATTGTTAAATGGAAATGATCCAAAACACCTCCTTTGGCTCACTCCTTACAAAAATGCACATGAGGATATAATAAACATAACTTTTTCAAAATATGTATGCAAGGAGAAAATATGTTAATACATAGGTTGGACTTTTAATCACTCAAGACCAATGTAATGTTGTTTTTTTATTGATTTTTCTCAATTCTGACTGATGAGAGCTTAATTAAATGATATAGGCCCTATGATACCAGGGAACCAAAATCTTCCATTCAAGAGACTTGGAAATGTAGATTATTTTTCTTCCACCACTTTTGTAGGACTGAGGCCACTGCCTCCTTCATAAAATCTAATAAGGGTTCATTGATTAGTCAAGTGATTAAATTGAAGTTGTAGTAAAACGAAAACTAGAAGTGAGTCTTTTCATTAATTACAATATACTTTATGATTAACAGGATTATATTTCTTAGTTAGTAAAATCTATTTTATAGACTTATTTATAAATTGGTGAATAAGTTTTAAAAAAAGAAAAGAAAAGAAAAAGAATAACAACACTAATGGTTTTCTATATTTCCTTTTCACTTGCTGATATCTTTTATCATGTTTTGAAAAGTATTTTTATTGGATGTAACCCATGATGACATCATGCCAATGAAAGTACATTGGTTAGTCATGTGTGTGAACTTGAACTTGTAGAACATGATACGTGGGTGGGTGGGCATCGAAACTAAAAACATTCTCTGTTTATTTGGAGAAGTAGACCAACCTCCTCCCCACAATGTTTGTCTCCCACTCTTAATGTAATCTGATAAATCCTTTTCTATTTTTCTTGTCAAAATGTGGTAGGAATTACAGTACAATCCATACCAGTGTTCTCAAGAAGGATGTCATTCAGCATAACATGTTATTTGAACAAATAGATCGATTCAAAGAGTCACACCATATTATATCATGTATTATGGAACTGTTGTTTATACTTTGCATGCTTCTTAGGAACTCCTTTGTTTACAACTAAATTTTATAATTTACTTCAAAAGAATGATATATTTGCCTACTTTGCTATTCGTCCTCGAATCGCTTGCCAACCGAATATTATAACCCCGAGAAAAACATTTAATGATAAAAATTAGGCAAAATGTTTAAAGAAATCATAAAAATTATCACTAATTATTATTTACAATAAAGAATTATATATTTGCCTACTTTGCTATTCGTCCCCGAATCGCTTGCCAACCGAATATTATAACCCGAGAAAATTTTGTCCCTATTGTTCCTATCCTATAAACCCCCCGCCAAATATAAAGGCGCCCTCTCCCGATAGGCACACCGCCAACTAATTGTTTACAATCTTCCTCTTTACTCTTTCGCCTACACACTCCATGTAGCTATAGCGGGGATGGAGGGAGGGATTGTAGGCAAATATATAATTCTTTATTGTAATAATAAAATTAGTGATAATTTATGATTTACTTCAAAAGAATGATATTTGCCTACTTTGCTATACGACAGCACCGATGTTGTACTGGGGAGGAGACGCCCTACAGATTTAGTTGACTATAGAAGATGCTGCCGCATGGATAGGAACTGGAAAAATTTCCTTCCACCGCGGGGACATCTTTTAGGTAGTAAGTTGTGAAAGAATTCTGACTTCTCCAGTAACGGCTCACATATCTCCTCAACGGAGACGCCCTGGAACAGGGCCCACGACGAGCTAATGCTCCTAGTGTCATGCGCTCTGAGGTTGGTGTCAGAAACTCTGGCGCTAGAGCCTGCCGCTTTGATGGCAGCTACAATCCATCTGGATAAGGTGCTTTTAGAAGCTGAGAGAAAGGTTCTTTAGTGATTACGAACAGTTGGTCTGATTTTCGCAAATTCTTTACTTTGTCCAGGTACACTTTAGGGCCCTCACAGGGCACCATACTTTATCTTCGCGTATTGACAGAAACTTGGTGAGTGGGCGAAGAAAGATCTCTACAGGCCCCGAAGTTTCTGATTGGTTCTTGGCGATAAACTTCGCGTTGGGGATCAAACGGACTCCTCCGTTCTCCCATCTTATGTGGCCTCTTGCGATAGACAGAGCATGAAGGAGCTCACTCGTTGTCCTGATGCTACAGCCAAGAGAAAGCAAGTCTTTATCGTTGTGTCTAACAGGGATGCCGAATGGAGTGGTTCGAAAGGAGGTTTCGCTAGTGCTTCTAAAACCTTGGGAGACTCCAAGAGGGTACCAACGGCCTGAAATTAGGTCTCTTGAGAGATAGAGAACGTAAAGGGCTGACAATTGAGGAGCAGAAGACACCGACGATCCGTCTTCAAAACCTATGTGAATAGCCGCGATCGCAGATCTGTAACCTCTAAGCGTGGATAGTGACTTTCCCTTTGCGTTAAGTGTTTATATGAAGTCAGCTATAGCCGGCAAGGAAGCTTCTCTTGGGGCTATTCCTTTCTCTTCACACCACTCTATAAATGCATTTAGTCTTGAAGAGTAGACCTTTCTGGTGGAGCTCTTCTACTTTCCACTAAAAGTGAGGCTGCCCGTTCAGAAAAGCCTTCTGCTCTGGCTGACTCGCCGATAACGGCCAGACGGTCAACCTGAGGTGCTCCGGATGATCGTGGGAGAATCTCTGACACTGGTTGGTAGACCAGATCCTTGCACCATGGAAGCTGCCAAGGTTCCTCCCAATAGAGGAAGAAGATCTTGAAACCACGCTCGGCTGGGCCAATGTGGTGCGATGAGAATCAACCGTGCTCTGTTTCTTCCGGATCTTCCTGAGGACTAGAGGGATAAGTTTGAAGGGAGGGAACGCGTACGCCTTCAGACCTGTCCAAGAAATTGGAAACGCGTCCCACGCTATCGCCTTCTCTTCCTTTATTTTGGAGCAGAATATCGGTGAGTCTGTTGTTCATGGAAGACGGCGAAACAGGTCTAATCCGGAGGTCGTAT
>CALNVZ010002974.1:34046025-34058461 GCA_940671915.1 Paracentrotus lividus | reverse complement strand
GACGGGGGCTCCAAGGGCTGCTGGAGCTTTGGATTTTGTGTAGATAGGTTTTGGTGAACTCGGAAGCAACTGAATTCCTGTCCACTGTGCAGAATTGGGTTCCGCTGATTTGAGTTCTCTGGTGTAGTTTGATGATGAATTAGAAAGACGCTCCATCAAACCCGATTCAGGGTTAACCAGCCATTGATTTGATCCTTCAAAAGACGAAACTCTATCATGTTTTGTTCCATCAGACGAAACCTCCATTGGAATTGAAACCAATTTGCGATTATAAGTCGCCGCGATCGATCTATTAAGGATCGAATCGGGTGAGGTAGAATCCACAGAAAACAATCTTCCCGAAGGAATCGATCGATTGATGATCGATTCTGAAAAGGTCGGGCGATTTGTGATCGATCCCGCTATCGTCGCACCGTCAGTGATCGATACCATTTTTGCAATCGATCCTGGACCTGGCGATCCCTCTGTGATCGATCCCGGGCATCGATCTTTTTGTGATCGATCCCGGGGAATCGATTCCTGAATGATCGCTCCTGGGGAATCGATTCCTGAAAGATCGATCCCGAGGAAATCGATTCTGGAATGATCGATCTAGGATAATCGAATCGTCGGGAATCGGATCTGTAACGATCGATCCCTCCGACATCGATACCTTCTGGATAGCGATCGTCTCAGACGATACCGATCCTTTCTCGATCGATTTAAGATCTCTCTCAGGGCAAGGCCACCTTCGATCGATCAATCGATACTACAACTCCCACCGAGTGCCCAGGTGAACTGAGATTCATACACGGAGTTGCCGTCCCCGATCGCTTACCACAATCGGTTTCGGGTGCGTCGCTGGGTCGGCGACGATAGGCGACTGAACCTTCCCGAGGAGTTCACTGTGTGACTCCCACGACGACTTACCGGGGCACGCAGGACCGTAGGTGTGGACTTACCAGCTGCCACCGGTCCGTACGCGCGCCCGGGCGGGGTTGTGAATCCCGACTTTTTACTGCTGAAGATCTGGAACTCCGTCTTCTTTTAGCCGGTGGTTCCTTCCCAGCTTCGTCTAGGTCTTTCCCAAAACGATGTGGTGTCTCTAAGTTGTCTTCAGAAAAACACGTCTCGAAGAAGGCTTCCTAGACTTCTGCGTTTTAGAAACTTTAAGCAGGAAATTTTCCGTCATTCTGAAAATCAAACACAGAAACGTTATTATACAAATGAAGAAAAGACTCGACTACTAAAGAAGAAGAGTCAAGAAAGCTTAAAAGGAGCGGGAGAACAATAACAAACCCCACTAATACCCAGGCACCGAATTTGTAAAGGTGCGGGAATGTAATAACAAAGGGCCCGAACCCGCCGGTCCAAAAACTACACAAAGCTAGGTAGAAAAAGGGGAGGCGATGTCGCCGATTACACGTCCAAAAACACGCAAACGGTCACCAAAATAATGACAAAACACTTAAATTTTACAGACAGGATAGACCTCTAGGAGGTCTCACAACAGATTCACCCAAAAACAAGCCAAAATATATCACAAAATTGCAATATCAAACCCTTTTTAGGCGGACAAAAACTCGAGGTTGTTACTCTCACGGCAGCGAAAGAGAAAGAGGAAGATTGTAACAGATTAGTTGGCGGGTTGCCTATCGGGAGAGGGCGCCCTTTATATTTGGCGGGGGTTTATAGATAGGAACAATAGGACAAAATTAAAAGGGCATTTGCTGGAATATTTTTTTTTACTAAAAATTTATTATTTCTTAAATTAAAATATTTTGCCTCATTTATATCGTGAAATATTTTGAGAGAAATCTGCTGAAACAACAAGTGTGTATAAAAAAGCAGAAATATTCACAAAATTTGCATCTGGAATAATAATGAATGTGTGTCCATGGGTATGATATTGCCATATTCAATTTTAACTTATTCATGCCTATTTGGTTCATACCAAATCCATTCAACTTCAGTTTCCTTTTGGCACCCATCCAGTTAAATGAATTTGCCAAGTTTTAGTACATATTTATCATTTGTGTGGTTCAAATTTTAATGCCATTTCTTTTTCTCAGAAGAGGAAATGAGAGTGTGTACTTAGGCATGTATATAATTGCTTAGGCTGTTTATTTGTTTTCAATTTTCATTAATAGATTTTTTTTTCTGACACCTTGATAGAGATTGAAAGACTATGTATAATTTTTTATGAAAATGCATTTAGAGAAAGGAGACCCTGCTAATCACCAGTACAGTTTAAAGTTTTTTTTCTCTCTCCTGGAATAATAAAAAAAAAAAACATCGTATTTCACTTCTTCACCAGCATCGTTGCCCCATACCTCAGGTGCAATATTGCGTGATAGTTTTGGAAGGAGCCCATATGATGACGATAGTTATCACCTTGCGTTGTGATAAGATGACCCATGTGATAGGTGTATAACTAGTTTCATTACACCATCTCAGCTACATCTTATTTTCAGCTATGCCAAGCCTGTGTGATAGGATCTTGCTTACTTTATTTTTAGCTTCTTGAATTTGGCCTTCGCTAAGGATGCCAGCCAGGGGCTAGCCTGGCCTCCAGGTGTTTAGTATTTATTACTTTCCACAGTGCCATTCTTCAAAGAATTAGTGACCATATGTAATAAAAATCTTAGTTTGAGTAATTATAATGATTATATTTTTGTCAGTCCTTTTTGGAGAATGGGAGGGGAAAGTCAAAGTTTTAAATCTCATCCTCCAGTTTGGCAAAGTTTGGTGAACCTTGAAATAGATATTTATTTGAACTCTATATATAAGAAAGAGAGAGAGAGAGAGAGAAAGAGAGGGAGGGAGAGAGAGGGGGGGGCGCTACCTGCTATTTTCTGTGGACTGTGGGGGGGGGGTTCACTTCAGTGCTCAAGAACCTGTTAACTTGGTTTAAATATTTCTGTGATCAAACCTCATCAGCAATGAATACAATGAAATATTAACATTCAATTTATATTTACAGTTATATTTAAGATATCTGATTGAGGATAATGAAGCCTTTCACTTAACCCAAACAGCAGCTTGAAAGAGAATAGACGAGTGTTGTAAAGACTAAAGCTTGCGATGTGCAGATGGTAGAGTGATTAGCCCATATTAATTGATAAAAGTCAAGGGTTAGAGGGGGCTGTGAACTACACTAATCACCTACCAATGTGTGACAGTTGCTCGCATTTAATCAACTCTTCTTCAGTCATCTTTAAAGGGATGCATGCAAGTATTCCCTATCCTTGTTCTGTAAAGAGATTGTTTAACCTTCCAGAATCTTTTAAAAGAATTACTTTTACCATCTGAAGCTTTAATCAAAATTGCAATTATATAGATATGTATTCGCATTCATTTTTCTTCTCTCATGATGTAATTGCAATAATAAAGATAATATGGTACAGCAGTCTCAAAATTTGGAAATTCCTGCATCCAAAACTTAATAGATGCCCTTTGAATAGGCATTTGTTCATAATCACGAAGTCCTTCCCTTAAGTCTTTAAACCGTAGATCCATATTATATAAACATACAAAATTGTTATTAGTTGGGTAATAATTAGTGAGTACATTTTATTGTTGTCATTTGGTGATATCAAAATCCAATGTTATGTAATAGCTTCATATCTTCAGTAGATGTGTTAGCCCAGTGGATAGAGCGTCCGCCTCATAATAGGAAGGTCGTGGGTTCGAACTCTGGCCGCGTCATACCAAAAGATGGAGTTCCTGCTAGCCTGTTTGGCGTTCAACAATAACGGGATAGTGCAACATCCATCTCACACTGCTTTGGAGATATGAGGATATGTTTTAAATTTTGAAAAACATTCTGTATCAAAATTGTGAGTTGTATAACCTTTGTATGGGGATTTTTCTGATATGATGAATAGGATGCCTTCTGTATTAAACCTATATTGTAACAAAATGAGAGGATCCAGTCATTAATGGGTTAAAGTACATCGTTTTTGTTAGTTTTATGGTCATAAGTTTGAACACAGAGAGTTTAATATTTCTGTGTCAACAATTATTTACAGCTGTCATTTTACAATTTTTAACTAGACTAATACCCCTACTGTCAAGTGTTTAGATTGGAGGAGACTTATGCCCTTCTTGCCGTCACAACAGAAGTTGATTTTGCTCTTACTAATGCCTTTTAATACTCCCATGCACACACCCACCACTATAATTTTGGCTCAGCCATCAGATGTTTGTTTCTGATGACATATGTGCGTTTCAATTGGAATGATAGTGAAAGTAGATCAGAACTCTTCTTTCAGATATCATACTTATAGTGTCATTGAAATAGTCTAAATATGAATGGTCATTTGCTCTATTTGGAGCTATGAACATGTCGATATTAATTCCAGACGTTTGTTAAATATCTCACTGGACATGTGCGGTATGTCCACCCTCTGAATACTATTATTAGGTGTTTACTAAATCATTTTCCATTTGAATATCACCTGTTCACAAGTAGTTTCTGGATTATTCTCTGTCTTCTTTATGTTTCCCTTCCTGTATGGTTTTGCAAGCGGTCTATCTATTATTTACTTTGATTAAATTATATTTCTTTGAAATATTCTTCTTAAATAATTTCAGATATCACACAGATTGTAATAAGATCAGATTTATTTAACTTTTGGTTTAGATAACAGAAAACTATGATATGATACACCATGATTTTTGATAATTTTAATAACAATTCAATGCAGTTGTTTCTTCAATTTCAGACATGTCCATAGAATGTGGAATTCCATGCTCACTTGATTTTGAGCAGTTGATTTAATTTTTGTGTATTTATACAACTGAAAGATGTTTCATTAATTTATGATCAAGACTCAATACATTTTGATACACTGGAAACATTTAAATCATACACATTTTCACTCCAAAAAGAGTAAAAATGGAGTGAAAAAATGTATATTGACTCCAAATTCACTCCACTGAAATTCACTCGAATTATACTACAATTATATTCAAGAGTGAACTTCTTTTTTTTTTAAAGATTCGAAGGGCATTAACTCGTAAAGTGTATTGTCCAATGCCTTCCTTCCTCTGATCAGAGAATATCATGTAATATATAGAAAGAGAAACTAGCAACCATTAGCAATTCTAACTGTTATATTGGTTATGATTGATTCATGGCATCATCGTTAAAAGTAGCATCCTGCTTGCTGATTGGTCAAGAGATTGTGTGTGATACACCAATAATATTTCTCTAACCTTTAGTCAGTCCAAGGGTGTAGTGGTTTTATGATGGCCAGTAGGGATAGAAATGAAACACTGCTCATTAGAGGGGATGGTTTGTAAGGGAACCCCTCATGGGTCAATGCTGAGATAATGATGTCATAGCTAAGAATAACTCAATAACTTTCCCATCCCTACTGTTGATGTCTCTTTTGCTGTGTAAGATTTTACTGTGTTCCTTTTTTAAAATTTAAGTTTATTTTTTTTTACTATTTAACATCCTTTTTAGCTTGCGTTGGGTGCTAGATCAATACATCATTCCCTAACTTTGAATGTATAATCATAGACATTAACAATTAAAAACGTAAGTACAAACTTAAAATCATGCCTCTCATAAGAACACAGGGTGACAGTAGGGCCTATGTCTTACTTTTTTTCTATAGATTTCTTTAAAAACTCAACAATTCAAAACTATATTTATTATAAAATATGTAGGCCTAAATGTATGATTTTATGATTGCAAAATATATAGAAAAGTAAACTTATTTTGTTTGTTATGTAAGAATTTTCATATAATGTTGACATAGTGTAGGCTTAAATGTTAAAAAGGATATTGAGGTACATTGAATGTCAAACATGTTAATGGCTTAATTAGCGACAGTTTTGAAAATGGTTTTGCAGTGTGATTGTGTGAGTTATCAAACATAGCATCAACCCTCATGCAAGGTATAACTTGCCCTGACACTATAGATGCTGGTATAGCTTGACATCTCCTTGTAAAGATTGTGCCTTGTCCTCCCTCTCACCTTACCATAAACCACAACAATATCATACCTGGGGGTAGTGTTGTTCTCTGCAGGAATTTAAGGTCCTCATAGGTCACTGGCCAAGTCAAGAGACAGATCAGTAACAAACTTTACGGCTCTCTGTTCTTAATTAGACCAAGTTCATAGTCAGGCTTCCCATTAGAAGCTTGCCGTAGCGCAATGTGAAGTCAAAGAGGAGCTCGGTGTACATGGTACTCTCAAAACTCAACTATCCACCCTAAATTTTGTAATGAAATCTGGCCACTTGTAGTTGCACACACGAGTTTTTTTTTTAAGTCTGGACCATCTTTGCAGTATAATGTTTCAATTCCTTCATTTAGCAGATTGTGGTTAGTTTTATCAATCAAAAATAAATTCATCTGTTCCTGAATGTCTTTATACTATTAGACATTGTTGAATTAATTTGCTTTGTAAGGAGCAAATCATTTAAGCATTCATACCATAATTAAAGAATATTAAATAAGATTGACCCCCCCCCCACCCTTCTCTTCATGTTCCTCTTGTTTCATGCCTCCTATCCTCCTTTTCCAGTATCTGTCGCTTTGGAGAGACCCTCCCCCCCCCCCCTGATTATGTAGAGTTTATCATTGCTTCTGGTACTTTCTGTTCTCCTTGGCTGTCCTTGGCTGGTATTTTCCTCTTTTGTATTCCAGTAAAACTCAACTTTAGACTTTGCTCTTCTTGAGTAAGAGTCAGTCATGTTTCATCAACATACCCACCTTATTGCTCATGAATAAATATGTTTTAAGACTCAGTAGATATATTTAAACAGTGAGTGATTAAATACCTAGGTTCTCACAGCTTCATTCAGGTATTTTAGTTTGCTCTGGTTCCTGTGTACTCTTTAATTTTGCTTCCTCCTCTAATTTAATACAAATTTAAAGATCCCAAAATCAGAAAAATCAGAAATGTATGTTCTACTGTTTTCTGGCTCTCTGCCCATTCTATATGGTTGGAATTGAAAATGCTCAAGAATTTTGTTGATGGGGGACTTCCATCTTTGAGGTAGACTTTAATTTAGAGCCTTAGGCAGGTGGGATGATAAGCAAATTGTCCCTACATTTCAACTGATTGAAAAGGGCTATCATCATCTATCTATCACTTGACGTACACAAAGCAAATGACAAGGCCAAGTTTGATATCTTTTGGGAGAAAGGTGTAGCACATTTTGTATCAGATAATACTGAATACACTCTAGATGACTCATCAATGAATACGTCTCTAGAATTGTTATGATCACATAATGCAAATTTTTCACAAAGAAATATCCAATAATTTGAGGTTATTTTGTAGTTTTTTTTTACTGATATATTTCTATGTCAAATTACAAACAGGAATGTTGTGTTGCAGGTGCATCGATTTGTCCTAAATAGATTCTGCTATTAAATCATTATGTAAAGAAATTGCTAGCCCTCTTTTCTTCCATTAAAGGGGAAGTTCACCCTGGAATTTTATTGGTTTTAAAAAATGCAGAAAAATAAAATAAAAATATTAGTAAAAGTTTGAAGAAAATCGACCGAAAAATAGCAAAGTTATGAATATGTAAAGTTTTGATTCTGTGACGTCACGTGCGAGCAGCTCTCCCATGTGTTGTGTATGTAAATTCCATAAATCTGTCTTTTTTTCATGGTTCTTGAAAAAGGAATGGGTCAATTTTATATAGGCATGTATATGAACATATGTTTGATGATATATCGACCACACAGATGACAAAATTAATTTTCTTTTGAAAAAATGACACTTTATGGAATTTACACTACATAACACATAAGAGAACTGCTCGCACGTGACGTCACAGAATCAAAACTTTGCATATTCATAACTTCATTATTTGTTGGTCGATTTTTTCCAAACCTTCACTCATATTTTTCTTTTATTTTTCTGCATTTTCTAAAATTAATTTATTTCCAGGGTGAACTTCCCCTTTAAATTTTTTTTTTAAGAAGAATATATTTATTCTAAGTAAATAGAATGGTGTACTTTGAAATCAGGATATCCGTGCTTGGAATCCTGGAATAGCTTTTTGTATTTTATTTTAGGAATAAAAATCTTTGAAAAAACATGAACAAATCATGATTTATTACATTTGGATTTTCTCAGAAAAATTGGATATCAGCTATAATACTTTATTTCAAGTGTCAAGATTTTCTTTCATTATATTTATTTCATTCATATATTTATTTCATTTATATATTTATTTCATTAATATATTTATTTTTATTTAGTTGTAGAGTGGGTGTGAAGTAGAGCACTTTTAAATTTAGAGTTAGTACACTGCACATTTTTGGGAGTTATATTGGCATTTCTTGAAATTATTTTACATTAGGAAGGAAGTTAAAAAGTTAAAATCACTTTGGGTTAACTTCAAATATTGTTCTACAATCTGTGACTTGCTGCCAAAGTATAAAGAAATTCAGAAGTTTTGAGAAGCGGGACTAATTTTGTGAATGAGTCACACGTAGAAGTATTCACTCCCGCAGAGTTGGGTGATGAGCTTATCTATAGCTGCTGAGAGTGGTGTATCATCACATCTATCAGGGTTCTTGACCCTCATTACTACAGCACCACAGGGGCAGAGTGTGGAAGGGAAGCTATCATTTACCAGTCTAGCTGTTTGGAGGATAAGAAGTCAGCTTGTGTTGTTTTTGTGTCTGGAAAAAGTGAATTACAATAGTTATGGATTAATTACATAATTATGTAAAAGGTAAGAAAATATTTATTGTATTTAGACATCATAAATTAGCACAGGATTTAATTAATCACTGGAATTGTGGCTTTGGTTGTTGATGAAATATATAAATTAAGTGTAATGTGATATGGCTTTGTTGACACTATCTGAGCGTCTAGGCAAATAACATGTTTGTATTATAATTTTGGATATGTGTTATGAAGTTCATACAGATGACATATAAGACTATCAAGACAATTCTCAAATTCTTGATTTGAATAAAGTATATTGGCTTTTTCAAGTTTTTTTATATCTTATTTCTTGTTTTTTGTTTGTTTGTTTTTGTTTTTTTATTTTGTTTACTTCAAATAATGCCCTTATATTAAAAGGAAATACTATATTTACTTCCTCAAGGGGTAGAATATAAATTAGTTTTGAGTACAAGTTGATGATATGTTGACAACCAGAGCAGCATTGTTTTTAACTTTGTTTTTAAATTGTTATGATCTTTTTCCATATACTTTTTTAAACCCCAAAAATGCAAATCCATGTGGTGCTGCTTAGATTATGTAATTTATTAATTGAAGCAAATTTAAAATATATATAGATAGATTCTTATATGTCTAATGTTTGTTGTGGGTGTGGGGGTGGGAGCCCGCAAATTTGAAAAAATAAGCAGGGGCAGCTGAAAATTTTCTGATTTTAACTTGTGCAGTCGTGAGTGATTTTCAAAAAATAAGGGGGTGTGCCTGTCGCCCCCCCCCCCCCCCCCCTCCGGTTTTGCCTTATGCTGTTATGTGTAGGAATGTTCCATTTCAATTTGCTGATTAGAAGGAACAATGTGGAGAAGCTATTAATGTCAAAATGCCCCGAGTCAAAAATGTAAATTTAGTTCTAATAAGCTTCACATGCTATCAGCTGCCTGGTCTAGGCCTGTGATTATCATTACAGCATGTATGACTAATTGAAGATTTATGCATAATGAACTTTCCACTGTTCAACACTGTCCTTTTCTCTTCTTTATTAGTTCTATGCTCGTCCCTCTTCAGGAATTTCATTGGATGAAGCATGGGATAATGTAGCAGATTCATGGATATTTATATATTATAGGATATATGTCCTTTATATTATCCTTATAAATAAACATGCTCTAGCTTTGTATTGATATGTTGCCTATAGGCTATGTGTTTATGTAGTTATTTGAAATTAAATTTACAGATCATTTAGAAATGAAAAAAAAATAGGAATTTACAAGATGAATATCTTCAAATCTTTATGAAGTAAGACCTGTATGATGCTTTTTTTGGGGGGGGGGGTCTAAAGAAACTTGTGAGTAACACTTTTTGGATATGTTTTCTTTATAAAAGTATGCTAAATCAGTAAATGCCTTCATATGAATTATGTTGCAGTGTACATATTTATGACAATGCATCGGCCATACAGGTTTGAAATGATCTACCCAAATTCTCTTATAAAAATATGGTGCCATATCATGAAATGTTTTTGCTTCTATGTGCCACTGGAAGTTATTTCTGTTCAACAACATGACTCTAACAAACAAAATAATGGGAATAGTTTATTGAGGCAAAAACAGGTTAAACCGAGATCTGGAAGACGATTCCAAACCAAGACCTAAACCTATATGTTTGATGACATGAAGCCAGGGAAGAAATGTCAAATCCACTTTATTTTAGAGATACCATATCATGTGACCCTGTACCTGTGAACTTGAATGTTTTCAGGGATATATTTGGTAACTTACCTATAAAATATGCCAAGATCACTTTCTAGAAAAGTATGATATTGTGGAACAGCTACTACATTTGATTAGTCTGTTATTGCAGACTCTGTTCAACAGAATGAAACTGAGTATAAAGTTTGAGCTTAAATTAGTTTGGTTTTGATATAACAGATATTAGCCTCCATACTTTACCTGACACAAGGCCAATGATTACCATGGAAATATGGGCAAGTAAAAGTACGTAAATTGGTTGCAATTGTCATTATTGGTACAGTCGGTCTATCTAGTCCTTTCTCAATCAGTGATGGATAGCTGTTGTTGATGTTTGTTTTGTGTTAACAAGGCTTATTTTCAAAAATTTGAAATTAAACATGTTTCAAGATTTTAAGAAGTCTCATATGGGCAATTCCACGGTAACTGACGTTACACACAACCAGAATTTTCTACATTCTTCGTGTTGTAGTTACATGAATTAGAATACATGGGTCTTCAAATTAATATACCTAAAGAAGTAAGTGTAAAGCAAGGCGTTGTATAAAAAAATTCCAACCAAACATCATTTCCATTGAAACGCCAAGCAAAAACGTGTCGGTAACTGACGTTACAGAAAACGGACATGCAAAATCAGGGTGTTTGATTAAGTTTCAATATCTCATGTCCAGGACGTGTTATAATGATAAGTCTTATATGACATCATACCTAGGTCTTTATGAACAGATTTGCAAAATAAGAAGAGATTTTCATAATTTTTGTTTATGCTGCGGAAACTTTTGTGAAGACATGTTGGTAACTGACGTTACGTAACTGACGTTACCCTTACATCTTCCATAGACTTTACACATGTAAAATCCCAATTTTGAATCGGATCCAAATATTTTGTTTTCCTGGCTTTTGAGAATTATGTGTTTGATATGTATCATACCTATGTTCTAGGCAACAGATTGGCCAAATAAGAAGTAATGTAATCATTTTCCTATTATTCTGCTAAAACTTTACTGTGAACATGACAGTTGTACACATACATTTCCTATAGGGTTTGTACAGAATATTTTGAAAAGTTTATTTCTTATTACTATTCCATCACATAAATATTGGAATATGTTAGTATAAAGATATCAGAAACTCTAAAATAGTTTTTTGAATGATTAATACATGTAGGATGTCCCACACATGTATTTTTGTGTAGTGCATGTGAATCTTGGCAGAATTGGGTTCACTTATTATCATTTGTTGATTCTAAATCCCCACAGCTCACAACAATTCTTAGGTGAATTTTTATCAACCTTTTGAAAATCATTTTTAAACAGTTTCTTCCTCAATTCAAACTTAATATATGAACAGTAATTTCCATTTAGCTCATTTTGTACGAAGTTGTGATCAGTAGTAATGAAATGCTGAATTTCAAAGCTGGGTATTGAAATTTGATGAAAATTGCTGTTAGTCTTTGGCATCAAAATGAAAGCCTGTCAAAGTAAAGTGTTTGTTCTGTGCTTTGTTCTATCAACAATCGCGTACATCTCAGCAGACGCACAGACGTACATGTACACATGTAGGAGCTTTGATCATACTTTTTTGTTTTCTTTTTTTTTTCTTCATTTATATATTATAAAAATACAGAGAGGAGTTTTTTAATACAACCAAAAATTGCATTTACTTTTATCATAACATTTAAAATTGTTGGCTCATATTCCAAATACAGGATATATAGCAATGAATCCTGATCACATCAATAGATAATTACCGAAAATCTAAAGTAGATTTGGAGGGGCTTAGGCCTACATGAACATGTAAACTACATATTTTCCCAACTCTTAAATCATTAAAAGAAGAAGTTACCATTAACACATACAGTCTTTTTATCGCTAGATGATTACGGTAGTTTAATCAATGGTAATTACTTCAGATACATGCAGGAGTCCAAATTGTAATTTTTTTCTAAGAAGTGATAATTGCATCATGGTAACTGACGTTACACTAGGTCATGGTAACTGACGTTACACAAATCAGCAGTCAATTGTTAGTTGATTGTATGTTGAA
>CALNVZ010002974.1:34011019-34042998 GCA_940671915.1 Paracentrotus lividus | reverse complement strand
TACGTAACATGTCGGTTGTGCAATTTCATTATTGTACATCGGTCTATTACGTCCTTTCTCAATCAGTGATGGATAGCTGTTTGTTGATGTTTTTTTTAGTTAACAAGGCTATTTCAAAAATTTGAAATTAAACATGTTTACAAGATTTTTATAGAAGTCTCCCATATGGGACAATTCCAGGTAACTGACGTTCCTACAGCCACAACCAGAATTTTTCTACATTCTTCGTGTTTTGTAGTTCAATGAATTGAAATACAGGGTGCTTAATTAATATACCTAAAGAAAGTAAGTGTAAAGCAAGGCGTTGTATAACAAAAATTCCAACCCAAACATCATTTTCCATTGAAACGCCAAGCAAAACGTTGTCGGTAATGACGTTATCAGAAACCGGGACATGCAAAATCGAGGGTGTCTTGATTAAGTTCAATATTCTCATGTCCAGACGTGTTATAATATAATCTTTTATTATGACATCATACTAGGTCTTTATGAACGAGATTTCGCAAAAATAAGAAGCAGATTTTCATATTTTTTGTATTATGCTGCGGAAACTTTTGTGGAAGACATGTTGGTAACTGCGTACGTAACTGACGTTACCCTTACATCTTCCATAGACTTTACACATGTAAAATCCCAATTTTGAATCGGATCCAATATTTGTTTTCCTGGCTTTTGAGAATTATGTGTTTGATATGTATCATACCTATGTTCTAGGCAACACAGATGGCCAATAAAGAAGTAATGTAATCATTTTCCTATTATTCTGCTAAAACTTTTACTGTGAACATGACATTGTACACATACATTTCCTATAGGGTTTGTACAGAATATTTTGAAAAGTTTATTTCTTATTACTATTCCATCACATAAATATTGGAATATGTAGTATATGAAGATACAGAAACTCTAAAATAGTTTTTTGAATGATTAATACATGTAGGATGTCCACACATGTATTTTTGTGTAGTGCATGTAATCTTGGCAGAATTGGGTTCACTTATTATCATTTGTTGAATTCTAATCCCCACAGCTCACAACAATTCTTAGCTGTGAATTTTTAATCAACCTTTTGAAAATCATTTTTTAAACAGTTTCTTCCTCAATTCAAACTTAATATATGAACAGTAATTTCCATTTAGCTCATTTTGTACGAAGTTGTGAATCAGTAGTAATGAAATGCTGAATTTCAAGCTGTGGTATTGAAATTTGATGAAAATTGCTGTTAGTCTTTGGCAATCAAAATGAAAGCCTGTCAAAAGTAAAGTGTTTGTTCTGTGCTTGTTCTATCAACAATCGCGTACATCTCAGCAGACGCACAGACGTACATGTACACATGTAGGAGCTTTGATCATACTTTTTTTGTTTCTTTTTTTTTTCTTCATTTATATATTATAAAAATACAAAGAGGAGTTTTTTTAATACAACAAAAATTGCATTTACTTTTATCATAACACTTTAAAATTGTTGGCTGCATATTCCAAATACAGGATATATAGCAATGAATCCTGATCACATCATAGATAATTACCGAAAATCTAAAGTAGATTTGGAGGGGCTTAGGCCTACATGACATGTAAACTACATATTTTCCCAACTCTTAAACATAAAGAAGAAGTTACCATTAACACATACAGTCTTTTTATCGCTAGATGATACGGTAGTTTAATCAATGGTAATTACTTCAGATACATGCAGGAGTCCAAATTGTAATTTTTTTCTAAGAAGTGATAATTGCATGCATGGTAACTGACGTTACCACTAGGTCATAGGTAACTGACGTTACACAAATCAGCACGTCAATTGTTAGTTGATTGTATGTTGAATATCCATAGCTTTTGGTATTGATAATATGAGATGCAGTCATACATTGAGAAATCTTATTGGCATAGTTGATACTTTCTTCGTTGTGGAAAAAAATAAACAAGTTCTTTGTTTTCGGTAACTGCGTTACATCCCAAATGAGGGTAATTTAAATCTCAAGTTTTTTACCAAAGTCACAATTGAACCAAATTTTTGAAATACAGTTTGATAAAGTGTCTTTCAAACAACTTATCCATGTAAAAGATTATCTGGAACAGAAAAGTTTAAGTTGGGAAAATGAAAATGAGTTTTTTGTAAATATACCTTTTCTATACCATAAATTATTGGAATACTTCGGTATTTGTTTAGAAGGTGAAAATGGCCGCATCGGTAAAAATTTTATTGATTCTTAAAACTTCAACTCTGTATTTTTGAAAATCAAATTATTTTAACCAAATATCACGTTGAATTTCTGGCACCCTATTGTCCGGATTTCTGTGGAATTGCCCATATCAGTAGTCTTATAATTCAGACCTTAAGTGAGTAATTAGACTGAAATGTGACCTGCATCATGGAAGACAGATCAAAACGTCTTGTCAGCTGTGTCTTCGAGATCATCTTCTCCTCTTGATCTTGTCTCCTTACTCCACCTGCTCTACCCCCTCAGCTTAGGGGGCACCGTGTCAACTTCTTCCGCATCTAATTCCCAAAACGCAGAGTCACTTTGACGTCACAGAATGCACAAGGTCAAGTCCAAATGCACGACCTTCAAACCTAGGGGTCGTATAATTGAACTATTGGGTTAGCTGCCTGCTTAGTTTACAGGCATAAGCCAATTCCAATCATATCGTGGTGTCTGAATTGCAGAACTTTATTCTGCATCTCACGTAACCTGTAGTGAATATGCTACAGGACAGTGAGTGCAAAACTTGAATAGGCTTCGCTCAAGACAGTAGATTTTGTTAAAATGTTAGATTCAAGTCTGTGCTTGTAGACTAGTCTACTCCTTATAGGATATTTTGAAGGTGTTGAAATTAATTTACAATTCAATATAAACTAAGTTGCAACCAAAATAACCTTTTTACCTGATTACTCAGAATGTACTTTTACAAGTTAAATATAGTTCTTTAAAATGTAACTTTTTATTTCCTGCAGCTTCCTCCAACCAAAGCAGATATTTTTGTTACTTTCTTTATTTTTCATAAAGAAATTCCTTCATTAGATTAATTAGGAAAACACCTTGCTCCAGAAATATCTGGAAATGCATTAGTGAGTTATAGCAGGAAATGTTTTATCTCTGTATCAGGGATGTATGAAGCAGGTTATTAGTATGGCTTTCCCCAGAAAAAATCAGCATTAATATTTGAATTTACTCAAAAGCAATTTGCAAAAGCAGGACAGTCACTCAAATGTATCATGTTATATTTCCATCTAATGTACATTTCCAAAAGATATTTGTAGTAGCCTGAATCAATGAATTATTGAAATGCTAACAATCTCCCCCTTTAGTTGAATAATATGATTTGGAAATATTCTAACAAAATAAACAATAACAATTTATTGTTTTATTTTAGTTCATTAGCATTTATTTTAAAACCATTAAAAGCACATTTTACTGGGCTTAGAAAATACTACCTTATAATCATAATGATAATATATATAATAATCTTTTGGCAAAAACTGCTTCATGCCAGTTGATAATTCTTTCAATCTTCTTCAAGAGTCTCCAATATTTGATGGCTTCCCTTTCATGCACTTGAATACAATGTGTCATCCTGGTCTAATTGACTCTTATTCTTATTGAAAGCTGATACCAGGAGCCCGTTTTTACAATGAGTTAGTTTGACTTAAAGTCATACTTAAAATCCATGTTGCATTCATGCTATTGGTCAGATTATGCTCAAAAGATGGGCACGAAAGGAAGTCTTTCAATGAGATTATGTGTTTAATATGGGATGCGCATGGAATTTAAGAGCGACTTTAAGTCCACTTTAGCTCTTTGTGGAAGTTGAGCTCCCATCTCCCTTCTAAAACCATGGAGGAAGGTGAAACCATAGCTGCTCAGATCTGAAGACTTTCAACTCTCAATTTCATTGTATACAGTCACGCAATGCTTTAGGCCAACCTCCTGACGATTCTACTTCTATTTCAAGTTCCATGCATGCTCTGAGTGGGGGTCATTGCCCAACTTGAATGGACTTATCGAGAACAAAAGAAATTAAATCTTCTTAGGCACGTGCTTACTCCCCTCATTGCGTTCGCTTACACCCCCTGGTTCAACCTGTTAAAAATACACTTGTACAGTGCATTTACACGTTTAGGGAGAATTATGATTCAAAGTGATATAAACTACTGTCAATTTAGCTCATCTGTAAGCTTTGGAGAGAATATGATCCAGACATGAAAGCGAAAGCTTGTGTCAAATTTCGTATGGGTTTTCATCATGGATCTTTTTAATTTTTGCCAATTAATTATAATTGATAACTTTAACAATATTTAGAATTTTTAAATATCATTTCCATCTTTAAAAATTTTGAAAGCATTTGGAAAAACATGAAATATTAGAATTAGTAGAAGCAATGTGTGCAAATTCTTTCCAGATTCACAAAAAGATATGACGTACATTTTACAATGGTATCTTGATTAACTTCACATTATTTTGGCTGGTGCTTACTCATTTTTTTTTTTTTTTTTAATTCAAAGACTCCATAACTGTAGAGAAATAAGCTGACATCAAGATAGTTGTGTGTCATTGACGAAGTAGTTAAGATTTTAATTATGATAAGAAATAAAATGGCAACATGAACAAGATATAAATCTACCCCATCATATGGACCACCCATTGACTTAATTTTGTGCTCGAGATGTCAAGATCTCAATTTTAATCACAGAATTCCCAATTACCCTTTAGTTCAATGTTAAAACCAGATATAACTCATCCTGTTCTACCTTGAAATATATTTTAACTTTCTTATCTTTGACTTAACTATCTTACTTATTCACTAACTTTCATAGTTGTTCAATAACTTTCTTACATGTTCATTTTAAAACTTCCTCACTTTCTTACTTTTAAGTAACTTCCATTCCTTACTTTTATATATATATATATATATTTCTTAATTTTCTTACTGTAATAACTGTAGTTCTACAAGAAGATGAACATGTCAAACAAACCATTGAGCATCCTGGCACTTTCAATGTCAATTGTCTTCATTATTTGAAGAATAATTATTTTATGGGGTAGAAATTAGCAAGTAACTTCCAACGCGAAGCGTGATAACATTATCCAAACAGTACGATCTACGCAGCAGTAGCATTGTACACACTGTCCTCTGGTTATAGGAACCATCCTCATCATTGGTTTGTCTGTATAGGAGCCATAGCTATGGTTGGAATGCTAGGTCAGGGAGCAGGGCTCTCCCTTATATGTCAATGTTTATTGTCCTCTTGTTCTGCCTACACCTCTAGTCTTACACTCTCAGACATTTTAGTCCTCATAAGTGCTGATTTAATCAATCAAACTGAACATATTCATCCATTTGTAGTGGTTGCATAGTGTAAAGTGTGCTAGCTGGTATCTCTTACTAATATTTTAAAGATGATACATACCTAAGAATTAAGTGTGGTGCGATTATGTTGTTATATTTTACAAGCAGGCTTATAGGAGGTCTATACACATTAGTGCAATTAATATACAGCCTTCATTCAATGAATTCATATGGGTATGAACATATAGACTAGAAGATTATCAAGTTTACACATGTTTGTTGCTCCCCTTTTTATTATTTATTTATTCATTTATTTATTTATTTATTCATTTATTTATTTATTTTTCTTCCATTCTTCTCTTCCTTTTTTGTTTCACACAATTTTAAAGTAGCTTTTGAAGTTTGGGTTGAAAACAATCTCATTTTTAATATGGCTAATGTCATTAGAGCTGTATCATTCTTTTGGATACATGTCAAATAATCTTCATGTTTCATAATTCAAGTTTAGGATTTCCTAATCCATATGATCTATGTTCCCTTGATATTATATCATGAGGTATATCTTGTATTATAGGTTTTTAAATGCATATGTTTTGGGTGAATTAAAATTTGGTAGATATATAAACTTTGAAAACTTGTAAGGTAGTGCCAAATTTTTATGCATTGCAATACAACCATATAAATTGTTAGATTACCTGTTGGCAAATGGTTTGAATGGCTCTTTTTCATTTAGTAACAAAAATATAAATAAATTATATGTGTTTTTATGGGATTAACAAGTCTTTATAATACTATTAAAATATCTAGCTGTTTTAAATTATTCTCACCTGCACCCAAAAATATAAAATGTTGTGATTTAATAATATACCTGCACAAATTGCTCTACTAAATTGTCAGAGTACGACTGAAATCTTGGCATTACTAATCAGACATTCTTTTTTTATGTGAAAAGTTTGGGATACTTCAACAGAGATAGTATTTGGTATATTTTTTATATGCTTGTCAACCATCCCTCTCCCACCCTTTGATGAAAAGGGAAGTAAAAGATTTCCTAAATTGTGAAAAGGGGGTTTAAGATTAAAGCACAATTTGTACTTTTGGGATTATCTTTTAATTTATCTTGTTAGTAGAGTTTCAAATCAGTTTAAATTGGCTGTGGAACACTACCTCTGTGGTTTAGTGCAATGTTCAACTTTGTGCTAATGTGTGTGTTGGAGAGCTGGGTTGTAAAGATTAATGATGTTAAACATTATTAGCATTTGAAGACATGACATGGCAACCATACTATGAATACATTTCCTCCATAGGACTTTAAACTCTTGCTTCCAACATGTGTTATTCTTTTGATCAAGCTTCATGAACAGAGATAGAAATAAACAAACAAACGATTTGTCAAATCCATCCATCATGATATGCATTATTGATCATGTGTTTATTTGTTCGTAATGATAGGAATAGCTACAGCTCTACGATGAATAGATGTTAAGCTGTCAATCTCATATCCTTCCTGTTTCACTTATAAACATGTTTGTGCTTCAAATTACCTGTCCAATTTTCTTTTTCGTTTATAATTCCTTTTTAAAAATTGAATTTTTCTATATTCTTCCTACTCAGACCCTGCTTAGTACTTCATTTTCTTGTTTTGGATTTATTTTTTTCATTTCACCATTTTATTGAGTGAAGAAGTATTGAGAAAGAAAATACACAAGTCTACAAGTTGCAAAAAAAAAAAAAAAAAATGTTAACCGTATTTCCACTGAAAACAATTATGTAAATAGGCTTTAGTAAAGCTAAGGTTTTAATTCTTCCTCTATAACTAAACTATTACAGTATCATGGATTTACTATACTACAGGACAGAATATATCAGAAAATTGTTTTCTTTCATAGAAAAATGGGTCATGAAACAAAACAATCAACTCCTACATGAATCCTTCATTGTCTACCAATCAAGCGAATCTGTCCCCAAACAGAAGTAGGCGTAATCTTTAAAATATAGAAAGTTCTAGCCAATGGACTATGGTATCCTGGTCAGTAGGTGGAGTCATACAAGACAAACTTTAATCTTCAATATGTGGAACTTTAGGATTGTTTCTCAAAGTTTTTGTGAGAGCTCTAACTGGTATGAATACTAAAAATACCTGGTAGTTTCAGCACCACCAAACTTTGAGATACATTGTTTGTTCAGTCAATCAAATGACTAATGATATTCAAGATTTATGCACTGGCAGTACAGTTGACATAACATAAAATGATATTTAATGATATAGACTTCCACAGGGCTCAAAGTCAGCAGTGGCCCAGGGACCAATGGCCACCTGACACTTTGTTGGGCCATCTGAAATAAAGCCCAAACTCAATTCAACCATATGGATTCAAGACTCAAATTGCTCTGTTTGGCTACCTGAAAAGAAAAGTGTTGATTCAGATCCCTGTTTGAAATTTTTGGTCAAGTGTGACCATGCACCTCGTGTTGTCCACTCCGCACCCCTTACTACCGGTATAAACTCTTTAAAACCCTTTTGTTACACCCACAACAAAATAAAGTAACCAAAAACAATGGCGCAGTTTTGTGCCTTTATGAAGTGTCATTGGACTGTGCAATACAGGAAATCTCATCGGAAGTTGTTTTTGATTTAATCCAATTTGAAACAGAAGCTATATGTCATGGATTTAGCAATGAAGAGGAAACTTCTAAATATATTTTATTTTGTTGATGTTCAAAAGTTCTAAATCCAGAAAGAGGCCCTATCAAACACTTTACATGAAGCCAGGGACATATCTGTTTTATTTGTGCTGCTGTTGTTTTTGACTAATTGATTAAGAGAAATAAAGTTTTAAATCAAGCTGCTATTGAAGTTTGTTTTTCATACTTTGTATGGTTCAAGAACAGTGAGCTATTGGATGCATAGGATTCATCAGATGGAATACTGTGTATGAATTTCATGATTGTCAGAAGGAGATGCACTTTGTTGGAGTTTGGTCACAGGAGAGCATTATCCATCTCTGACGAGATGTTGTCTTAGCACCATCTATTGCATTTGATGTCAGCCCTATACCAGAGCACTTTGAACCTGCCATATTCATTGATTTCTTCAGTTGGAAAGGGATCGCGCCCCATTTAAACTTCATCTCTCTTATCATTTTAGCAATCAATTTCATACTACACTGTGGTCTGAGAAAACATAAGGAAATCAATTATTCTCTTTTCCATTTTCCTCCTCTATTTCTCCTCAACTATTCTATCTCTTGGTCTCTCTCTTCTTTCCTCTGTGCGCCCTTCTCTGTATCTCTCTCTCAATCTGTCTTTCGTTTTCACATAAGAAGTATAATTATAAGTGGCTGCATAATCGTTGCAAATACTTTAATATACCTGACATTTATGATCATATCATTAAATTGGATAACAACTGAGCAATCACCCGCGATGGCTAAAGAGGCCAAACACCTTTGCCAGTATCTCAACTTCTATAAGGTAAATATATTGAGCATTTATTGTTCATTGTAAAATAATTGTATAAAAACAACATCTAAAGGAAATGAACGTGTTTTGGCATAACTCAGCCATTTTCATAATTGTTTGCTTTTTCAATGAAACCTCTTTTTCACGAGGTTCATGATAAATATTCATAAATTCTGTCTCGAAAGTCAAATTTAAAGCTCCTTTTTTGTAATGATTACATTTGGCTTTAAAGATTTATCATGGAAATAATGTCTGTAAAAAAACTGTTAATATTACAGTTTTAGGAAAAAATAAATAGCTATAGATGTTTAGTCCAAATTTGTAGGTTTTTAGAACATAACATTCTTAAGGAGAATTTTGCCGCCCACAGAATGGGGCTAAAGGAGAATGAAACCCTAGGATTCAGTTGAATTGTATGAAACAAAAAAAATCAAAGAAACAGATTAAAGAAAGTTTGAGAACAATTGAATAAAAAATAAGAAAGTTATGTGCATTTGAATTTTGTGATCACTAACGCTATGGAGATCCTCACACTGGCAACAGGCCCAAGATGTGTGATGTCACACATGAACAACTCTCCCATATGACATACAAAAAAATACCAAAAATTCTTCTTTTTCCTCAGTCTAGTGGTAGTACAGACTCTTCACACATGATCATATTTTGTGAACTTGTATTACATTTCCTCCCATGAAAAGAATCTCAGACCTTTTAACGGAATTAATAAAAAAAGACAATTTGAGTGAAATATGTACAAAAGTAATGGGGAAGTTGTTCATGTATGACATCACACATCTTGGGCCCGTTGCCAATGTGAGGATCCCCATAGCAGTAGTGATCACAACATTCAAGTGCTCATAACTTTATTATTATTCATTCATTTTTTCTCAAATTTTCATTGATCAGCTTCTTTGATTTTCCTGTTTTTGAACAATTTAATGAATTCCTAGCGTTTCCTTCCCCTTTAAGTTCTTTGATCAAGAATCCATTGGGATCATGAATAAATTGGTGTTCAAGCTACTGTTTGTATTAGGAACTTGGGAAATCATATTTGTAATTATTTTAATGAAATAGAGTAGGCGTAGCTGGATATTTGTCCAGAAGAACTTGAAATTCAAGTACCTTTAGAGGTACAGAAGACAAATAAGGATGACTAAATGGTTTTGTTTAAAAAGCGACAAAAAAATAAATAAATAATGGGAAATCAAAGATGTAAAAGAAGGTGAAATTACAAAAGGGAGAGTCTACCTGACATTAAAATTGTTGTTATATTAATACAATTTTTAAAAAATCAGGAAAAGCAAAAAAAACATATCAGTGAATCTGATAATGAAATAGAAACAAAGGTTGTAATGAAACCCACAGTGGAACTAGGAAGCCACATACTGTAAGAGCTCTCCATCTCTAACACAAATTTAGATCTTTCCTTTAAATGGGGATGAAGTCTGGAGATGAACATCTACATATGTCTTAAAACCAAAATATACAAAATACAGTCTGTGTCAAATAAAATGATACAGTTGAAAAACATTTTTTTTATAGTATGAAGGTTAATATCAACGTGGTATTGTTTGTTATTTTCATAAAGCAGGAATATCACTCTTTCTTCTGCAATTTTTTTCATCACATTTGGTGCAGTATTTTTTGAGATATGACTAATTTTCTACAATCAAGGAAAATCCATTTTTCGCACGCCGTCCCATGCCTTTGTGTACGATTTCGCATAATGACCGTGAATTCAGCGCTCCAGAACAATAGAAGTGCGTAATTTCGATTTGTTCCTCGTCACACAAAACTTTGCATAACTTTTGTTTTACGAAAGCAAATTATACAGGACAAAGCGCATCAGCAAGAAAAATCTTTTGGCTTTAATTTGGCACCAAAGACACACATTATATGAAAAGATTTCACACCTAAATGATTTTTTCCCCCGACTGTACCATTTTTTTTTACACAGACTGTATATTCCTTCAGAAATGAATAATCCATCTGCATTGTAAATCTTCAAAGTGCACTGTAACACAGGTCGTGCTAAACTTAATCCTACTAAATCCATGTTATGAAACTTGAAATGAAAACTCCATCAAAACTAGGCAAACGGTAGCCATGGTGACAGCATTTCAGGAGCTGGAGAACTTGGTAAACTTTTCTGACAGAGAATTTGACCCCTTGACCTCAAGATGCCTGTGTAGGGGGTCGAACATAACACCAATGCCAAGGGCAGAGAAAGGGGGCTGCTCTCTGTAACTGGGTCACACCAAATTAGAAAAATAAAGGTCGCTGCATTTACAGATGTGGTTTGGAAGTTGTGGGAGCACAGCTTGCTGTTATTATTTGCTTACTGTAAAAGTTGGGGGTTCTGGGTTACATTCCAAGAGATACTCTTAAAACTTATATTTCGTCTGCTCAGAACCGGCGGACTTGAAATCAAAAGCTCTCAACAGAAGATAGGTAGGCCTATGTTCAATTCATTTCTGTTCAATTGTTATCATTTAAGGTACAAATAATTAATTGAAAATAATAAGATGAAAAATGCAAAAATTAAATCGAGAATAAGATAATCTATATAATTTATTTTTTCTTCAATATTTTCCTCTAATTTTTTTTCTTCAATATGAATATATAAACCCTTTGGAGACGAGTTGATTTGGCTATAACACACATTTCCCATAGATCTCGGCCTGAATATATTAGGGCTCAGTCCTAAATGGGTTATGCTAATGGTTATTATTCTCCAATGTTAATATGACTAGACTAGGATGTGCAATTAAAACAATGACCGAGTGTGTGTTGAGGAATATATTCAACTTGCTTGTGAAATCATTGATCAATCACAAAACTAATAAAAAACAATCACCATGGAATTTCATTCATTCACACTTTTTACCCCCCCCCCCCACACCACTAATAATATTCCATACTACTATTGGTCTAAAATATTACATATCAACTGAGCTATAGGTGATTCTGATTTCAAAACTTGATGTTCAGAATGTGTCATATTTCAGATAAAGATCTTCTTTTAGCACCTTGATCTGTTTAACTCTGCCAAATAATAGGCCTTGCCAGTCTTCTTTATTGGCATGTCTTAAATTGTCTGCATACAAACGGAACAAATCACAAAGTGAACCTGACATTCCAGTAGTTAATATTTCAGATTTAAAGTGTGTTGTTTTACAAGAAACTTTCCAAGATTTTATATTATATTTTTAAATAATTTCATATTGACCGTAAAGAATATAATCAAAATTGAATTTTGAAAGCTCGGAATTACCTCTGCCAAATAATATTCCTTGTCAAGTCTTAAATTTATTGTATGAACAGGGCAAAACACAAAGTGATATAATTATCATAACTATGGCTAATATTTCAGATTTAAACTTTGTTGATTTCACAAAAATGTACAAATATTTGATATTATATATTTCATATTTGGCAAGATAATTCTGATAGCAAACTGAAGAAGTTCAGAATCTGACATATTTCAGATAAAGATCTTGTTGCACCTTGATCTGATTATAGGTATTCAAAATAGTAGGCCTTCCCAATCTCCTGCAGGGGCAAGTCTTAAATTTTTCATGTAAACAGGGCAAAACTCTAAAAAAAAAATATTGATCACAATTAGGATGTAGGCTATCTAATGTTTGAGATTTAAACCATGTTGTTTTCATTAAATCAATATACCAAGATTTGATATTCTATATTCTCAAATATATTGTAATGAACTAGATATCTCAGATGTCAAGTTTGAGAGTTCAGAATGTGAAATACCTGAGAATATTTCAGATAAAAATCACAGCTTTTTTCACACCTTGATCTAAATCACCTCTGCCAAACCATATATTCCATGCCAACATTCTTCGGGGGCAAATCTTAAATTTCTCATACGAACGGCGCCAAACACCAATCTACCCATGTAGCACATGAGCAGAGCAGACGGTAATGTATATTTTGCTGTTAGACTGGAATAACTTTTGACAGCTTAGCGACAGGAGCTGCCGTAAGCTTTCATATTTAGCATGCTCCAGCCCAGCGTGGAGCAAGCAATTGTGGAAACCAAGCATTTTATTGGAATTTCCAAACCATAACTCGGCCGCTGCCTCCGTGTGGGCTCGATTTGCTCCAATGAATTTCTTTTCTAGGAAATATTTTTTGGACCGGTAGCCCGCCTAATTTGGTAAGTCGATGTGGTGTATTTGTGGTGTTGGAGAAAGCGTGAGGATAGTGCTTTCAGGGTATAAGATCTACCCGTGAGGGCAAGGGTAGAAGATATTGATGCACATGCTGTGATGTTTGTTGCAATTTTTGTGGTCTTATTGACAAATATTAGAAGTCTGAAAGCACAGGCTCTGACTGGACACTTAGTGAAATATATTTAGTGTGAATGGTAATGGCCTGACATATCACAATTATTTTAAGGAGTAAACGTTTTTAATGACACTCGATTAGCAGTAAGGATTAAAAAATTGTCACTGTTGCCAAAAACTTTTTTTCCAGCTATTAAATGTCTAATCTGTCAACAGTGTTGTTATGCACCCCATGTGTAAATTTATACACCTTCAAAGAAAACATAGTGTTGCAGATGTTTATCAACTGTTGTCATGACTGCATAATGAGCATTTATGATCTAACATAATGTGAAAGCTGACATAAAAGAACTTACATTTATTGTATATAATATGACTGACAATGATTTGTGCCTTCATACTCTATAATCCATGTTATACCTAGTGCCAGGTATATTAGCTATGAAGTAAGATATGATCCTTTAATATCCCATGGGAATAGTTGTTTGCAAAGAACTTTCAAGTCCATGGTTTATACTTTCTGGAGGCAAAAAGTTCTGAAGTCATTCAACTTTGTGTAACCTTTCAAAGTGGAACCAACATTGTTTCCATCTTGAAGAGGAAAAATGGTAGGAGAGAAGGAGAGACAGAGAGAGAGACAGACAGACAGACAGAAGGAGAAAGTGAGTGAGAGAGAGAGAGAGAGAGAGAGGGAGAGAGAGAGAGGGAGAGAGAGGGAGAGAAAGAGAGAGAAGAAGAAGAAGAAGGTGGAGACAGAGAAAGAAATCTTGACTGACAGAGAGGGAAGAAAATAAACTTAAAGTGACAATATGATACCTGAGATAGATTCATATTTTGAAAGCAAATCGAAAAACAGTTGTTGGAGGAGAGATTTGAACCTATTTAGAAGCTTATTTTAAACTTTTAACATTTTAAAGCACCATATTAATGAATTTACACTTTTGTTGTTTTGCTGCACAACAAGAAATACAGGAAATAGTTGTATTGATGAATATCTTTTATGTGTTGACAATACCCTATTACTGCTACAACACCTTTTACTGTGCAAAATTAGTTTTTAAGTTTTGTCATGTTCAAAATTTGTATCATTCTCTCTCTTTATTTTATATGGTGTACAGAAATCCAGAAGGCCATTAAAATTATTACACTTTTTTGCTATTATCAAATTTGGCAGTTATTCTTTGTAGTGTTACTAGAACCAGATTTGTTGTAAACAAGATGGTTTTCATTAACGAGCTTCCGACATTTGGTTGTGAATAGGAAATACTTCATCACCTTGCACGAATGTTAAAATGTTTCTTCTTAACATTTGGCATTGTGGGAACTACAAGTAACGTTCATTTCACATAGTCCAAGATTCAAGTTTTAAAGGTACTTTAGTGGCATGGGGATATAATTGCTAAATATATCTTGATAGCTTATAATATAGATGTTGCAAATTCAAATCCTCTCTGGTTCAAACGTTCATTTAAAAAAAAATTCTGATGCAGATCTTGCAGTCAATCTGAAAAACTTTGATTTCACCCAAAATATATTTTTGATATCTTTTCTATTAAGCTTTCTGGAATTTTGATTTACTTTAGATTAAAAACAATTAAAGTTAAGTAACATATGTAACAAGAATGTACCTCCAACTTTAGTGGCATCACATCAAATAGTATATTTGCATAATAAAGAAGCAAGAAAATATTGCCAAATACCCGCTTCAAGGATCAGGATTATTTTAGTCTTCTAAATCTAGGCAAATTAGTCTTTAACCTCTTAATATCTCACTGCTTGTATACCCAGTAAGCAAGTTTGTTAAAAAATTAAAGTTAAAGGGTTTTTGCGGAGGAGCAGAATTAAAAGCACCGTCTTTTGAATCTATACAAAATCATCTTCCAAATCTTGAAATCGACACCATTTTCTTATCAGTATCAGCATACTTCTATCATGGCACATTAGTCCTCTAAAAATAGTATCGTTCACACGGCAAGCCTTAACTCCAAGTTAACTCCAAGTTGTCCTCGAGGACTATGTTCTCGAGGACAACTTGGAGTTAAGGCCCGTGTGAACGAACTTCGGTGTTTATGTTCTCGAGGACAAGTCGGGGTTTATGTTCTCGACAGATCTTAGGGTTAAGGCTCGAAACTCAAGCGGTGGTGTGGTCTCCGATCGCGGCGTTTGGACCGTGTGGACACGATTTTAACTTGGAGTTACTGTTCTCGAGGATAAGAGTGACCTCTTGTAACGGTTAAACTTCCGGTTCAGTCAAGGGCCATAGCCAAATAGTACAGGGAAATAAATAGTGCAAGCTACATACAACTTGTACTTCCGGTCATCGAGCCTCTCACTATCCTCGAGGATAACTATCCCCGAGGATAAGCAATCCGTGTGAACGCAACTCGAGAACAAGCCGTCGGGGTTTAAATTCTTAAGGATACAATCCTCGAGGACTAAAACCCCGATGGTCCCATGTGAACATAGCTAATGAGATGATAAGTACTTGGTACCTCCAAAACTAATCTCGACTAATTGAGACAAATAGAGAATGACTTCCTCCATGTGGCAGTCTGAACTTTGTCTCTCTCAACAAATCATAGGAAATAATCAGGAAATTCTTCATCAAAAGGAATTAAAGCTAGATCATCATTGTACCTCTTTAACAAGGACATTCAATACTTATCGTAAGTTTGTTCATGAAGCAATCTATTGTACTTTGGGGGGGGGGGAGACTGTATTGTAAAGCAGTTTGTCCCACATTTGAATGTGTTTGTATGAAATATTCCCTGGTCATAGATTATTTCACTCACAAATACAGAAAAATATTAGAAGATGATTAGCCTGGATTTTACAACAATCAGCTTTGGAAGAAATTATTTAAAAGATGGACCATGTTTTGTAAGAATGTTTTGTTTTCTGATTCATGTTCTTGTTTCTTACTTAGATTGTTTTATAAATGCACACTTTATTTTTTTTATTTTTTAAATAATTATCTATACCACAGTCACACTAGAAGAGCAACTTCAAAAGAAGAATAATTATTGGAATAATATCATATTTTGTTTGGTTTGGTGACAGCATGTAGTCGGTCCATACAATGTGATTAAGGTCTCAGCATCTATTAATAGTTCCTGAAGATGCTCAGCTGTGAACATTTCACTGTCCTTCTTAGAAATTAATTATGACGTATGATCCATGATACAGTGCGAAAGAATGTACTTTAGTTACTAAAAATAAATCAGAGTTCTTAGAGGGGGATGTCTTTTCAGGTCACCATTTTGATATTGTCCTTGTATAGGAATTATGTTTGCTTATAATCTATATTCAAATTACGGTGTTTTAAATGTAAATAATAGTCACATTGTATTTGATTCATTTAAATATTTGATGAGAACCAAAAATATTTAATTCATCTTTGTATTCTAGATGTTTGACATATTTGTAGAATCTATGTAATGGAGATCAACGATTATATGCCATTGCTAAAAATACTTATTTTAGTTTCTTCTACTAATACTGTATAAATTGCTTGAGAGACAGGATTTAGAGTTTAAATTTATTGCTCATTATTCTGTTAGTTCATGTAGTTGTAACGCATTTGTTACCCTCATTGTTTTTAAGATATGATTTATGTCATCATAGATCATAATGATATGATCTATGATGATATCATAGAACATTAATGAAGTATGGCTCTTGATTAATTCTCTTTAATTAAGGATTACCTTAAAAGTACTCTATGACCCGTGACTGTTCTATTGTCTAACTCCCGTCTAACAACAATGGCTAGGTTATGTGGTTAGTGACGCAAGTTCTTTAAGTAGGTTGGCTTTCCTCTTCCTGTTGCCATATGCAAGAAAAATGACAATATTAATTTTAGATTAATCTTCAATTTAAAAATTATTTCTTGAAGGGATTACCTATCAAAGGTGTTTGTCCAAAGTCAAGTCAGGTAGAGTTTGATTTTATGTTGAACCATGTACGTCCGTGATTCAACCATTTGCTTGTAGGACAGCGTTTGACTATGGTTTGTCGGTGTATTTGGGTTTTTGACAGCCAGGTGTGTTTTAGGGAATGAAGGCCTCATTCATGTGCTGTCAACTGTCAATGTTCACTGGCATGTTTCCAATGTCATACCAAACTGATATCACCTGCTATAGACTAGAAGGACATTGAACCTCTAGACGTTAATTGATACTGAAATTAATACCCTTTTACATCTTAACAGACAATATTGTTCAAAAATTAAAAGTAATTTGGAGTCAAGTTTCTTTACGATTACTACTATTGACTGTTAATTTTAAAATATTTTTGATTTAAGAACGTTTGTCATTCTGTCATTAGTGATGAATTGACCCATCGTCTCCTGTTTCCAGCCTTGTAGATGGAAACATTCACCTATCAATGGGAATATGGGTGTATAAAATAGATTCCATCAGCCACTGATATTGAATGAGATTTATGCACCCAACATTTATCTATATGCTCTATAATAAATATTGTAAAGGGGAACATTTATATACATGGGCAATTCCACGGTAACTGACGTTACACACGACCAGAATTTTCTACATTGTTTGTACTGCAGTTACATAAATAAGAATACGTGGGTCTTCAAATTAAATATACCTAAATAAGTAGTGTAAAGGAAGAAGTTTTTGTTTAAAATTCCACTTAAAACATTATTTCCATTGAACGCCAACAAAAACGTGTCCGGTAACTGACGTTAACAGAAAACTTGACATAGACAAACATGGTGTTGATCTCGCAATATCTCATGGTCCATGATTGCAATAATGATAAGTCTTACATGACATCATACCTAGGTCTTTATGAACAGATTTGCAAACAAGGAGAGTTTTCATAATTTTTGTTTACGGCTGGGCAAAACTTTTGGTGAAGACATGTCCGGTAACAATGACGTTACGTAACTTGAACGTTACCCTTAGCATCTTCTATAGACTTTACACATGTAAAATCCCATTTTTTGAAATTGGGATCAAATATTTTTGTGTTTCCCGGGCTTCTGTGGATTATCGTGTTTGATATGTATCATACCTATGTCTTACGGCAACAGATTGCAAAAAGAAGTGATTGTATCATTTTCCTCTTATTCAGTTAAAAACAATACGTACCATGCAGATTTACACATATATTTCCCATATACATGTGGGTATTGTACAGCAATATTTTTGAAATTTTTTTTTCTTTACTACTTTTAAGAACTAAATTCCATCACATATATTTTATATGAAGACATTAGAACTCTAATAGTATTTGATCGAATTAATACAACGGAGGATGTCCCACACAATGTATTTTGTGTGTAGTGATGTGAAATCTTGGAAGAATTTAAAAAAGGGTCATTCTAAATCCTCATAGCACACAACAGTTTCTTAGGCCGTGAATTGATTTTTAAATATCTTTTAAACAGTTTCTTCTCTCAATTCAAAACTATTACGTGCAACATAAATTCTCGGTTAACTCATTTTGTAACAGTTGTGATCTGCAGTCATAAAAGCGAAGTTCAAAGCTAGTAATTCAAGAATTAAATGAAAATTACTGTTCGTTGGCATCAAAATGAAATCTGTATAAAAGTAAGTGTTTGTTCTGTTGCTTTTTTCTACCCACCAAATTATGCTACATCTAAGCAGATGTCCAGACTATGGAGCTATGATCATACTTTCTTTCTTTCTTTTTCTACGTATTTACAGAGAGAATTTTTAAATACAACTAAATAATATTTAGATTTATCATAACATTAAAATATAGCCTCATATCTCCAAATTTCAGAATATGATAGCAAGTGGAACCTTTGAATCACACCAATAGATAATCAACTGCAAAATCTAAAGCAGATTTGAGGGCTTACAAGTACAGCTGCATGGTGTTCCAAACTCTTAAATCATTGAAAGAAAGAAGTTACCATTGGCCTGCTAGTCTTTTTATGCTAGAATGGCTTAGTTTAAGCGGCAATGGTATTAGTTCAGATGCATACAGAGTCCAAATTATAAATTGTTTTCATGAAAAGATATGGCATCATGGTAACTGACTTACAACTAGGTCATGGTAACTGACGTTACACAGATTGGTTGTCAATTTTGACTTGATTGTATGTTGAATATCCGAAGCTTAGCTATTGATAACAATGAGATGCAGTCATACATTAGAAATCTTAATTGGCATAGTTGATACTGTCTCCGTTGCGGAAATAAATTAACAAGTTCATGTTTTCGGTAACTGACGTTACACTGCAAATGAGGGTTGATTAAATATAAGTTTTTGACCAAAGTCACAATTGAACCAATTTTTTTTTTAATATCGTTTGATAGAGTGTCTCTCTAACAACTTTATCCATGTAAAAGATTATCGCGAACAAAAACGGTTTAGTTGAGAAAATGAAAATGAGTTTCTTGTTAATATACCTTTTCTATACAAAAAAAATATAGGAATACTTCAGCGTATGATTAGAAAGTGAAAATGGCCGCCATCGGAAATTTTTTTATTGATTCTCAAAACTTCAACTCATGTATTTTTTGAAAATCAAAATAATTTTAACCAAATATCATTTTGAATTTCCGGCACCCTTGTCCGGATTTCTGTGGAATTGCCCACATGTGAATTCATTAGTTTTAATTTTTTTTTTCTTCTTTCTTTCTTTCTTTTTGCAGGTTATGACAACATGTCTGCCTCAGTCCCCCACGGTAAGTCACATAAAATATCTTTTTCTTTTGTTCATACCTTTAGAAAAAAAATTATTTGACTATTTGACTTACTTTAAATGATATTTAAAATTCACTATAAATGTGCATAATATTACTTAAAAGTAAGTGTCCAGGCTCTAAGCAGGCCATATACAAATGTATATAAGCTGTGGTCATTTCTGTTAAATCTGTCTTCGAAACAGCACAGATGTTTAGGCATTGACCCATTTCCTAAACTTGACTTTATTAAAATTGACAGTTGTGATCAAATCCTGTGCAAAAAACACAAACGAAATGCCATCTTGGGAATTTCTCTACTACTTCTTAGATTCTTAATTTGTTTTCAATGATTTTCTACTTCCTCTGGTATAGTACCCTTCACTTTCTTTTTATTTGGGAGGCATTTTCTTTTCTTTGTAGAAGTTTTAAGTGAATTATGGGTATATGTATATTTTTTTCATTATTTATTTTTATTAAATCAAATATAATTTAATTCTTCAATTTATGAGGGAAATGAAAAGGTGCAAAAGTTGTTCATAAAACATGCTAGTATACAGTTTCAATTTTAGACACTTTGGGGTTGCTCTTGTGGGTATGATTTATAGTTTTCATATTAATTTTTTTTTCATATAATTCTGGCAGCTCTGTCATGCTGATTGATAAGTCGGTGACCTTCTCCATTTTGGTTATCAGTTTTCGTTTATTACCCAAGTCGTTCTGGAAAGAACAAATACTTTTTCATACTTCTTGTAATCGACTTTAGCAAACTATTTTTAGTATCACTTATGAAAGGAAAAAAATTGTTTCAATATTTGTCATTTAGATGGATTAATACTTTAATGTTAGGGAATGGGGGTTCAGACTGATGTCATAGTGTGCTTCCACAAAAAAAAAAAATTAAATCCAGTCCCTCAATTTCTTGCTAACTATTCTGTTCTTCTGATTGTGCTTCTTTACCCCCCTCCCCCCTTTTTTTTTATAATTCAGTTTGTCTTTCTGAATATTTTGATATCAGTTGTCCTGATGATATTACCTTTTTAAGCCCTTAAGCCAGTATCTCACTGGCCATGAGACGAGTTTGCAACTAGTTTGCAACTCCAAGTCTCTGGAGTTGCAGAGATGTCCCAGTGACTCCAGAGACTCAGTGTAAGAAACTAGTCCCGAACTAGTCTCATGGCCATTGAGATAGGTCCTTTATCTGTTCACCTTAATCATTTATAAATTGGTCTTCTGAAAAATTTCCACAGACGAATGAGAAGTTTAAACACGGGTCTCCTAAATCTCCGAGATCCCCACGGGTAGGTTCTCAAATCATGATCCCCCCATCCATTCATCCATCACCATGATCTCTCCATTTTCATATTCTTAATTTCATTCTCAACTTTCATCATTTAATTGGCCTGAATCATTTCATTTTGCTGTGAGAAAATGGGAATAAGTTCTTTGGATGTAAGACTACAAAAAGGCTTGATCCACATTGTTGTGTGAAATTTAAGCCTTGTTTCATTCTGAGGGAGGTCTTCATTTGAGTCTTAAATTTAGGCTAAACTCTCTACTTTTCATCTAGGGATGTTTAAGGCTTGTCGACATGATCAGACCCATACCCCATTCACAGTGGCCTCAAACACCGCTACAGTCGCGAGACTATCCCGCAACTGTAGCGGTGTTGCCCTCAGTGTGAATGCTCGGACCCGCTATAAACTATCTCGGGATAACCTCGCTCTGCTATAACACCGCGAAAAACTATCGCGCTCAAACCATAGTAACAGCACCGGGACAGTCCCGCTGCTGTCGCGGAGTGCCTTCAGTGTGAAGGCACTCTGCTACAGCACCGGGATAAAAAACAGTGAAAAACATAAGAATTCCCGAAAGAGGGAATGGAAGGAGGATAAAACACGGAAATACATAAGAAATGATGAAATAAAAGATGGAAGAAGAAGAAAAACAAAGAAATACATAATAAATGATAGAAAAGAAAAGGAAAAAGAAGGAAAAAATGATAGAAAATAAAAGAAAAGGAGGAATAAACAAAGAAATACATAAGAAACATGATAGAAAAGAAAAGAAAAGGAGGAAGAAAACAAAGAAATACATAAGAAATTATGAAATGGAAGATAGAAAAGAAAAGAAAAGGAGGAATAAACAAAGAAATACATAAGAAATGATAGAAAAGAAAAGAAAAGAAGGAGCAAAAACAAAGAATTACATAAGAAATGATAGAAAAGAAGAGGAAAAAAAGGAGAAAAACAAAGAAATACATAAGAAATGATAGAAAAGAAAAGAAAAGGAGGAAGAAAACAAAGAAATACATAAGAAATGATGAAATGGAAGATGGAAGAAGGAGAAAAAACCAAGAAATACATAAGAAATGATAGAAAAGAAGAGGAAAGAAGGAGAAAAACAAAGAAATACATCAGAAATGATAGAAAAGAAGGAGAAAAACAAAGAAATGATAGAAAAGAATAGAAAAGGAGGAAGAAAACAAAGAAATACATAAGAAATGATGAATAAAAGATGGAAGAAGGAGAAAAACAAAGAAATACATTAGAAATGATAGAAAAGAAAAGGACAGAAATAGAAAACAAACAAATACATAAAAAAATGATAGAAAAGAAGAGGAAAGAAGGAAAAACAAAGAAATACATAAGAAAATAGAAAAGAAAAGGAAAGAAGGAGAAAAACAAACATACAAAGGAAAAGATAGAAAAGAAGAGGAAAGAAGGAAAAAACAAAGAAATAGATAAGAAATAATAGGGGGAAAAAAGAAAAGAAGGAGAAAACAAACAAATACATAAGAAATGATGAGATAAAAGATGAAAAAATGAGAAAAAAAAACAAAGAAATACATAGGAAATAATGAAAGATGGTAAATCAAAGAAATGCAATTATTTTGTAATGGAGGTCATAAAAATCACACGCTGCAGTGTGAATGGGTACATGAAATGTATCCCGGGACTGTCCCGGGATTACTTTTCCACTGTGAATGCATTTATAGCGGGTTTATCGCGGTGTTGCCGTCCCGCGACAGCACCGCGACAGCACCGCGACAGCACCGAGATAAACTTGAAAACCACTGTGAATGGGGTACCAGTTCAGCATACTTCATAGACAAGGAAGAATCTATATTTTTTTAAAGAAACCAGGCTAATACATTCAGCTAGTCTCTTTTTCAGCCCTGTTCAGGTATCCATCCTACCAGTGGTCTCAGTCCTCAAAGTGACCTTTAAGCCACTTAACAGATATGAGATATTCCTTGAGATTATGAATTCTTGAGTAAAATTTCAAAAATGAAAGGGGAATTTTCAGCCCATTTGACTTCATAACCATAAATCTTAACCACATAAACCCCAATCTGACATGATAATAATAGTTGTCATCTCAAATAAAATCTTAAACCTATCTTCCCTTTGGCTTTTTTTTTTGGGGGGATGGGGGTTTCTTGAAAAATATTGAGAAAACAAAGTCTAAAATAAATTCCGTAGAAAGGGTTTACTGATCTTGCCAAGAATTGATGTGGTGCATATGGATAACATATAACAAAAATTTTGTTTAAAACTATTCCTGTAAGTCCAATTATATCTATTCTTCCATATCTTCATTCTCAGTTAGAAAATGAAGTGGCAAGTTTGAGGTTTTATAACCTCCTCTCAGTGTGAAGTTTAAAAGATTGATAATCTTGTTGCCTTCCCATAAGAAGGTAGTTAAGGTATACGCGTTGCCATTGCGCTAAGACCGAGGTACCTTTATGCGGGGAGGCGACGGTTTGAAGGTGTCTCTTTCTAGAAATTAATCAAATTTATTGAAATGTTTATAGAGACATGCCAAGGTTGTCTTTACCATTACTATCCACCTGAATAGAGTTTTTACCTGTTAAATTTCTCAGAATATCTTAAGACCAAGCCAATAAATTTTCACTTATCAAGGCGAGATAGTGTAAGCCTTATCACTTATTCCTACCATTATTAATTTATTGCACTGGCAAATAGAGTCAGACATTTACAGAAACCAGTCTAAATTTGGCCACATCTTCCCTCATAAATTTACCTCTTTTCCTAAAAAAACAGAGGTTCAATATAAATTAAAGGCTGCAGTACTATTTGTTCTCTAGCAAAATAATATATTCTTTCTGGCATTTAGAAGGGCACCTTTGCATAAATTAAATATCGTGATCAACCCTAATTCACTGACACATTAACTTCAAATTGAGGTTGGCAAAGGACGAGGGTAACAAATTTTTGCTGAAAAGGATCTTTACATCAAATGTTTGTGTGAATCAAGCTCCAGTACAGTTGTACAACAATATTTAAAGTATGAACACAGTTCCAACAAATGTATTTCTATTCAATTAGCTGACGTAGAGTTGTTTTTAAATCCTCAAGTGCTTTCACTATCAAGTTATTTCACCTACTGCATCAAATTGGCCATAAATTTTGGTTAACCATTGACGTTTGTGTATGTAAGATTGGCACGTAGGCCTCTCCAGCATACTCATGCGTGTCTTGTCTAGTTAACCATAAATTTCTCGATGGTTTCGTGACTAAATTTCACTTTGTATATTGACAGAGATAGTGTTCAGTGATACCTTTAATGTGTAAGAGTAACAATGTTTTGTTATCAGCCAGCAACATTTAATCTTCATGATCCTAAAAGAAAGAGAGATTAATTGATCCATCAAAAAAGCAAAAGATAATTACTTTGCCAGGACCCTGGTACTAGCTCCTAGTATAGTTATTTGTATCAGCCCTCTTTTGGCTAAAAACAGATGATGGTTTAGGAGAAGATGAGTTTTTTCAGAAATATTTTTTTCAACTCAATGGCCCATATTAACAAGGACGGGCAATAAATGTGTAAAAATGCATAGTGTGACCTAATTATCTTAGACCATGGTCTGTATTTTAACACATGATTCTATGGAAAATAGTTGGCATTGGCCAATGTCTCCACAATTTCCTGTTTTTTGTTTTATTCCTTCTATTTTTTTTTCTCCTTTCACACATTGTGTATTTATGCCATCTGTTCCATGGATTGTCCAAATCTTCACAGAAATTCCTTCAAATTGAAAATCCGAAAAGTGAGGTAGGGTTTTGAATAAACAATATTGTTCTAAATAAATTCCCTTATGAAAATATTTACTCCCCAAGTGTATAAAATGGAGTAGTTGAGGCTTACAACAAATATTTCTTCTGCTGCCTTGAGATCAGAGCGGAGATAAGCTCATCTCTTTCATCTGTCTACCATTAATCAGAACAGTTTGTTACAGGGGTGCGTGAGGGGTGAAACTCTGCACCCCTTGTCTGGCCTGTAGTCTCTCCAATAGCCGTTTTCATAAAAGAAATTTTTCCTTTAGTCATATCGGTTTTAAATACATATTCTTCATTAACTTCATGAATGGAATAGCATGATGACATGTTTGTATTTTTTTATTTTCATCATCATTTTTGAGTTGTTTAAGTGTTTAGCCTAAACAAGTATCTGTGAACGAATACAGAACATCAGACTTTAATAAAAGCAAATTTGACGTCTACATAGTACATCGACTGGCTCTTTAAAGATTTTAAACTATATTTTTCCAAAGAAATAATAAAAAGCAGCATAACAAGAACTTTGCTTGGATTGATAAAGTGATTTACATGATTCACCATGTAGGGTTTCCACTCTCAGAGTGACAGGATTAGGAATATCTTAATCCAATAATGGGAAGGGGAAGTCTTAATCCAATAATGGGAGGGGAAGTTGTTCACATGATGCTAATCCCTTCTTTTCCTCATTGCATTTCCATGATGTGTTAGCCTGGAATTTTCGGCGATAGCTTCATTATTATTAGGTTTAAAGTAGGCCAAAGAAATATATATGGGTGATAAAGTCAGCTCTACATTTGAATAAAATAAAACACATACATGTTGATTTCAATCATCTGTATATCATATACTGGCAATTGTACTCAGAAAATGTAAGAGAGATGGTTTTATCAAGGAATTGAAAAACTTTGATTTTATTAATAATACAATAAATGATACTCAGATTTATAAAGCACCTTTCCCATTGGATACCAAGCGCTGACTGGTTCCTCAAAGAAATTCAAAGAGAAAAATTGGGGGCATAAAGGATCAAGAAACATTTCTAAATTGGTAACAGGTAAAAGTCTTGGTATTTTCTTTGTCACTAAGTTCTGATTTTCTTTCCTTTAATTCCTCTGCATATGATTTATGCATTAGATTTCTCCTGAAGGAAAGTACATTTTTGGCTCCTCCCCGACTGAGAATCGACGCAAGAAATCCTCGTCATCGCCCTCCACACCAACCACACCCACACCCCCCTCCACTCCCGGGCAACAACGCACACCGGCAACACCTCGCAAGATGCAGCAACCTGATGAATCACCCAAGCTGCAACCTGTTACCTCCATCATGCAACAATCAACAGCCCAGGTTCAACATGTTGCACCACAACAGCAACAGCAACAAGTACATCAACAACAACAACAACAACAACCACTGAGACAACATCAAATACAACCTCAAACTATACAGACAAAGTCTATAAACATTAAGTAAGTCCTTATAATTAAATTGATTAAAGAGTGATTTATTCTTCTGTTATTTATAGTGGATTGGTAACAGTGATTTTACATCTAAGTAAGATATGAAAAATTAAGTAATCAAAAAGAGCTCACCAAGACACTTTACACCAATGTGGTTGTAAATAGTTGAAATTGTGATGTAGTATATAACCAAATTACAATATGCAAAGTAATTGTCTCTAGTTATTCAGAAGAAATAAATAGTATGTTTACATCTAACTTAGATAAGATCAGATCCCAGATTTTAATAACATTTTGTTACAAGATATATATGTTATGCATTAATTCTATAGTGGTTTAATGGTCACGTTGCCATAACAGGCATTGGATTTCATCAGTTCCAGCATTAATGAAAATAAAAGGACAAAATATAATTGACATTTTGAGAGAAACATTACAGTGTCCGTGCAAAGTATTGTGTAGCTATTTAGTCAAATAAGTCTATGTTGTGTAAGATTTCATGATAATTTGTGCTGAATCATATTTTCAATATTTGATTATAACAATGTTTATATTTTCTTATCTTTTTTCTTCTAGGAGTGGAGATGGAATGGTCCGATATTCCTTCGATTTGGAGGTGGATTATATTACAGAAAGATTAATTGGTAGGAAAATGAATTTGCAAATTCTTTAATTTGTTTATATTGAATAAACAGAATTTATATCTGCTTTATAGATTATTCATGAAGTACAAATATAAAAGATCTATGAAAAGTATAAGCTGTCATCCACTTATGCTTCCCCACAATATAATATTATTTAACTGGTTTATTGATTTACTGATTCAAATGAATAAACTATTTTGGGCCTTTCATTTTTATAGCTTGCATGATATTTTATTTTCATAGAAGATTGACCAGCTATAGCTATTTGCATGAAAAGTGTACACATGAATATCATCTATTTAAATGAGATATGATCCTATTTCCCCCTTAGCCGTGTCTTTCCCATCTGGCGGGCTTGAAAACCAGTATCGTAGCAACCTCCGGGATGTAGTCCGTATGCTGAAGAGCAAACATAACAACAGCTATGTGGTCTTCAACTTATCCAGGAGAAGACATGATGTATCTAAGCTCAACCAAGAGGTGAGGATTGAACTAGTGATTATGATGATGATGATGATAATGATGATAATGATAATAATGATGATGATGATGATGTTTGTGAAAATGATGATGGTATTGGTAAAGATGATGAAGATGATTATGATGACGATGGTGATAGAGGTTGTTGTGGTGAAGATAATGATGAGCATGAGGCTATTGATGATGATGACGGTAAACATGATGATGATGATGATGAGTAGGAAAAGGAGAATAATGATAAGATTGGTGGTGATGATGGTGATGATGATGATGATGATGATGATGATGATGATGGTGGTGGTAAAGTTGAAGATGTTGATAGGGATGATGAGGAGGAGAATAATGATGAACATAGTGTTGTGGTGATGGTGATGGTGATGACGACGATGATGATGATGGTGTTAAATGAATCACCTTAACCATCAATTTGATATTGCTTCAACAGGTGCGTGATTTGGGCTGGCCCAATGTCTTGGCTCCTCCCTTAGAGAGACTCTGCAGTATCTGCAAACAGATGGAAACATGGATGAAGGGTAACCTCAACAATGTGGTGGTACTACATTGTAAGGTAGGTCAATTTCCATATTATATTGCAATTTAGAGAAAAATATGTGGGGCCGTATCACAACAACTACCCCCTGGACAATAACCCTCAGGACAACTACCCCTGGGAAGAGGGTTAAGTGGTAAATTTTTGGTTGGGGTATTTTCCAGGGGGTAGTAGTCCTAGAACCAAGTGGGGCAAATACATGACAATCTGGCAACCTTGCTTTAGATTGAACATGTAGCATTTATTTCATTATCATATGCAAACATCAAGTTATTTGACCCTTTTACTAGAGTACTTGGGTCTTATAAATCTGGGTTATATCTGTGATGTAAATATGTGTCAAATTGTTATCGTTGTATCAACATATCATTTGAATTATTTCCTATATTCAGGGTGGAAGAGGACCCATTGGTGTTGTAGTATCAGCCTTCATGAACTACATGAGCATCACATCAGCGTAAGTGCCAATGTCTTTTCTTTCTTTTTTTTTTTTTGTTCAAAAAGATATCAAAATTACTTCTTTTTTTATGCAGTTGAAATTTGTCTTGTACATAAAGTTGTAAATATGAAACTTGTGGGCTGATAGTATATAGAATATTACAAATTTCTGAAGATTATTGCAAGAAATTGTCATATTTTTATATCATTGATAGGAGTAATATGGTAGGGATGAATTTGAACTTCTGATGATATCATAAAGGGTTGTCGAGGTTTCCGAAAAACACAGTTTAAATGAAACAGCACCTTAAATATTTGTATTGGAATCCATCCCCTTTCAGTTATTGAGTCGGCGATCCTTTTCCGCTGTTTTTCAAATCATTCCCTTTTCTTCTGATGTCCTGTCTTACCATAAACTGTCTCTTTACCTTTCTCTTTATAACTCACAGTGGTGACTCTACGATGGACCGTCACGCTATGAAGCGATTCCTAGATGCTAAGGGTTGGTCTAGCATGCATCCATCTCAGATGCGTTATATTGATTACTTCACTGGACTACTCACTAACTCAATCCAGATCAACAGCTCACCTCTCTTTCTTCATCATGCTGTCATACATGGTGTTCCAAACTATGATTCTAATGGAGGTAATGTTTGAGAAATAATGATTGTATTAAAACTAATTCAAGTATAGTATTTGATTTATTTCGCTCTTAATACTGTACTTCAAATCGCTGTGTGCAAGCCTTTTTTTCTCTAGCTTTCACTGGGCAACTCTGGAAAGGACCTAAAACATTATAGGAGTGTTTTTATTATGTACTTGTCTACTCCTCCTAATTGGCACATATACATGTAGTTAAATATTTTGCCTAGGAATTTTATCACTCGTTTTGACCGACCAGTTTCTGCCACAAAATTGTTTGCAAACAATAAAAGCATTTTAACAAGTCAAATTATTTGAAGTTGTCAAAGATGCCATTTTTCAGGAAATTCCCTAAGATCAAGAAGGAAAAAATTATATCAGAATTTCAATTTTTTCTTCATCCAATTTTACTTTTACTTTTTTTTACTTTGGGCACAAATCTTTTGCCCAAATTCACATGTTTTTCATGTTTTTCTTCCAATTTCAGGATTTTTTAATGATACTGATTTATGTCTAAGTTCTTGTTTGTGTATTTATTTCTATATCAGGAGAGTTCATCTGAAAAATCCCTGACCTATGGTAGTAAAACCAAAAATAAATTGAATTGCCTTGAATGCGTGATCAGATTTCATATTTCTTCAGTACATTTCTAACATTAAGTTACCATTGATATGCTCATTTTTTTTCAGGATGTCGTCCTTTCTTGAGGATATATCAAGGCATGAGCCCTGTTTTTACTTCTGGAGTCTAGTAAGTATTATTTGTATGTATATACAAATAATATATTTATATACTGGATATCAAGATTTTAGCCCTCGGATTGGTAAAAAATGTAGCCATGGAATTCAATGTCAAAGGCTAGGCATGATAGCTTAGGCATGGTTTATATTTTAACCCCTCTGGTCTTTAGAATGTACAATTACCCTCACAGCAGGGTTATTATTCTAATTTTAGATACATGTATTGGTCCACAAAAGTTACCAAATGATATCTTATTCTTAATTTAACTTTTCATAGAAGAGAACGACTAAGCCATCTTTCATTCAATGTTTAAGTGTAAAGTTTTATAGCTCTATAAAAAACATTAAAAATTTCAGTTTTGTTTCACTTTTTCAATTCTTTAGAGATTGTCATTATTATATTTTTCATCATATAATTAATATATGTGTAAATGCAGTTGGTATATACAGTAACTGTAATGAATTTAAGGAAAGACTATTTAGTTGAAGAAGAAATCGTGAACGTATGATTTTTTAAATGTTCTATTAAACCCCTAATCAATGTTTGAACTACAGCACGGTACCTGAAGGAACAAGTCGCTTTGTGATCACACCAGGCAGAGCTATTCCTCTTAGAGGAGATATTCTGGTAGGTTAACCTGACATATCGACATCTTATTCCCCTAGTAGGATTACTGTATTCGCTGATATTTTCGCGCGATTAATTTTTCGCGCTAAGCGGCCTAAAAGAATGTTCACAGGTTCTTGAATTCGCGCTGCATTTTAGTAAGCAGGCAATTGAATGCACCCAATACATGCATAAAAAAACATGCTCATATATTCGCGTGTTTTTAAATTCGCGCCTGCCGATCTTCGCGCGAAATCCGCGAAAATAAATGTACCGCGAATATTTCCACGTTTACAGTATGTAATATTCATATAAGATTGAAAAAGAAATAAATTTCAGTCATAATGACTCTGGATTCAAAGCCCAGACAATAGAAACTCAAACTGTTTTTAGTATTGCTTGCTGATGATCTACACAAAAAGTATTTATGATGTCTTTTCTTTTATAACAATCAGTATTCTGGTACAGTGAAAGTGATATAATTATAACGTATCAGGACAATTATCCCCCGGACAAATACCCATCCTACAACTACCCCCGAGGAAATTACGCCCGGACAATTACCCCCGGACATTACCCCCTAAGACAATTACCCCCCGAGGACAATTCCCCCCCGGGACAATTACCCCCCGGACAATTACCCCCCTAGGACAATTACCCCCCGGACAATTACCCCGAGACAATTACCCCCGGACAATTACCCTACCCAAGACAATTACCCCCGGACATTAACCCCCGGACAATTACTCCGAGACAATTACCCCCGCTGACAATTACCCCCTGGACAATTGCCCCGAGGAACATTTACCCCGGACAGTTACCCCCCCCCTTCCACGGCATTGATGTTGGAATCAAGCGGCGCCCATTGTGAGCTCGCTGGTGTCCGCAAGTTTTCGAATTATTTTCTACTTGATCTTATCTTAATGGCTTTCTCTTTTCCCTTTCTCTTTTATATTTATCTTTCTCCTTTTCTCTATCTCTGCCTCTCTCTCTCTCTCTCTCTCACACACACACTTTCTTATTTTTCTTTTTTTTCCCCTTTTTTCTTCCTTTCCTTTAATAATAATTTTAATAATAATATCAATATTAAGCATTTATAATGCGCTGACTAATCTAGTAAACTATTCAGTGGCGCAGCTAATATTATTTCCCGTCTATAGCCATAGCTGCCCTTATAAAGGGCGCTTTAGCCTTATTCGAGGAACTTCTTCCTACCGGTACCCATTTACCTTACCTTCTGGCAAATTGCTGATTAATATCTTGCCAAAGGACATTAGTGGAATGGACGGGATTCGAACCGTGTACCTTGTGATCGTCAGTTCGCCGACTTATCCATTCGACCACACCACCTCCATCCCCTCCTTCCCCTTTTTTGTTTAGTTTAGCGGCGCCTTCTGCGCCATGAAAAAATGGGGAGGGGGGCACTTGCACCCCAAGCCCCCTCTTTGGATACACATTATATGCATCAGAAAATATGTAAACTGGCCCTCATATTCCCAACGGCAGATTCTGCAAAATACGTGGTCCGAAACCATGGTTTCTATTGGCGGTCATCTGGGCCATAACGAATAACTTATGTATGATATTTAATTTT
>CALNVZ010002974.1:33909992-34008262 GCA_940671915.1 Paracentrotus lividus | reverse complement strand
TTAAACCTTTCTTATCCCACCGCTGCCACCAAATAATTGATTCAAAATTAAAACAATTGTCACCCCAAGGTGGCGCTAAAGCAACACAAAGATAGACTATTAGATCAAGAATATGGGGCATTGTATATGTTGAGTTTATTTCTTATTCTTTTTTTTTAAGACGTTAATCTGTGGTTATATTCATTTTTTTTTCTAAAGATGGAGGACCAGATTTGAATGAAACGTCTGGGAACAACAACAACAACATGATCCTGGACATCCCTCACAGCTCAGCTCCTGACGGCAGCCTCTATGCCCAAGTCAAGAAGACTCCATCTCCAGAGCAATCGCCAATCATCCCCAGACTCACCAACGGGGACACCAACGCACCCTTACCCTACGTCCTCTCCCCTGACAAGGCCCCACAGGTACAGGCCAGGGATGGGGGCAAGAGGAACATGGACTACAGGGAGAGAATGGCTCTGGATGAACTGCTCAAAGGCATCACAGGAGAGGACACTGATGGAGGCATCGTGGTGAATAATAACACCCAGTGGAAGGCACCACCATCACCTGATAATAAGGTTTGTTCCAATTGATGTAGACAAAAATAATGTATGTATGTAACTGTTGAGATATTCTGTTTAGACTAAATATGTTAGACATCTATTAAAATGTCTGCTTTGTGGTTTCTCTCTTTGATAGAGGTTTGTATTCTTCATGTTTGCCCCAGGTGCTGCATCATGAACCAGTTCACACACGGCGTATTGTGAGCGTGAGTGAGGATCTTCGCCATGCTCCTGTCTCACAGCCCAAGTTCTCTAAACCAACAACACTTCAGGAAGATATCAAGGAGGAGACCGCTGGCCAGGAGAATTCCTCACCCTCCAAGAAACCGGTATCTAGGAAGGAATCGAGCGAAGCAGAGAACCCCTATGCAGAGATTACAGATGCCATGCAGCAGATGCTCCAGCAACAGAACCCAAATACCAACCAGAGTGGACCACAGCAGAGTGGACCTGAGCAGGATAGGATTACACCGGTGGTTGTGACAAACCAGGAGCACTCGGCTCCCCCTCCTATGATGAATGGAGGCACCAATGTTCCACGAAGCGTTGAGCAGCACAATCCCACTTATGATATTACTCCAAAAGGGTCGAACCATCGGACAATGCAGTATGGTCATGTGACCCAGAACGGACCAGTGGTCCAGAACGGACAAGTGAATCTGAATCCTGGTCAAATCAACCTGAATCCAGGACAACCCAAGGTCAATCTTGCTCAAAATGGAGTGCATCCCAACCAGGGACCCACACCCGTGACGTATAACCAGATGGTTCGTAGTCCTGTTCCTGCCCAGCCTTATATAGCACAGATGAACGGGCCAGTGGAGACCCCTATCGTACCCAACTCTTTAAGTAGGGTGACAGAAAGTGCTCCAACCCTGACTAGATTAGAAAATGGCCCGGTGTCGCCTGTGCCTCAAAATTATGAGCCCCGCCCATTGAGAGCCAGGGAGGATCGGTTCCAACTCCTGAGGAAAGACCCCAATGCACCCCAGCAGTACCAGCCTTCCCCTCCCTCACCTGCCCAGATAAGCCCTGTTAGTCCTACAGGAGATGATGAAGATGGTGGTCTAGGATGGCTCAAGAGGCAACAGGACAAGCTTCGGGAGAAACGGGAGAGGGAAAATGGAAGACCCATTGTTAGGGAATCCCCAGCAGAATCTGTCAGGTCCACACCTGTCAGCGCATCCCCGAAGCTCCGTGTCCGCTTTGAGGGTGATCTTCAGTCGACTCCCCCTGCACCCTCTCCACCATCATCCACCCAGAGGGATGAGATGCCTTCATGGCTTGCACAACAACAGCAGAAGCTACAGGATCGCCATGGCAACTCCTCCACTCCTGTTCATCAGGCACCGGTGGTTGCCGTAGACTCAACTCCTGTTTACAATGCAATGTCCCCTGCACACGATCATTTACTAATGACAGGACCTCGGGATGGTGGAGTGGGTATTAGGCGTGGTGTGTCCCCACCCCCTCTCTCCATGTCATCCGACCTGGAGAAATCCATCAATGAGCTGGGTCAAATGAACAACACCAAGCCAGCCCGGACGTACGTTCAGCGCACCATCACCACCACGACCACACGCAGTAATAATGAATGGGAGCCTCACGAGAGACCGCTCAACAGACAGTTGTCTGACCTGACCCATGATAGGGTACGGGACCCTGTGTTCCAAAGACCTGGAGCTGATGAGACTCCCCCGGTCCCTGCCACACCATCTACGCCTTATGATCCTGTTCCTCCTATACTTACCAACTCTCAACTGAGGAATGATGGGTGAGTAAACAGCACAACTTAAGATGGCTTAAAAATCTTGAAGATGTTTTTTTAGATTTGGTTTAAGAGATAATAATCTACCAGCAAAGCATATCATATTGCAATTGAAAGGTTTTGATTATATCTTGTGAATCTTTTACAATTCTACATTTATTTTGTGTTTGCAAAATTGACCTCAATGATTATGTTTTTAAAAGAGTTTTGCCTAATTTTATGGAGGAGTAGGGTAATTAATCATTTGATTTGTGTTATTTGTGCTATACTTTAAATAAAACTGCAATAAAATTTACTATCACTTTTCAAATGTTAGCTACTGTGAAATACTTTATTTTTATGGCACAGTCTTCATATTATTTTCAATTTCATGGTTCTATTCCTGGTTGTATTAATAATAATAATATCAAAATACATCATTTTCATGTGCATTATATCATGGTTTGAGTGTGGTTTTCTGTATTGCAATGCATTTTCAATAACAAAGTTTGTTGTTCAAGAAATTGGTAATAGCAGCTGAAAGTCACATTCTTTTTCATTATTAATTTGGAGACATATATTTTTTTTTTTACCTACTACATATATATTCATATACTGAAAAAAATTTGTATAAACCATTTGATCAGATACATTTAAATTTTTCATTGATCAAACCTTTAAACAATGTGTGTTTCTTTCTGCTATTTACATGAGCATACAATATATTTCCACTTCATGGTGAAGTTATTTTATTCGACAGTCATTAATCATGGGGTGTACCCGGGGGTGTTTTCAATAACTCATTGCATGAAAATATTACTGAAATATATTGATGTTACATACATAGCATGATGGTAAAATATTTTCTAATTATTCTGCTACTTGGGACTAATACATAATATATACAGAAGTGTTCATATTTTTGGTGAATCCCTGAATACTTATATAGTATTTCATGGAATGTGCAATTATGAACATTCCAATCAGCTTTTAAAATTTAAACCTAACACCATTTTGAGTGAGTTTAATCACACATCAAAGAGCAGTTGTGCATAAATCAATTGAGAATTATTCCTGCATCAGTATAACAGGACATATCCAATTGGTACTTGACGTGTGTAAATAAAAAACACATGATTTTCCCAAACTCTAAGTGCAATTATAGAATGAAAGAGGATACGTTACAGGATTTTCAATAGTAACCTAACAGTCTCAGGGAGCAATAATCATTAACAGATATGTATTTCATGTTTTTAGTTCACACGGTTTTCATGCAAGTTATTCTTAACATGGTATGATTCACTAACCTCTTCCTTTTAATCTTACCTTCCTCCATATTTACTCCTGTTTGTGGGTGTTTTTCTTGGTGTGTGTCTGCCTACGATATATCCATTCAACTACCAAACCATTACCACCATAGTCATAGCAATTGCGCACATCAGCAGGAGCAGAGACGCTATCAGTCTAGAACGGAGCTCGCCTCAAGAGCAGGCAGTGTACCGTTCACAAACACTTCCTCACACCTCAATTCGCAAATGAATTCAAACGCGGCGTACAGTCGTAGCGTTCCGATGAAGGTCTCACCGCAAGTTTCCGATGCGAACTCCTTGACTCCTTCCGTTGATTCTGGGTACAAGTCCTCATCGTACCAGACATTGACATCGAGTTTGTCAGGGGTGAGCCCGCATCAGACCAGTCGCGATGTAACGAGGTACGTAGGGAACGATGGTTCAGAGACCACGGTTACAAACACCACGGAGCGTAGGAAGAAGACTGTCCAGATTGAAGCTGTTCTGAACAAAGACGGATCTTACCATTATCCTGCCATTCCTATTACTCAATGGAAGAATGATTCAGGTAATAAAGCGATAGAACCATCATCATCGGCATCGCAACCTAAAGTCAACGTCCGGGTGAATCCGTATGAAGAGGTCGATAGCTTTCTTCCAAGGCCAGGCGATAATTCTAGGACTTCCTCAAACCATCAATTGCAACGTGGTGGACAGTCTACAACCATATCCTCAGGAAACTTGCGCTCGCCAACATCTGCCTTTGTACCTCTTACTGTTTCCACATCCATGGGAGAGCATCTCTATGATACCTCCATTCTCTCATCTTCCTCCTCTTCTTCTACTTCATCCATACCAACTTCTTACTATCCTCATCACCATAGAAATGATCCTAATCCTCATTACCAATCTCAACGTAACCATGGTAGCGGTTATCATCCTGGTAGCGGGTATCATCCACGTAGTAACCAATCACAACAGTCTTCCAGTAATAATTCACAAGAATACCGGTCAACCCCTAAGCATGGTTCCCCTATGCCCCCCTCCAAGGTAGTCGCTAGGTCTTTGGAAAATGAGTTCTCCTCCCATGCAGCTGAACAACACTCCCGGGAAGTTTCCAACCAAGCAAACCTTACCCCTTCCCAGAACCTCTTGAAGTCGGCATTCCGAAAAGCCGACTTCCTTCTCTCTCCATCAAGTGTACCAAGTCTTTCAAGACCCATGCCCATTCCGAACCAAAACGAGCGACCAAAAGTTAGTTTTCAGGACCAAAGAGAGAGTCAAGGGTCAAGAATTCCCACAGGTAGTAGCTTCCAACGAGACCCTATGGCTGAGGTGGAGCAACCACCAAGGTCATCCTCAGTACCTCCAACCCTCCCTTCTTATGATTGGGTCATGAACAGAATCAGGGAGCTCAGACGAGGTACTAATAATAATGATAACCAAAAGACAAGTCAGGCTCCTAAAGTATATTCTCATGACAGGGCGGGGGAGAGCAAGGATGATAGCAGTCAGAAGGGTGGCAGTAAGGTTCACTTTAGCTTAAGGAATGAGGTTATATCTGCCAGTCGGGATCCAAGGGGTCATGGGTCAAATCAAAGTAAGACCAATGTCGTCCAGCCTATCCCTCATCGTCCTGGAAGGCCACAGTTTGAAAATCTAGCATCTCTCCCTCCCAAGGGTAACACTCGTAGTAGGACGCCCCAGGATGGTGGTACCTTGTCCCGTAAGCACCAGACCCATAACTTACGTGAGATGGTTTCCAATAATGTCCCAAACAGGAGAGAGGAGATAGAGCGCTGGAATAATTACGGGTATAGCTATAACGGCAGCTCTATGCAAGAGAAGGGCCAAACAGGATCTGCTCCTGCACCACAGAGGTTCTTCCCAACCAATCCTATGCAACAAGCAGTAGACAGTGACAAGAGTCCTGTTGCACAGCATTTGCATGTTCCAGAATTCCAGTTGCCACAGCAACAGCAGCATGGCCACCAGCACCCGCAGCAGCCGACTCAAACAGAGCGCAAAGTGCGGACTTTAAACAAACAAACCCTGCATGTGGAGGCGCCTAACCCCTCTCAAAGTGTGACTCTTAACACTACCCATCCCCCACTCTCATCCATGCATGGAACCACTACCCCCTCCTCCCAACACCAAGAGGGGCGACTCTACACCCGTAGTATGAGCAACTCTGGTCTTAATGAACTCCGTGAGACTAATAATAACAACTCAACCAGTGATGATGCCTTCAGTACTCTTGATGATGCAGTCAAGATGCTTTCTCACTGGAGTAGTGAAATCCAGAAACTCAGTGCCCCTTACCAATCATCATCGATTGATGCTAACCATAACACGCATGACTCACTTGACAATAGTATCCCTTATCATCATCATCATCAACTCAACAACAACAACCAGTCAGATGACAGGATTAACCCCACTCACATTCAAACCCTCCAATCGAATGGTGGGTACCATTACACATCTCAACCATTGACCAATCACAGACCTCAAGCCACATCCACACCTCGAAAGAACTTTGATGAGGTTGATCTTCACATTGACGAACCAACAGAGGTGGACAACATACCCAGAGGTGTGGTTTCAGATAAATCTCCAAGTGAGTCAAATACTTCCTCTCTCTCTCTCTCTCTTTCTCTTGTATACTCACACTTTCTTTTTTTCTCTCTCTCTTGCTTTCTCTTTGTTATCCCCATCATGTTGTATCAGTCTAAGTCAAAGATTCTGTGTTATATGCTTCTTTCAATACTTTCATTAAAACACAGCATCATTTGACAGATAAAGAAGTTATGTCTGCATTTCTTAAAAGGGGGGTGTGAGAGTAAGAAAACAAAGAAGATAATGCCACAGAGTGGGTTTATTAAAAGTATCATTACATAATGATGAGATGAAATGAAATGCAGTGCCCAAAATTGTTTAAGATCTTTTTGGAAGTTATTATCAATGCAAATATTGCTTGTGGTATATGTTACAACAACAAAAATCTCTTATGAGCTATTGTTTTGTAAACCGAATGTCTTATATTTTTCTTCATGAAAGTGTGTATCTGTTGTTCTGTCTTAATAGATTTTATGGACAGGTCGCCGCCGGCTCCACAGACACGCCCTCCTCGCCGCACCAACTCCCAGTCAGGATACGACTCTGATACCGGTATCCAGCAGTACTACAGACCTCCTCGTAGGCGCAACCTCATTGATCCCGGAGCAGAAGTCTGGCTACAAAACCCAGGTGGACTTCCAAGGAAGGTATACAAAGATTGTTAACTGACTTTTAGTTTCTTGCTCTTCCATTCTGTATATTTTGCTTTCTCTCCCCTCTCTATTTCTGTCCCCCTCTCTCTCTCTCTTTCTCTCTGCCTTCCTTTTTTTCTACATCTTCTTCAGAATGTCTTCCTGCATTCTTTTCCTCTGTCCTTTTTAGATATATTTTTGGACTAGGTGAAAGAGAGAAATCATAACTATCATTATTGTCAAGTTTGTATTTACTTAATAACCAAAGATTATTAGATAATCATTAATTGTTTGGTGAGAGCAAGAAGAAGTTTAATTAGTATCATTCAAAATCAGTTCATTTAATGTCCATTTTTGCTCTCAACAGAAAACGCCAAGGTTTTTTTAAAATCAAAGTTTTCTAAACCTGAGCTGATCTTTTGGTATCCCTTATCTTTCTACCATCTCGTAGGAGAGTGAATTTTGGAACCGTAAGGATGGTTTGAAATCACCAGAAGGTCCTAAGGAGTATGACCTGAGCTCATCTTCAGAGAGTATCTCAGGTTCCAAGACACCCAAGTTCCCTGTTGGTCCCAGGGCCTACGCTAATATGACAAAGACATTTATTGTAAAGACTGGAGCGCCACCTCATGGTGAGATTGGAAAAGCCTTGAAGCCTGTGATGCATGCCGACTATTACTCTGGTAAAATCATAATCACTCCATCTAGTTAGTCATTTAACAAAGGAATAATTACTTTAAAACCAGAAACATTCGTGACATGAAACTTTCGTGAATTGGAGCCAAGGGCCATGTTCACGGAATAAATATTTTGCGAATTGCCGACCATCACCTTTCTTGTACAGTGTATAGTATTGTATTGTGTAGACATACACTTTCGCTGGAATTTTACTTTTGCGATTCTTGCCTCCTTGCAAAATTTGCAAAAGTATCATGCCCGTAAAACTTTCTGGTTTTACAGTAATTGATATTAAATGGCTTTGAATGGGATACAAGGATATATCACAAAGGCTGAGAACATATCTTACGTGTTGGCAGATGAGATGCTAAGCTCAAAGTGTGTGCTATATATTTTTGTTTCATTTGAAGGAAAAGCTATTCAATATCATCGTTATTATTTGGATGCCTAATCGACCCATAATTGATACAGATCTATTATTATTTTGGATGCCTATTGAGATGCAAAATCTGCGGGCCCAAGCAAACCATGAGACATTCAAACAATATTGACTCATCTTCAGGATACTTTTGAGTGAACCTCAAGATATTGAAACAATATTGAATGGTCATTATGGATACCTACATGTATTCTCAAAATCCTTCATCCAAATAATAATGAGTAACATTGAAAGATTGTATATTATTTTTTATTGCCTGGTTTCATTTTACTCTCTGATGTGTCTAAGGTACACATTTTTCATTGCAAATAATATAATCAGACTCTTTCATTGCAATAAGATATGCATGTCTGCTATATTTCTATAAGTTCTTGTGGGCATGTTTGGATGGTTTCATTTCTAACGTAAATACTTTATTTTCAATATGCTACTAAACCATTTATGATACAGATCATTCAGTATAATTCAGTATATATTCAGTATACCCCATTATCAATAAAGGATATACTAACATGAAAATTAAGAGCAAGGAACTGCCTTTTTCTCACACTCATTAGGTGGGTAAAAGAGAAATCTACATCAGTAACATACACCAGAAAAACATGCAGGACAATATTAACTTTGACTGACAGTCATTAACATCATATTTAGATTTAAAAAGAATAGCTTTGACTTCTGCAATATTATAATATATGGAATTAGTGGAGATGAAGTATATCAAAAATCAAGTACATTTCAAGAAAAATATGTGTAACTGTACTTCGGGTTATTTGCAGGTATAGAAAGTAAATTTTCATTTCAAGAGATTTTTCAATTAACCTGTATATTCATTGCCAGTCTTAACTATTGCTGCACGTTTGTTATGTTTGGCATCTTCGTAACAGTGGTCAGATTTTCTTAAATGGGTTGCTGTTTGGTGAATGGGGATTTTCTGAGTTTTCAGGGGTCATTAATAACTAATTTCTAAAATGTCATGTACAAACAAGTGCTGGCAAAACAGTTCAGGGTGAAAGATGTTTAACAAGTATATAAAATATTCAATATAGGATGGGTTTAATATTTTGGTTTTAAGTTCACCCTTTTACATGCTACACACAAGAAACAAACTTATCATGGTTTAGTTTCTGTAAGTTAGACATTTTATGTAGTTATTCTATTTTATAATTCTGATTTAGAAATATCACACCAATAACCTAAATACATCATTAACCCTTAACATATTATGTAAGAACACGAAAGATAGTAAATCATTTATATCATTTTTTCACTGACAACATTTTCCCAAGTCTCATACAGTAAAAAAAAACAAAGAAGAAAGAAGGTTTATGTATAGGGAAGAAAGGAGACGCAATAGCATTAGTTGAAGGTTAAAAGTTATTGTGTCAAAAAATTAACTTTATATTTACAGAGAAAAATTGTTTTAAAGCCTTAATAGTATTTGTAAATTACTTCCTTTAACTTATGTATCCAACTTTTCTTTGTACCTACCTATTTTTTATTGCGTAAAAGGAAGTAGACAAAAGATCAATAGGAAGCAGTTAAGGGTGAAATAGGTGATATGTCCAGAAATTGCAATCACAAGGAAGAGGTTTATTTCATTAGAGTCATGGTTACTCTCACAGATGTTACTATTTTTCATTTTATTTTTTATTTTCTATCTTTATTAAGTATGCGAACTAGAGTAAAATCATACTCTTTACAGAGTGTATCCATTTTATAAACAGAAAGAAACAAAATAACTTTGGTTGGTTGAGGAGACTGAGTGGAGTTTAGGATATTTGTAGAATATGACCTTACAAGGAAGAGAGTGGTATAGAGTCATATAAATATTTACAACTTACCTTCTTCTCAATACATACACATAAAACAAAACAAAAGAGACAAATTAGCATAATTTTGTGGGTGGACGCTTTATTTTCTTGTACCATAAATTGGTTGATGTCTAGATTATGATGTTACAAGGAAGAAGTTTCTTTAAAGACTATTAAGACATACAGTGTATATATACTAGTAAGTTATTGGTATTTTACATCAATTTCTTCACATGCCTCCACCACACAGGACCAGACCAGCCGCTCCCTCTACAGCGTACTATGCAACGCCAGGACAGCTTTGAGATCCCACCTGTTCCCAACTCCCCAGCTATTAAACGGTCCGTGCCTCCCTCTGAGGTGTACGCACCACCCCGTGCCCCAGTCCCTGTACCCATCTCTGCCCCAGTCTCTGCCCCAGTGGAGCCCACTAGGGAGCCCCAGACTATGTACTCTCAGAGGAGGGTGATTACAGTGGAGCATGGGACGGAGCCCAGCAGACAACCTACTGAGTGGTCTCCTGCTCCTCCTGCTCCTGATCATAGGTACTACACACCATCACCGGTTAGTCCTGCTCATCCGGGAGAAGTAAGTTTGTAGAAAATATTTTCAAAAATGTTTTTCATTCATTTCATTTATCTGGGATATAACCCTTTAGCACTTAGGGACTGCATGAAAAGTGTCAGCTTGCTCCCTAACGGAAAGGGTTTTGCTGTGTTTGCATCAAGGTGTTTCAATAAGAAATAAGTAAAACATAATTTTTTGTGCAGAATCAGACAGTAGCCATCACATCCCATGGGTATGGGCATGTTTGATCACATATTTTTTATATTATCATGACTATAGCATGCATAAAATGGGCGGTTTAGTGAGTAAGCTGAAGGGTAGTCTCGGGCAGTTTAGGTGCTAAAGGGTTAAAGTGCATGTATTCTAAATAATCTGACTAAAACCAACATATTCTGTACTTTTATCAGAACTATAAAATGAAAACACTTTTTAGTATAGTGACGCATTGTATTACCGGACACTATCATAATTCCGGACGCACGTATTACTGCGCACTAAAGCAATTTTGTGCGCGTAGGTCGGCGCAGTTAAATTCCACACACCAAAACATGGAACAAGATTGCTAAAATGAGGCCAAAAAATCCAAGTTTTACCTTATTTATCTCTTTTTTGATAGAAAATGGTTAAATTTTCATATTGCATACCTTTACATTAGCAATTGATATATTTTTTGATGAAAAAGTGAGCCTTGTTTGCCGAATTTCAATCTCTCGGCGTCCGCTTCGAATGTTGACGTGCGGTTATGTGGTGATTGATTCTAGTATGCAGCCGGTTTTATTTCCAATCATGACGATTGCGCAAGCGCAAGGGCGATATAGAGCTAGAGAACACGAACGTCGATAAACATTATGCATTATCCGAAGTTGATAAGTTAATTGAAGCAACTATCTTAATTTCTCAAGGCTTGGATCACACAAAAAGACAAAGTCAGATTAAGAAATAAAGGATGAAGCTAAATGGATATGTTTTATCAAACAAAAACCCAAAATAAATCCTAGATTAACAATGCCAGTCTAGTCTAGTCAATTCAAGAGCATAAAAATATGATGATCCAAAACAAATTAAAAACAACACGCAATTATAATGCTGTATCCCATAGAGGGCGCGCGTCCGGAATCATAATGTAATTTGTCAGGCGCAAAAATAATTGTTTTTCGTAGAGGGGTACGCGGCAAACGCGATACAAAAAAAACGGTTGGTAAATATCAAAGAATTTTCCCATTTTCATAAATTTGACAATATTTGGAATAACTAGTGCGAATTTTTCTTAATTTAATTTCCTCAAACTGTCCTTTTCAAAGCAGTAAAATAAAGGCGTCCGGTAATACAATACACTGCCATATACACATAAAGACTCTGAGAATTAATATACCTGCTTTACTAAGTAAATTAAAAAATGTAATAAAATCTAATGATTATCTTTCCTCTTGTTTGTATCAGGATCCCCTTAGGCAACTGGAGTACTTGGAGAGCGAGCCTTGGTTGGGACGTAAACCAATCTTACATTCTCCACCTCATCGTCCTAATGAACCAGCCGAGATACAGCCTTGGATACCACCGGTAGTTTCTACAACTATGTCTACCACAGGTCCTGTACAGGTGAGTTTCCTTTACCCCTATGTTTCTACCACTTTTTTGGTAGAGTTTCAAAGTTTGTTCTGCCTTTTGTAATTTTTTAATAAAGCCATTTAGTTTTAAACAAGTAACCTAATGACAATGGTTATTCAGTTTCATATGATTTGTCTGATTTTCAAAGTTTGTTTTGCCTTTTGTACTTTTGAATAAAGCCATATTGTAAAGCTGGCTTCCCCTTTTTTAGATCTTTTGAAATATTTTACTCCTTTTGTTTCATTGCATGATGGCAAAGCAATGACTGATAACCCCCAAACTAATATCTGATGTGTATATCCTTTGTAAATGTAGACGGTTAGCAATGGTATACCTCAGACCATGACAACCACTCAGTGGAGACAAGAGATCACTCATCAGCAGCAACCCATTGAGATCACACCTATCACTAAGGATGTTACTGAAGAGGTAGAGTCTAGGAATAGAGGAAGAAGGTAAGTTAATTCCTTCTGCTTCTAAAACTCTCAAGGCATTTTTATATATACTCTTCCCATTGCATATATGATATATGATTGGTAGAAACATTGTATGTCCAGTTTGGAGATTGCCAACAACTTATACTGGCATTACATGCTGACTCTGTAGAACTCGTGGTTAATTACGCCAAATGCTGAGATAATACCTTCTGCCTCTAAAGCTGTCCAGGCAGCCTCTAGGATACATTATCTCCCGTTCTTTTCAAATTCAATTTAAACCCTTTTTTATGAAAAGACAGATGTGAAGGAAAAAACAAACCTGCATTATGGACCTATAGCTGTGGTGTGTTGTGGCAATTGTCATTTATGGCTTTTGAAGTGATAGAAAAAGATGAAGATATTTGGTATCTCATACATAAAATTGATCATTGTGTCTTGTATCATATATTGCTTTTGGTATTTCAAAGTTTGTCAATATACAATTTTCATCTTTTCTAATGTGTCTGTATTTATATGTATACCCAAAACAGCACTATATCATTCATGTATTTCCTTAATGCTTGAAATAATGCTTTGAAGTCTTCAAAATTGAATATATATGCCACCACTATGCTTCATTGTTCCTATTTATTCACTTTTATATGTATTATTTCATTGAGAATTATTGTACATTTCACGTTTTCTTGATTTCAGCTTCACAATGTACATGTCCACTGCAGCTTTGTATAATACCCCATTCACAGTGGTGTTCGCGGGACGGCAACACCGCTATAAACCCGCTATAAATGCATTCACAGTGGAAAAGTTATCCCGGGACTGTCCCGGGATAGATTTCAAGTACCCATTCACACTGCAGCGTGTGATTTTATGACCTCTGTAACAAAATACTTGCATTTCTTTGTTTTTCTCCGTCTTTCCTTTTCTTTTCTATCATTTCTTATGTATTTCTTTGTTTTTCTCTTTCTTTCCTTTCTTTTCTTTAATTTCTTATGTATTTCTTTGTTTTTCTCCTTCTTTCCTTTTCTTTTCTATCATTTCTTTTGTATTTCCTTGTTTTCACCTTCTTTCCTTTTCTTTTCTATCAAATTGTTATTTCCTTGTTCTCTTCCTTTCTTTCTCTTCTATCAATTTCTTTGTTTTATCCTTTCTTTTTCTTTGCAAAAATTTCTTATGTATTTCCTTGTTTTATCTTCCTTTCTTTTTTCTTCTATCAATTTATTATGTATTTCTTTGTTTTTATCCTTCTTTCTTTTTCTTTGCAATCATTTCTTATGTATTTCCATGTTTTCACCTTCTTTCCTTTTCTTTTCTATTTATTTCTTATGTATTTCCTTGTTCTATATTCCTTTCTTTTCTCTTCTATCAATTTCTCATGTGTTTCTTTGTTTTTATCCTCCCTGATTCTTTTCTATCATTTCTTATGTTTTTCTTTGTTTGTCTCCTTCCATGTTCTTTTTCATTATTTCCTATGTATTTCTTTGTTTTCTCCATCTTTCCTTTTTTAAAATAATTTCTTATGTATTTCTTTGTTTTCCACTTCTTTTCTTTTTCTTTTCTATCATTTCTTATGTATTTCTGTGTTTTATCCCGGTCCTGTAGCGGAGTGCCTTCACACTGAACGCACTCCGCGACAGTCGCGGGACTGTCCCGGTGCTGTTACTATGGTTTGAGCGCGATAGTTTATCGCGGTGTTATAGCGGAGCGAGGTTATCCCGGGATAGTTTATAGCGGGTCCGAGCATTCACACTGAAGGCAACACCGCTACAGTCGCGGGACAGTCCCGCGACTGTAGCGGTGTTTGAGGCCACTGTGAATGGGGTATAAGACAGTAATGTGGCCCATATTCTGAACTGCTGTTATAGAAATAAACTTGAGTTCAGGATCGATGAACAATGAGAATCCACAATTTCATTGTGATCTTATTGTCCAATTAAACCTGAAGTTTATTTCTAGATCAGCAGTTCAGAAGATGGACATTTTTGTTAATGTTTGTGGCTTTAGAACAGATACATATGTTCTAACTTTGCTATCTGGCCTCTCTTTTAGGAATCTATTTTTAGAATTCCTCGTGGAAATCGCCATAAGATAGGCATTGTAAATGTATTGTATTTTGTATATTTATTGGTTCTTGAGATATCATGATTATCTCGGGCCTAAATTTAATTGGGTAAACAAAGTTTTAAAACAGTTGATAATAGTGCCAATGTCCTCACTGTTCTGCTAACAACCCACTTCATGAATGAAAGAAATGTGTTTTCATTACACCCCTAATCTTAAAAGTCATATCCCATCAAAAAGCCACATATTTTACTTGAAATAACGTCACATTCATTGGCATAGTAAGATCATTTTTGATAAGGGTAAACATACCAAGTTGAAAACATTCAAAAAAGGAAAAAAAAAGTCCTCAAATTTCAATTTTGCCAAGAGTTTTTCTTAAAAAAACATAATACAAAAAAACAAAACAAAAACACAAGCATATCTAAAGCTGCTAAAGGAAATTATTAATAGGGGTGCCCCCCTCCCCATTTTCATGTTTATAGAAGTATGATATTTCATCTGCTTAAATATTTCCATCTATCCTCAGTCCTCTTCCTCCTGTAAATCTTGTTGAAGATGTGACCGAGCCGCCTACATGTATCGAGTCTCCGTAGGTCATCTTATAGAATTGAGCGTGATCCTTTCTGTGCCACCCTCGTTCTTTTCCTAACCCAATCCCCTACCCTGCTGCCCCTCTTCTAATCCTCCTTTGCGGTTGGTAACACAATTGCATTTTAGCTATGTTGGTGGAGATCAAGGCCCAGAGCTGTCTCAATCGATCGCAAGTCAAATCCCCCTATCTCGGATATACATAGTTGCACATCAACCTCATATAGATTTGTGATTATTAATAAAAAAGCAGACCCAAGGCATACCCCCTTCAAACTTAACTCATCCTCAACCCCTTATCTCTATACTCCACCCCACTCCTTTCCAAGTCTGCAACCTGTTTTATTTTTTGCAGTGTTCGCCGTGCTAACCCCTCTATTCTTCTTTCACTAATCAAACAGTGAAATTATGAAACGTTTTTGTTATGAAAAGATAGAATACTTGTTCACAAAATGTACAATAGATGACAAAAATCTGGAAAGGTTGTAAAACAAAGTAAATACACTTTTCCTATTTCTGTAAATTCAAATGACACATTTAAGTAAAATGAATATTGGAAAAAAAAAATTGTTCTTTCAAATAATGTTGAGCTGCTGTAGTCAGCGATTGCATAGAATTATGTGGATGTTTTGCTGTGTTTTTAAACATTTTTATGGTATTTAAACTGTCAATGTTTCGTTGGTGTTGTGTCTTAGCCATTCCTTCAACTCAATCTTCTCGTTCTAATTATTTGCTTTTACAAAATAAGTGGGAGCCTCAATATTAATATGCAGGTTTAATGTTGAAGCAATTACTTCACAGAACAAAATACTTCAAGCTGGATAATACAATCAGTCCTGATTCAAATAATAAAAAGATTTTTTCATCAGTGACTACCATGATATATTTTTAGTAATTATAAATGAAATTATATTATTCAGATTATGCTTATAATGGTTATTTTTTGTTAAAATAAAATATACGTCCGTACGTTCGTATGTCCGTACGTCCGTATGTCCGTCCGTCCGTCGCATCTGTTCGTTATCGCGATATCTCAAGAACCATTTGAGATATCAACTTCAAACTTGTGGATAGTAAGTATCACCATAGGAAGATGATCTGATTAGATTTTGGTGTATGTAGGTCAAAGGTCAAGGGTCACAGAGGTCAAAATGTGAAACTTCATGTATTGAGTTTGTTATTATCGCGATATCTCAAGAACTATTTGAGATATCGACTTCAAACTTATGGATAGTAAGTATCACCATAGGAAGATGATCTGATTAGATTTTGGTGTATGTAGGTCAAAGGTCAAGGGTCACAGATGTCAAAATGTGAAACTTCATGTATTGAGTTTGTTATCGCGATATCTCAAGAAGCATTTAAGATATCAACTTCAAACTTGGGGGTAGTATGTTTCACCAAAGGAAGATGATCTGATTAGATTTTATAATAATAATAATAAGAATAACATCGTTTTATTTACCCAGGGTAGCCACTTCAGTTCTGACAACTGTTCTCCCAGCGGGCCCTGCATGATGTTATTATTACCCCCAAGCTCCTTGTTAAAAAGGCAACTTTAGGTACCATTTTTGTAAGTCTTTGGTATGACTCGGCCGGGTTTCGAACTCACGACCTCCCGTTCATGAAAGCAAGAAAGGCTACCTTTTTATGGGCGCTCTAACCGATTGTGCTATCATGTGAGGTTTTTAGAGTATGTAGGTCAAAGGTCAAGTGCCAAAAGGGTCAAAGTGTATAATTTCATGTATTGAGTTCGTTATGGCCATATCTCTAGAACCAGTTGAGATATGAGCTTCAAACTTAGGGGTAGTATGTATCACCATAGGAAGATGGTCTAATTAGATTATGGATTGTGTAGGTCAAAGGTCAAGGGTCACAGAGGTAAAAATTTTGGAGGGAAAGAAGAAAAAGGGAAAATGTGCCATATATTTCTGGTCTGGCAATGGCGGAGGCATATATTTTGACCGCGCACGGTCGAGGATTCATCTTGTTTTATACTGTTAGAAGAGCTTTTGAAATGATCAGGTTATATATCTATCATATTCATATTTTACAAATGATTGTGCATCTGTTATATAGAGGCACTTTGTTTGCATTTAGATTGCTTTTTGGTAACATATATCACATTGTACCAAACATTTATTGTATCTTATTTATTTTATAAAATGAGTTTCCATTTACATATTACAGCTTGCCCATTCTTGATGATGTCATTTTACAAATGTACAGTAGTGTGGTACTTGTCCATTTAAATCCTTTACACTTTAAAGTCCTTTAATTCAATTCAATTCATTACAATTCTTTATGAATAAACAAATTAATGCCTGTCCTGATGCTTGTTGCTTCTACTGATGATATTTTCTTCAATGTGACTTTCCAGGATTCATGAAGCAAAATTCACTCCTCGCTATTGTCGGGAGGTCAATGCAGCACCTCCACCCTCAGAGGCACCCCTCCCCCACGTTGCCACCCCGCCCCAACCAAGGGTGATACATTACCAGGAGCAGAGGCCCCTCCCTACAGCAGCCGAGCCCCCCATCACAGAGGTGCGTCTTCATGGTGTGGAGCTAGGTCCCATTCAGGTGGTCCCTATAGAGGCTCAGGTCATCGTTGACAAGACACAGTACCCTACAAGAGATACCAACCAACAAGGTAGGACATTGATTGGTTTGATATATTGAAAGTTGAATTTTCTCAAAGCCCTATATGATGAGTACAGTAACAACCAGTACCGGCCGCACAGAAACGTTGTTAGCGCTAACAGAGCACTAACAATAGGCCCAGTCATATCTTTCAGATGGTGATGTCAAAGATAGATCCCAGATGTAAATAATGTGTTTGTGCGACATTACCGGTTGTAACAGGGACTCTGTTAGCGCTAACAACTTTTCTGTGCGGCCTGTACAGTGTATGTAGACAATAGTTTAAGACGGTTTAATAAAAAATGTACGTATTTCCCCTACCATCTGCAAAATTCAAGAGAGAGTACTTGAGAAATTGTAATAAATGCTCTGACGACAGTAAAACAAATAGTTTAGCTAACGGATGTGAAGGTGGAGAATGTATTATTTTTATCTTTCCCCTCAAAAGAGTATATTCTAAGCATTCATTTTGAGTAACATTTTACATAACATGTTGATGCACATTGCTGATAAATAGACGCTGTTAAATATTTATAATTTCTCGTACATCTTCTTCTAGTAAGAATGAAAATGAAAGCCTATTGACAAAAAGTCGTTAGCATGTTGTTTTAAAACCATGAAGAGTTAAACTAAACTCTCTGCTATCAAAATCTTTCCTTACAAAGGCTTGCCAGGATCTAGTCAAGCACCAGTTACAAATCAACAGTACCATACTCAGCCACAACCCCAACAAGGGAACGTAACACCCCCTCCTTCATATGGTTCAGTCCTTGCCAGGCCTCCTTCACCAACGTTCGGTGTTGTGAAAGGCTCCGCCCCTCAAGTCTCTCATGGCGTTGTGCAGGGCTCACCCTCTCCTGTGTCTTACGGCTCTTACGGCTCAGTCCCGCCCGCCTCAGCACCTTCGTCTTACTCTACAGTGCAGCAGGCCACACCCCCGCTCTCGTATGGAACGGTCCAGACTACTCCACAGCGGGCAGTGATGACAAGCCCAGGCCAGGAATCTACCATTATTCAAAAGAGGGTGGAGGTGAAGGAGATCACTCAGACAGAGAGTGTGCCTGTGTTGCATACCACTCCACAGCCACAGCAGCAACAGCCACATCAACAACAACCACAGCAGCAGCAACAGGAGCCACTCCTGCAACAAAACCAACAACAGGTACAACAAGACGCCCCACAGAGCGAGCAACCACCGGTGTCTCAAGACCAGCCATCGCTATCAGCCAACGAGCGCCTGCTGAACCAGCCTAAGCCAGCGGTGCAGTATCCAACGTTCAGTGACAGACATCGTAAAGCGGCCAAGGGTCCTGTGGATGACTCTCTTCCTAATGGTGGTGCAGGATACAGGACCATCTATGACAACAAGAGACAGAGGTCATCACTTGGCAAGTAAGTCACTCTTTCATTTAATTTCCTTTTTTATATGATACATAATCAATGGTCTTCTTTTATGAGGGTGTGCCTTCAAAAATGACTGTACATTAAATAATTGTACCTGTGAATCCAATTTTTTTCTTCAAATTTTGATATCTTTTCAATTTAGCTAATCTATTCAGATCTAGAAGGAAATGTTGATGACTTTAATATTAGATATATGTAGCCTATACATATTTTCATTTTATAATTGGATTGAAAATTATATTTTGACTTACGAACGTTTTATAATATAGCACCTTTTCTGCGAGTACATACAAAGCACTTTAAAATACTGAAAGTGTTTGATGACTGACTGACTAGTGACTATTATGACATAAAGTGTCTGATGAGATTACTTTTACGAGACTACATCGACTCAGTTATCATTATTTGTGTGTAGGCCTACCTTTCTTTCTGGAGGCTAAAGAGGGCAGCATTTCTTCTGTGGCAAGGTACACATTTACATTTTGACAAATGTTGAGCTTTGTCTTATATTTAGTGGATTAAGAATAATTTCTTCATTTGTACCCTTGTTCACTGTCCTTTTTTTTGTGGCTGACTTGTGGAATAACTCAACATATATCTATATGTGTACATCAAAGTGAAATAAGACATTTGTTGAAAGGAGATGTGATTTGTTTGTTTATTCGCTCCATAAATTTGAGAGAACATTAAACTATTTTCTTCAAATATAGAATGTGATGCCATATGTGTAAATCAAGCCTAGTGGATTGACAGTATATGCTGTTATTGATGAATATGATACTGGCCACAAATTAAGTTATGCATTCAATCAGGCCTCTCCATCCATATTAATATTAATCCAAGTTATACCAACATACATACTAACACAAATATTAACACTACAATTAATCACCTTCGACTCTGGCCTCAAAACCAGGCCCAACGTTCAAATCATCTCGACCAACACTTGACATTTAGGGGTTGAATTTTAGATTTTCTGTGCTCACTCTCCGTCACACGCTCTGAGTCAATATTTGAGATTTGTTGCTCTTTTAATGAGTAGTGTGTCTTCAATGATTAACCTTATACTTGTAGCAGGAGTTAGAGTTATTTATGGTATCTTTCAAGCAGATTTTGTTTGAATTATGTAATACACTCTCTATAGTGTCATGATCTATCAAGGGGAGAGAATGTATCTTTTGAGGGCAAGAAGGTTACTCTATGTACAGTGACTGTAGTAATGCCCTTATGTTTCTCAGTACAGAGGATACAGGATACAATGCCCTTCTGATATGAAATGTTCCTCATAATAATCTAGATTCCAAGCTGCATTGGCAAATGTAGGATAATGATTACCATGGGACAATGTATGCTTATATTGAACCCACAACTTCACTGGCATCTTCAGTCAATTGCTAAGACCATTAGATTGTGTCGCCAATATGTTTTTATTTGCTTGTATCCAATATTTTAATTCTAATACCAATAGCTGATATTATGTCACTTGACTTTTCTTCTTTTCTCTTCTTCTATTTTTTCTTTAACTGTTTAATGCCGTAGTCCTTTTCATTTACCAATGATTTTCACTAGCCCTGCCTCCCCCTAATCAATCGCTTGCTCTTTCCAAAGTAGGACATCAGGTCAATTGTTATGGTGTATAAGTAAAGTCCAAATATATAGTAAACTAATGATGGGTGAGGTATTTTGATTTTATTTGAGAATACGGCTTCTTTGTTTATATTACCATATAATGTTGATCCTTAACCATGCTACGATATAATGTTAATTAGAAGCTCTAAAAAATAATGGTGAAAATGGTGAAACCCCAGGATTATGCAAACTGACAATACAAAATACCTTGAGTATGACAATAATGAAACAATTCAAGAAACCTTTGAGTATTTTTGTCAGTGAGATATGTCACAAATTTCTCAGTTTTGTTGTTGGTGATTTATATCGAATGACAGGACGACCATTGTGGATATATAAATGATGTTGGAATGCATGTTAACTTTAATGAGCTCTAAGCCCTGAATAATGTGAAAATGACCATTAAATCGCAGGATCAATGTGAACATGAACAGATAACTAGCCCCAATCATGCCCTAGAATTGTAAATACACCCATTCTTGAGTTTTCGATGCAGGTTTAAATTTTAACATGAACAGAAAATAGCCTAAATTGAACCCTGAATAATTTGAACATGACTGTTGAATCCAAGGATCAAATGTGAACATGAAAAGAGGATTATTCCCGATTGAGCCCTGAATAATGTGAACATGACCCTTAAATCCTAGGATATAATGTGAACATGAACACAGAACTAGCCCCCATATACTTGTCAAGTGCAGATATATCACCATCCACTATGAGAGGGTTTTAATTGAATTGGTGAAAGCCCTGATTTGAGTCAGGAGTCTAATACCCTTTTCAGACTGTTATTTCTTAACCCCGTACTATCCTTAACCCCATACTATCCTTAACCCCGTACTATCTTTTTTTGCTTTCAGACTGTGTTTCTTAACCCCATACTATTTGCTTAGCCGGGGTTAAGAAATTCAATGCTTTTCACACTGGGTATTCCTTAACCCCATACTATTTGCTGGATCATGAATATCAATGATTTCACTCTCTTTCTTTATGTTCTTCATTGTTTTTATGTCTTTCCTTATGTTATTCTATGTTTTCTATCTTTCCTTTTGTTATTCATTGTTTTTATCTATTCCCTATGTTATTCCTTGTTTTTTTTTTTCCTTATGTTTTTCCTTGTTTTTTCACTTTTTCCTTATGTTATTCATTGTTTTTCTTTTTTACCTTATTAAGTTATTCATTGTTTTTTTTTTCTTTTTCTTTATGTTATTCATTGTTTTTCTCTTTTTCCTTATGTTATTCATTGTTTTTCCATTTTTCCTTATGTTATTCATTGTTTTTTTTCTCTTTTTCCTTATGTTATTCATTTTTTTCTCTATATTTGTGTTATCAAGTTTACGAATAATTATGCATATTCATGACCATGCTCATTTTCATTGATTGGCTAATGCTTAGCCCCGCTTTTCCTTAGCACGGTTTGGTTTCAGACTGCAAATCTTAGCACCGCAATTGCCCGGCTAACTCCGCAATTACCCGGCTAACCCTGCTTTTTAGCAGGGCCAGATAGTACCGTACTATTTACCGTGCTAGCCTACTTTGGTAAAACGCAGTCTGAAACCGAAGCGTGCTAAGCTTAACCCCAGGAAATAGGTGGTACTAAGGCCCCCCCTTAGCCCTACCTATTTCCTGGGGTTAAGGATTTTAACTGCAGTCTGAAAAGCATATTAGCTGATAAATCAACCTGTATGCAGATACATGAAATCGTGCCTTGTTTCATGTCCGAGCATATATTGCTTGAAAGGTCACCGTCTATCTTCAATGACCAGGTCGGACATTGTCTTTATTTGGTCGTATCGCTTCCAAATTATAAGAAATATAACTCAAATGCGGCACTCATTAATCTCTCAACACAATATTATCAGCAACACTTCACTTTGAAAATAATCCTTTTCTAATTTATATTCAGTTCTGGAAGTACATTAGGTATTGGGAAGAAACTCAGTAATTGTTGAAATATTCCCATATTTTCCACTCTAAAAGATTTATATACCTATAATTTTGTTGTTTGGGCCACAATTCCAATTAATTTTATATTTAAAAAAAACATCAAATTAAGGCTATCAATCAAGTACAGTCTTCCATCATTATTTGAGGAAACATCACAGCAGTTTTGAAAACAGTCTTCAGCTATTCATCAATTGAATTCAACAAAATCTGATGTAAAGTTTTGGGACTTGTAAGTTATATTTGATTGTGTATCGATGTATGTGAATTTCATAATGGATAAGCCAATTTATCCTAAGTTTGCCAAAAAAATCACAATCTATATGTACATTCATGTATTTAGTATGTGTTGCTTGACAACAAAACATGTTTCTGGCATTCTTTGATTTGAAGCCCAACTCCTTTCAGCTTTTTAATAATTATAAATGATTTCTGTGCCGCACCTGTGCCATGAAACTCAGAAATAATTGCTATTAATGATTATCAAGACGCGTGATTAGTAGTTTTTACTCTTGGTTTCAAAATTAACTCCATCATTTAAACCTCTGCGTTAGAATATATCACTTTCATTATCATAAATGATCACAATCCATACATTCTACATTTAAATTTCTGCATTGGAATAGATATATATTCTATTTATCATTTTTATCATCCTAAATATTATCCTCGTCCAGACATATATGTTCATATTTCTTTTCTCTCGACCGCTTAGAGGCAATTCTGCAATTTTGCGGTATACAAAATTATTATTATTATTATACATGTATACTATTACTAGTGGCAAGATTTTTCTCCCAGTGCAAGGAATACATAATAATTGCTTTTACTTCTTTCTTTTACATGTGTTTTGACATGTAATAAGAATTCATTTTCAACAATATTTGACATGAAGATATCAAATGGATGACTAATATTTGTTTCTCTCTCTTTATATTTATTGATATTTATGTACTTCACATTTGACCAGAAATGAATATGCCCTCAAAAAATGGAATATTCTCTTTTTTTCAAGAAAATCTTTGAGTCACTTGTATTTCATCTCTGAATTATGATGGATTTGTAATCACGATAAGTCAGAATATGACCTTGCAAAAAATTTACAGCACATGATTAACATTTCCTGGACATCCAATGAAGTAAGTCAAGTAAACCAACCAAAGAATCAAATGACATCTGTCAAAAGAAAATTAGCTCTAATGATAGGAAAGTTGTTAGCATCCCATTAGCGAGACATGCAGAGGAAATGGTTGTGCAATATAGATAGAGATTTCTGATGAGGAATTTTGAGGAGTGATATTTCTATCGCGAGGTTAAGCGTATGGTTAGGAAGTAGTCCGTTGAGTTGCACATTTCAGTCAAGTGTAAGATTTGTCAGCCCATCGTCATAGTGATTAGAAGGATTAGTACAAATCTGATTGATGATGTCACAAATTACAGTGTTTTTTCATCGAGATATCTTTGTAGAATTTGTCAAGTAAGTGACTAAGTGATGTTTTGGTTCGGATTTTCATCATTTTTTTTTCTATTACCTTTTTGAAAAACAATTTCATGAATATAAGAGTAATTACAGCAAACCATGACAAGGAATTGGTCAAGTAAATTGTTGTGATATCTAAGACATAGAGGATATGCCTTAAAATCAGGAGTCCTGGGTTCAACACTAGGTACAAGCACTTTTAGAAAACACTTATTCTCCAATTATAGAGTCCCTATGATACGAATCAAAGATTTATCTCCCTATGATAGGAAGCAAATTTGATGCAAGGGCAATAAACTCAATCTAAATCGTTCTATGTTTCCCTTTGTAACAGATTTATAGGAATTATTCCAAGGATTTGATATGCAAAGTTAACCAGAATGATCTACTAGTATATGTCTGCATGTAGTCTTGTATTGCAGACACATTTCTCCCGAACTGCTCCATAACTGTTCCTCCCTTGTGAAGCCTTTTCCCCCAAGGGTAAGTCCAATCTTTTTTGCAACTGTGTCCCAAGAGTTCAGAACCTTTACCCAAAACATAAAAAATAATTGAGATGAATCATTTCACAATTCATTTGTGGTAAGTTATTTGTTGTTAACGCTTGGGACAAAGTTGCAAAATAGCCCAGACTTCTTCCCAAAATAAAGATTACATCTGACAATGGCCTGTGTTATTAGACTAGAAAACAGCTGTATGCAGCCTTTATAGACACAGAGATGTTCTGTATGACAGATCACAATATAACTCTAATTAATCCCCTCAGCAGTCTGAATACTAGAAACCTATTTTTTATGACATTTGATCAAATTTACAATTTCCTGTTTGGCGTTTGATATGAAATGAACCAGAGCAGATGCATTGCGGTCTTGTTTGGAATTGATGACCTTTGTGAGGATTGAGTCTATCCATAATTCAGTTTAGCTTAGAAAACAAGTGGTTCAGTGCAGTAAATGAATTAGTTGGTCATTGACCAACTTGGAAATTGCCAACGGTTGAAATTGCAGCCAGGGACTTTAGGAAATCAACCTTTGTTATTCCCCCATTCATTCTCTAAATGATTCCATATTCATTTGCTGAAGAACGAGAAGACTTTTAGAAGGAAGTAGAAATTGACTTAGTTCATGTATTTATAATGGTAACTATTATAATAATAATGATGCTGAATAAATATGCTATTCCGATGTAATAAAAAGAGAACATACCTTTCTAATATATTTCAAAATAATCAACTTAAATGAAGTTTTTGAGCTTAAATATCTATATAATAAAACATATTCTCCATTAATTCACCATCCATTTGGAATCATAGAGAAGTTCATGCTCATAACATATGATAATTGCTATTGTAATGATGATCATAATTAGCTTGTTTCTATAAAGTGAATTGAGTGGGATAATACAGTGACAATAAATTTGTTCCTAATTTTCATCCTGAATGATTATGAACAGTGGATCGAGGTGACACAGATGTAAAAATTACTAGAGCAACAATGCCCAAAAGTTTATTTCAATATTCAACTACTTTTACGTTCAGTTGTGAAATTGTGATCCTCCTACAGCTAAACTCTTTTTGAACTGAAAGAGGTTTGGCCGGATATATCAGGAATCCTTGCATACCATTAGCAGAATTAAATACAATAGTGAGAATCCCGTCTCTAGTTTCCATGTGGTTCAAAACGCCCCCAAATCCCAACAAAACTTTGTAACAAATACTTGTTTGTAAACCACACTGTGTTAAGCCTGACTGAATAACATTGACTTTTAATGTCATTGCACTACTTTTCTCTTGGGCTAACAAACAAAAGACGAATTAAACAACTTTTGATTCACATCTCTATGCCAAATTGAGAACTTCTGCTATAATAGTGGTTGTTTTCTGAGGTTTGGGTTGAAATTGGATAGCAAGAGAAATTCTAAATAATCCCATTAGGCATTTTAAATAACGCTTTGCTTCTTGTTACTGTATATTTGACCTAGGGTCTCTGAGGTGAAATGAATAATAATTTGCATTCAGCTAAAACACATAAAATTAACTTTTTAAAAATTACCGGACATTTGTTTTTGGTTAAATAGTTTGAAGAACTAAATGCTTTCCCTCGACACACAGCACTTAACTTCAAGTACAGACCCAGGTATTTGATATATCTCTATGATTAGACATAATGGCCCATATTCTACTATGAAGACTGAGTTTGTATGCGTCGAAAGTTCATACATTCTATTGTGCGATACACATCAGACAAAAGGATCGCACAACCGGGCACAATATAGCTTGTACAAACTTGCGACGCATACAAACTCAGTATTCATAGCAGAATGTGGGCCTAACAGTTTACTTCTTCAAACTCCTTATCCAGTATGCCCTTTAGCCCTTTGGTATTGTCTATTCACAGGGTTCACAGCCCAAAAGGCATAAATGTACATGTAGATCATTTGGCATTCCATGTGTTATATTAAGGTTTATCTTCCTGTGTCAGATGTATGAAATTTATGAATGTCCTGTCATGTCCAACGAAGACTATTGGTGACTAGATTAATACTTTTTTACTTGATAATCCAAGAATAGTTCATTTATACCGGACATTTACATTACTTCAATTTCTTAGTGGGTTAATGAAACAGTACCCCTCCCCCTCCCCACCTGTGACCACCTTAATCAGTTATCCCATTGATTGGCTTTCTATAGATCCTGTTTCACAAACAACTATTCTTAACTAATTGAGGTGTCTCTTCACAGCTTCTTAATCCAGGATTAAGTTATTATCCAGCTTAGGGATTATATCAATGGGTTTAATTGGCAGGACTAGCTAATCCAATTTCAATTAAGTTCATGTTTTTTCCCCTGTTTCCTCACAGCTTCTGGTCCCTCCTTTGATTTTAGCTTTTGAGAGATGAGAGAAGTTCATTAGGGTTGACTCCATGTCTAAGTTGACTTCTTGGGGGACTGCCTTTAAATTTTAATGGAAGTTTTTGAGGCCAGATTTATATGCCTCTGCCCAATAGTTTGAAGGATCTTCCCCTGACCAATCTGTCTCATTTTAAAGTGTTATCCACTCATAGAAGAGGCAGAATTTTGCATAATGTATTTCAGGCTGTACCTGCATAATATATGCTATCTCTGAAAATAACAGGTTTCTGGTTCAAACTATTTGACTTGATGCATAACGTTGGTCTATTTAAATTTATTCATCTAAAAAAATATGAAATATGTATGGTTTTGAACATCTTAACTTGTTGCACAACTTTGTTTTCAAGTAAAGGGATTCACTTAAAAATATGAAATATATATACTTAGTATATTCATGAATATACAAAATAAAAACATTCGAACCACCTTCATGCCATATTCCTAATCCTTTTTTAATCTTAGTTCATTATTCAAGTCTTTAAAATTTAGCCTAGCTTCTGCTTCCGTTCTTGTTCAATATACTTCCTTCATTTCTTTCAATGAAACCACAGCTTAGAAACCATCTCTCTGACTTTTCATATTAAGGATATGCTTTTCTTTTATGAATGATCCTCCATGGTTCTTAATCTCTTTAGTCCATTGTCATAAGATTAAAATTCTAATCCCCTACTATTACTTCACTTGTTACAAGACCAAGTTCTATTCCATAAGACAAAGGTTTCCTGGTTTCTTTTGTAACCAGTTAGAGCCTCATGGGTCTGTGTCTTTCAAACTGAAAGCTCTTTTATATCTTGTGAATAGATGTGTGAAGTATCGACTTGTGAAGAGTTGTACATTAAAGGGGATAGACTGATCAAAATGCCTTGTATTTATGCTTTTCTAGATTATGAGCAAACTATGTTATATTATGCTGCAAAACAAATATATATCTACATCCAATCTAATCAAAACTTTCAAAACAAGTTACTAAAGTTCAAAGTCTTAGACCATTACAAATATGGAAATGTCAAGTTCCTATATACTAGTAGTCCAATATATGAAGGTTAGGATAATAAGGATTATTGAAAGTACTTCTTATTGATACATATCAAATCCAGTTTCTCTTTACATATTTTTTCCTTTTTCAGAACACTAGATTAGATTTAAACCAAGATTGAAATAACACAAATTGGCTTTACTTCAAGATGTTTCATCTTGTGAAAGTTATGACATCATGTACACTATAAGATTCATACTGCTTTGATGAGATATATTATTTGTCTGTAATTTGATAATGCCAATGATGACTCTTGGCTTCAATCAAATCACCTGTCACATATAATTTTTGAACTCTTTGATAAAATGATATTTAATGACTGTAACTCCTGAGATTACCTGTATTGCTCATTGGAGAGCATTGACATTTGACATTACCTCAATGTAAAAATCCCTTCAATAAATGCGTAATATGATTTGTATGACATAGCTTGTGTCAGGTATAATGATTGGGAGATAGAAAAATAATTAATCATTGATCTTTCGGGATACAGGTTAAATTTTGTTACTTTGATGGCGATAAGTGTCCTGAAGGTTTCTTTACTGTAGTTACTATGATACAATGTAAGAAATATCTCAGTTCTAATAGATGGTAGGTCTTTGCTAAATCTTTGCTAAATTTATTTTCACTTTTAAATCAGATGTTAAAATTGCATCTTGTAAAGTTCAGACATCTATGGGGAGGGGGGGGGGGTTACTGATAATACAACACAGGTAGTACACCATCCAATTTCAATATAACACCTTAAAAATCAAAAAATCAATTTAAGTCTCTTCTTAAACTGAACATTCTCAATGGATTAAATATAGAGCATTGTGCCTCAAGATTCTTACTTTTCCTCATCCCCCTTTTACCCTCTCCAGAACACACTTTCTATTTTGTCAGCTCTTTATAAAGCGAAGGGTGGTAGAATATTGATCTTGTCTTCCGGAAGTTTCATCTTTTCTTCATCTTCAAACCACAATAAGAGGGGGTAATGTGCTTGAGTCATGAGGCCTTATCAAGGTATAATTATGCAGGTACATAATGTACATGTTATGCCATGTTGAACTTTCTATGATGCTTGCAGAGAAAGTTTCTTGGTACAAACTAATTATTTAATGAAACATCATGTCTTCTTGGCAACAAGTCTATATTAGGATTTGTGCTAAACTAATCTGAGGTTGACGTAATATACAGTTACTGATGATACACAGTCAACCCATGCCTCAGTCAAACTTGCATAAAAGTTCACCTAAGTCGAGGGTCTTTTCAATTTGTTGTCTCTTTATATTTTATTGTTTTTAACCCTTCATAAGTTAAATCTTTGTTAAGTCAAAGCTATTTCTTCAGTCCCAACAGAATCGACTAAGACAAGGTTGACTTTATTGAATGTTGAGACCCTGCTCAGCACTGCTTCATACACTTAACATGACTATATCATAGCACTCTTCTGATTTTCAGTGCTGCATTATGGCACATAATTTTTATAAAGACTGGGATTGCCACAAAAAGAAGTTTTTCAATTACAAGCAGTTGGCAGTAAGCCTGTCTCTGGCTCAAGAATGAAACTGGCTTGGTTCGTCTCTGTTGGTGTACATTAATCTATGTGGAGCTGCATAGAAACCCCTTAATTAGTCTTGAGCAAAGACTAGAGGTCAATCCCCCTCCCTATTCTTGATCCAAGTATTACACAATAAGGTTGCCCCCTCTTCACATACAATACCCTCAGTCATCCATTGAATGTCATCTTTCTACCTCATTGAATCGTGTCTGGATGCTCATTATGTTCTTCATGTCCCTGTTCCATAAAGAGGGTCTGATTAGTCCAGTGAACAATGACCAAGCCCCCATTATTGGCCTTGTTTGACCCCCTCTCGGCTCCCCATTAATTCTTGAATTGCGCCTGTATTACCCCTTTAATGTTCCTACCTATGTTTTACTATGAGTTTCATATACAACATTGTTGTTGCTCATTATGTTCCTTTTGTCCCTGTTCCATAAAGAGGGTTTGATTAGACCAGTGAACAATGACCAAGCCCCCATTATTGGCCCTGTTTGACCTCCTCCTATAGCCCCATTGATTCTTGAATCGCACCTGTATTACCCCTCTATATTTCCTACCTATAATATAGGGGAGACCGGGGACAATTGTAACAGAGGCTCCCATTCCTAGCAGAAACACGCTAAAAACTTAACCTGTGTACAGAGCATGTACATTTCATCGCTCCACATGCTGTTTGAGTGTAAACAGTTTTAACAGTTATTTGAACTTTTTACAGCAAAAAAAAAAAAAAATTTTGAGCAGGAAAGTAATATCTCACACTACCCAATGGTTTTTTCAGGACAAATATGTGGTTGAGCTATGGCTGTCATTTTTTATTTATTTAGAAATTATATTCTTATGCCTGTATTTTGCTAAAGTTTCAACGATGAATACCTGAGCTAAGATAATAATAAGCAATAGTAACAATGCCGTTAAGTAAGTACTTTTTCCCCGTACCTAGCCCCGGGACAAATCAGCGCGCTGCCATCGCCGTACAGAGCACGTAAACTTCTGCAATAATCCCATGCCATGCATGTAACAAGTGGAAAATATAATGTAACTTGAGTCAAGCATTGTCATGTTTTATTATAATTAGCTTATGTGGTTAATGTTGTTTGAATCTTGGATCTGTCAAGTGCATAGCTTTGATAAAGAAAAACAAAATGTTATAATATCATGTGTTACAATTGCCCCATCCGTGTGTTACAATTGCCCCGAGTGCAGAAGCAATTGTAACACTCGACCTCTTGTTTTTAAATGATAGTGGCTTCAAAATAAATAGTATTACTTAACCCAAACCTATTCATATGTCGAGCTAAGATATCCAAATTTCGTTTTACTTAGTTTAGCTATAACAAAGTTGATAAGTCATTTGGAAAAAAGTGTTACAATTGTCCCCCGTCTCCCCTACTAGCAAGCTTCATACATGACATTGTAGGCCAAGGGATATCTCTAATTGATGTATTGTATGTTCATAGTTGTCGTTAATATAATGTTGTTATATAGAGAGCCATATCAGAGAAGAACTATTTTGCATTAAATTAAGCAATGAATATATTGTGGGGAAAAATGAAGATAAGTTAGGTCAACAACTTCCAATATTTCTGACCAAGCAATAAAAAAAGAAACCTCACATTTTCAAATTTGCTGGTAATGCCTTTACAGTGACGCTAATTAAAGAATAACTATTTCATTAGGAGTTGAGCTAAACCTTAATTTCCAGAATGAATGCAACTCTACACCTAATTCATTGTGAGGACAGACTCTATTCATAACAACACAAGAAACTACAATTTCTTATGGATCCATACTTTCTTTTAGTTAAAGAATATGTTATCTTGGCAGTCGAAATGTCTTCAGATGTATTGTTTGAGAGTAAAAGAAAACATCACTATCAAACTGCCAGAAGTATGATTGATGTTCGGTCCATTATTAAACAGTCAAGGTCATGTGAAATAAGAGCTAAGCATGCAATTGTTCAAGTTTATATTCCATTTCTTGAGGGTGACATTACTCAAACAAATTGCGGTTTCACAGAGGACAATAGACAACAATGCCCATCGACAGGGAATATTTGACTTCTGTTTGGTTAAGATATCCAGGTATTCAGAATGCATGAAATTGATTCTTCACTGCATAATCAAGTTGTAAAATGTTCTTTGCGAAGGCTGGAAATATTTTTACGGCCCAGATTGGTGGGACACAAACATGAATGAAACCATATTCTATGTGTGTTGGTGTGAGAAATAGACAAATTTTTAACGACGCTGAATTTTTCTTCCTTGTCTTCTTTTTTTCACAACACGCCTTTGATTTGTAGGTAACTATGGTCCAGCATTGTCAATTGAAAATGGTGTGTTCTATTATTAGCAAGAGGTGTATAACTGAAAATTATTTTGATTTATTTTTATAACTCTACACTTGGCTGTCATTGGACCTGGCAGAATGTCTTTGACACTTGCGTCCAACTTTGGCACCGTTTCAAATTTAATTGATTATATGACATATGTGGGTGCAATTAAATATAACCTATTAATATAAGGTCGTTAGTAAAATAATCATGAAAGGGAAATGAATTACTTGGAATAGATATGATAAATTGACCTATAAGATAAAGGGATACAATTTTGTTTCATCTATTTTGATAGAGAATTATAGGAAATGCTGGGATATAAATCAAATTTGGATTTTCATTTATTAGTGACAAATGGAATGTTGGTAGATAGTTGTAATAAAATCATATAAGACAATATTGTACAACCCTATACAACATTTTTTTTCACTGGGGCATTTCTTTTCAACTTTCATTATAGAAAAGGTTCTGAAAGAAGAAGAAAATTTTTTATAGCTGATCTTGAGGGCAAAATCAACCCCCCCCCCCCCACTCCCCATGTATTGAAGTTTGGAGACATGGTTTATATTCAAATCACAAGGGATTTCTCCATGCAGAATTCCTGATTTCTTTACAAATTGCGATGTCGTTGGAGTAAATACTGACTACATTCAGGCACATACAACAACCCTTTTGGGGATTGCCGCTCCTACACTGTCAATTATGTGAAGTGGAAGTTTGCTTCATTAACTTCACCATAAATGGCCCATGGCTTTACAAAACCTTGCATTGGACGTGGTTTTTGTGGTTGCATTGAAATGTTGGTCATTGATTTTTTTTTAATGACTGGCTGATATGAAAAGAAGATGGCATACCAATGCCACAGAAGACAAACATTAATTTTACCATATTATTTCCATGAAGGTAAAAACTTTATATCTACATGGTATCATATAGGCTTGCCCAAGAGGATGTGGATAGAGATAAATGTATCCTAAGGTTTCACAAATTATTTTTATTTGATCCCATTAGATATTGTTTCCAGGATCCTATTGGTGTTTGCTGCTCAATTTCTATGGTGATTTGGGTGTCATTTCAACAATTTAATGATTCTGTTTATTTTTATTAGATGCTTTATTGATTTTTTTTTTTCGCTTTTAAGGAATCAGGCATTGTTTTATTCATGACATTATATATCACATGAGCGGACTTGTCATCACAAAAATATTTGATTGCAATCACTATGTAATTGATATATTTCAAGAGGAACAGGTTGTTATATAAAGGTTGTTTAAACCCTCTCTTATTTATTTCTAAAATAGAAACTTTGTCCATGATTTTTTTATTTGTCAGTAATTGATAGGAAGATTCCTCCCATAGCATTATTTTAATGCAGGGAAGAAGGGGAAAAGGTTTACTAGACTGTATTCAGTGTATATTCAGTGTAGCTGAAGTATCGGCCTGTATGTTTAGATAAATCTGGTTTATTCCGATTGAAAAGGAGGTCTGTCTCTTCTTTCTTGTCAGAAGTTGAGAATTTTCTTGTAATTCATCTTTTCTATCTCTTCTCTGTTCTTTTCTGTCTGCTTATAGATTGAGTAGGGGAAACACAGTAATCAGAAAAGAGAGGAAAAAACATGGTTGAAAAGAGAAAGAAGTGAACTTGATTTGTGACTCAGTTTCCTTAGTGATAAGGATTCTGAGGGATTTTTAGGGGTAAAGATTTACAGCTTGCTCAAGAAAAAGATAACTCTATAGGTATCATGTAAGCCCTCATCATAGGTACCCCTCCCTTTATTTAAGACTTCTTATATCTATTGCTTTTCCTGTTTTCTCTTCGTGTCATATTTAATTTCATATTCTCTTTGTATGATAATATTTGTGAGACTTTTAAGAATATTATCTTTTGATATGAGATGATGATAGATGTTTGCTTTATTTAGCAATATTTTATGAAATGTTTTCATTCATATCAGTCCTTTCAAGTTTTTATAATTTTGATAATATTCTGGGATTTTGTCCTGTCTTTAAACAGATAATTCTCTATCGAAATGTGCTGGTTTTAATACCATGCTTCTGCTGTATTGAGTTCACACTTATTCTCCCAATATTCAGCTCATTGGCTAGAGTTTTTTTTAATAATTCCATGAATAGCTGGAGTTTTTCTGATGATTCCATGACTGCCAACATGAATGTTGAGTTTAAAGTTCTGAGCCTGAGCCTAACACCCATCATCAACATCATTACAGTGGCAAGGCCTCTGCTCTGGTTGGATGTCATGCATGGAAAGTTTCCACCAATGAGGTGTCAGAATTCAGTACCCGCCCACTCACACTCAATCAATGTGTGTATACATGCAGTGAGTGTATACGCTCACTGAGCTAAGCATGCATACTGTAGTTTGCGTATTGAATAGGACGGGGTTCCCCTCCATTTGCGCTGGAAGAATAGAGAACGTGTGGTTTTGCCTTTGCTATCCTTGGTATAGATTTTTCTTCTCTTCATTTTCTTTTTTGGCTGTTGATCAAACTGTCACCCAGCTATTGTCAACCAGTCTTCTGTATGGTGTTGGTGTATGAACCACATGGAACTAGCTGTAAGCTTTGGTCTTCAGTTTTTGGCCAACCCCTAATTTCATTTCTGGAATGTTTAAGGATATTTTCTTGTGATGCTGCCAAGGTATCGCTCATGCTAAGGATATTCAACTTGAACTAGACCTTGTATTTGCATAGCTGTTTTACATCTAGAGATCATCTCTCTATGGACATTTGCTCCGGCTAAGTCAATAGCAACATCTAGTTCGTGTATCGCCTGCCTTGACCGGAAACTCATTGCATTGGACTTTGTCTTTGCACACAAGTACCTTTATACAAGACCTTGTAAAATATCTGTGGAGATCAAAGATTGCAGATGTATTCATGACATGTTTCTGATTTTAACGCTTTACAATCTTCTATATGATGCTGATATAGCCAAGATTTGAGACACCTAAATTCCTTAGATCCGAACTAAGTAGCATTAGTCTTTATCGTGGGCAGTTCATTTTATGCCCTGATCAATTTTTTCTGCTTGACGGCCTATGTCGTGACGCCTAAATCACTGTGGTTTCTAAGGGTCCAATGTGGAGCTGCATTACGTGCTTCAGGAGACGCAAGTCCATAAAAGCCTAACCCCATGAGATATCCCAACCCATGTCTCATATCTGGGCTTTCGTTTAGGACAAGCTTGATCATTTATGCCTCGCTTCCTTCAAAAGTGCGCAATATTCCATTTCTTCAATATTTGTCATCGCTTCCCTCACGCCAGCGAGACTTGGTTTAAGAGGAGCATATCACCATAGCGATCTCACACAGAAGGCGACAGAATCACAGATTAATATCTGCCTTGATTTCCTACTATTTATCGGAGGATGTGGTATTTAAAGAGTCTTTGACAATATCCCATGTCCAGCTTCCAAGTTCAGGAAATTAAGTAAATATATGTGTTGACAGGTTTCTAATCTTCAACTAGGAAATATCATTCAAGGAAGATTTCACTCTGCATCAACTTCACTTTCACTCATTAGAAGCCATTTCAAATATGCAAGAAGACAATAGCTAAAGTTACTGTCTCACTCAAACCTTGATCAATTTGAACCTGCAAGTTCTTGGCTAGAGCCTTGAGATCTCTCGCTTTGAGATCTAGAAGAAGTGCTTTGTTCGAGGAAAGATTCCATCAACACCGAACTTCAGCTGTCGCTGAACTTTTTGACACTGCTTACTTAGCGAGCTCATTAAAAGCAGCAAGACATAACCCCTAAGGACATCTTCTCTTGGCTTTCCAAGTACCTGGTTATTTACTTTATGCATAACCATTAAATATATAGCCTCCAGTGAAAAACTAATTAGTTGCCATTCTGAGAAACGTGAACTCCAGAGATAATTAGGTCTCTTCAACTTACTGACGATTTTTCACGTTTGGAAATAGGAATATTTACAATCATTTGCATGAAGATTTTGAGTCTTTTTGTGGATATATTCTAGCTGTTAGCATGCTCTCTTTGTTCTAAAAAAGCTTCATCTCATTTAGTCTTGATTCTCTACTTATTTCATCCGGAAGATAAATAATTCTGTTAAGATCATCAGATATCATCGTAATATTTGACAGCTCCTAAGATCCAGGATTTTATATTTTTGGTGTATGATATCTGCAGGAAGTGCAAAGGATAAACATCTGTCATTCATTTATGCATGGGACTTTTGAATCTACGCCTGTCATTATAACCTCTCAATAATTTGAGTTTTATTGGAGAATTGTCAAGATTTTGATTACATTTGCTCACAGAGTTTGATTAATACCAGTCTGATAGATTGTGTTGCATCTCAAGGTGAAGAAGATTGCTTTGTTTTCTGAAGGAATTGCAAGATTTCCTACTTGTATCTTGAAGGTTATCTCATGACACGTCACAAAGTAATCATCCCAGAGATCGTTTTCGAGGGCACTAGTATGTGAGGTTTAGCCAAATTTACTCCAAAATTTGTGATAAGGAAAACATTTCAGACAATTCTAGAGGAAGAGGCAGGTTGTACAATTTCAAAATGGAGAACAAAAATTCAAATGCATGTACGACGGATATGTCAGATCCGTTTGCTGAACTTGAGATGTGGGTTAAAAGGTTAACGAACTATGACATCACATCGTCGTTCAATCCTACACTAGACATTATCCCGGAGAAGAAGAAGTCGCCACAGATCGACGAGACCGACCAGGACTATGAGTTTTTGGACGAATTTGAGGATATCGAGAGCCGATTGGCGGACTTGACCTTTGAACTTTCACCTTTGGTTGTGGAAGATGAACATGATAAAGATAGTGGATATTCTTCTATTTACAGTGAGGGACAATTGCCAAGTCCAGGTGGATTATCGGGGAAGACTGCCCTCAACGGAAATACGACGCCACCGACGCTCAGCGGACGGAGCACACCCTCAAATTTCTACTACACGCAGAAGTTATCACCCTATGGCAGTGCAAGTTCATTAGCTGGTAAGTTACTTTTATCATTCTAAAAATCTTTCTATCATTTGAACAATTAAATGCCAAAAATAATTTCAATTTCAATGAGTTTTTATTTCCTTTCTGGTTAAAAGAAATGAAATTATGCAATTAGGGGACTGGTAAATTTATTTATTAGTGCAAAGAGAAAAAGCAGATGATTAATTGAATATCTGACTGGATATTATGGCTTGTAATCACATTATACTGAAAATGCATGCACATTGTTTACCCATATCCATTACCTAATGGCCCTTCTCTACTCAAAATATATCCATAGCAATTAACTCATCAATAGATTGACGTACAATCTTAATGTGAAGTTCAATGAGAAAACTGACGAACGTCACATAAAATCAGTTCTGCCACATCACTAGAACCCATTAACCGTGAATTCAATTTCCTTTAACACTAATGCTCCTTTTCCTAAATGGTTGAATGTGGACCTGGGAAATCGTCCATTATTTTACCTCACTGATCCAAAAGTGTTTTTGCTTAATCGTTTGCTTTGATTGGCAGTCACATGGTCTCAAATAAAAAATAAAAAATAACAAATTTTGTTCAACCAATTTGTAAATCTATCCCAAAATTGTACCAAATTTTATTTTGGTCACTCGTGCATCATTTTAATGAAGGAGAGATGTACAAGAGCTTAGCATGGCCTATTATATCAAGGTCACTCATTTACGACTTTGACTGAATATAATAATTACCGAGCTCGATGCCAGTGTACGTGCCTGACCGTGATCGGCAATTGCCTGGATGCGGGCGTTTCTATGAGCGATAAAAATCTCAAGGAAAATTTTTTAAATGAATAGCCAACTTACATCAATATGGTACTTAACATGTAGCTTGTATTTTTGGTTGTCATTAAAAGGATGACATCAAAAGTAGTTCATATTTAAATCAATTTCAGTTTTTATTTGGCATGTTTTCCATGTGTTAACAATTTGAGTAAATTGAAGCCATAGAAAGGGGTATGTATTCCTCCACAGTAAATTGAATGGCATCCAATTTTTGTGCATAAAAAGTCTCAACGGGAATAGAGAGCTACGCAAAAATATCTGTGTTAGAGGAGCATTAACTGTTGAAGAAAATAAATTTACACTTTTCTCAGATAGGTCATTGACTTATCGAATAGAAATCTTGCATCCATTCAGTTGTGTCATGATCTAACTGTTAAATATATGTATGATTGATTGTATTGTTGACTTGATTGATTCTGTGATTGATCTGTAGTTTGGAGGGAGCATCTTTTTATTCATGGAGGTATATTTATCTGTGATTATTTGATCGACCGTGACTTAACTGGATGCCCCTGGTGAGAGGATGGGCAGAATTTTGATTGACTATATCATATGATTTATTTCCTTGATATATATGTGGATAATTCTTTGAATAGGTGATTCAATGTACAGCTCAAGGCTTTAAATCAACAAAACATATAAGCCAGGGTATGAATTGATCAATTTGAAAAAGTTGATCCCAGTTAATTATTTGGGAGGGAATATATATATGCCAAATGGGAACACCATGCATGTGGGAGATAATATCTATGAATAGAATAGAATAGAATAAAAGAAGGATTACAGATAGGGGAACTAGCAAGTAAATGTGCATCATGTTTTGAAAAATTCTATAACTTATTTTTTTCTCATTTATTGTGGAAACTAATCAAGTCAAATTAGGTTATATCAAATTGTTATTTTTACACTATTCCATGGGTTTGGGAATTCCCTTCTAGAGATCAGAGGAAATATAAGACAGATGTAAAGTAAGACAGGATGGTTTTTCGTCAGTATTCAGAACGAACCAATCAAATACCTCCTATAAAGCATCTCAACAATTTTCTCCATTACCTGATGACTGATTGCATCTACCCACTCATTCCAGAGCACATCTGGAGAATCAATTACAACGTCGAGAAATGGCTGTTCTTCTTCATTGTCAAGATCATATTCCATAGTTTCTAGAATAGCTCCTCAGGGGCAAAACAACAGTTGGAATGGCAAAATTAATAGTTTGAGAAATAAGAAAATTAATGTAGCCTATTTGGAATTTCTTTTTTCTTTCTTGAGGGGGGGGGGGGGTGAGTGGAGGCAGCTCACCATAATTTAAAGATAATGCTGATTACTTGTTATTATCAATTATCCTTTCTTGCCCAGCTTAACCCCCCCCCCCCTAACGCAAGAAGACAAAAAGTGGTTTGAAAGCTTAGCTAGAAAACTTTCATGTCACTTTGCTTGAGGGAAGACTCAAATTACCCATTAGTCTTCTCATGGGTCAAAGTTTTACACGATCTTTCTATTTCAATTCCTACTAAAGCAACATAAATAAGCACTTATCGCATAAATCAAATTTGAGTCATCAAAAGCAATTTTCCACCAGATGGAAGGAAAATAAAGTGTCAATCTGTTCAAGTTTCATTCTCTCCCCAAAACTTCACAAAATATCACAGAGTTGTATCCCTGAAACTTCTAAACTCCCTTCAAATTAGGCAGTTTTGGATGGAGGTTTACACTTCACAGAACTACGACACAAAGTTTTATCCTTGTAAGTTCACACCCTTCAAATTAGATACTTTTGAATCAAGGTTTAGCAAGTTCCTGTTGTTACCCTAGACCCCATGTCAAATCTCCTTCTACAAATTTGCTCAAGTTCTTTGCCACAGTTACAAGGCTGGGTTGTTGACCAATATACTCAGATTTAAATCCCTTGGTTGTAACAAGCTCTTAGTCAATTGAAGGGTGTAGGAGCAAACGTTTGAACTGACACGCTTTCACAGTTACTTGCTATTTTTATGTTACAAATTTTCTTCCTTGAAATGGATTTGTTGAAGTTTGCTTGAAAAAGAGTTTCAAATTGATGCATCTAGAACGCAAAGTTTTAGACTTGATGTGTTAGTTTATACTTATTTACTTATTTTCAGGATTATCATGGAAGATCGGCATTATCAAACACTTAACAACATTTCTTTTAAACTAAGATGTTACCATTGTAAGAAATGTATCTAGAAATACAAATTCTTTATACATCTCCTTTGACTTTTCATATAAATTTTATTTTTGTTATGGTCCAGCTTAACCAGTCATTAAATGTTTTTGAAAAATGTACACCATACACAAATTGCATTTAAAATAACAGATTAAACTGTAAAAGATGAGACATGAAATACTTAAAGAGAGGTCAATAGAACAGTTTGTTGTCTTTTGAAATGAGAACGATAATGAGGAGTCAGTTTTCTTTGTGAACTTCTCCACCAGACTTACTTGAAATATATCCCCAAATGACTTGTCATTATTGCGCAGTAGTCGAGGGATAATCTAACCTATTATTCGTTCTGATTACGGATTAATTGTCGAGACAGTCTGAGGAATAACAGATCTATATTTGCTATTGATTTCTGTCATGTCTGCTTAAGACATTAACCACAAAAACCCTCTGTCATTGCCAAGTTTGTTAGCAATGTAACCCTAGTTTTGTTTGTCTATCATCCCCATAGTAATATTACTCCCTACCTTAGGATCATAAGGGCATTATGAATAGGTTTACAGCCTTCTGGCTCTAAGAAGTTTCTACAATTAAGTCTTTCCTCTCTTTAGAAAGAATATAGATTAGGATGATGACAGATCAAATCATTTTATGATTAGGGAAAGACAACTGGACTTCAAATAATGAATTCAAGCTTTGAATAATTTAGAACCATCTAGAGGAAAACATGTATTTTTGGTGACACAACATTTGTCTAAGATATATAGGGTAATGGTATTGGTTAGCATTGCGAAAAGGTTTAATGCTAGGTTTAGGGTTAGGTCTAGGGTAGGATATAGTATTAAGTCGAGGGTTGAAGTTAGTCATTGTGTACAGATCTTATAGTGGAGCAATTGTCCCTGGAGCAAATGTCATTAAATCAGATTATTCTCTAAAATGGTTTTTATTAGGGTCTTTATACAGCTTACAAAATGGGGAGTACACTCATTCAATCAATTCAGATTTATTCAAGATCTCAAAAGATTATTTTTAAGTTGAAAACAAATTCCACCTCATTAAATCACATAGAGCAAAGACCATCTGCCAAATCAACATACAGAGGGTTGCAGAGGCGGAAAAAGCATGTTCGTGATATGAGTATTTTGAAATCCTCCTAACGCTCCATATGTCTGTATCTTGCGAGCGAAATCATATTGATTTTTTTTCTAGTTATAGCCCACTTACGTCACAGGGTGTAGGTGGTTTATATGGCTTACGGAAGGAAATATGGGTTGATATGTTTTAAGCCTAGAGAAATGGAATAATATTAACTTAATTTCAAAAGGCAAGTTCATAATTCATTGATTAATGATGACAGGATGGAATGCTAGCTTTCATATTTAGATGTACTTTTTAATAGTTCATTCATGTTTTGGACTGGTATTACCGTAGCGATTCAAAATTTTACACATAGTGATTAAAATGTTACAAATAAAAATGGCTCAAAATAATTAAATTCGTTGACAAGACATAAACATATCTTTAGGCCTATTATTGAAAAGAATAATTTTACATAAACTTCATAGACTGAAGTATGTACACATATAATATGCTTTTTCAAAACAAAATTCATCTAAAAATATTTTTAAAATTTCCTCTTTGGATCTCTTATTTTGAGGTGTCAAACTCTGTCACTAGGAGGTGACGAGGAATACTCAAAACCACCACGCTTCTGACGAAACTCCTATTGTTGACGTTTATGAAGCATGAAGATATTTTTCATTTTGGATGTGAAGTTAGGCAGAAGAACTATATCCCATGCATAGCCTACCACCTACACGCACCCGTCAGCTGTCTAGTGATAAAATGGCACTTGCGTCACGGCAGCATTAATCAGACGAACTCAATGCTGGTTTTATGATGATTCCTGCAGCTTTTGCATTTTTTACGCTTAGGACTTCCCAGATTGATTAGGCCATATTTTGGACAGATTTTTAGACAATAATATCTGATTGATCGGATTGTTGTAACAGCTGTATGAGAAATTAATTTCCAGAGCTGGGCAAGACAACAGAATGATTAAATAGGTCTTTACATATTTTGACATTTGAAATGGGCTGGAAATTTATATCCTGTTAATACTTTTCGTGGCACATTTGTCTATTGAAATATTTTTTTAAAATCTTTGTATTCTTAAAAGTGATAAGAAAGAGTCTTGATTGGGGTGAATACTGGAATATAAAACTAACCTGGCACGACACAAGCACTATTAATATTTTCAAATCGTCTAGCTCCTGCATTAAAGAGAAAATGAATTATATGTATTACTATTGCATAGTTGATGATACAATGGTGATGATATAGCAGGCATAGGGTTGACTAGAGTTACATTCCGCTACCATACTATGACATCGCTCTGGCTTCAGTTAAGTACGAAAAAGACAATATATTTTTCTCTCCATAGAAGAGTAGAAAAAAATATTTCCTAAAGTACAATGCTACAGCAAAGTTCAAGGGGCAGAGCTGCAGTATCTTTATATTTATGTCATCAACAAATTCTCCATCATGTCTGCACGCAAGGCACTGCTATCACGGTTTCCTTTCAATTTAGCTCGGGAGAAAGAAACGACTTCCAAATTGATGCTTCTATATGGCGTAGGGAATCAACCAACAATCGGAATTGTTTTCAAACACAGGCCCAGTCTTCACCAATCTCTCTTGTCGATCAATCTTCTTTGGGAAGGTAGATGGAAGGGGATCCTTGACACTTACTGGAATACAATGAACCGATCAGCTTCCAATTTAGATTTCAATAGGTCTGTTTTACCCCACACGAAGTCCTCAAAACAAAAAGGACATTAACTGTATTTTGAAGTATAATAACATATAGGCCTATATGTTAATGACCTTTTGGCATTTAGCACACAAGTGTTGGCTCTTATAATGTTTTCATACTAAATGCATTGAATCTTTAATGTGGAAATTACCAGATCTTTTTTTTTAAAGTTTAGTAAAAAAAATATAATGCAAAAAGTGTAGGCCTGCAGACTCTCGTGAATACTTTTGCCTCATAAATATATGACCTATATAAAAAAATCATGTTTATCAACATGAAATGCAAATATTAATGGTAAGATGGAATTAGCATATTGTAGTGACATTGAAAATGACAGCCACATCAAATATGAATGAAAATATATTTATGATTAACCATAGTGGTTACAAACACAGTTTCAAGTTTATTGCATTCAGAGGTTTTTACCACATTGTCATTATATTTTCAATGCATTTGTAATCAAGCTGCAAACAAAATGTCTAAATATGCAGTTAATATATATTATATAACATCTGTAGTGTGCCATGATATGCATATTTCCTCTCCTTTCTGGTTTTTGTAGACCTATATCTTTTTCTTACATGTAGAAGTTTCAGTATCAAACCAAGATGATTTTTTTTTTTATTGATGCCATTGTGAACTTTTCTTGTTATTGTCAAAACGTTTTAAAAATAAATCTAATTTGAAACAGGACAAATATTAGAATTGAAAAAAAAAAATAACATTGAACATGTTCACATCTTATGATGACATGAATGATGTCACAATATCAAGATTATCCTACAATCTACATTTTTACCTCACATATCGTCTGTTGGGAGCCATAAGGGCGTTATTGCATCTTATAGATGTTCCGTTGAGAGCCATAAGGGCGCTATTACTGTACAAAGTCAATGGTAATAGCGCCCTTCTGGCTCCAAGCTGATGATATGTGAACACACTCTGGGCTTGTTACAGCTCCTCAATGATGTCACAGTATCAGAAAACTTGTTCATTTTTACCTCACATATGTGAACGCACCCTATGCTTGTTACAGATCCTCAATGGCCATAAACAGGATTAAAATTACACCTGTGTTGACATCCAACACCTATAGGTAACAATTGACACCCTTTTTGATCCCTGGTAATAGGATTAACATACAATGTCAAGTACACAATACCTCCATTTTAGGGTGGAAACGGTTCCTCCACAGGGGATGTTGGTCAATAACTGGTGTAACTTTATATTCAAGAGAGGTTTTGGATTTCAGGGATAGGTAGTAGATGTAGTGCGTGAAGGGATGATGTCAAAAGAAAGGCTCTAGAAATGCCAAGATTGTTTGTCGATGGTATGTGGTAGTGCTTTGGTTTTCATTTTAAAAAATAGATCAAATGAAGCATACTCCAGTAAATAGTCAAAATTTTGCCATTTTTGTACTCAAGAAGGTCATCGACATTGTAGGATGTTAGGTTGTGACTAAATGGGGTTGCAGTGATTTTAGTTGTTTGTAATTTAAAAGTGCATTACATTTTATTTGGAAATTATGTCTTTAAATCATTTCTTTAGGCGTAGGAACTATACAACTATGTTATGTACCAAATTTAAAAAAAAAAAATTGTTTTGAAGGATTAACCAAAAGAAAGCTATATTATGAAATTATGAAATTTTCAAATATAGAATAATTTCAGTTACCATATTCAGCTCTCATGGAAAATTAGGGTGTGCACCAAATGTCCCTTTTCACCACGAGGGTTAACTGGGTCATGTACAGTATGTCATGAGCATCTTTGTAACACATTCCAATGCCATCACTACGGAGATCTTTTCTTTGTAATTATCCGTTTCCATAGCATGACACCCACTACACACAGACACAATAGGATGAATATCCATAAATTGATTTTACAGATATATCTAATAACACATGGTGGATTTGTTATGATTTAGATGCCCAAATATGGAGCAGAAGTGTGATGATTGGGTATGTATGCGGAGGAGGTGATGAAACCAAAATTAAAGGGAGATGGTCAAAAATATAATTGAATTTATGAAAGTACAAATGCAGACCTATACCTTAGAGACACTTACTGAACTTTGTTCTCTGCCTCAGCAAAAGAAAAAACTTTTTTTTTCTTCATTTTTCTATCATTTTTTTCATCTAAACAGAAAAGTTTTGATTAATCTTTCTGTACATTTATTCCTAGAATTACACAAAATTTAAACTTTTTAAAAATTAAACACATTCCTTTTGTTTCTATTACTGAAAAAGAACATTGATTACAATTTGTTAGATAAATGTTTTTAAATTGCTTGTCTAGAGAGTATTTGGTCATTTGTCTGCATCAGAAACATTTCTTGCAATAGGTTATTTGTTTCCTTATACATGTAGCTATTTGGAAGAAATTGAATAGTTTATAGTATCCAATCTTAAACATACTTCCATTTCTTTTCCAGTTATATTGATTGTACCCTTTTCCTTTTCTAATGGAAAAATGCACAATAAATTCCTAAATGGATAAAATATAAAAAGGTTTGTACTTGGGCATCCATCTGTTGTCTATGACATTTCTAGTTTAAACTGTTACAGTGCAAAATAAACCTTAGATGGTTGCAAATCAAAATGTGAATCCCATTTATTACATTGTCTCATCCCTGAATTTGGACCAAATTGAAAATAAAGAAAACAATTGGTAGAGTACTTGGATAAGATATTACTGCTTTGTCAAATGTAGTCCAATTCTTTACCCAGACAGTGTGTTTGAAACTGGGTCCAAGACTGTATTTAACAAAATATTTTGTCCTTAATTAGCAATCAAGTCTATTCCAAATACTGTGTTAACCAGGAAATTGTGTGTAGCAAAGCAGTGTTGAGGTCTAAACTTGATTTAAAATCAAGCTGAGCCTCGGGTTTAAATATTTCAGCAGAATACAATCCAAAAAGTGCGGAATTACCGGTACTCCCTCAAGAAAGTGCAGTGCATAATAAACATTCAATTCTCATTAAAAGTTCTTGCTACAGGAATTCCACAAACATTCTCTGCTACCAGCTCCATTCTCTATTCTGATCGTGTGACTTGTTTTCTATTAAAAACTTTTATACCTGTTCAAGTATATTCAAGAGTATTGCCATCCATCATCATGCCAAAGCTGATAGATTGTGAAGTATGTTTTTATTCAGGTTGACACCTCGTAGTGGTTTGTTCTTGGTGAACCACATAATTTTCCATTATCAACATTCATACTGGTAGACACATTCCTCGACTATGACTGCATATTTTAGCTATTGTATTTCAGTGCTATAAACAAGAGGGAAACCTGACAGAAGAGGAAAAGATTGAGTGTAAGGAAATATGTAATACAAAATATCTGACAAAAGTGGATAGCAATAATACCTTGGAGCCTCAGGCTCTTTCATTAAAAGCAGTATCAGTGCTCACCCCTCCCCCCCCCCCAAGGGAAAAAACAACAGAAAAGAAACAACTCGCCTCAGCAAATCCTGTTTTCTTTTCAATTTTTATGTATGGTTGATTTATTCCTCATTTAGTGACTTGTGGTAGGGAGAGACATTTCTTCTTATTTTTAACTGCAAATTTAACAATACTAGTTTCAGGACTTCTCTGGACCCAAAGACCTAATGATAAAGGAATAAAATGAAATATGTTCCTGCATGGACTAGGCTTTTGGCCCCCAGATCTCAACCACACAACTAATAGTCACATATCAATTGGTACTAAATGGTAGCAAAATTCACTAATTAAAATAATTAAAATTAGCCAATATTGATTTCCTACTAAATTACAAAATATGTTGCAATGAAATATCTGAACTATTTGTCACGGTTTTTCTTCATTATTAATCCTATCAAATCAGCAGGCTTGAACTAATTTCTTCTATTCATTTTCCAAGAAGAAAACTTGATGATCACACTTAACTACATCAAAACAAAAACTCGTTCAAGATTCACAGAACGTTTGAAGTCTGGAGCATAGGTCAGTGGAATAAGACCAGTTCTAAGTACTTTTATTTGACCACAATGATAGTTGATATGGTATGAGTCACTCTTTATAAGCTTTATTTCTTTGATTCCTCCCATTGTAATATAAAGGCTTGGAGATAAAGAGCTCTGTTAGATAATAGTATCGTTCACACGGCAAGCCTTAACTCCAAGTTAACTCCAAGTTGTCCTCGAGGACTATGTTCTCGAGAACAACTTGGAGTTAACTTGGAGTTAAGGCCCGTGTGAACGAACTTGGTGTTTATGTTCTCGAGGACAAGTCGCGGTTTATGTTCTCGACAGATCTTAGGGTTAAGGCTCGAAACTCCAAGCGGTGGGTGGTCCCTGATCGCGCGTTTGACCGTGTGGACACGATTTTAACTTGGAGTTACTGTTCTCGAGGATAAGAGTGACCTCTTGTAACGGTTAAACTTCCGGTTCAGTCAAGGGACATAGCCGAATAGTACAGGGAAATAAATAGCGCACGCTACATATATACAACTTGTACTTCCGGTCATCGAGCCTCTCACTTATCCTCGAGGATAACTATCCCCGAGGATAAGCACTCCGTGTGAACGCAACTCGAGAACAAGCCGTCGGGGTTTAAATTCTTAAGGATACAGTCCTCGAGGACTAAAACCCCGATGGTCCCGTGTGAACATAGCTAATATGATGCGCCAGCCAGATTTATACAGCCTTTGAAAATCAAGCTTGTATTGAACCGACTTATCAATGCGTCTTGAATTAGTGCCATCTGACGGATCAGACAGTAGAGAGGACTTACAAAGTTGAAATAAGATTTGTATAGATTTTCCCCTGTTTTGCTTCATATTACAAAATGTATATTTGATTAAGAGTTTTAATGATCAGACAGATTTTCATCAAATCATTTATTGGTGATATTTCATATTTGTGTAAATGAATTGAATAACAACAGTTAGAAATGGTTAGCTTTTCTATTAAAAGAACATCAACATATTAAATAGGTAAGGACATCAAGTAGCAGTTATTTTTATAATTGTCGATTTACGAAATGATTCACCTTTTGATAATTGTTAAACTACACAATGTATAGCAATTAAAGCCAATAAGCTGGCAGTTATGTAATTAATGAAGAGGACACATCAAAGAACTGGAGACTGATTCTAGAACCGCGATAGGGTCAATGTAGATCATGATAGCGAATGCAGCTGTGTCTACTGATGACAAAGGATGATTAATCACAGATAATACACATTGATGTTAGGAGCTTAACAACCTAAGAGCTGGCATTGCTGTGATTCAAGTATTTCTTATCATGTCAATGTTTTGGTTTACTTATCATTTGCTTGTTTTCCCTTCCAAGTTTAAGGCCACACAATGTCTAGAATATAATATTCTACTCATCAGACTTGCCAAACTATATTTACTTTACATACTATTTTCTATAAAGTCAAAGCTAATGTGTTTTTTAAACCAATGAAGCATTTTGTTGGGACTAGTTTAGCTTTTTGCTTTGTAGCACTGAAAAATGATGGAAACTTTGATATCTAATTGCCATTTTATCAATATAAGAAAATATTAAGACCAATTCTCACAAGAAGCTCTATAAGATCATGAAGATATTAATGCTTCCCAATAGTATTTTGTCATATCGTTGTTTCCATGAAATGCTTGAAGTCATATTCCTCCTACTACGATTCTGAGTATGCCCCATCCAATTATATTCATGTTGGGTCCTGAGGAATCTCTGAGCTCATCTTGTTAATTTCCTTTATTTGATTATGAATACTTAAAATCAATATTATGACTAGTGATAGGATAAAGGACTGACTGTCTACTTGTCTGTCTGTCTGTCTTAATATGCATAAAGTTCCACGCAAATTACAATATAAGATTGTTGTGTGGCTAACAGAAATTAATTCATGGCAAGGGAATTCCTAATACTTGTCACTGCTTTTGTATAGTGATATGTGCATCAAGGCTTAAAGGATGTGCTTACATTGCTTCCCAAGAGCAGCGGCGAGTTAAATGTAGTAGGAATTCTCTTGGTAATGCCCTTTTACTATCGATATGTTCACGGTTATCTCGTCATGTTAGCCTCATACAATAGAATTCAATACATCATGTTATGAATGCCACAAGGATGTTATATTATACCTTTACATTAATGCACCTTTACGTCTCAGAGAGGTATAAAATCATCACAATCATAAATAAATTAAAGCAACTTAACATACAATGGGCTCATTTATGGCACTCTAGTAATCTCGCAAGACATCCTGATTCTTGTTTACGAGTTTTTGAACGAGGACCCTAGAATTCCCTCAACATTTTCAAACAGAGCTCAGGGGATTGATTGAACCAGGATTCCAGATAGTGTATGATGTCAGTAATGATTCCTGGAAAATAGAATTGTTTATAATTTTATTTTATTTCACTAAATATCTGCCATGTCAGGGCTGGAAGGCTTGTGGGTCACTGGTTATCATTAATGGGTTTTATTTGTGGATAGCATTGAATAAGCTAATTTCATATTTCGATTTCTAAGTAAATGATGTTATCTAAATATATTGTGCACGCATTAAAAGTTATTGGTCTTAAACTCTCAAATGAAGTTTAAATATCTACACTGGTCAAAACAATCATATTTAAAAGTAGAACACTTTCATTAGTTATGATGGCTATATGAGTACTATGTTGACGGTTTTAAACTATGGATTTGGAATAGGCCTAGATGTTAATCTTGGCTGCCGAATCCATACCAATACAGAATAATTATTTGAAAAGCATTTTAGGGAGGGAATGTTTTGTTGATGGGATATAGCATTATTTGAATGGTTTAAATATGAATGGAATTGCACCCTTGATAATTTCAGTTCAGTGACCCATAGGCATATGAGTCATCACTGCTCTAAACTGGAAAACATCTAGAATTCTGAACATTACAGCACATTTTTCTTCATTTATAAATAAAGAATAATGGGGTCCTTTTTTCCAGGGAAGCCTTTCTTATATGAAGTCCCTCATTAATGCTCCTATTTTGAATAGTTCTTGAGGGATAACTTTGAAGTGCTATTGGGGTCCTACTTTTAAGGCCAGTTTAATCCGGAAGCCATCTCATGAAAGAGGACAACCACAAAAAAGGAAATTTTACATCTCTTTCTCTTTCTCTTCCCCCCCCCCTTAAAAAAAAATATATAATATGTGTGCCTGTGTCTTTGTATGTGGGTCTCTCTCCCTCCCTCTCTTTATTTAGAAACAACATGTAAAGAAAACATGAAAGGGAAGATTTCCCCTCCTTTCTTCTTCTTCTTCTCTCTCTCTCTCTCTCTCTCTCTCTCGCTCACATCTCAAGAGTTCTTTAGAAAAAAAAAATGGCCTGTGAAATGATATGACTCATCGGGCCATCTTTTGTATCTCTGTGGTTTGGGTTTAGAGATTTAACCTTGTCTTGAGTTAGTAAAGCGATTGGGGTGGTCAATTCTGGTCAAAAGTTTGCCCCCGTTAATCTCATTTAATCCCATTTTACATCCACCTACCTGGAGAAACCTGTAAAAGTTTTACTTGTCCATGAATAACCTGAATTCATCCATTTCATAGACCTACTGGGATATGTGTGAGTGATTAGAAGGCATTTTAAAGCCAGGGTATATAGGTGGTAGCTAAAAGAAAATTTGCATGAAAATTATATTAACCATGCAGAAATAAATAAATAAAACCTCATAGCAAGACAATACCTTGTCCAGTACACTGATTTATTTTTTACAGTTGTCTGCAGCAAATATCACCAAGACTAGATGAAAAAGTTCAACAAACCTCCTACAGTTGTACTGTAAACCTGCCATTATCAACATATATTTCTGAAGCTAATCTAAGATAAACTTACAAAAAGAAAGATTTCTTCAACAGAAGTATATTATAGAAATATTAAATCCTAACATAATTTTTTTGTGCATTGATGGCAGGGTAACAGTCACAATCAAATAGAAATGATATTTCTCTGTATCAAACTCTGAATTGAATTACTCTATTGGATTTCAAATGTCTATGTTCTCCTTCAATCATTTTAACAATTATCCTGTTGTATACTAAGCCCGCATATGCGGGCTGAAGAAACATAGAACATTCCTCTTGTCGACCATTTATTTCACTCATGATTGCATAAACATATAAATACCTTATATAATTTGAATTATCTGACATTGATCTATTTAAAGCTGTCTTTGTTTCACCTTGAAATGAAAAAAAATTCTTGCAAGAATGCTTGACAACCACGATTAATTCGGCTTTGTGAAAAGTTCTCAGTATACAACGGGTTAAGATGGATTGTACATTGTCTCTTGTGTCTCATCCCCAGACAAACTTTAATTATCACAGCTTTCCCTCTTGATATCTTGGTTTTTATTTTTGAGAATTATGTTTAGAGCCTTTGATTCATGATCACTCTATGGATTGTGTAGCAGTTGCCAACATATAATTTCTTATCAGATATAAAACCAATTGAAATTGCTTACCAAACATAATTCTATCCAATTAATGCTTGTTTCCATGGAAACAAACCCACATATCATATAAAATCAAACAAATCCAATTCTGGATGACCTACTTCTAAAGTCTACTATATTGCAATCATAGTTGTGTTCTTATTCTCTTAGACCGTGTATTTATTAAATTCTTTTTTAAATGTAGAATAGCTTTCTAAATCTTTCTAGCAGATCAATTTCATAAAGATAGGGGGATTTAATTTGTTTTAATCAAGCTAAAAACTGTTGAAATTTATCAAAGTAAAGAAAATAAAGAAAACAAAAATCAAAACTGCAATTTGGGGACAATGAGTTCATGAGAGGTGAAAGAAAATAAAACTAATGTTTTGATACAGTATATAATCTATTGGTGAACATAATGTTTACATATCTTTTGTTGTTGTGATCTTCATGAATTTTAGCATTACGATACATGTACATCCACCTTTTGATTTCAACAATAATTATCTTTTTTTCAAGGTCTTGATATGAGACTATGATATGAATAATAAATAGCTTTCAAGAATTGGGTTAACACGTTCCCTAGCACCAGTCAATATTGACTTGTCCCTTTAATATGACTTTGTTTAGTTGGGATAATCAGAGAATGATTGTATTGACACACTGACCCACAAACTTCCTCGCAAATACTAACAAAAGTCATCCAAACCAGTCATGCTGTAACTTCAAACTTTAACTTCAGCGGATAAAACATTCAAAATTTGAACCCGGCTCTCTGAAAATTAGATCATGCACAAGGCCATTGAGTGTTAAGGATATCATTTGTTTGCTTCATCTTTATTTCTTGATGATATATTGAAATATATTAGATTCAAAAATAATTTTATGGTAGTTGATAGTGGAGAGAGCAAGGACATATTGAATTCAAATAAAAAACTATTGTGCAAGCGTTACGATCATGCAAATGTGACAGATGCTTTCAAAACCAATAAAAAAGGGGGAATTGTGATTTCATTTTTAAAAACTGCACACTACATAATATGATCATTATGTTTTCCAAAACATGGGCATTTCATTTGTTGAAATTTATGAGTTAGGCCTATATATCAACTACTATTTTTAAGACTTGACCAGTGTAAACCATTCTTAACGAAAAACAAAGCTCTCGCCCACCAGTTGAGAGAATTTTTGGCCTTCCTAGCTACAAACAAACAGTTTGATTGATAAGTAATAACCATGCACTCCACAGCCCCCTTTCTCATTATTGGGGCTCCTTTTCGCTTTACGATCATCGAACCCAAAAACTGGCAAGATTTATTGAGTCCAATATTACACCCGCGGACATTCATAGCGGATCTCCGCTTGTCGTTTCCGGAGGCGAGTTCTTGTGAGGAGAATAGCGCTCTATAAACTGCCATCGATTCCAGAGTTGTTAACATGGAAGTAATAGGAGTAATGGAATTATTTTTGGTGATAACGTAGGGCGTCTGGGTATGGAGAGTTGTTATGAGAGCTTGGATGCTTTTATCTGTGGTCTAATACCTTTCAAGTCAGCCCTGTAAATAGTTGTTGTATTGTCAGTATTTTCTGTGTTCTTGGGGGAAAAAATTTTTAAAAATTAAATATAAGATAATATTTGCATCATAGTGATGTAGATTGCGATTGTTATGATGATTGATGGTTGTTAATATGAGCATGGTGGTGACAATAAAAATGATGATGATGAAGATGCTAGCGACAATGTGGATGATGATGGTGATGATGGTAATGATGATGTTGATGATGATGATGATGATGATGATGATGATGATGATGATGATGATGATGATGATGATGATTTAGGCATGATAACAGCAAGGACAATGGTATGGACATTTGCCAAAATAGGAAAAGGAAGATGATCATGGTCTAGTTTGTATCATATGATTCATTGAAAATAAATAAAATATGTCCTGGTAGATATCTACAATATACATTGATACATGGACCACATTATTACCACATTCTTTATTGCCAAATGAATTTCACATCACTAATATTCATCTTTACAGTATAAGATCCCAAGATAATATATTCAATTGTTTCTAACTTCTCATTACCTCTTCAGACCCCAGCGTTTATTTGTTTAAAATCTGTCATCTGTTGTCCCAAAATAATATGATACTAAATTATTTCTATCTCTCTTAACTTTTCAGATCCCAGCGTAGAACATGTTCGCTTTGTCAAAGACCTATCAGCCTGGTGGTACAAGCCTAGCATATCAAGGGACGATGGTAAGATACCACTTCTTCTCTAAGGATGGATGACAAATTTTGTGATGGAAAGACTTATCACAAGAAAATTTACCCTTACTTTTAAAGAATTGTGAAATACTGGTCTACATATGTAATTTCATATGAAATCATACTATTTATGTATCATATTTGTGGTAATTATCTATTGCAATGTAGTTTTTTGTAATAGTGTTTCATCCATTACTTTTCGGGAAATTCAACTACTGTTTTTATAGCAATTAACATTATACTTTTAATTATAACAGCTTAAATTTATCCAAATGCCAATAGCTTTATTACTCCTCGATCTCTCTGTCTCCCTTCTATTTTTATCTCATGTTTGAAATACTTTTCTTATAATTCAATTTTTTCTTTCTTTCTTAGCAATCAATATCTTGAAGGATAGATCTCCTGGAACGTTCATCGTTCGAGACAGCAACTCCTTCCCAGGAGCTTTTGGTTTAGCACTCAAAGTTTCACAGGTACCTGCTAACACAACACCAAGAAAAGGTAAGAAAAAAATTGTAAATAAGTAATAAGTAACCCCCATCGACTATTAAACTAGAAATACAATGTACATATACAGTGAGCAAACTGTGCAGAAATGACAAAAATTATCATTTTCTGGCCATTTTCAAAAGGGCTACAAAACAGTGATAAAAAAAGAGAGATGAAAGGGAGACTATTTGGCTACAAAACTGCACATCTATTCACCCAGCCCTTCACCTAGACTTCTCAAAAAGAGCGAGAAAAGGGAGGGAAAAACAGCTAGAAAATAGGGAGTGGTAGATGAGGACTTGCTCACTGTACATGTATAATTGTAGCAAAGAAAATCTAAGCAATACACAGTTGCATGTTACAATGTAGGTAGTTTTGAGAAGAAATTTCTCAGTGTTCTTACTTTTTTTGTCTCTTATCTGTAGTAGATTTGTCTTTCAAAATTTTATATTCTAAGTAGCATGATTAGTGTCCCTTGGTATATGAGATAATGGAATAGATATAGAATATGCAGGAAATATTACCAGTCATATCACAGGAATTAAAATATCCCTCCCCTTCTAGAAAATAAAAACAAATATCGGGGCAAAGGAAAGAGACATTTAAAGCTTTGAAGTACCTGTCAATACAACTACAATTTAAGGACTGTCAATATCAGAAGAAGACATTTAGTATGGTCAAATAACAATGTATTTACTTGGCCTTACTTTTATTTAATCAATTAAGATGTTAAGTACCACATCTCAAAGATGTAATAAAAGAAGCACATTGAATTGACAATTTCTTGAATACCCTTAAACTAAGAACTGCAATGACTTAACAATTTCAGCAAAACAGAAAGATCTGAAATTGTCGTAAGCAGTCTGTATCCTTGATCTTACTGAAATATTAACTCTTCTAATATTAAACCCTTTAAGACTTTCTGTAGTATTTGTATGTTAAAATTGTATGGCTTAGCTTCAGTAATACCAACAGATTTGCTCTGCTCTCATTTTCCCAAGGAACGTTTTAAAGTTTGGTTTGATTTCAACAAATATGATCTTTACCTCATCAATCAATCAATCTTTACCACATTATTTTCATGAGAAAATATTTTGCTAGTGAAAGTAAGTTAAACTTCTACCCTCATTAACTCACTGTGCAAATAGTAAGTAAAATTACCTTACTGTGCAAATAGTAAGTAAAATTACCTTACTGTGCAAATAGTAAGTTAAATATTTGTCCCCTTAATCCTCTTCCTCTTGCTCAAGTACTCACTTTAAAAGAAGAAAAGAAAACGTTGCGTAACTTTGTGAAGATCAATTCTTGGCCCACCTTTCCTAAAGTACTTGCTTTGTAATACTTTGAGCCAAATCCTGACCATTCGGTATCAAGTATCTGTTAGACCAAACCATATGTATGGAGGTCTGTAGGAAAGTAGTCTTATGGCCGTATGTCATCTTTTGATAGTTAAAAAGGTGTTCAGTTTGTTGTAATTTTCATAAATTGGCATCCTTCCGGGGAAAAGAATATATATGGAGTTATTTACCTAAGATTTAAGAGTCATGAATGTTGTGTCTCCACTGTGTGTGATATATTAAATAATTAACAATGGCAGTCCAGGACCATCTGTACAGAGTTGTGATTGAGACAAGCTGCTATAGCTTTTTATTGTAGTACAGTACATATGACCTATGTATCATAGTGACATCACAGAATAAGGTTCATTACCATACAATTATAACCATATCATCTTGAACATCTGGAGTGAATCAAAGAAGGTTTTTATATCTCATGGCAATGGACCCTATCCCCTTCCTTATTTTAAGCTGTTGATTGGAACAGATCTCTCATTGTAGGAAAATAACTAAGTTATTCCTTTTTTTTTTAATGCATCACATCTTCCCTTTCCTTACCTTGTGATGCACATTAGGTAGTATCTAACTGTTCTTTTTTTTATTCTCCCCAATATTTTTCTCACTATATCATCCCTCCATTTCTCCCTTTCTATTCATCAACTCTTTCTCTATCTCTTCCCTTTTCTCTCTCTTTCTCTCATGTTTCTCTCACCAATATCTCTCTCTCTCTCTCTCTGTTTCACTCTCTTTTTTGCACACTATTTATCTCCTCCAAATTCTTTCAACTTAACGTGTTAAGGAAAACTGTACCTGATGTTTACATACACTTTTATATAATTTCTTTTATTTCTGTTATTTGTTTTGTTTTCCCTTCTCTGCACATCTTTTCCCATCTCTTCATCATCCACTTAACTTTGTTGATGATAATGTACCTGTCTGTCTGTACAAGCTTACTACATTCAATCCCATTTCTATCCACCCTTTCGACAAGACGTAGCCCCCTACTGAAAGCCTTTCAGAAATCCCCTTTCATGCGATTCCTCCACATACAAATCATTTTCAATCTCAGTTATTGCTCTGTGATGAAACATATCCTGTGAAAACAGAATCTATATCAGTCCCTTTCCTTCCCTCCCAAATTTACAATGACACCCATTACACCTAAAATAAAATAACTTCCAATACTGCTACCTCACCCAAAGTAAGCCGATTTATCCTTTTGGTGTGGAACTAAAATTTCATAAATTCATCAGACATCCCCCCTGTTTAAGCCCCAAATATTATGTCTGCCAGCTGCCAGCCTGTGTCTATCTGTTCCACCATATTTATTTTGTAATATCTTGTAATAACCCGATTATGTTTATTTTTAAGTTCATAAAGGAAACCAACAGTTATCTCTTATAATATAATAATGTTATGAAATGATTAGTCATATTTTTTTTGTAAAGCTATCCTCAAAACAAGAAATATTTCATTTTAAAAAGTCAAGTCAGTTTAAAGGAAAACTGTCCCAAATTTGTTGATAAAGTCATGAGTATTGCTCCTCAGACATAGTCTTACTTTAAAAAAATAAAAACATGTTGTTTCCTCTACTTTTATTTTGCATGCTTTTCATTTATAATTGAATCATAGACTTTCATGCCATGTTTTAGAAATTAATTATTTATCAATGCCAAAAGACATCTCATCATACTTGGCCAATTTAATTATATTTAATGGTATGCGTAAAACTAGGTCAATTGCTTTAGCACAACATTTTAAAGGTAGGCCTATAGTGTCAAAGATTAACAGTATCAAAGAAGCAAACATTGCATGAAGTATTACAGAAATGAAATTTTAAGAAGAATTATACATCATCCAGACATTTTTTACTAATAAATGTTCAAAAAATTTCAGCAAAGCATGCTTAGGGCAAGGTAATGTGTGCAAAAAAAATGCTGAAGCATCAACAGTGTACATTTATATATGAACAACCTTTCAGGCCAGTTATAAAAACAAGTTCTATCTTTATAGATATTTTACTTTTGTTCCACCATTTCATGCAAAACATTATATTTAAAGGGAAAATTATTTGAAATAGATGTTTTTCACTGGAGGTAGCTGGCAAATGTCTGAATTACCTTTAATACAGATGCACATACGATACATTCATGAATCAATATTATAGGTTTATTGGATTTTCAGAGAGTCATACCAGGACCCCAATGCCATTCAATCAAGCTAATAATATGGAACATGAATTTTAAGATTTTCACAAACATGTTTCAAGCCAGTCAGAAACCGGAGCAAACAAAATATTTGAAAATGTCAACATAGCGGTGGATCAAAAGCGATACTGATGAAATAGATGGATAGTGAATAAATTGCCAATTAGGTCACTAGATGAGGCAAATTCAGTTACATGAGCTAATTACTACACTGGGTATGTTGTGCATATCGTGATCCAACATTTCCAAAATTCACTATGATGAAAATTTGTGCATGTGCACATGAAATATCATTAAATGTTAGTTATTCAGGATGACAATTAATATGAAATATTTCCAGAACAGTTTTGATTTTTTTTTTTTTTTTTTTATTTATGAACAGGTGCCTCATTATTTTGAAGGATGCATGACGTCATTTTGGCAGGATAGATTAGCATGAAAATCCAGGTTCCTTTTTGTCCTGATGCAGTTATTTTGGATTGTTCCAATCATGTTATATCATTCGCATTTTTATAAATTTAGTTTTTAAAAGAAAATAATGCTTTACATGTCATATGGTAGTGCTTGGTTCAATTTTCTGTGATAATATTTCTCAGCTACATGTATTCTAAATTTTGAAATAATTCTTTGGATTTAACCTTCTGCGGTCTTCAACTTACTGCATAACTTTTAATTTGAAATTTTTTTTTCATTCATCTATTAGTTATTTCCAGACTTTACCTGAACTGAAGATCAATTATAACTTTTAAATCAAGAATTCAACTTATAATGCAAACTAGCTCTTGTGGTATATTTCAATATGTAAAGAACACCTGTGTAAAACCATTAGAGGCATGATGATGACCATGTAAAAACTAGATTGAAGCTTATAACTTTATATGATCCTTGCCAAACTGTCATTGGAAATCAGTGATAGTTCCTTTATCCCGATCTTCTCTGTTCTATAAATGACAGCATCTGACTCAACAACATTTACCACCCTGTGAATGAAAACAGTAGACTGCAATATCAAGAATTCATTTCATCCATGGACCTATATGGTTCATCCAAGCCCCCCCCCCCCCTTCAGAGGTAATCATAATGTCACAATGGTATTCTATTTCTAAACTTCTTTTTATTGGCTTGCTCAAAAATCCCACCTAGGTGTTTAATTACTTAATAGAACAATTGTCTTCAAGAAATTGCCCTCACTTATTGCTTTACTTAATTAATCACTTTTAGAATACCTTGATAATAATATGGACAATGGTGAATGTACTGCTAAGTTATTAGGTCATTCATGGTCAGAATATACTGACAGTAGACTATTCTTTTACCACTTCAACTCTAGGAGATGATTATTAGGACAGTCAGCTTTCAACAAGTGAAGGTTGTTGATAGTCATTAGACATGATTCCCTGTTAAAGATATTCTCCAGTTTTAATAGCACAAAGTGAAATTAAAATTGTTTTCTTAAATATTTGTTAATTTTTTTCTACCTAACACAAATCAAACCTTTCCAAGGATGGTTAAGGTTAGATCTTGATTTTCAATTAGATTTACTGAAGTTTTGAAAGGACTATTTGATCCTAGAAGTGCTGGCTGTGTACACACAGAATTGTCCATTTTATTCCTATCCATAACTTTTACCAACTATTGTGTTTCATTGAAGCCCGCATCACACTGTCCTGAACTTGAGAAACGATGGACACTCGATCATGGAAAATTTCAAATTATGCTCTGATCCCAAAAGCATCGAGCCATTCGTGTACCCTTGGTGTGTTGTTAGAGTACCATCGTGTAACCTTCTGTAGATGTCGTTCTTGTTTTGGCTCTTGTTTGGATGTTGTCCAAGTTCGAGGCTAACTTTGCGTGAATACTAACACTTCACATTTCTTGTGTCCATCTTTGCTCAACTTCATGACAGTGTGACGCCAACTTTAAGAGTAGATATGACACACACCTCCTGTTTGGGAAGACAGGCTATCATTCATGTTAACATGTAATACATTAATCAGTAATGTTATGTCTCTGTGGTTATAGATCCATGATGATGAGTGACTCAGATCTCTCAGCATTGTATTTTTACTCACCTGACATTTTCCACACCCAACAAGAAACTACATTAATGGGACCAAACAAGGATTTTTTTTTTTTAAATATTGAAAATAATTAGATGTAACCTTCATGTTAATTCTGATCTGGCTGTTGTATTTACTGGTGTAATTTGACTTTTGAAAAATGAATATTAATGAATTATCAGACAAAATTTTCCCCCAAAAAAATAAATTATACAACAATATTGATGTCATGCAAAATGAAATGATATAGCTGTTTTACAAAATTTAACTTGCGAGCTACTATTTTTGGGTCAGTTATGTATATAAGAATTTTCAGCCGATAATATAAAGTGGTACTTTTAATCCTGAAGTCACCATATCTTCTAAAATGCATGGGCAAAGTATCTTGGATTAAACTTGAGATCGTAGAGAACATTCGAGAGTATGACATTGTGTAGGCCTTCACCATGAAATCACATTAATGAGAATTCATCATTCCATTGCTCCATCAGTAATGGAGCTTTATTGAATGAGCTTTTCATTATTAAATGTGAAATTAAATCAGACAATCAAATAGCATCCCTTGATGGTTTAAAGGTCATAATAATGTTAGAACGATAATAGTCTGTACCTAGATAGAACAATCATATGGATCAAAGAAGACGTGTTAAATTTCAATTATTTCATCTTGATTGCCAGCTCAATGTCAGCTTTGCAATTTTTATTTCCAGGCTTATAGGCATAAATGTATGAAGTAAATACTAAGGGCCAATAATATACCGGTAGTATGTTTATGAACATTTTCATATCCTTCTGATCCCCTATAAATTGAATCTCAAATTGGCAGCTTTGAGATTAGTTCAATAATCCCTTTCAAATAAGTTTTGTCATGCTTGTCAGGTGACTGCACTGATAATTTATTTCATTTTTTTGTGAGTCTTTGTTCTGTTTTTGGCAGAATTCCACAAACATCAAAAGTCATTTTTATCTTCATGTCGCTATGTGTACTATTACATTATTTGAAGCGGTAATGTGATATTGGAATTGTTTATAACTTTTCTGGATGTCAAGAAAAGGACAAATTAAACTACCGGGGGTAGTGAAAAATGAGTTGATTATCAGCGGTTTGAAGATTTTCCATCAACAAGTATACATGTATAATAGGTATTTTCTGTATTTCTTTCTCCCTTTTCTCTTGTTCCATCCACCCTTTCACTTTTTGTTTTCCCTTTTTCCCTCTCTATGTCTGTTTGTGTGTCTGTTATGTCGTCCCCGTTTTCTCTTCACTTTGATACATCACCATATCTCCTTGTTTACCCCCCCCCCCCCTCTCTTCTCTCCTCTCTCTCTCATATTTACCTGATGTTGATTGGTCTAGATCGCGCTGGCACCAAGTATATGTGAATAAGACTTGAGCCAGCTGCGCCTGTCTTCCATGTTTTATGGTTAACCATTACCAGGCTCTCTCACCCTCCCTCAATAGAGGAAATTGGTCAAGCTCGCACCTAGGAGCTATTTTTTGCATCATTCTACTAGTAAATTTTAACATGATGTTGATCTTGTAGTTTAGTCAGAGCCTGGGAAGCTTGAGTGAAATGGAGACATATAGGGTGCTCTTTATCTCTTCATCATATTTATCTGTTCTGTGAATCTCACTCTCCTCCCACCCACCCTCTCTCTCTCTCTCTCTTTCTCCCATCATGAATCTTCCTTTCTATTTCTTCATTCTCTTTATCTCTCCATCAATATCTCTTTTATGTATCTCACTCTCTCCTCTCCCTCCCCTATCTCTCTCTCTCTCTCTCTCTCTCTCTCTCTCTCTCTTTCTCTCCATCATAAATCGTCTTTTCTATATCTTCGTTCTCTCTCTCTCTCTTTCTCTCTCTCTCCACCCCTTCTCCGCATCAACCTAGTTCTGAATTGATCTTGTCATATTTCCCTCTGAATGGATTTCCTCTGTTCTGAATTCATGTTATTTATATATTTTCCCTGCCCTAATAGATTTCATGATGTCATTCGCTTCTACAGAAGGTCTTTGGGAATATTTTCTTCATTTTTATTTTTTATTAACATGTAGCCTATTTTATCAATAAAAATATCTCTATCATTCTCTTTCCATCCTACTCTATTTCCCCCTCTTTCTCATACTTCTTCTTATCTTATACAATGTGAGTTTGTTATATATTATTTAGTATTATGTTATTTACATATTGATTAAAATTTTTTATTATCATCCCAGATAGCAAGGTTACGTTGGGCCATCGTCGGCAATGGTCATGGCTATAACGTTGGGCCAACGTTATTCTTGTTATTCCATATGCCGATGTTGGATCAACGTTAAGTTGTATACAAAAGTGTGACATCGCGCACACTCAAAATGCGAACGTTGGTCCAACATTGGCATATGGTCGCCAACGTTGGCCCAACATAATAGCCACGACCATTGCCGACGTTGGCCCAACGTGACCTTGCTATCTTGGATATGACCTGCATATATTATATTAATAGATATATATAAAAATGACATATGTGATAACCCCATTTCTTCTCATACTCCCCTTGTTTTCTCTTTACTTAGGTGGTGATCCACAGAGTGAGTTAGTGAGGCATTTCTTGATAGAGCCCAACGCAAGAGGGGTGAGACTGAAGGGATGCGTCAACGAGCCTGTCTTCAGTAGCTTATCAGCACTCATCTACCAACACACCCTGACACAGTTAGCCTTACCCATCAAACTAGTTCTACCTGATATGGGTGAGTTCTGTACGCTTCTATGTGCCCCCCCCCCCCCATTGCCCAACAACCTTCTCCCTACCAGAATACTGTGACACGGTTAGCCTTGCCAACCAAACTAGTAGTACCAGACATGAATTTTTTTTCTGCCCCCCCCAAACCCCAATAGCCCTATTCTCACCAATCTTTCCCATCATGATATCCTACCAAACATGGGTAAGTTCCCCCTCCCCAATAGCCTCATCACCCTTCCCTGGCACAGTAATGCAGCTGTCATTTGTACGACCCACGTCTTGACCCCCGGGAGTAGTCCGTCAAAGTTGCGTCAAAAGTCCCCATAATCAGTGACTCACAGTACTGTCATGGACGTCGAAAGTCCGTCATAATACTGACTCGTATGTGCGTCTCAGTAAGTCACTTTACCAAATTGCGTCACTTGGTGTGTCAAATGAGACCGTCATGGTTTGGGTGATATATCGCTAGTGTCATGTCGCGATCGTTGTTCATGGTCAGTCACTATCACCAAAAGGTGCGTCAGAAATGTTCATTACGAGTGTGTCATTGGTAAGTCACTTTCGTGAAATGGTGTGTCACTTTCTGTGACATAGGGTGCGTCATGGTATCTCAATGTATGACTCTCTTTGGTAAAGTGACGCACCTATCCCGGGGGTCAAGAAGTGGGTCTTACAAATGACAGCTGCATAAGCCTTCCCCACCAAACTAGTCCTATCAGATGTGGGCGAGTCTTTTCCCCTTTTATGCCCCCCCCCCCAGCCAATTCCCCATTCCCTATTAACTTACCAAGGAAAGTACTAAGTACTACTATCAAATTCAGTGCTGACATGCCATGATCTTTGAGGATGAACAAGGAGTTACTTCAGACATCTAAGTAGAGTCACTTAAATTAAGGACCAAGTTATCTGGGTTCAAATTCCTGTTATGAATCTACTATCCTTCAACAGGATAGGTGCTAAGCTGTAACCACAAAATAAAGGACGGGTAAAATCTAATGGAACTGATTCAAGTGGCTCTATTTGACCTTTATATCATATTTGTTTGTTGCTATTGAAAAGTTATTTTTAAAAAGGATGCATATCTAATGGTTTTCTGCACCATTGCTTCATCCTTTTTATTCTAACATATTCTAAAAGTTGTTTTTGACCTAAAATATTCTACCTTACAATTTGACCTGGAATTCAAAGGTAAACTGGATTAGGAATAAAAGGTTTTTCATAATACCAAATATGAAGAACAGATAAAATAATACCAAATATATCTCAATTATTTCCCCCTATTGCTTGCTCATTACTACATATTAGGACAAAGAAATTCTACAGGATCTATGGAGTGTAAGTACATTGATATTATTAGCTAACCTCAATGAAATCTGATGATTTCCTTAACCTATTCAGGCTTTCTTCTCTGCGATTTCACATATGTCTTTGGTTTCACATATATCTTGGGATTCACATGATAATCTAACCATGCACTTAATAATATTTATTATGGATTTGCTGTTCATAGGTTAAGAGGTGTCGGAACAACTTGCATTACCTGTATAGTCATTTATATTTCATTTATGGTGAACAGAATTTACTAACAAAATGGGCTTTAAACAGGACAATCACGGTTCATAAGAGCAGGAAAAACTACCAAGCATTTATAGCGAATGGTGTATCAGCTGTATACAAATTGAATGATTAGTTGTGCTTTAGTTAGTGCAAACAAAAGGTTTCTGAATAAATATTGTGAAATTAACCACAAATGAAGTGAAAGCAATCACAGAATTGCAAAATTCCAGTGAATTGAAGGACTGCACCATCTTTTGTAAATACATATTTGCTTGGTCACGACGTAAGCTTCTTGTACTGTTCAATATAATACCACTCATTCATTTTCAAATTTCAAATATATTATGATCAGTAATATATACAGCTTTTCATTTTAATTTTGCTTTTTTGGGGGGACGGTGTAAAGATAGTGAAAAATATTATGACCAAAAGTGGTCAACTTATATTTTTAAAAAATTGTTTATAAATGTATTACAAACACTAGTAACATTAGCATTCATGCTGCTACGTTTCTTATTGCAAACATCTCCATTTTTAAAGTGAAAATATTGTTGAATTATTCCAATTTTTTAGACAACGCTTTGTACATTAATTTCATTCATGGTTTTCATATACAGCCATTCCAACGGGACAACAATTCAAACATTTAAAAACACTTCAGCTCCAAATACACCCATGTTTGAGAGCGTTATTTCATCTTAAAGATAGTTAGAAATTAAATGTAATTTACAAATTGACAGGGAAAAAGATGATAACAGTCACTGAACATAGAACTAGACTGAAACGTGACTATTTTCAAGATTAGATTTCCCTTATTCAACATCTCTTTATTTGCCTAGTTCCAGTTCGCGTGGCATTAATGCGCACATGATTTTCCCATTGTTTGGTATTCTGATTGTCATTGTACAACATCTCTTAATCTTACCCTATCTCATATCCTGGCTGTCAAATCAAGAATAAATCACAATTTTGTTCAATAATCCCAGGATTCATTTAGGGAGAACGATGACATTATAAATCGTATCAGGGAGGCGCCAGAGATTATTGGCTTTTAAAATGGTGAATTTGCCATATTTCATTCCGATTTTACTGAGGAGACTTATTAAATATTTAAAAGCTGACAAGCAGTTTTCATAGGGCTAACAAAATTTGTTAAACTCAAGCTTGGCATGGAGTACGCTGGTTCTAAAGTCCGAGTGATATATTCATAGGGGGATATTTTTGTTGGTCAAGAAAAACTTTGTTGGGTCAAACGAAAAGTGCATGATGCCCCAAAAAATTAGCTTTGGGAATGGGGGATAAAGCTTGTTTTTTTATAGGAAGAAAAATAGAGAATTGTAGTGTGATTTGTAAAATATCTTTGTACACTAGAGGCCAGATTGATGTGAAAGGGGGAAAAAAAGAAGCTTATTTTTAATGCACCAGAATTTTCATTTTGGGTTGTATCTGAATGAAATTAAGATGCAATGCATTAGATAATCTTTATATCTAAAATGTAGGCCTACTAATGTTTCAAAAATTAACATCGGAGCAAAAAAAGGAACTACTTTTAACAATATTGCACCTGTTTTTGTTGTAGTGCAATATTAATTATTAATCAACCTGTGCTTGTGCTTAAAGCATTCTTGTTCTCCTATTTTTAATATCGTCATCCTGAATTCAACCTTTAGAACTGTAATTTTCGTAATGTTTTGGGGGACTTGCTTCAACAAATCTCTTCAAATCAAAATGAAAAGATTTGAGTAATCATGCAGAACTCATTCAATTAGTTCTCTTCAAAAATGATATTTGTGGATTTTTCATTGACGCAAACATTCCTGATTTGCGGTAAACAATGTCAACTGTAACAACCTGCCATATGTAATCCAAGGAAATGCAATTGTTCTGTTTTGTATGTATTGTTGTATAGCTATCTGTGCGGTCAAAATCTTGCTTTTGTTTCTAGCAGAAATTGGAGATGTTTGTTCGGTGTTATGCACTTATATTTAGTCATTTTCTTCTTCAGCAAAGAAAGAAATCACCCATGACTCTCTATTGAAGTTTTGTGATTCTTACAAAGTGACAAACAAATTTATTTATCATTTCTCTTTCAAATAAACCGTGGGAAACACATCTAAATCATTTAATTCCGGTATTTAGTATCTAATTGGGATTATTTTGATAAATTCTTTTGAATTATAAATTAATTAAATTGATGATATGAGATCTTTCCAGTTGAAAGAGCAGATCATGCATTCACACACATAGAAGATCTGTTTCTGTTTGAGTTTCCTTCTGTAGTCAATTATCCTCATTATATACCTCATGATTTTTTTTTTTAAAGTTTTTTTTTATTTATTAAAATCATATCTTCTGACAAGCATTGTCACCATATAACCTATCATCTTCCATTGTTATATCAATTTTGTTGGTATTTCAGTGTAACCTGATGAACTCCCTTGCATTACTTGCAAATATATTGTGACTAAAATATGTGATGAACTTGCCAAGAACAAGCCACAAACAGTATCACATGATGTATCAATCCCAAGATTACTGCCTCAAGTGGTGGAATATCTGTGAAAGAAAAATAAATTTCATATACAATGGTATATTCTATGCCTTTTAAATCCTAAAAAGCATACCACATATTTAAAAAATCAAGTTTCATGATGTTTATTTTCATATACATGAATAAAGCAGAATATATTACTCTGTCTTTAACAAACACTAAATATTCAATACGTAGAAGCCGAAAATATTTCATTCATTCATCATATTATAATCCATATCTTGTAGTATTACCATTATACAATACCATTCCCATGATCACCCACATATTACCCGCACATCGAAGTTACTCTGTATTTTGGCATTCATCCATGTAATTTTAATAACGTCACAAATTTTATGAGCTATGATGAAAAATTATCCAAGTTCATTCACTTCCCCCTCAAAAGTGTCCCTGATGTCTCAAACTTCCTCTCAAAGTTTATTTTCTCCGTCTTTAAGTCAGTATTGCCCAAAGTGTTTGACAGGGATTGAGATTGCGGAACCGATATGCAAACTTCCTTTAGGGTGGCTGAATTTTTTATTGTGATAAATTTAGAAAAAATATATGAGGTTTTTACCTGTTGATATCATTTCTAATTTGTCTATCCTTCCGTCTTTGTATTTTTTGCTTACGAACGAATGTTATGACCTGTATCTTGTGCCCAAGCAGGAGATTGGGAAACTGATTAACTTTTTTTAATATTCATGTATATATGCAAGGGCCATGGCAGATTAACTTTTTATGCTTTTGGCATTTTTTTGTACGTGTGATGCTGTTGAATATTTTGTAGAAGCATTGTTGTATTGTGTGTTTAGAGACAAAACGGTGTTGAAATGTGAAAAGTGATAGTCTGATAACAGCCTTCTGGCTCCAAGGAGACAATTTCAATAAATATCTTTGAATCATCTGATACGTTAATAACCCTAATAATAAATTTTTTTTTTTAATATGGAGTTGTACAGTGCCTTATACATAGTTAGACTACCTCTGTAAGCGCTTTACAGACATTATTATGACCCCTGTCATCGGATTCAGGCTGGCCCTGCACACAATGTTTGCACATTCTCCACCCCTTGAGGAGCATTGCAGCCAGACACCATTTTCCATCTAAGTAATTTAAATATTTCAATGCTCACAGTAGAAAATTAATGGCTATTTCTCCCTCTTTTCCTTCACTCCCTCTGAATACAGATCCCTCAGGTGCTGATAGTACTGATGGAACCCTGGATCCCAAGTCAGCAGCTTCATTACTCCAGCAGGGAGCAGGTATGATCAATGGAACAGCCACTAACATATAAAAAGTTTATTGAACTCCTGCCAAAACATGCTTTCAGTATTTTGATCAGGTTGTATATTTGACTTTTAAATTATGAAGTCACTAAAAAATGTCTGGTTGCAATGTTGGCTCAATATGTAATTCAAATATAACGCTATTGCAACCCAATAATGGTCATGTAATTGATATTGTCAAGTTCAAGCATATTCCACAAGGGATTTGTAGAGGGGCCATAGGCAGGAAATTGACACATTGTTCTAATTTTCCAGCATTTTTGTTAATATAAGCATGAAAGAACAAGCAAAAATACAACTTTTACCAAGTCATTTGGCTTTGACCTCGATTGATTTATTGCATATCAAGAAACTAATTACAGGAAAAGTGCTACTCTATTAAGCACCAGCTGAAAAGGTATCCCTCAGTTTTAATAGAATTCTAAGTAAATGAGTAGGGTTTTGTTTCTTTGATGGACTTCATTTCATGGTGACAAAATTAATCAATTTTCAAGGTCATAGGATATTAAACGATCTGTAATGATGATAGAGACCTTAAGAGGTGTTTACTTTCACAAAAAAGAAGGTGAAAGAAAAGAGACTTGGGTAGAAAGGAATGGAGGAAATAAGGGAATGCTGACATACATTTATATATTCTCATCAAGAAAACTCAAATCTCAAGCTTTTTAAACTATTAAGGACATTTTTTTTAAACCTAGTGATCTTGTTACATAGATTATTGATTTTTTTTTTTTGTACCTATTTTTCAATTTTGATGATAGGGTTGTTTTCTATACAAATTGTTAAGAATCGATTTTAAATAAAATTTTTAGTGGTAGCACATTTCTTCAATTTCTTCCTAAATCATGTGGCTCTATATTTACACTCATGAACATCGAGTTTAAAGTCTTATTTTATTCCAGTAACATGCAATAATATCTTTTTTGCAAACCATCTGGTTTGGCTATAAAATTTCCCATCCCAAGATTCAATCCTGAATCTAGTCTTTCAAACGGAAGATCGATCCACAGATTACAAAAATAAATCAAATCTGATTGTGGTATTTCTAAAAAACAAAACACACAGTTAACAATATATATGTAAGGATTATGACATTCATGTTAATTTTTTTCTTTAATTCTCTTATTTTCTACCCAGCATTTCTGTAATAAAGAAGCATTCATGTTTTTGTTTTTTTTCTTCAATTCTTTTACTATCCAGCTTGCAAAGTGTTATACATTGACAGCGTGGACATGGAATCATTGACAGGATCAGAAGCAGTAAGGGAAGGATTAACCAAGGTGTTGACTGCTAAGAAGCAACCTGAGGCTGTCGTTGTTCATTTCAAGGTTTCATCCAAGGGCATCACGCTCACAGATACACAGAGAAAGTAAGTCCAACGACCAACCTCCCATATGAAATAATGAAAGAAAATTTGATTCATTTTATCAAAATGAGACACAAGTTGCCAGAAAAGAATCTGGGATATCGCCAAAATAATCAATTTTTGAATACTTTTCCTTTGTCATTTCCCATTTAATTACAGTGTCCCATATGAAACAGTGTCATCTCTGAGCACTTCTAAAGTGACTTACAAAATGATAAAGCTGCCGCCCGCTGCGTGAAAGCCACAAAGCAGTGTTTTATACCAGATGTACTAATCCCATCTATTAAGTCAATGGAAGAATAATAGGGGATCGTTATATCCGGCATATAATCCCCCGCATCTTTATCTTTTGGTAAGTCCGTAACCCGGATCATGGGCGCTTGGAAATCTTTCTGACAAGTGCCATGGGTGCCAGTAATACACAGGCATTCTATTTTCACCAGGTACACATTTAACCTGGGTGAGTCGAGGATAAGCAATGAAGATGAAATGGTTTGCCCAAGGACATTTATTGATGTATTTCATTTTATTTAACCATCTTGTTATCTTTATCTCTTCTACAGATTATTCTTCAGAAAACACTACCCAGTAAAGTCTATCCTGTTCTGTGGAATGGACTCACATTCAAGAAAGTGAGTAATACAAATCTAAGGAAAAATACATTAATTTACAAAATCTGCAATTACGTTCAGAAAAGTATGTAATCTTAGTAAAATCCAAGATATTCTCCTGAAATTTCCTGGCTAAATTATGTCTTTATTTCGAAAAGCATGATTTGTGAGAGGGTCCTGTTACTCACATCTTTCAATGTGAGAGGTAGTATGATCAGTGATCATTTTGATATGAAATATGTATTTCATGGGGCTACAAAAATGATTACTTATTCATATGTTTTTGTCAGATGTGTTTTTACTCATTTAAAGGTTCTAGTGTTGATTACTAATCATCTTTGTTTGTTTTGTTTATTTTTTCTTTAGATATCCAAGGAAAGAAGGCCAAGAAGTAGCTGAAGCAAAGTGAGCATCTTGATTTTGTTTTTAACTGTTATCTTAAATATTTTTTAGTTTCAATTAATATTTTCAGCATACATATTCCATTTTCTCTGTTAAACATAAAGATTTGAACAGGAATGTAGTTATATATTTATGTATTTCATCTGATATAAAAAGTCATATAAATATACATGATTCAAAGGTCCAAAGACCAAAAATTAATCATGTTTACAATTGGTTCATAATACATGTATAGTTCAAATAGAATGTACTCTAAACGTACTAAAAACTCTTTTTATCATTTTCTTGTGATTTATATACTTTCATTGAAAATATAATTTGATGTCATTTTTTCCCTTCTTGTTCTTTCTTTTTAGAATCTTTGGATTTGTGGCTCGTAAACCAGGCAGCATGACAGACAACCAGTGCCATCTCTTTGCCGACTGGGAGGTGGAACAACCAGCCTCGGCAATCGTTAGCTTCGTAACCAAGGTGATGCTCGGCTCCTCCTCCAAGACGTCAGTCAAGACTCCTTGAGGAAACCAGGAGGAGAGAGGCGCAGAGAGGAATGCGTCAAGAGAGGAGAGTGTGCATACGAGATTAGATTGGTGCTGATAAACTTGGATTCTCTGATCATGGACTACAGAGGGAGCCAGACAATGCAAATGCATGCATGAATTGGGTCTCATAGCATGTTATACAGCATCTTTATTTTTTTTAAATCATACAATCAATTGTATTTATAGAATTTTTAAAAGGTTAAAAAGTATAAAACTAAATATGTGACATCATGAAAAAAGGTTTGTGTAATATTTGGCACCTTTTTCTTGAGGAAATCCAAATGAATGAATTAAATGAATTTGAGATTTGATATGGAATAAATCCAATTGCCTTGATTCTGTAAATGAAATAAATTTTGAAGCGCATCTTTTTCATGCTCTCAAATCTGTACAGTTTTTATGAAATTACAACTGATGGAAATTCATCTTAGTATTTATTGATAGTATTACAAGCATTTTAGGATAATTGAAGAGAGTGTTTCTTTATTTTTTGTAAATGAGTGATCATGAATTTTAAAAAGAAATATTTGTATGTTGAAAATATCTTGTACGTCTATGACTAAATGTACAATGTTGATGTTTGTGTAAGCCTTTGTTATCTAGCCTTTCAACTATGAATCATGTTGAACAGTATGAAACTCAAATTGGACTTATTACAAAGCCTGTTCCCACAAATACTTTCTTGCAATATCTGTGTGTGGTGCACAACCCTTGTGATGACATAACACACAAGGCCAGGTCATATAATGAATTGTGGCAAGTCCAACATGTTTGTGGGGACAGGCTGAGAGACTTCTATGTATGTTTTTACATGTCAACTGTTTCTATAAGTGTTGAACAGTTTGAAACAAGAGAAACAAATAAGAAAGTAAGCAAAACAACCGAAGTAAGAGGCTATGTATATTTTAGTGCTTTTTTTTAGGAGTGGATTTATTTTTCTCATTTTTTAAAGAAACTATCAAAATTTTGACCTGTATGCATAACCCCTCCAAACAAAAATATTGCATGATTCTATATAAATAGGATTTTATATATGATTGTTCTATTTTAGGATTTGTTCTTGCTGTACTCTAAAAAAAATGCATGGCATTGTTTTGTTTTTTTTCTTATATGTGAAAGTAAACAAAAAAATGACTTTAGTATATATATTTATTTATATAAATGTTTTAATTTACATCACTGTTATATGACTACATTCATATTCATGAGAGATAATTGTGTAATTCATGGGATGGGGTCAATGGACTAATGAACGTACAATACTAAGAAAATACCTTAAAGCATGGATAGTTTTGATTTTGATTTTAATTTATTTCAAAATGATACCAAAAAAATATTTATTGTTCATTGGAATATTTTTGATTGTGTATTCATTTTTAGGTGGTTAGTTTTGCATTTTCAAGAAAGCGTAAAATGAATAATTATTTTTCAATTAAAAAAAATCATTACAAGCTGTTTTGCATCATGTATCTTTAGATATTTTTATCAATTAGAGATGATCTGTTTTTGATATGTGCTTTTTTTCTTTTGAGTATAAAAAAGTGTAATATTTACAACTCATAAGTGTTTTATTAACAAAAATGAAGGAAAATCTTTTCTATGTCCTATTTATGAGTTCCCAAGTGCCAAGTTGTTTTGAGCAATTTATTTGTGAATGATTTTTCAACATGTTCTCTTTTCTCTCTTTATCTATCTCTTATATTTATTAAAAATGTTATGTACAAAAATACAAAGTTTTTAGCTGCATATGTATTCATGCTAGTGCATTATGCATTTTTAGTGCCCCAAAATCTACAATTCTGTCTGTTGTGAATACATATTATTCAAATATAACTATAGATTAATCATTATGTTCAGTGAATCATGAATAAAAACGCTGATTAACCTATCTTCCATGTATTCAGTAATAAATTTATATTCAATTTGACATATCCGCACAGAAGCATCATTCAGATAAAGTTGGGTTTTCTCCATCAAATTTCTTAAATACAAAATGCAATAGATTAAACACCAAAATTGAATTTTATCATAATTTTCCTGTATTCCTCTTATCATGCAATTTTTAAATTGATAATATCAATTTTACAGACTGCGAGAAATAAACATAAATCTTTTTAATTTTCATTAGCTACAAAACATACGTCATGATACAGCAAGCCTCAATAACTATATTTCTTTGTTGCACCTTACATTATAACAATTTAGACACTAAGAATCAAGTTCCTAATTACTTAATATAGAAATGGTATATATATATGATATATATATAAATATAAATATTTTTCAATATGTTATTTGCTTCTGCATGAGTATTGTAGTGGTATATATATGTTTGTACATTCTTGTATTTGTAATATATGTGTGTTTGAACTGTACAGTATAAAGCACTTGTCAGAGTCATTGTATTCTTGAATATTGTTGTTTTTCCATATCATATTGTGTCTCAATAGCAAGATCTTATTTAAAACTTCCAAACAAATCACAAAGTCGAATATATGATTCTCAACAGTTAAATCTTGGTTTGAAATCATGCAAATTAATAATAATGACAATAATGTTAGCGATTTATAAATTACACCTAGCTAAAAAAATATGTATCGCATGAAGTTGTAAAGCTAAATGAATTGCAGACTAATTAACTGTCCTTAACTGCCCTTAACTGCCAAATTAAAGCCAACTTTATGATTACTGTAAATATAAAGATAATTATAGCTATTTATATCCAGTTCAAAAGAAGAAGGCACATGATTTTGCCAGATTCTGAATTTTTCCTCTTTTACATGGAACATCAGTAGAGTCACAATCTTTCCTGAAATTTGACAATTTTTTAAAAAATAACCTGAAACTAAATTTATTAAGAAAATATGTATGATGTGAACTTACTGTGCAAAATTTGTGAAATATATTAATATATTCTGCTCACTTGATGGATTTATGTTCAGTTGATATTCATATGAAACATTTTCATTATAGATATTGCCATGGAGGTATTTTAGATGGAGGTGAAGATATGCTAGGGAACACATATTTTGCATGTTTGAATGGAAATATGACAGTCTTGTTATACACACAGTACAAGAATGTAATAAAAGTTGTTCAACTTTAAAAGAATTGTTTCTTTGAATGTTTTTTAGGTTCAACTTTGTTTTGAAAACATAATGAGAATCTTAAGATGTTGATCATAATTGAGAGCGTGAAGATGATTGAAACTTTCACTGTGGTGATTAAAGAGATGAGTGATCGTGGAGATGATGATGATGATGGTGGTGATGATGATAATTGTGATGATGATAATGATTATGATGATGGTGGTGATGGTGATGATGATGATGATGATGATGATGATGATAATTATGATGATGGTAGTGAAGGTGATGATGATGATGGTGATGATTAGGAGGAGGAGGATCATGGAAGTGTTGGTGATAGTTTGGTGGCTGTCATATTCAACAACTAATTGATGGTGGTGGTGGTGTTGATAAAGATGAAATTCGGCTGTGATGATCAATGGGATGATAGGAGCTTATGATGGTGATGATGATCCTAATGAGAATTATGGTGGTGACGGTGATGATGGATGATTATGATAATGATGGTGATGAGTGATGGCGAGGACAAGGATGATGGTGATGATGATGATGGTGCTGGTGGTGGTGGTGGTTGTGATGTTGACGGGTCAGGATGATGAACATTGATGACGTTGGTGATTGTAATGATGGTGGTCGTCATGGGGGTATTGCTGATGGGTTAAGGTGATGATGATGATGATGATGATGCTAATGATAATGTTAATGATATTGATGATGGTGATGATGATGATGATGATGATTAGGAGTAAGGGAAAGATGAGGCGGATAATGATGGTGGTGGTTGGGGTTGATGTTGATGGGTAAAGATGATGAAGATAATGATTATGGTAATTACGATGATGATGGTCGTAGTGATGGTGATGTTTTTGATGGGTGATGATGGTGATCATGATGATGATGATGATGATGATGATTCTGATTCTGATTCTGGTGGTGATAATGGTGAGGATGATGGTGGTGATGATGATGGTCGGTGATGATGATGGTGGTGATAATGGTGAGGATGATGGTGGTGATGATGATGGATGGTGGTGGTGATGATGATGATGGTGGTGGTGATGATGATGATGATGGTGGTGGTGGTGGTGGTGGTGGTGATGTTGACGGGTCAGCGCTTTCATTCATCATACGAATATATTTACGCTATTTATTATGATCGTAGTGATTATGATAACAATTTTTAAAATAATTGCCATGCTGCTTTTGTCGAGTCACTCACGAGGCTGAGGGTAATGATAATTAAAAGTATGATTGTGATAATCTGTGGTCATTACACTGGTATGTCACTCTGTATAGATGGAATCAAATGCTTATCATCAAAACAATGAGTAACCGAGCTAATAAATTGCAAATATGGCGCTGAACGCTTTCACTGACAAAATTTCAGGGCCAAAATTAAATCTGAAAAGGGTCACTGTTTGTATGTCTATTATTCATGACAAAGGTATAAACAAAACGAATTTTGACTATGACGTAAATCTGCTTATGATATTTTCTTTCTTTCTTTCTGATAAAAACTAATCGGATTTTCAAACTTTATTTCACTTTGCATAATTTACTCAGACGAGTAATGCTGTTTTTCATGCCTTTCGAATCATGTTATTGAACAATAGAGGGCGTTATGTTGAAAAGTCATAGAGAAGACTATTGGCAATACTGCACTAAATCCTCCCGCTATACAATTGATATATGATATGTTTTCTTTTCTTCTTTTCTTTCAAATCTAACTTTTGTAGCAAGTTGTCTTTAATGAAACCACACAAAATCAGAGAAGACCTTGTTAGGAATTAAAGGGTATATTTTTAGAATAAACCTAAAGGTTCTAAACGAACATAAGAGATAAGATGATTTCAAAACATTTATTTTTTAGATATCTACAACATACATCCGTATTCTACACATTCTAACATTCCAAGACATTCCATGTACAATGCAAAAGAAATTGTTTAATTGGGATTTGAATTCATTCGTATATAATTAAAACAGGGCCTGTAACTCTTTAAAATATTACACAGAAGGCCCGTCGCCGTTTGGGTCAATCCACCCACGACCCTCATCAAGTTCTCCTATTACAAGATAAAAACCAAAATAAAAAATACCGTGCTTTTGACGCTCCATGTATGACGGGTCAAATTTTATCTCTTTATCGGTGTCGAAATGTGTTGAATTTTTCAGAGTCGTCAAACTTTAGACCTAGAATCTGGGTCATTCAGCATCTCTGACCCGGAATCCAGGTCTCTTACTGAGCCTTGATTGAACCAGAATCCCGGTCGACTTCAGCAAGAGCCTTTGACTCGGAATTGGGGTCCATGAGGCCATATAAGGCGGTTCAAAACTCTTTGATCTGGAACCTGTATCCATCGGGGCCATCGGGGACACTTTGACCTAAATATCCTTTGACGCGGAATCCAGATGAAATTGACCAGCATAGTGTATGACCACAATGGAGCCATAGTCAGGATCACGAATGACCCGGAAGGGTCAAATTTGACCCTTTTTTCAGAGTGCATCTGAGTGTTAACTAATAGATTTTGTATACTCGCTCCGCGCGTGGACGGTGGGTGTTCTTTTCCCCTCCTGCTTACAGCTAAATATCAGGGAATAGAGGACACAAAATTCTTTGAAAATTATTCTTTAAAAAGGTTCATGATAAGTTTGAAAAAAATACCCCCCCCCCACCCAATCCCATGTCTTCGCGGTCCCTAAAGCATGAAAATCTCCACATTTTCTTCACGCTCGTGGGTATCGGATGGATTTAGAATGCAAAACTCAAATAATTTTACTTTTTTTTTTTTTTTTTTTTTTTTGGGGGGGGGGCATTTACCGAATGGCCAGCTTAATATGTATAACTACATGCATAATAACAGGCGCGGATCCGGCCCCCCCCCCCCCCCCCCCCCAAAAAAAAAAAAAAAAAAAAAAAAAAGGAGGAGAAAAAAGGGAGAAAGAAGAAAAAGATGGGAATAAGGCCCGATGCTTGTACAATTTTCGAACAACTTTGTTCAATAAGAAGCGCAAAATAGGTTTTATTGGGTTTTAAACGACCATAACTAAGGCCTTTAATGTGGGGAGGGCCCACGAGGCTGATTTTTCTCATATTGTATTTTGCAATATATTGCTCAAACGCCTTTTTTTTTAAAGAAAAAGAAATACATTAGTGACGAAAAGTAAAAATAAGGAAAATATTTAAAACTAAAGTTTCAAAATTTCACAGAGAAAAGAGGCCTCGTGGACCCTCGGCCTCGTGGGCCCTCGGCCTCCTGGGAAAAATAGTCGGCCTCGTGGGAATACTAGAAATTGCCCCTTTATTTATCTAATATATTTTTTGAAACCCCGAATTTTCGGCTCGCGCTTCGCACTTGCTGATACTAATAACTCCAATTTTTACCTACAAAAAAATTCAACTAGCGCTTCGCGCTCGCGGATACTAAATAGGGGCTATAATACACAATTATCTACCATTTTCTAGTACTAGAAGATGCCCCTTTATTTATTCCATGTAGCTTTTAAAACCCCAAAATTTTATGCTCGCGCTTCGCACACGCAGATACCAATTCAGAAGGGTATATAATGCACAATAACTCAAAATTTGACCTCAAAATTTTCAGCTCGCGCTTCGCGCTTGCGGATACTAAATAGGGTCTATAATTTTATACTAGCGGAAAGTGCGCCTTTATTTATTTTATATATCTTTTAAAACCCAACATTTTTCGGTTCGCGCTCGCAGATACCAATTCAGTAGGTATTATAATGCACAATTAACTCAAATTTTTCTGCTCGCGCTTCGCGCTCGCGAATCCTAAACAGGGTCTATAATATATAATTATCTACAATTTTTTATGCTAGAAATTATTCCATTTAAATTTTAAAACCCCAAATTTTCGGCTCGCGCTTCGCGCCCGAGTATACTAAACCATATGAATGCACAAATAACTTCAATTTTGAACTCAAAATTTTATGCTCGCGCTTCGCGCTCGCAGATACCAATTCAATAGGGTATATAATGCACAATTAATTCAAATTTTTACCACAAAGTCTATTATCATGATTATGCACAATTATCTCAAATAATAGCTAAAAAATTTCGGCTCGCGCTTCGCGCTCGCTTTGCTTTTTTTCAAACACATTCTTAAAAGCATCAATTAAAATGCAATATTTTTGGGCGCACCCCCTATTCATCCAAATACATTTATCTTTATGCCTCTGGTCTCAATTGCCCCCTTTTCAGGAAAAATGCCCCTTTTCCATTTGACCCCCCACTTTCAACTCAGTCGTTCACCGCCTCTGGCAGAACAACTTGGGCATAACATGCCGTTCTTCCAGGTAATTAAATGGCATAGTTTGCGCTCGAGGCGTCTGATGTAATTATAATGGGGGTAATAATCGTATTCATGGTGGCAATTTAAAAAAAAAAATATTCAAACCACTAAAGTTTTGTTTGTTTGTTTGTTTGTTTTTTTGCTAGTATTTTGTTTTCATAGGAGTAAAAATGATATTGTTTTAATTCCTCGTTTTAGATCGGGGATTGTTTTAAACTCGCGCTTCGCGGTCGTTTGCTCGCTCCGCTCGCAAGATTTTTTTTTTCAAAGTTGGCCCCACCCCTCTGGAAAATCCTGGATCTGCGCCTGAATAATGAATGCCTCATGTTTTGTATGTTATAGTTCTTTTATGTTAATAATGATTTTAAAAAACGAATTTTGCTCCCTTTCCCAAATGATGATAATAATTTATTGTTTTTAATGGCAGCTCATGCAAGCGTGACCCGAAATATCCCTTTATCTATTTTATATTCTCCAATTTATCGGTTTATAACTGGGGGTGATCCATTTAAATTCAATCCCAAGTATGGACCTACGGGAACTATAACATGGCTATTGATCATAAAAATTGATTTTATCCCATTTGGGATTGATTTTAACTGTTAGTGAATCACCCCCTGATGCGAACTGTTTTTAATTTCTATCAATAAAATATCTATAATCAAGGGCGGCGATTTCATGTCACGATTGGGGGGGGGCGGAAACACCTGGAGGGGAATTATTTCACCCCAGTGGGGTCACGATGGAAAAGAGACACTTTTTCTGGAAAAGGGGGCAATTAGATCAAAGACATAAAGAGAATATTATTCGGATAAATAGGAGGTGCGCAGAAAATTTGCCTTCAAATTATTTATTTTAGTAATGATAAAAAGCAGAGCGCAAAGCGCGAGCAGAAAAGTTGAGTTAATCTTGCATTTTGCATTTGGTATCCTCGAGTCGGAAATTTTGAGCTCAATATTGAAGTTAATTGTGCATAGGGTTTTAAAGTCATGATGGAGTAACCAGGAAAACTTTTTAGTATTAAAAGTGCCCCTTTCAATTGTCCATTGGACTTTTTAAAACTTTGAAAGACCACCGTCTCTGCTCAAGATAAATAATGTTTCATAGATTTGTATATCCAAACTAAGGACAATTTAAAGAATAAAGCGTCGGAAGTCGGAACAAATAAAACATTATATGAATAGGTCTACATAATTTATACACTAAGCGACCTCATCCGATTATCTTGAGTTCTGTTTGCGAGCGCGAAGCAGGAGCAGACAATTTTGCCTTATAACATTGTTTTTATGTTTTGAACTAATTTTTGTACGTTACTGCTAGAATTTCTTTATTATGTTCCCTTCTTAAATTTTCATTTGTGCCCCTCCTATTCCAATTTTCCTACTGCGCCCTTCCCCTGGCCCTATGTATTTTTAAAGATGAGGTCAGTGGTAGTCACAGATGTGTGCAGCTTTTACTGTACCGTACCAGCTGGATGAAGATTTAGTCACCGGACGGAAGCCGGTATGTATCCCATTCTTTTGTGAGTAAAAATATAGGGATATAGTAGCGCAACTTTGCATAGCACTACACTAATCCACTATGCATGGCGTAGCGCACACTACTTTACACGTGCATTACGTACGCACGTATATTTCATCACAGGCGGCCGGTTTGGATAATCAATAACACAAAAGACGTCATTTACCAACTTTTCAAAATCCTAGGAAATTCAAGGACCGATTCTCTTTTCCACCACTCTGTCGTAAGTAGAAATCATGGTATAATTTTTTAAAATTATAAATGTGTTCTGTGTTTTTAATTGGAAGTGAGATGGATGATTCAGCGAGTGTACTGCGGCCACTGCAGTGGTGGTGGTGTACCGGTATACTACGAGTATTGTATTGCCTTAGCAGCCGGATAGTGTGGGCATACTACACCGGGTCAACGTGGGACAAAAGCGTGTTAGTACGAAATCTCTTTCTTCTCGTCAGCTGTTAATCATGTATGAGCCAATGACGTCGCTATTGACTTGGCTTAAAATATTATAGAGATCTATCTACGTCATTAGCACATGTTGAAAATGTGGTGTCTACCAAAATTTTGTCATTTAAAATCATGAAATCAAATGCCCCATAAATTATTGACAGATCTTAATGACAGTTTTTTGTCTTGATGATAGGCCTACATTGTTGTAGCTATTTTTATTTTTTCATCACATTCTAGTAAAGTTAGCATTAATTCCAATATGGACTGCAAAAACCATGTGGTTAATGTCTAACGTTAATGATGTCGGTGACTAACGAGATAAATATTTATTTAATTTAGTTCTGTTCATCTTCATTTTTTAGTTAGAATTTTTATTGTCAAAAAAGTGAAACTGAAAGAGAAGTTGATTGTAAATTAAATCTTGCTGAAGTAATTTACACAAATGAGATCCTGAAGACCTGCGACTTTGTTTTTCTGTTCATAAATTATTACTCTCATATCCTTATGTTATTATTTAATAGTATTTTAAAGCCATACATAATAAATTTCCCTGTCTGTCTTTTTCTTAAGATTCCCCTTTTAGTTTTAAAATGATCGTCTGCTGTCATATTCTGTTTTTATTGTAATAGATCTAGAAAAATATACTAGGATATAAGGTGTGTCATAAGACTGTTTACGACATGAGAAACGAGGGATTATCGGCTCTCCTCATTATTAAATGTTCACTTTGAAGAAAAACACTGCCTCTGATATTCCTTCATTTACTTTGCTTGTTATTGTCCAATGAGAAGTATATTTTCTTACATTGTTCATCATAAATAGAATGTGTCCAAATGGGATTTTTGTTAATTTTTATTTTTACAAAATTACTCAAGAAATTGAAAACACAAGTAGAATCAATATGCTATTTAGTACAAGTACTGTTGTTCCTTTACCCTACATGTATTTTACATGTTAAAGATTGAATACATTGTATGCTGTCAGATGGGAGTAAATAATATATTTGTTTGAATATAAACCACTTCAAGAAATTATTCTGCATTTTCCTTTGAGGAAGTTTGTGTAAGTGCATGTTTGTGCAAACCTGTAAAGAGAAGTAATGTTTTCAACATGGTATTGTCTGTAATAAACCCCCTATTACAATGTATCTGCTATAAGTGTTCTAGAACTATAAAGTATGAATGTTCAAATAAAGTAGTGTTTGAAAGGAAAATTCCACATGTGTCACAAAATGTTGCACAATTGCATGAGCCTGTGGTATCCCAATTGTTTGCAGTCTGGTGTCATTGAACTTGCTTCATTATGACCCAGAGTCAGTTTGAAATGCTGCCATCTATTGGTGCATGTTAGAGATTGAGAAACCCTACACCATTATGCATGTATGGGATCAAAGGGTATTGGCAAGTGAAAGAGATGTGCTGTGTACATTAGTATCGTATATGTGCATATCATCAGTGTTCTAGAGTAGGGACTGTATCAGTCGAGAAGGGGGGGGGGGGGGGGGGGGGGGGGGGGGGGGGGAGGGGGGAGGAGGCTTTTTGAAAAAAGTAAATTTGTGAATATCTTAACAAGTTGGGCCTACTGCTTACATATTTTGGGGGCATTTCTTCTATGACAAGCAGAGAGTGTAGCTGGATGAAGAAAGACACACATGAATTGCATGCAATACACTATTGTCATGGAAAGGAACCCCCAATAAAGTTATGAAAGAAGTGAATAAATAAAAAATAAATACAAAAATTAGAATGTTACTATTAAAGATAGAAAGGAAGAATAGAAAAAAAGTGGTTGGACCGAAAAAAGATAAAATAAAAAGCAACGCTGAAGTTACACATTTATATGTAAGTTTAAGTTAGAATATCACTAAATGGAGACAGTTCTGATATTATTATTCTCTGTAATAAAAATATGTTGAATCTAAGTTTTTCATAGAAGTTGTCGTCAGTGAATAGGAGAAAAGGTAAATACTTGGCCTCTGTTCCATTTCAAGCAATCAAATTACCTGCAGTCAGAATACATTTTAGTTTGCAAACATACATGTGTACAAATGTACATGCTGCACGGCATTTTACAGTACTACACCATCAAAGCCATATAAAGCAGGAAAATATTTTATCTGCAAATCTTTGCTATAAATTGTGTACATTTTCATTTCACTCATATTGCAGTGTGTTAGTCTTTGACCTGTACTGCTTGTTACATTTACAGTACATGTTGGTGGATTAAAAAAAAATTCATCCTTGCTTGTATTTGATGTGCTACCTGTACTCAAATTTATTAGTTTGTTGTAGTCCTACTGTAAAATGTACCAAGTTTTTCAATGTACATGTACACCATACACTTATGGTTTCATTTCATTGATATTTTTTAGAAAAGTGTAGACTCTACAAATGTTTAGAGTATGTGAGTTTTGTATGCGGCATCAGCAGCACAACCTTTACATGTGTAGATGCTTGCATGAGGGAGGTGAATATGTGTGAAAATTGAAGTGCAATTGCCCCCCCCCCCCCATCGCTGAAACTGATAATGAGAAATGTACTTTCCCTACACCATGGTTGTCATTTTCTGTAGCCAAAACATTAAATGCTGTTTTTAAATATTTACATCTTCCACCATAAACATCAAAGTCAATCCAATCAGCTACATCAACATGTATACTGCTAAAATATATTACCCTTAAATATCATTGCACTATTCATACCTAGTTTCGATCTAAACAAAGGTGTCATTTGTAATAAAAAAATAAAAAATAATGAAGCAGCTGTAAACTACAATTTGTATAATACATGTACCTGTATAATACATTATGAGTGTTGATAATGTACTATTGAAACACTATGAAACATGTTAGTGAAAAACGACAAAAATTTATTTTGAGAGAGAGAAAGATAGATAGAAAGAAAGAGAGTGAAATGGAGAAAGAGGGAGGAAGAAGGAAGATAAACAGGAAGCGTTCTGAGAGGATATGGGAAGCGAATTTTGCATTTTAATATGATATCACGATAGAATTAATGATATTGAATCACAACAAACCAGCAACTAACTCTTGCAGGTAAGTACAGTGTTGTGTTCAAGACAAACGTTCATCAATGCTGTTGAAGTTTATTTTGTTGATATCAGTTTGGATTTACATGAAGGGTGTTACACATGTATTTTTTTACTGAATTGGTGACTTGACTTTAGAAGAGTTTTCTTGTCATTGTTTGCAAGAGTGTTTTTCAGGATTTCACTTGCCTGTACTTGGCTCCAAATTGTTTATATTGCTTTTAATTGTATGTTTGTAGCACCCTGATATGTAAGCTTTTCCTTTTTGAATGCTTGTTGCTTCTTGCATTTAATTTTTGTTATTTCAAATGCTTTTCTGCTTACATGTAGGTGGCTTACCGAGAGCTATATCCTCGTTACCAGATGTAAATGTCCCTCTCTTGTTTTTCTATTGACTTTGATAAGAGGGGGATGTATGGTAATGGAATCATGCAAATTGGGCTGATGTGTACGGAGCGAGGATATAGCTCTCGGTAAGCCACCTCAACAAAATGCAACTCTAATTATGGTTTACAGATGGACACTTTTCATTTATACTATAAAATCCGGAATGTATTTTGTACATATACATGAAAACAAAATATAAAAGTATACACGGTTTGAGGTTAACTGGGGTCTGGGAGACTGGGTATCCGAATTTGAACTTCATACATAAACAATTCTTATCTAGTAGTCAGTAGGAGCCCTTTTAAGTCAGTGGGAGTCCTAAATATTGTGTGAAATATCTCTGTGATCTTGCTAAAAAATAAACAGCAGGAGAAGCAGGTTTTCTGGATGTACATTGGGATGCAAATGTATCAACCACTGATTACCCTTGCTCTTTAAACCATAACATTATTACTTGGCTTTATTGAATTACAAACTTTTTGATAAAGGCCTGATTGGAAAACTTGAACTCTCTAGTTTTGGAAAATACATGAACTTTAAAAGCAACGAATGTTAGTAAATTATTGGAGGCTTTGAGTTAGCAGGTTATATTTTGTACATATTTGTAAAAACATTAAAGCATTTGATACCTTAGACTTTTATACAACAACATGGTTTTGTTTGTCAAACTTGTATAATATGTCAAGGTAGCAATCGTACACCCAAATAGATACATGTATATTTTGAAATTTTGATTTGGATCATAGAAAATTTGTCCATCTGTATCCCGTTTAATCGTTTATTTGAATTCTATTTTTGAATTATGTTTTGTTTGTGCCAAAAGTTTTTCATGTTTTGAAATCTGGCCATCTCCATGTTATGCACCTCTTTCCTCATTTCCATGTGTTTTGATATCCTTTTGTTTGTTGATTTTGTTTCACTACCTTTTCACAGAACTCTTCAACCATGCAGCAGATTTACAGTAGATAGCAAAATCTAGTTCAGAAACCTCGTTCCCCCTCTTTCTTCGCAACGTCCCCCCATTAAACTCAGGCAAAATGCATAATTGTAGAAGAAGCCTATCGGTGAGTACCCTCCATGGAATAAGCACAAGCCCTTTGTGACTTAGTCCCTTTTTTATTTGTCTTAATCCCACTTTTATTTGGCCTCTCCTATGCTTTTCGTTTGAATCCACAATTTTCCCTTCAATGCACAAGATATTGCACTCTTTAGTTGCGTCAGTGCACTTCAGCGAACCATTTACACCTATTTTCAAAGATAAGCAGTAATGCCTCTTTATTTCGAAAGAAATGGAACATCAACATTTATTTCAGGAAAAAATTATATTTTTGTGTTCTGTTTATGTGTATGTTGTTCTTTTTCTTGAATGCATGATTTTAACGAAAACCTGAGAAGATGTATAAATTTAAATCTAATATTTCAACTTATCATATCATTCCTCTCAAAACTTTTTTGCAATGTTTACAAGAACAATGTAAATTAGCTTGAAATTTGCTGATTATCAAATAAACAATCAAAAATGCTTTGAAAAATAGCAGCAGAAATTTTTGATTATAATGTACTTCAGGCATCCTGATTTTCTGATGTTCGAAAACGAGCTATTTATGAAGAACAGGAATTGTGTTTATGTCTGTTGGCATAAATTTGTAAAAACATAATTCAAAACCAAAGTGAGTACAACTGTAATCAATTTGTTCATAATCCTGGAAGCTTAATTATTTTATCAAAATTGATTTTGATCACCATTCAGATCTTTCATTTTTACTTTAGGCGATTATTGCATGAAATGTGGTTTAGTGAGGTACATGTAATATTGCTGGAAATTAACTGTCATTGTGTGTAAATGAAGATGTCACCCTTAATTGATTAGATATCTGCATTAAGTAAATTAATTTGTTATTTATGAACAGCTAATCTAGATCAGTTGGTAATGACATTGTCAATATGAAACTAATTTCTGTATATATTTATTGAAAGCTAATCATGAGCTCCGGTAATATCTGGGATAAATCCCTATAAAACGAATCAAAACCACATTTAGTGTTTAAAATTCCAAATATGTGATGTAAATTGTATCTACAAATACTAATGATATGAATTGTGTAGACATGATACAAGCAGTAAGTTGATTTCTACATTGTATGTATTCAGCATTAACAAGATACTGTATCTTATTGATTATTGAGTTACAAAAATGCTATTATTGCAGGCAAAAACTTTCAATTGTCTAGTAAATAGCTTTGTTTGCAATTTTAATGACATTTATATATGTGATGAATTATAATCAACATGACTTGTCTTTGTACATGTGATTATTAACAGTTTAATTTATTGTCATGATTGTGATGTAGATAACAGGCTGCATACACTTGTACATATTAATTTTTTGTAGCTTTGTTACAAATTATGTAAATTTACAGATATTACCAAAATATATCTAAAGTACATATCTAACCCTTTATTTTGAAGACCGGGACTTGTCTCAATGCATTTACTGCACTCCAAGAAGACGGATTGTTTGTTTTAATATTGTAGTTATACATGTACAAGGAGTCATGCCTATTTAAAAAAAAAAAAAAATTAAAAGTAAAATAAAATTCTCTGTCATGTACATTGTATGTATACATATAAAGTGCTTTGGGAGCAATAGCTTTGTGTTGAGCAAGGTTATTCCCAGCAAACTATTATTGCTAATAAAAATATATCATAAAATATTAATATGGAAGGTAGGTAAGTATTATGATAATGCTCTTCATACCACTTTAAATTATAAACATTATACATCATTTGCTGTATGCTTGCTTGATTGCACCCATAATCATCAAACAATCATCAAACAATTGGGTCTAGTAATGAATGAAAGATTGTTCACATTTGTGTATAAATTCATTGTAGAACTCCATGCTTCGTTCAAGTATTATCATTTGATAAAAAAGTGACGTCATCGGTGAGATTTAATATTGACATTCTAATAATGGCTGGGATAGTGCCTAAATTGGAATATCATTTTAGTACTGCAGTGCCTTCAATTAAGGACTTTATTCTTGTTCTTGCAATGTATTTGAGACATCACAGTTGAAAATTTGATAAATTTCAAAAAGGTACATGTTCATGTAGAACCCCCTTAGGAGAGCAACCTCTGGCTGAGAAGGGTGTTTTTTGTCGATATAAAAAAAAAAAAAAATGCAAAAAAGGACTAAAAAAAATAAAAAATAGGATAAAATAACTGCATGCATGATCTAGTAATATTTTATTTTTAAACCTCATTTTGACATTTTAAAGGTAGTGTCATCCTTTTTCACAAATTTCGAAAACTAATGCAACTTGGCATAACTTTAGAATATGATCAACCTATACTGTCTACCGGTATTCAATCTTACTGTCATAGGTTGCCTAGATCAGTAATATGAAACGAAAATCTGACTACCAATCTTGACCAGCTCTCCATCAACATCGTTGATATTACAGCGCGTGCAGCACGGAAAACACACAGCAATATACACACTGCGCATTAGCGTGCATTGTTCTCTGCGCTAACGGTCAGCGGTTCGCACCGTACGGTATATTTTTCGAGGCTCAAAAAAATAGGAATGAATTTTGATAATCGCAATATAATGACAAACATACACATTTGAGCTTAATCATGTTGTGGGAAGATATAGTCATTGGTAAACTACTATATCCTCTCAAAAACTAGAAATTTAATATTTTGCCTGCAAAAGGCTGACACTACCTTTAAAGTAAATTGTTTTCTTTATCTGAGAATTCCTATTTTCATTGAGAATTCCTATTTTCATAAAGTATTGACACTCAAAACCAGTTATACTTTGTTTACGTCAATTTTCTGCCCCATGAGTGATTCGGACTGGACTTTTATACATTAATTCTATTACAGATTTGAACAAAGATTCATTGTGAATCTAAAATATTTATACTTATGTTGATAAACAATGTATTGCCAAATTATTTGTAATCAAGGAGATTTGTTCAGATTTGTTTTTGAGAATAGGTATTGGGCCCAATGTATTTAAATATTTGGAATAGAGCCATTGTAATTGTTGTTTAATTAGTAAAATAGCGATGGTTATTTGGTATGCTGTCATTGTCATTTGTACCCCAGAAAAGAATCTATAATAATGATTTTTTATGAATCAATAGTAATGGATGATACATGAACATTTTCTTGATGGTTATTCCAGGTTTGAAACTTAATTTTGGTGATTGCAAATGACTGCGGTTGACAAACTCACTGAAAGAAGTGGGAAGTATATTGATGGCATTAATTAGTCTGCATGTACAGGCCCTGTTTCATCATGATGTCAGATTGCAGGCCTGTGAAATTCAAAAATATAGTCTTGCTTTTCTGAAACTTGATAAGGAATCATTGTTTAAAGATAAAATATTGTGAACAGTCAGTAAGCACAGGAAAAATAGAATGGACAGAGTGGTTGTTTAAAAATATATAGACCTAAAATATATAGTTTTGGGAAAATTTTTGTTCATCTGTAGAATAGTCTGCAAGCACAGACTGCAATTTGACATTGCAGCAAATTATATTGTGTATGGAGGCAGACTATTCAACCTAAACAAAACAACAACATGACGGTGGCAACATTAAATTTTATAGAAATTGGTCTATTCTACTTTACATGTACATGTACAATGTAGTCTTGTACATGTAGATTCAGACTCTATATTCATGGTTTAGCTTTGACTGCCTGGAAACTAAAAGCCTTATATTTATTTACTCAATATATAAGATCTATTTATCTATCTATCTATCTATCTATATATCTATCTACATGTATCTATCTATCTATCTATCTATCTATCTATCTATCTATCGATCCATCTTTCTATTTATTTATTTATTTATAAATTTATTAGTCTTCTTTGAGTAGGGTACATGTAGCCGCATCAATGATTGAAACATTGTTTTCATGGAGGCCGTACAAAATAAAATATACAAACATACTGTAAGCGCTTTGGTCTTAACAGGTAAAGCGCTTTATAAGAAATTGGTATTATTATTATTATTATTAACATACTGGAACAATGGAATTTGCAGATGATACCTGTTTGGTAATGACCAGGCTAAGAATTTGAAGAAATTTAGATATAATTATATTAAAAACGATCATAAGAGAATAATAGAAATAATAATATTGCCAATTTGAGGAGGAAATCATTAATTTGAGACCTTTTTAAAATTTTATAAAATGCTGCTACGGATTTAAGTTGTAACCAAGCCATATTGGTGAGACGAGTTGGTCTTGGCATTCCCCATGACTCTCTGATGAACAACTTCCTGTATTGGTGTTTTAAGATCAACCCCTTTTTTACTGATGATATAAAAAGATATTGTAGCCTGTAACCTTCAAATAGCGACAGATGGCAGCGGTATGCTTTCTAATGAGCAAAGCGTGCTTCCGCATACTCGTGAAGATTTAGACCAAGTAAAATGAAATTAATTTCCAGTTTCTTATGCCACCCACTTCTGTTTTTGATCACTTCTCTCTTTCTAAATCACTGCATCTTTTTTTACGTGTACATGTAGGATATATTTGTGAAATAAAAAATGCTTTCAAGTTGAGCAGCCCTACAATGTAGATGAAGAGGAATACTGATCCCAGTCCCAGAGTGTAGCGTTTCAGAATTTAAGAAATACATGTATCTTGATGTTGCTGTTTGACTTTCGGCTAAATCATTTGGTCGGAAGAAATAGTAATAAAACTCTCCAATACCACAAGATTCATGAAATGTCAGATTTTAGGCGTACAAAATTTTGAGATGAATTTTAACCCTCTTATTACCATGGTCACCTTTTGGCGCCATAAAACACTGGTTATTGGGAATCTGATTTTTACTTCTGTTTTGCAATGGAGCGAATACAAACCCCAGGGTTATTGCTTTTTGAAAATTTGAAACAAAGTGACAGAATCCAGTTTTTGTGGGGAAAAGGTGCCTGGTAAAGAAATTTGTTCTCTTCCGAAATATATAGAATTGAATGAGGTTCCAGTGTCTCTAGCCAGATTAAATCAATTTGTGTCATTTATTGCCAAACCACAAATCACATGACAGCAAAAGAGATTAATGATGCTATTTTATCACTCGTTAAGCCATTTATAATTGAACATACATGTAAAGTGATGAAAGTATAAAATAAAATTAAAGAAACATATAATATATTGATACCAGGCCAAAGTGAGGGATTTATAAGGGAGTAGAGACATTTGTACTGTATTTATTTTTAAATATGAGTCACTAGAAAAGTGTAAGAGAAACACATTTTTTGAGTGGTTAGGTTAGGTTTATGTGTGCCAACTGTTATGCAACTTTCGAAGGTCTGTTGAGTAAAGGAAATAAGCTAATTTGATGAAGAAACAATCAGCATGTGTCTTATTCATGAATACATGTAGAGAAGGATAATGACTTTATATTCAAAAGAAGAAAATATAAATTTTGGGGGTTTTGAAACAGTATCTTGTAATGAATTTAATCATCCCCATTACGTTATAATTGCCGTGTTTAATCCAGGTATTTTGGAAGTCCCCAGATGATGATGGTTAATGAGGACATGTTCTAGTTTAGGATCGACTGCAGAGGGAGGGAGGCTGTACAAAATCGTTCAACTTCCTGTGTAGTAGGTACATTAATGCAGCTCTAAATCACAGAGATTATATGCCTGCATCAATGGGCCATATTTAGTGAAGAATGTTCCTTAGGCAGTGGTCACAACAAGTCTAAGTGCAAACAATTCTAAGTCGAACATACTATTTTTTCAGACAAGCACATTTCAAGTACAACATGCAGGAGTTGTCTAGCGGCAATATTTCAGGGGGGTAGTTGTCGTAGAAACGTGACACGGTGACTTCACAAGTTCATTAGTTTTATTTTCTCTTTAATGTTTGACTCTACATGTAGGCCTACACTTTTGAAACCATGCATGTTCTCATTCAAATGTAGTATGGAGGGACCTGAGCTTTGGGGGATTTAGAACAAAAATTATGAGATTAGATTAAATAAACATGACTTTCTTCACATTGTTATAAGATTTGAGCCAAGTCTATGACTTGTAATGTTTGTGAGTCAATGTGCTTGAGTAGTTGTCTGCTGTTAAATGATTTGAGGGTACATGTACATACAATAGCACATTGCTAGCCAAAAAGTCATTGAATGAACATTAAAGTGCAATTTCCCCCTCCTTCCTAACTTTGCATTGCTAATCCTCTCGGCCTCGCCTAACTTGTCTGATGATGTCACAGTTGTTCTTCTGCAATCTCAGAGACAACAATCTTATTTTGATAGGCGATGTTCAATCATTCTTTCTCTACGGCAGCCCGATAAACTGCAGATCGATCAAGGAATAGTTGCTGCTAAGAATGAAAAGTTCTTTGATTGTTAATTCTCTTTTAATTTAATAATCGGATTGAGACTGAACTTTGTTGGTGTAGCTTTGAGCGTTTATTGTTCTCTTGGATACCAGTCTTGTATTCTAGTACCATTTTTTTTGTCTGCAGAATAAAAAACTGAAATATCTTTTAATTTGTATGAAATCAGCAGAGTATTTCCATTTCAAATAAATGCTCGTATTGGGGTTTGTCTAGTGGAGGGTGTTGTTTCTGTCTTTTTTCTTCTTCCTGGACTTGTTTCACCCCTGAGAACTTTAAATATGATTCAAAGTTGTTAAGGAGTGGGGTTATGACATCACCGTGATTGTCCATCTGTAATTAGGAGTACCTCGACCAACCAACAGCTGCGTCATAATCTCTCCAAATTAGCGTCCGTAGAGCTAGCTGGATTTGGATTGGGAATGCAAAGCAAAGTTTTAGAGAACTTCGAGCTAGAGAGCGACTAGTGGGCTTGGTCGCTATCGATGTTCCGTTGCAAAGTCGTAGCAGGATCTTGGATTACTGCACTTGTCTTTGAGCTTTGAAATGAGAATGTATGAGCCTCGACTTCCCCAGCACCCTATCCCGGCCTTCCCATCACGGACTATCGGCTCCCGTTTACCTTCGTATTATCGGCCCCGGAATGGCCTTGTGGTGAGTAGCTACATGTAGCGTGGGCTTGACCATGCCATTTGCTTGAAACATTTGTTTGTATTTTCGAGTTGCTGTTCCTTTTTCTAAAACAAGTGAATGCCATTAGCAGAGTAACCAAAATTCATTCAATTGCATTTCTTTCTTAAAATCAAGTTATTTATAATAATTAATATGAATTATTTACACCATCTCAGTTGTAGGAAACTGAATTGGGAAATGAAAGTATTGGTAACTCAAGGAAAGGAAAATAAACAAAGGAATTTGTTTTGCTAGAAATAGAAAAGGAAATAGTGACGACTTTTATAAAATTGCTCATCATAGTGGGGGAAAAAAGGAGAAATTTGCGTCTGAGATAATTAACATAGAATGGCTTTAACTGAGCCTGAATATTCTAAAAATGAGAAATATTAAACTCATGCTATGTTTCTCTCGAATAACTTCTAGCACATGAATTGAATTATTTGACCAAATATCTTTGCAAATTGTTCTCTTTTTGTGTGTGCATTTGTCCCCATCCTTGTACTTGTTGAAATAAAAATTATATTCCATGAATATAATTTTTTCTCTTTTTAAAAATTTAGGCCTATAACAGAATCATCATTGTATTGTAGTTGCTTACTCTAGATAGCCTACAAATAGCATTAATTGAACAAGCAGTATAGCTCATTTTAATTCTGATAATTAACATAATGACTTGTGAAGATGGAAAATGTAAGAAAGCTGCAGTCAATTAATGTGTAAAACCTTGATGAGAATTGGATAATATCCAGATAGCATTATCTGATGATGCAAAGTGATAATTGAATAGTAGAAACAGCTGAGTTGAATTGAATTGGGATTCTCTTATTGATACATATCCAGTACAAATATGATTGTTTCAAGACTTTGCCAGGTCACTTGAGGAAGTTGAGAAATTGGAGAGAGGTTTTTAAAGATTTGTATTGAATTTGCAAATAGGTCACAATCATGAGATTGGAATTTAAAGCTGGGGTATGGTTTTGGAAAGTGTAAAGAATTCAAACTTTCAAGGTTGAATCCATTGTCCGATAGAATTGAAGATTAAACATGTATCATAAAACATATATCTAGTGAAAAATGAGATCTAAAAATCATTATAAATGCACAAATTTTGCATTAATAATGTTTTCATTAAAGTTTATTCTAACATTCCCCCCTTTTTTTTATACAAAATACCTTCACAGGAATAAAAGGGGAGTAAAATTTAAGGGTAAAGCTTTCTGACATACATCAGCTAAGATGAATAATTGTTTTAAAAAAAGACCTACATATAGTACAATGTGTCTTTATGGAAATAATGACATTGCCAATAGAGGGTGCTAAATCTGGTCTACCTTTCAAATTTAAATTTTCAAAAAGATTCATTTCATAAAATAACCTCAAATTCATATACTTAATGAAGAAATATTAAGGGATTCTAGAAAGGAAAATATTGAGGAATTTAACTGCCTTTTGAAGATTACAAACATTGTACATGTAATGAAAAAGGGGAAAACACTTTGAGGCAATGGAAAAGCACAGCAGGCCCCGTAACCAGGGGGGGTTCGAATGAACCCCCCCCCCCCCCCCACTCCCCCCCGCTGACGACCAGAGGTCCGCTTCACAAAAAAAAAAAAAAAAAAAAATGGATAAATGTTTTTTTTTTGCTATCAATTTTTTTTCTTCTTTAGGGCGAAGCCAGAAAATTTTTGAACCACCTACCCTCCCCCCCCCCCGCTTATGCGCGCGGCAGCGTGACGTGAAAATTTTTGATGTACCTTTTTGCTTGCCAGGCGTAACGTGAAAATTTTGATGTACCTTTTGGTCCACTTTTGCAGATTTCGAACCCTCCCATAAAATCCTAGTTACGGGCCTGCACAGGCACTGAAGAAAGTGTATTATTGCAATATTGATTATGAATTATGAATTGACATTAAATGGAAGGATTATGGCGCCCTCAACATGCCTGTGCTATAAAAGGATATAGAATTAAACCATCTGGACAAAAATTATTACAAGTTTTCCATGAACGTTGTACAGTGTGTAGCTCTTATAAATGATACATTACAGCTATGTTCCCAAAAAATCTTCAGAGTAAGACTGCATTATATCTATGTTCTAAGTGGCTCAGCCATTGGAGCTAGTATATAACTTTATGATATATCTTTTAATACTGGGTACCAAGTAAAGTTCCTTGAATAAAAAAAAAAATAGTTCAAAAATTTAGTTATTACCACAAATGTTACTGTTCTTTAAAGCAATGACCATTTTAATTTAATAATGAAATAAAAGTTGTTTTAGTTGGTACTTCTATACGAGGGCTTTTAGTTATCAAATTGTGCTATCAGTCTAAATATCTACATGGCACACTTGTGCACTCTCGTTGTCATACAGTTTTGCTGTTGGTGCTGCATAATATTTGGAAAGGGATTGCGACTGTTCTAAAATTTTTACTTACTATTCGAAGCCGATGAACCCATTATAATTATACATAGAATATCTATTAATCTCAGAAATATTGAAGCAGTCACTGAAATGCAGACAGCTTAACATGTATTGAATAAAACCTTTTGATCCCCCCCCCCAAAGAAATAATAAATGAAGCAGACATTAAAAAGGAATAAATAAAAAAATAAAAAAATAAAAAAAATAAAAAAGGAGGGAAATCTATCTACATGTAGATCGATTGTCCGTCCGTCAGTGAGAAGCTATAGTTGCATTGTCTAGTGCTTCATTGCCATGGCATCCAAGGATATGTATTCTGTGAGAGTGCCATTTATACAATGCAGCATTTGTAAAGATTCTTAATTTCCTTTTCCAATACATTGTGCTGTAAAGCCATTGAATCAGACATATTGATTTAGTTTAGACATCGGTCGATTTCAGCCATAGTGCAAGTTTTATTGTGCCTTAAATTTTCTCCAGAATGTAACAGAACGGAAAGTAGAACCTAATGTTTATTTTGAATTGCTGTAATTATCAAAATGGACAATGATATTCAATATAAAATGTACATGTACTTGTACAATGTACACCTGTAGTTCTACAAATGGCCTCAAAATTTACATCTGTATACTTAAATTGGGCAATCTTTTTGTTGAAAATATTTTTAGTGCACTATCAACATATAATACTATGAGGCAAACCAGTTTAATTTTAAAACCACTCGTTGACTGTGCATGTTAAATTTGAAATTTTGAGCATTTTTTAGCATCCCCCCCCAAAGGTTATGCTACATTGTTTTCAAATCCTGGATCCGCCACTGCAAACATTCACTAAAGTCTTAAGAATGTTAAAGCTATTTTAATTTTGTCATATTGTTTTTCAAGATTTTTCATGCACTGATATTTGTTATTAAACCAATTGAACATGAACTTCTTTTAAACTGCATCCACGTCCCCTGCTTGGGAGCCATAAAGTCCTTAACTTTCATATAAAGACAACTACCCCTGGAGAACTACCCCGAGAAATAGGGTTAGGTTTAGGTATAGATTTAGGGGTTAGATTTTTTGGTGGGGGGTAGTTGTCCGGGGTAATTGTCCAGGGAATAGTTGTCATAGAACCGTTTACTCCATGTTCAACTGAATCTAAATCTAACTAAATCGTCTTAGAAGACTATTCAATAATTGATCATCCAATAAGACTCGATCCTTGATTAAGGGTACTTGTAAACACCTGTTAGTCTATTGGTACAGACTCTGCAAAATCAATTTTCTTATTTTAATCTGTAATTATCAGCATTGCTTAATGATGAACAGTGAAGAACTATTATGAAAGAAGTCATACATTGTATTCATTTTTGTGGTTATTTTTTGTTAAATTATATCCATTTTGTTAAAGTTATCGCTGAGCTTCACGGTCCGGTACTGATGTCTACATTTTGTGTATATGTAAATTTATTTTTGGAGTGGTATGTACATAGACTCGTCATTAGAAATGTCACTGACCCATCCTATAATAATTTGCAAGTCTCATATCAAGGCTCTCCTATTCTTTATTTTGTGACAGCCTTTGGGATGGTTTAAACCTGGTGTATAGTTTTGGTAACAAAAAAGGAATTGGCACAAAACCGATCAAATATATGTCTCATGTTGTCCACATTGCACTAAAAGATATGTGTGAGAGATCTTTGTGACATTCCTTTCATTATTTCTGATGAGTTGCATTTGAATGAAGTGTAATTAACTGCCGTTTAGACCTCTGCTGAGAGTTTCGCACGCCGAAGGTTACAGCGTGAATAATGCGAACGATCTGTGTGTAACACGCACACAAGAGAATCCCCGTTGGTTTTCCACGTAAGCGCTAACATGAGTCGGATCCCCGACTTATCTTTTTTATACTTATATTATGAAATAAAGACTCTGAAACGAGATTTCAAGTACTATAATTTGCTTTGTTATTGGATTCAATCTTTCATAATTTATCTAAATGCGAATCAAAATTATTTTTTCTTACTCCCGAAACTATACACCAGCTTTAATGTTTCGGTCAATATAATAGGATTCAGAAATGTCTTTAAAAAATGTAATTAAGTTCAGAAACATACATTGGTGGAGAGAAAATGTCCCATGGCTTTTGCAAACAATTAAGGAAGTCCAAAGGGTAGGCCGATATGGATAGGAAAATGTCATTGAATGACAAAAATAAATTGAGAGAGAATGAGATTTTGACTTATAAAAAGAATCTGTTTATGCTACAGCTCATAGTAATTGTGCTATTTTAGGTACAGTATTTCATTCATTTCTCATATTGTAGCAGAACCTGCGGGGGGGGGGGGGGGGGAGGGTGGAATCTACATACTTTTTAAAAATCAACGCTGTTTGGATGCTGAGGCTTTATGGAGACACGCATCACTTGGATTGCATTGTTTTGTTTAGCATAATGTACGGTGTACGTGCCGACAGGGTTGTTCAGGCCCTCGCATGCTTATCTAGGCTCAACAGTATCTGGCAATCCGGATGTCCGACAACTAGAATGGAATGGCCTGTGACCAGTGGCCTGGAAAAAACATTCAAGTCCATTATCTGTGCGTGTAAGAGAGCATGAGGTACATAATCTTGCTTGTTTTACATCTCCCTGATAAGCGTTGAGAGAAAAGGCAGAATTAGTTAGCAGTAGCTCACTGCCAATGGGATACCTGCATAAATGTTTCTTAAAGGTACTGTTGGTTTGCTGTATGAATATAATTGTAAATGCTTGCAACCATTGACCAGTGCAGGTACTGATTAAAAAGAAAAGGCTCAAGTATTTATTAGACCTCAAACGATGTCTCGCATTAACCCTTGAGATGATTATGAGAAAATGTATAGTATTATAATGAAGTATTTTTATAGAGAAAATAATAAATATACATGAGACCTGTTTTTAAAATAAAGTAATAAATTGAATTTGAGTTATTTACCGTATAAAAGGCCCTTTCCTCAGGAGTGAACTAGACAGTTAAAATTATTCCAAACTCTTGACACTGTAGGGAAAAGAGGGTCATTCTGGCATTTAATTTTTAAAGAAAATGAAACGATAAGGTAGGGGCACCCTCTGACGACGTACTGTAACCCTTGAAATCTAGATACCTAAACAATACCACAATCATAAATGATACTGGACCATGCGAGTCTAACAATTCAACGAGTGCCGGTTGTCGTCCTGGAGAAAAAAACTGGGATTGGTTAGCTACAGTCTGAGAAAGCAAAGCTGGAACGTGCCTCATAGGTCTTAAAAAGTATACAGGTAAAGCGGTGACAGCATGAATTGGTAATACTGATTGCAGCAGAAAAACCAATGCCATATATTAACATAGGAATCACAAAAAGTGTCCTGTTCTGATAGTACTAACCGCAAAGTAGCTGGACAAGTGGTCTTCGTGTTAGCACTCATACAAATGTATTGCTTATTTCCTGAGTGTGCCAGTTCAGAAGTCTAAGAGCGTATTAAGAACGATTAGCAGCTCTTGAGCATTAGCAGGCTCTTTGACTGGCTGTCACTGTCAGCATGGCATTACACGTATAAAAAAAAAAAAAAAAAAAAAAAGAAAAAAAAAGAGGAATATATATCCCATTACAGACTGACGAATAAACACAACACAAAAAGAAAGCCCCACTAATCAGATACAATAATGTTTGAACGCAAGGAGGGAATAAAATCTAATATATGGCCATGGAGGAGAATAAGTATTAACTACAATGGGAAACGAATTTAGGAAAAATCATCAGTTCATGGCTTTGCCGTGAGCAATGTTGAATGCAATGTCATTTTTTTTTGAAGTTCGCAAGCCTAAAATGGCAACTTTGAAGCAATGATAACGGACCCATTTTCAGATTTTAAACATTTTACACGTCAGAATGTATGCAAAAGGTGCTTCCCAATATACGGACAAGAAATTTGCGTCAAATTTCATGGTTGAGTGAGCATGCAGCAAAAATTGCCCAAACTGCGATTTTTACTTCCTTACCATGGTATATTCGATCAAATATGATGGAATTCCTGTTGTGGAAGTGTATGCAACCAATATCCATTTATTCACGGTTAAATGAACCCATCAAACAACCAAAAAATAGGCCATTTTAGGATTACGGAGAGTCATTGTAGTAATTTTATGCACTAGAATGCATCTCAATAACATTTTTTGGCTTGTATCTATATTCTTTAGGCACATGTCAATGATCCTATGGCATTTATTTACAAATTCATGCTTCAGTGAGCACGTGAGACTGGAAAAGCCTTTTTCTCATGTACGGACTAAATTCAAATTCTTACTTTGATTGAATATAACAGTTCTTTTCGGGGAGTATCTTTGATTTTATTTTCACAGAAATCC
>CALNVZ010002974.1:33897409-33908740 GCA_940671915.1 Paracentrotus lividus | reverse complement strand
AACCATTGCTCATTGAAGCATGACTTGATGATTTTCCCTAAAATTCGCTCCCATTGTGGCTAATTAAATTCCCTACATGGACATATAATTACATTTTTAAAATTCCTTCTGGTTAAAAAATTATTGATATCTGAAATAGGGGGAACTTTCTTTTTGTATTGTGTTTATTTCAAAGTTTAGTTGTCATTTTTTAGATGGAGGCCATGCTTGGTAGTGGACCTAAACTACAACAGGAATATATTTTTGGCACACTGTATGCAAGTGCACATTATGCATTGACGTCAAGATACATACATGTTCTCCTAGACGCCGAACCTGTACATATTTTATAGTAATGTAATGTAATCCTAGAAATGTTTAGAGTCTGATATTTCAGACCATTCTTTCTTTGTCAAGTGCATGGTTAATACTGCTCAGTTGAATGCACATAGCGATTGCATAGTGGGTACAAAGGTTTGGAGTTGAGTGACATTCACATAACACTCTAGTAAATAATTTTGTTGTCGTGTCTGACGACATCGTAGGCTGGTAGTGCTGAGCAGTGGAATCTTCACGTCTTTATCTCTCATCTGCGGTTGCTACGTGCCCTCATCCCTGGTTAGAAAGGATTGCATCCCCTGCCGATCGATCTGGTTACAACGTGTGTATCATTCTTGTGAGGTTTGGAGATCTATACTAAAGAGGGTATTTATCAGACCATACTGAGGTTTTGGGGTTTTTATTGGAGAAGTGCTGTCTCTGATCTCTTCATTCAGTCAACAAGTTAATTGCGACGTGTGCAGCTCAATCAGAACCTAACCATTCAAGTTTATGATGCAATCAATTAGATTCTCCTCGTTAACCGAGAGCTTTTAAACATCTTCTTTATTCAGTTGGTTCGATAAGAGCGGCGGAGAGAAAGCTTTATAAGATCGTTCATCCCTTCTACATGTATAAACAGTTCTGTAGAACAACAGCAATTTCTCTTCAGCACCTCATTCATGTAGTTTGTTTTTGGTGGCTCGTTGAATGCTGGCGTCATGCGAGATACGGCATCCATCTTGAAATACAGCATCCGTCGATAATATTCACGAATGTGTTTGAGGCACGAATATTCACTAATGTGTTTGAGACACAAATATTCACTGTCTGAAAGCTTTTCAACTGCAAACTTACAGATGTGAATAACTTCTTTGCAGATTATACTTGCAAATAAAGAGAGTAGATTTATCTAGCTTTCAAACTCGCATCTCTCAGTACTCCTCATATCGTTGACCTCTTAGAAAGCTTTATATTTTCTCTTTCGAAAAAGAAGCGATTGCTTTTAATACTTGATCAGGCTCGCTGTGATAGGAGAATCAGGGATTGGAATAGACATTTTATTTAGCGTGAAACCTTGCTCTAGGATATTTTGTCTCTCTCTGGTGAGGATTATTAAAGTGTCACCAGCAAGATGCCGGGAAGTGAGGGAGGCGCCAAGAAGAAGAAGAAAACCAAAGATAAGGATGTGATAAACGAAGAGGTAATATTCACCGTTTCTTTTGAAATGTAGTGGGATCTGTCTTAAATTTGAATCGTGCTTTTTGATGTTGGTTTTTAATATGATCTGCATTATACTGGTATAGTTCCATGTTTCCTTTAAAAATTGTTGAGCCTTTTATAGTTTAGACAATGTGCTTTATTGAGGAGATAAACATATTCATTTTCCCTACATAAATTAATGAGAAACTAGAATTGAATGGATAGTGTTTTATTGGTCAATGCAATTTTTTTTGCTGCAATTAGTAAATATCTACAGTTACATGTATTTACTAGTCACAACAATTTAATTTTAATTCGAAAGGCTTTCCATCTGAAATCCCAATGGCAGATCATGGATTTGAAAATCTCTGTATAAAGAGCATAAGTCTACTGGTCCTTTCAAAAAAGTATGTCATAGAACTTGCCAAAAGGTCAAACATCTACAGTTGCTGCTTTTTCTGTCTCCTTTTGGTACATGTAGCCTAATACCCTGGTCACAATCACCCGTTTGTTGGTCATGCACCTCTCTTCTCTCCCCTTCCGGTGAGCATTGGGATGCAGGGAGGTGCACATTTTTATGCCTCCACAATTGAAGATGGTGCAGGAGCCATCATATCTTCACATTGTCTGTCCGACCATTCCGTTTGCTCGTGATTGCGATATCCTTGGTATGATCTACTAAAAATTAATTTTCAAATCATCTAGCCCAACCATTACAGAAAAAAATGAATGATTGTGATTGTGTATGACTAAAGTCACAGTGTGGCAAGCAGAGAGTTAACATCATGACTTGCAAGTACATATTAAATAGCAATTAAGTAGAGTAAAAGTCGCCTTATCAAACCATAACATAATTAACAAATAAAGAAGTTTGTTGGTGTTATCGTTAATCTGGAAAAATGTTATCAGACCTTTGTGTAGCATACAATGTAATCTATATTTGTAGCTTTATATTTGCAGACCTAAAATTGTACCAGGGTTGTACCAAGTATTTCGTAGCACAATCAATATTTACATTTTGTAGATATGTACTTCTGTGCGACATCCTCTCTGGCAAAGTTATCGCAGAAATCATGGTGTGCCATGTTGGAAGGTGTACATGTATGAATAAGTTATTCCGATTGCCACACTTGATAAGAAATGTCGGGTGATCGATATGACGATGTTGCCAATTTAGTGCTGAAGAGGTTAGGGAGCGAACCTGGCAAAGTGGGAAATCAAAATGCATATTGTTTGGAAGAATAGTGCATTTGGGTATAATCTCCTGCGGCAAAACTAGAATGCTCTTCAGTGATAATGAGAAGAACTTTTTCATTGTACATGTACAATGTAGATGAACTGTTTGAAGTATCATTGGTTGGAATAGAAACAACAACGTACAGGTAGGTGGGAAATAGAAGAAGTACATTGTAATGTAGGTGCCATTTCCCACAGGGCCTACATGTCCCCATGTGGGTGATGCTTCATATGTAAATGAAAGCTAATTAGTTATGATAATGATCTTTGTCAAACTGATTTGTTATTGAGTTTCTCCAGAAACAATGTAGATAAAATAATATTCATGTACATGTCTTAGCGTGGTATCTCACTTCGCAGAAACTACTTTGAGATGGTTTTGAAACAACTTTGAGACGGATTTCGGATACTTCGTGGAGACATTTCATGAGTCACGGAAACTGCTTTGAGACTGTTCTCTGAAACTGCTCTGAGAGAGTTTTTTAAAATTGTCGCAGAGACGGCTCGGAGACGTCTCCTAAGTTTCGAAGATGTCTCTAATACTTTTTATCTGTTGCGGAAACGATTCCGTCGCGGAGACATCTCCGCGAAGTGAGATACCACCCTAAGTCAATTGGATCATATAGACAGATTATAAGCATATAGGCCTATATTCTCAGTTCCTTAATAAAAGACAATAAATTAACAAAACAATCATCATCCACACCCTAGAACTTTCTCATTACCACGACTATCAAGAAAGGCGTGTATTTTTCATGATAAAAACCTTATGGTTGATGGCAAAGCCTGCATGTTCACATTGTCTTACCAAAATTGGTCATATATCAATTGTTGCTCTTCAAGGGGGGTTTGGACCAATGTGACGTGTGACATTTAGATACCATGCACTGCGGAAATAATAAAAGCTAGAATTGACTTAGGTGAGATATCCCCTTAGGATTGATAATTCAAAGCCTGTAGATCATCACCAAGGTGAATTCACCCCAGGCTAGCAATGCTATTGACCAGGAAATATTTCATGCCAGTGATTGAATAACAGCCGTAATAATGTGAAGATTATGCAGTCTCCTACTGGATAAGTGAGAGATGAAGTATTGTCCTAAGATCAATATAGCATTTTGTTGGACTTGATATGGTCTTCTTTCATTTTGTAAGTCACATGAAATATATTTTATTATTTTAGTCTAGTAAAATACATTTTATACTTTTGAATACTATTTGAAAAGTAGTATACTAGACAAAAAATAAAAATAAACTAAAATAAAAAACCTAATTAGAAATATGATTACCCCTCCCCCCCCCCCAATTTATAAATCAAAATAGAATGACATGGTTTGATATTCAAATCTTAACAAGGCAAATTTGCAAAATATATTTTAAAATCTAACGTAATTAACAGGTTGACCATTCCATGTAACATACCATTGTTTAATGTCTGTTATTTTCAAACATTTTGCAATTTAGCAATGAGACATGAGAAAAATCAAATGTTGTGTTTGTTCAAGAACTCGCGAACAGAAGATGCAGTTAAAAATGAAGAGGAAATTGTTGAGGATAAAAATGGAGTCCTCCAGCTCTTTACCTTGCATGAACCCCTGAGATTTGGAAGGGAAAGTCGTTTCAAAGAATTTTAGTCACGTCTAGAAGAGGAGGCGGGAAAGCGATGTAATTTACTTTTGATTAAAAATTGAGTTATTGCTTAAGCTTCCAGGTTTTTTTTTAATTTTTTTTAAAACCTTATATAACAATTTGCATTAAAAAGGATATAAAAGAAAGAAAGATAGACATAATAGAGAGTTTGTTGTTATGAAAGGGAGGTTCACAGTACATTGTTTTGCTGGGCAGAGTCGTGTTGAGAGTTGCTTTGAAAATTAAGGACTCTATGAAATGTTTGATTCCATCCAAGGTCTGTAAGAAATGAACAATTGAAAAGAGAAAGATCTGCCAAGGCACCTTCATAGGTGTTTCGAGGATCAGAAAATGAAAACCTGTACTTTTAGGGTGTTTTCTTTTACTCTTCTTAACCTGTTGTTTATGAGAATTGGGTGTTCCGTGTATTCAAACTATGTAAAAGAGAGAATTCAGAAGTTTAAATTTGTAGCTTAGTACTTTGAAAGTGACAAGTGTGCCAAAGACCTCAACAAACAAGGAAATACTATATGAAAAATTGTTATGGCAATTTATATTGTTTGACTTCTTCCACGTCAGAGAATTCAATTTAATTGACTTTTTTCCAGGTCAGTACAACAATTGAATGAATGGCATTGAATTGTAAAGGAAAAGAAAAAAGTGATCTATTTACATTGTGTCTGAAAAAGGTGACCTATTTATATTTCTATGCAGGATGCTTCTGGTATTTTTTATCATTTCAAATATTTTTGCATGGGATGACTTTCATTTTTAGTAACAAAAAATGATAACAATTGACTGACCTCATAAGTTTTCTTTTTTATTTATTTTGTAAAATCAACACAATGAAATGATCTCATTATTTTACTATCATGTGATGGGATGTAGGGCCTATTTTTTTTTTTTTTTTTTTGCATCCTGCCCCAGATTTTTGTGCAAATTTTGGATTGATTGATTTGGTATTGGAGTGATATCCAGGAAATATTGTTGTGTACATTGTCAGTATTATCAATTACAATCTTGTAGGTGTATACCATGTCATCGCATACATTTTCAACATAGATTATTTTTAGGTAATCATTTCAGAATCTGTCAAGCAAATTAAAAAAGTGACACATGTAATTGTAAGCAAGACATCTGCTTTTCAGCTGCACGTAGCATTCATGTCTACTGGTTTTATGTCGGGTGGAATGTCTTTGCATACATTATATAATATTGGAATTGAGAAGCCGCATCGCCAAGGTCGGTTAGTACCAAGTGCAGGCATTTGTGAGTCTCGATTTCACCACTACCTTTGGCTAGCTATCAGGTTACCTTTGAAGGACCTGGGAATGCTGCTAGCTCGTCAACACCATCTTTCTACATACAAATGTAGTCCCTGGTGCTCAGAAATATGCCTTTTCATACTTGCGTCCTATCGGAAGTCAGTCCCCCTTTGGTAAGGGCCGAAAATTGTCCATTCTGCGCATAGCAAATGAGTAATGTCTTTACAAATGCAGCTGCCATGCTATCTGTTACCATGGTTCCTCAAACACAAGTTTTGTTCTTCTTTGGAATTTACCATGCTGGTGATTATTAAATTGCTCTTTTTTTTTGTATATTGAAGGGAATTTCATCTCTTGATTGAGAATTGATAGGTCATATAGTACAAATTGAGACTTTTTTTTGAAGCCATGTTCACATTTTTCAACTTAGGCTTGGCTTTTTGGTTTTGGCTTACATGTACATGTAGTTCAAACAAGGTATGAAAGTGGTACAAGATACAACATGTAGAATGGAAACTGTTTTGATGGGTGGGTATAGTGTGAATGTTATATGTTTATTTAATGCCTTTCAGTGCATATTAATGAAGGTTTCTATCAGACATATAGGCATACAAGGAGATTTATATGGAGTATACTTGGAAACCCCCCCCCCCCCCCCCCTCACACCCCCTACTATACTGAATATTGAAAATGTGGATGGAAAGTTAGCTCTCTCATGCAGAAATTTTCATTAGTGTTTGTTTATTATTCATGGTCGCTTGATGTGGCAGGGAAGAATCCATAAGCATAATTACTGTGACTGGGATCATATTTTTTAAAGGGTATGGTATACTAAATTTCCAAGGGAATCCCCTTTATATGATGTCTGCACCCCACATTTGCATAAATGCATCTAACTGTTTTGGTTTAAAAAGGTTTTGCAGAACATTACCATCAGTACTCAAAATCTTCTATAAAACCTAGGGAGCAATTGTTTTTTTTTCTTCACAATAATTATAGATTTATTAATAGGCTGTAGGTGAGGACTGGTCAATTAACTTAGCAAAGTGTGTGTAAACCAAACTGCTACTTGAACAAGATTATGTTATCATTAATTACAAATTACAAGCAGTAACTAAGAACAAACTGACTACTAATCTTGTTTCTGATCAGTGTATAAGGTCGTTGATCAGCTAATCAATTTGATGGTTTCATATTAATTAATTGACCATTTGCCTTTTACGTAGTGACAAGCTTAAGATTGGGATAGTGACAGATTGATGATCTGAATACATGAATGGGAGGCCATTTGTAATTCTACCACATGACCCTGACTTTGACCCTCTAGAACCACACTGGCTATACTCTATTACTTAAACCTGTTACTGAATAATCAAAGCTTAAATTTTGAATATTGTAGGCCTAAATGTCAGGGTTCCCACTCTACCTGGAAACTTGGATATGTGGGAAAAGTCTGGGAATTTGAGAAAAATGCCAAAAAATCAGGGAAAAGTTGAAATTCTATGAAAAGTTGTCGGTCTGGTGTTTGCATTGTTACGGTGACAAAATTTTTTTCAAAATTCATTAAGGAAAAAGTCAGAACTTTGTTCTCCGAACCCTGAGTGTAGAAGTTCGTGTTGATTACATCATTCATGTAGATTATACAAAAGAGCGTACAACACATACTAATTAATTATAGTAAGTAGTGGTGGAAAAATACCTGTCGTCATTGGATAGATCAGTACCACGTGACCTACCTTCAATTTGTTATATTGTACATATGTACAATATAACTTTCGGTTTTTGTAGGGTAAAGCCTGTGTTAATTGAATGGAGAAAGTATTGATTCTATCGTTTGCCTTACTGCGCTCGCGCGTAATAACAGTAAAATGTTGCGCAATAAAGCCCATAACAATAAATACGCGGAGCAACAAAATACGTCACAATAGCTAAATTAGCACAAAAAAATTGGCAAAGATAAAACCAGATTAGGCAAGGTCAAATATCTAGGGGTCTATTTACTATAATAAATAGTGAACGCGCCATCTTGCAAAATTACTGGGCTATATGAACTCCAAATACTAAATTATCCCTCGTGCAAATCTATTTCACCTCGGCCTGCGGCCTCGGAGAAACAAACCTGCCCTCGGCATAATTTAGTATTTGTCGTACTTATAATCCAGTATATTGCGCGATAGATTGTACTCTATTTATACAGTGCGTATCAATAAAAACGGGACAGTTTTGAAAAGTCTGTAAAAATTTTGTTTCAAATCATGATTTCTATATTTTTATGTTAATAGATGCTCTGAAGTCTTATCTTTCAAATGCAATTTTAAAAAATAAGTTTCGTTCATGCTTGAGCACACACAGAACATTTTTGTCGGGGGCCCAAATAAAGGCTTGCGCACAAAATGGAAAAAATGAGAAATATGATCATCCGACCTCTTGCTAATCAGCAGTCTTTCTCTAAACTTTTTCTTTTACTTTGCCATTATTTTCGAATTATGATTTGAAATTCATTTACAAAAAGCTATTCATTTACTTGAATTGTTTTGTTTTCGTTTTCATTTTAATATTTTATCTTTTTGCAATAAATATTTCTTCAAACTTAAATGTCTTTATCAACCCAAGAAAGGGGATTTGGTTGGTTGTTTATTTGATTGATTGATGGATTGATTGATTGATTGATTGATTGATTGATTGATTGATTGATTGATCGATTGATTGATTGAATGATTGATTGATTGATTGAATGAATGATTGATTGATTGCTTTGTTTGTTTCGTTCATGCTTGAGCGAACACGGAAAGTTTTTGTCTGAGGTTCAAAAAAAGAAGAACAAAAAAAAGGTATTATTTATTTTGAATCAGGTACTCCATTCGGATTGATTGTTACTTTACACTGATAAATGATTATGTTAGTCCAATGAGGTGATTTCCTATGATTCTTCCAACGATTCAATCAATCATTTGAACAATCAATCAAAACGTAATCGATCAATCAATCAATCATTCAAAGAAACTTCATTCAATCAAGCGATCAATTAATAAATCAATCCATTAATCAAGCAATCAATCAATCAAACAAACGAACAAACAAAGCAATCAATCAATCAAATAATCTACCAACCAAGCAAATCCCCTTTCTTGGGTTGACAATTTTTTTTTTTTTTTTTTTTTTTTTTTTTTAGTTTGAAGGAATATTCAATGCGTTAAGATAACATGTTATTGTTAACATGTGAAAAAAAAAAGACACATCAAAAAGCAATTCAATAAATAAATAAATAGCTTTGTAAATGATTTTGAAAGCATATTTGAAAATATATGCAAAGATAATGAAAAGTTTGAAAAGTAAGTCTGCTGATGAGCAAAAAGTCTGATTAACGTATTTCTCATTTTCTTCCATTTTGTGCGCAAGCCTTTTTTTGAGCCCCGACAAAACGTTCTGTTTATTGTGCGCTCAAGCATGAACAAAACTTATTATTTTAAATGGCATTTGAAAGATAAGACTTCAGAGCATCTATTAACATCAAAATACAGACATCACAATTTGAAACGAAATTTTGACAGACTTTTCAAAACTGTCCCGTTTTTATTGATACACCCTGTATAATATAAATGGCCAAAACTGGAGAATCACTTCGTAGTTCCATCTTATTTAATGGTGTATACCAATCAATCATGTCAACACATACTTCATATGACATGAAGGCGTTACGACATATCAATTTTCAACTCCAGTATGACGGATATGTGTAGTGATCTTTAGTGTGTGAAGTATGGTCTTGAGAGACGCATCTCGATGCCTCATGCTCGATAAGCACGTAGGCCAAGCATTTTGTAGGGGTACATAAGTCATATGGTATCAATTTGTCTAAGGAATTGCAGAGAAATGTCAGCGCTAATGAAGACCAATTACACCATAGAGAGGCGATACACAGCTGATGCATCATAAGTGCCACATAGAGGGAGCCCTTTATTATGCAATCTTTCCTTGGGTAATATTGATTTTAAAAAATTGTTTATATTGGACATGATAAAATGATAATGCGCTTCTCTAGCAGCAATTTTGATGTTATTAATCACATCTAGAACAGTTGATTTAATAATCACATCTAGAACAGTTAATTTAATAATTGCTTCTATGAGAGTACTAATTTTGTTGTAACAGCTGATAAAACACTTTCTTGTAGTAGGTCTACATGGTTTCTTCTTTTTTTTCATGGTGCATTGCAATATTGGAAGCATAGTTGTATAGAGCTTTCTGGACTAAAGAATCATGCAATATACATTGATTTGAATAAACTGGGCCTACAGAATATAAATGACCCTTCCCAATAAAAAATAAATAAAAAATAAAAATAAATAAATAAATTAATATTTAAAAAATATAAAAAGATAATGAGGATAAAAAATAATTAATAATATTATATTAATGATAATAATAATAAAAAAAAATTACTAAATAAATTAATAGAAATAATAAATTTATTTTAATCTGAGCAAGATTACATTGTAGGCCAACATAACATAAAGTTAGGTAATAATTAATGTAGCCTGCGTCCCTATGTGACAAGTTCAGATGTCATGGCATCGGACAGATATATAGGGGAGAGCGGGGTTATATGGAACATTTTTCACAAAAATGGCCCTAAAACAAAAGTGGATTTATTTCAAGAAACAATAAATAATCAGCTTGAGTGTATATCTGTATGCTACAAATGTACCCCATAAAATTCTTAATTTATCCTCAAGTTGTTGCTTATTAGCAACCCATCCACCACATTTTAGACAGCACAAATGCTTCAGCCTCATGAAGTTAGAAAGCAAAGTTTGTTTTTTCATACTCTGAGTAAATTTTGTCATTTTTACAAATGTTTTATTAACTCAGAGAAGATCATAAATTACGTTTGCCAGTTTTTGAGTCTAGCAAACAGTTATATCAAGCTACAAAACAAAGTTAAATATATGGCATGTTGTTGTCCCTTTTTTGTGCTGTAAGCTTACAAATGTCAAATGGCCTCTGGGGTTAGTTGGAACATTTTGAACAGAGTTAGTTGGAACATGTACTAAGTAAATAGGTTTCAGTTTAATAAAAATAAAATCATATAATTCAATTAAGTGTTCCGAAATATTCCTATACATGTACATTAGTGCACATTGGACGATTTTATTTTGGTTTAACAAAATATCTTGCAGAATGCTACTTCACAGACTTCAGATATCTGTATGTGACTGGATGCTATCAAGTGTAATAAAACATGAAGTAAAAAAAGAATTTGAAAACAAACCTTTAATATTTTAATTGGAATCAATAAAGCAGTTAGCTGAACCCATGCAATAATGTTGTACGTAGTATAAATATAATTCTAAGATACCATGCACAATGTTTCAACTTACCCCATACCTTGTTCCAACTAACCCGTGTCCGGGGTTAGTTGGAACACTTGACATGGTCTTGTTGAAGATGGATTTTTTCCGGAACCATCACTCAGTTTAAGATTTTATGGGGTACATTTGTAGCATACAGATATACACTCAAGCTGATTATTTATTGTTTCTTGAAATAAATCCACTTTTGTTTTAGGGCCATTTTTGTGAAAAATGTTCCATATAACCCGCTCTCCCCTATATATCTGTCCGATGCCATGACATCTGAACTTGTCACATAGGGACGCAGGCTACATTAATTATTACCTAACTTTATGTTATGTTTGGCC
>CALNVZ010002974.1:33852725-33897208 GCA_940671915.1 Paracentrotus lividus | reverse complement strand
ATTTGCATAAATATATTTATTGTCGTTAAAGAAAATTGCAATGTTTCAACTAACCCCGTGTTCCAACTAACCCCACTCTCCCCTACATGTGCTACATATATTACCTTGTGCCGAATGATTGGTATTTTGTCAGTGATACATGTTGGCTATCTAATTGGTTTGATGACATGCAATGTGGCCATTGCTAATCACCTGATACATAGCTATGTGGTGTATGGTGTCTTCAAAATAGGTCATGTGACATCCTCCTGTGTATATTGTTTTAGTAATCCGGCAACAAACAAAAGTTTACATTACATGTTCGTATGATATCATAATAACTATAATCATTTCATTTCTTACCTTGGCTTTGTATTTATGTGCACTTTTAGGTAAATTGCCGAGATGAATATGAAATATATAGAATACATAAAGATGACGTATAATAAGCGGGCAAATATGAACTACATGTAAGGAGTATATAGAATAGAACTGTTTGATCAGGTACCCTTAAATTGTTTTAAATGAGCATATCTATATTTAAAAAGAAATATTGACTTTTTTATTGTGAAATTGTACTCCCAAAAAACTGATTAAAATGTCAAGAAAACAAATAGAAGATGAACCATCTATATTGTCTTCAAAACTAAAACAGACAATGTTTGTGAAATATTTGAATCAATTTTCATCAAATGCCTCATCAGTTGATTAAGAAGATACAAGATCTGTGAGGAGTTGGATAATCTTTCAAGAAAATATAATTTAACCTGTCTACTGTTGAGTATGAAAGTAAGTACAGGAAAAAAAATGATATTAAATAAATGAAAAATATATATTCTATTGCATAATGTAATTGCCAAATTGATAATAGATGAATAAATAAATAAATAAATAAATAATCATTTAAAAAAACTGTAAAAAGTACAAGTGGTAGGTTATCGGCCAATGACTGCATCGCATCAATGTAATGATAACCACTCAGACATTACAGGTCTCTGGATTTTAAATTGGTTCCTACATGTAGTTTGTATAAGCACTCAAGCTAAACCTGCCTTTCATAAAATAATGAGCTAGATTTGTCTTGCTGGAATTAAAACAGACTTAACACTGTATAATGGTAAATGATTCTAAAAGTAGCAAACTACTTTTCACTTTAGTTGAAGAAGACCATTAAGTCAAAAAGATCATTGAAGCACAATTGGAATGTCCTCACAGTGAATACAGCTGAGTGCATTTTCAATTGTTACTTTTATTTCTTATTGTTTCGTGAGGGACGCACAGGGACGCACAGTGCTGGATAGTAAACAATCCCATTAGTACATGTATAGCAAACTGCCTTTCACGTTAAGCTGAAGAAGACCACTAAGTAAACGCTAGCAAGTAGGCAATCTGGCTGTGAGCTGAACGTGATCAGGTTGCCAGCTCTGAGTCTCTGACGACTGCGTATGTAGTTGGCAGGGGGAGATGTGAATATAGACTGGTCTACCGGGAGATTGAGCGTCATAACATAGGAGTGCATCTAGTCGTGAGCAGCCGATACTATCAGTTCACACTGGTGGAATATTTATACTAGTATCTCGTTCAACGAGAGAGTATCATTTGACTGGGATCTTATACACAGGATTTACATAGACTTTACATTCACTACCAGCAGAGATACAGAATTTAAGTGAGTTTTTGCTTTTCGTACAAGTCTCTTTTATCAAGCACCCATGTATGTATGCCCCATTGCTCATTAGGTGTGCTGCTGATGGGAATGGAATTTGTACTGCTTGAATAGGCCACTTGCCAGTAGAAATGAAATGATAGAAATGGATATGTAGCCAAGATCGTGAGTGAGTGATTGTGTGTTGGGCTGCATATTATGGTTGTTTGCATTATGTAGTAATACATTTACATGCAGGTGAGCAGCTCTGGAAGTTTATAAACGTAGGTGTATAGTAATGTGATACAAAGATAATATTATAATAGTATGATGGTATTATCATATTGGTATTATATCATATTTGAGTACCCATGAAAGTATGGAGAGTAATGTTAAAAGGGCATAAGTGCACACTTGTTTATGCATCAAGATAGACCCAATGCCACCTCTCTTGTTCTTTAATTGGAGATATGTGCTTTCTTCAAATGTATTTTGAATAATTTATGTTTAAAATATTGTGTACATTATCTGTACACCATCATTTTTATTGTTGAATATTATCCTTCATTGTAGAGAATATATTCCTGCTTACATATACTATGAACTTGGTTATAGAATACCCGCGTACCCTCTCCCAAACAAACACATCCCAAAACAGAAACTGTTTCAAGCTTACTGTACGTTGTAATGACTTAGGATATCCTGATTCTTATTTTAGCAAGAAAACTGAAACCAAAGGTATTATTAAATGAGTGAACCTCAACAAAGCTTCCATTTTTAGTGCATGACCAGAACGCAAATGATTAATTCTTGAAAATGTCTTGTTTACTCTATGATGAATAGTTCACCAGGATGTATCATTGAGTTACATTGTACCAGGATATTTAAAGAAGCTAGGCTCTAATAGGTCTGTGGAATGGTAATGGGTATTATATATTGATTGTGACCCGGATAAGTACGCTGATCTCTGCTCTAATGAATATTCTATCATTTTTGTTCTGTACTTTGGAATATTTTATGACTATTCGCTATTATGATTTAACCAAAGGGAAAGAACGATAATGTACATGTACATGTTTTTATCGCTATATTGACAAAAATATAAAGAAATGTGACATACTAGTTGCAACGATGGTCAAACCTGTTCAGTAAGACCAAACAAGGGAAACAGAAATAAATACCCACTGTACATGCCCATGTTTGTGTAGTAAGAGATACTTAACAGGTGACCACTGTAGGCAGGTTTTATGACATTCATTTTTCTGCAGAGGGAGACAATATAATAGCCACTATATATTGCTAATGGGGGGGGGGGGAAATTTAAAGGGAGGTGGCCATTTTCAAAGTTTGAATCAAACATACACTAAAATGAGTACAGGAAAGTTTAATAACCAGTGGCTGCTTTGTACCATTCAGCACTGTCATTTATTAGGTTAAGTCTAATTTTAGAACAAGAAAAAATAAGAAAAAAAAGAAAGATATAAAATTTGAGAGAAAGGCCAGGAGAAGAATAGAAAGAGGGAGTTGTTTAGCTTTGATGCACCAGTCACTACCACCTACATGTTTGGGTTCGCTATCAAGTGCATACATGTAGACAATGACCATACATTTTCTCGTATCAGTTTGTATCAGGTTTATCCATCGCAGTTGGAACATTTGAAACCTATAGAGATATGTAATTGACTTTGGACTTCCATGTGTAGCTAACCTTCCTTTTATCGTATTGTTCATATTCAGTCCACTGGCAGCGCTTTCGAAATCGCTCGTTTTTATACAACTCGTATTCATGAGTTTGTGTGTTTGAATACGTAATGAGCAGATTGTACCCCTGTCTTTGTGCGGTTATAATTCTGCATAGAAATGACTATTTGACATGAAATTTTCGGCATTAATATATCATACTATCAAAATGTATATTCCTTAATAAGAAAGAAAATATGTCTTTCAAAATAGTAGAAATTGTTAGATATATTTTGCGTTAAAATCCGTTTGGGAATTTTTTGAATAACTAGCCACAAATACGCTTTATTTTCAATGATTCGACGAGAAAATAGATTCATAATCTTCAGCAACTCTTCAGCTTTCCAGAAATACACCAAACATGGTATTTCAAGATTTATACCAGTCAGGAGCTAGCTAAATGTGCAGCAAATACGAAATTGCTTCAATAACTGCGATCTGATTGGCTGGTCTGATTTTGAGTGTGATTTGATTGGCTGATGCGAATCTCACCACGCACTAAAGGTCACTAAGCGGTCAGGTAACGGCTCCCACGTGTTTCAAAATCCCCGCTTGCATCAATCCTTGATTCAAGCAGCCAATCAGAAAGCCGCATTTTCTGTATTTTGGACTTGCTTTATATTTTGCTAGCTCCTGACTGGTATAAAATTTTAAGGATATTAAAAGTTACTACGTTTTGAAGCTAAGATTTCATTCTTTCCAAATATGTAATTTTCTTTTGGAATCAGGCAAAAATAAGTACTTTTCTTGTCACTTATACCGAACTGAATATAGGTTTTTGTTCCATATCTTTCACCAATACTTTTACAATATTCAGATATGATAAAATACCATAAAATGTGCATGATAGGTAGGTTTAGAATTTCTTCTTTCTGAATATGTTAGAATCAGGAAATTCCGTTTACAAAATCAAAATCTACAAGAGTTGCAAAATCTCAGTTTTAGCCCGCACAGGTCTGCACAGCTCCGCAAAGTGCAGATAGAGGACTGAAATAGTTGTATAAATTTCGCACTCTTGGCTTATTATAGGTCACGCTGCCCGTGGACTGTATTGTAGCTTTAATAATAGCCCTTATCTTAAAAGTTTCATCGTGAAATGTGATTAAGATTTTTAAGAAAAAAGTGTATTTATAGAAATTCAACGATAGATCCGCGATGAACTCATTAACGTTGAACCCATCGAAATTGGATAGTGATTATAATATATAAGTACTACATGTAGGTGTGTTTTTATTTTTATATTCATGACTGACATTCATTTTGTAGGTGGATAGTTCAAGAAGAATAGGGTTTATGAATCACATTGTACTTTTAAGACATTCAAATTTCAGTAAAGGAAAATAAAGAGATGAATTTGAGGAAAAACTGAACAAGAAAAGTGATCATGCATACTAATAGAGGATGTGTTTCATGTGATACATACCTTACCGACATTCGCTTCATAGTGGGAGAGTAAGTGGAATTGGGTTTATGAATTACATCGTACTTCTAGCTAATTCAAGTCCTCTAGTGCAGGTGATATATGACGCATGTTGGAGAAAAAAAATCGGAAAATAATATATTTTGCATATTGTATATCATGGGTGTGTTTCATTTCCTGCTATTTTTTATTTTTTTATTACATGTACATTGTATGTGACTGACGAGCACTTGAAATTTTGAGTGTGCATGTAGAAAGATTTATGAATTAAATTAACTTGAAAGGATATATGATACACTTTTTGAAGGGGTGGGGGGGGGGGGTAGCGATTCCTCAAAGAGACAGAATATTGCTCTTTCAGGGGAAAGGGGAATCAATCACTTTATATCTGAACAAATATCTCAATGAAGAAAGAAAGGAACATTAATGATGGAAGACATAAAACATTGATTTGAAGGATAAACATGTAGCCGATACATTTCCTTTCCCCCAAATATGCAAATTGTCTGAATGCATGGAATTGTGTCCTTGTTAAAGTTCAGAACAATAAGTTATAATATAAAGCCATACAAGTATTGTTTAATTTAAAACATTTTGGCCGGTAAAATTTTCTTGTCCAATGGAGGATACAGACGACAGAAATCATTAAGATGTATTTTGAGAACCTTACTAATGAATGTGACCTCTGAAACATTCTCCTTTTTAATTCAATATTTCAGGAGAGGAATACTATTGTTAAGGCTACATTATGTTAGACAGGAAAATTGGAATTTTTTAATGATTATAGAAAAAAAGCTTTTAGCATATGCTATCACCATGGATACTGGAAAGAGATGGAAAAGGAGAAGGTAGGGGAGAGTGGGGTTAGTTGGAACACGGGGTTAGTTGAAACATTGTAATTTTCTTTAACAGCTATAAATATATTTATGCAAATCTACCCTCAGGTTGTTGCTATTAGCAACTGCCAGCCACCACATTACAGACAACACACATGCTTCAAGCCTTGCGAAGTTAGAAAGCAATGTTTGTTTTTTCACCTTCTGAGTAAATTTTGTCACTTTTACAAATGTTTTATTTTCTCAGAAAAGATCATAAATTAAGTTGGCCAGTTTTTGAGCATAACAAACAGTTATACCAAGCTACAAAACAAGGTTAAATATATGGCACGTTGTTGTCCCTCTTTTGTTCTGTAAGCTTACAAATGTCAAATGGGCCTCTGGGGTTAGTTGGAACATTTTGAACGGGGTTAGTTGGAACATGTACTAAGTAAATACGTTTCAGCTGAATAACAAAAATAAAAATCATAAAATTCAATGAAGTGTTCCAAAATATTCATATACATGTATATTAGTGCACATTGGACAATTTTATTTCGGTTTAAACAAAATATGTTGCAAAATGCTACTTCACAGGACTTCAGAATATCTGTATGCGAGGGGTTGCTATATCAAGTGTAATTAAACATGAATTTAAAGAAAAATTGAACATCAATCTTTAATATTTTAATTGGAATCAATAAAGCAAGTTAGCTGAACCCATGCAATAAATTTTGTAGGTAGTTTAAATATAATTCTAAAGATACCAAGCACAATGTTTCAACTTACCCCATACCTTGTTCCAACTAACCCCGTGTCTGGGGTTAGTTGGAACACTTGACATGGTCATGTTGAAGATGGATTTTTTCCGAAACCATCACTAAGTTTCAGAATTTTATGGGGTACATTTGTAGCATACAGATATACAACGAAGCTGATTGTTTATTGTTTCTTGAAATGAATCTGCTTTTGTTTTACGGCCATTTTTGTGAAAAATGTTCCATATAACCCCGCTCTCCCCTACATGTTAGAAAGGTTGAATGGTAAACAATTCTCTTCTGATTGCACTTTAACTGACATTTGATTTTGAGATAGTAACCATTGACAAAAATAGAGTGAGAGAGAGGGAGAGAGACAGAAAAAATGTTGAAGGAAGGGGAGAGGAAAAAAAAAGAGAAAGACATAAATAGGAAAAAGAGATAGATAGGAGATGGAGGGAGAAGGAGAGGGGTTGGGAGAAAGTGAGTGAGAGTAAAATAAAGAGATAAAGGTAATAGAGAGGGAGAGAGAGAGAGGGTCGGGGCAAAGGATAGAGAAAAAAAATGATATATGGGGAAAGAGAGGGAGAGGGAGAGAGAGATAAGTGGAGTTTAGAATAAATAATGAGAGATATTTTACATGTACTATGAATGCTACGTGTACTAAAACCAAGCACCAACTGCCATGCTATCAGGCCCAGATGTTGATATAGTATTCCATGTAATCCCAGTGTGGGTAACATTAGGTGGGACTGTACTGCAGGCTTGTGACTCAGCGGGCCACAATCTGCATTTGATATGCATGCGGTGCTTCAGTATGTAGACACTTAATGAATCCATGTCAATGTACATGTATAAAGCAGGCTTGTCTATATATCCAATGTACTTGTATATTGAAATGGGAGAATGTGCCTGCAAGTTTGGGGGAAATTTTGCACTGTCCCACATGCTCATTTCCTAGTTTCCTACAAAATGATGGAAGGAAAAATGAACTATACTGATAATTTATCAACTATATAATCATATTATTGATTCTTTGTTTTCATTTGTAAATGATTCATTGAGAAGATGTTCATGTTTATTCTTTATGATTATTTAATATAGTGTAACATAAAGCTGGATATTCATTTATCGCCCATTTAATGTGCGACTTTTGAGCTTGTTAATTTCAAGTAAATATGTATTTTACATTATATCTATAGTACCGGTAACTATTATCTGAACTGGCCGTGGTAATATAAATTCACTGGATAACAAGTGCAGATGTAGTGAATTTTGTTGTAAAACTGCTGAAAGATTTTATGATCGACATTATGGTTAACAGCATTATTGAAAATGATATTAAACGTCTATATCATTAAAAATGATTTATAACCTGAAGCAGGGCAAATTAAATTCTATGAGAATTGATTACATTCTGTACAAGAGGAAAGAGCTTAAATATCTAGATTGTGATGCATTTGTGCCCAGCTTTCTGTTCACTCTTTATCGGCACAACTCTAATCTTCTGCCATTTAGGGTTTTTACTTTGTTTATACAAACAAATGAGATGGATGATTAATGGGCATTCCTGCTTTCCCGGATATTCCTGGCTTCGCGTCGGGGAGGCACAGATGCTTTGGCTCAAGCTATTAGGCAAATTTTGTCCAACCGATGCGGTAATTGTGGGAGTACCAGCTTATTATGCGTGCATCAGTCATTAAATACAGGAAATGAGGAGTGTAAGAATATTTCACTCTTTCTAGGAGCTGTTTTCAAAATCTGCCAAATAAATAGTGAGATATCCTGGTATTTCTATTTTTTCTTTTGGTAAAGCTAGAGCTCTTTTAATGCCTCTATAAAGGTTACAACCGGAAATTTACTTAGTTTACTTAATTTTTTTTCTTTCCATATTTAATTATGCATTAGTAGAATGAAGATAAGGTATGACAAAGCAATCATGTAACATGAACTTGAAAATAGTTTGCTCAACATCATAGGTATTTATTCAACACCCAAAAAAGTTACCCTGCAAGAAAAGATAATACCTTTGTATTTTGTACCTTACAACATGACAAAGTATTTTAATGCATATTTAAATCTAAACAAAACAAAGTATTATCACAACCCTATAAAAATTGAATAAGAGATAAGATAACTCTTCTCTTCGACTTTTGACTTAACAGGTAGAAAAGGCCTTCTCTGTCATGTGCTATTAAACATATTGTATTTGTTAACTGCATGCATACACTTTGAAACCAAATAAATGTAGATGTATTGAATTGTTACTATCATCACTATCACATCTGACGCGATAGAGTATCCATGTATTTGCCGCGATATTTTGTCATTATAATTCTAAAAAAAAAGTTGAATGATGAATGGTAGTCCAGATTAGTTTCGCCTATCTTTCGGCAGAACTGTCTTTTTATGCGCTGGTCGGCCAGCAGGCGCAAACGACTTAACGGAAGCTAGAGAAACCGTGGAAAGGATTGTATAAATAAGAGAGGAAAAAGGTGAGCTTAATTCGATGAGAAAATGCACCTGCTCCGAAGCAACAAATTATTCAGAGTGTCAACTGAGCTTTGATGTGCTGTTAGACTGCTGAGCCGAAGGGATTTATAATGACATTCTGTTTTTAGATTCCAGTCGTTATACCGATTTTATTCGTAATAGGCCATCAGAGTCTGAAAGTTTAGAATGTGCTTGTAAGTTATGCTTTAGGCTTTGTATTCTCATCTGACATAGCTAGAGACTGACAGTTAGGCTAGTCTATGCTTAAGGCTTCATGGAAATTTATTTTAAAATGTTACTATTGAGCCTGTATAGGCAGACTAACATTGTATGGCATAGACAGGATTGGCTAGGTGCAAAATGGTCATCGGTAAACTGATAATATGACTATGGCATTATTTTGTCACATTTACAGGGTGCCAAAGTCCAATTTGATGAGCTTTATTATTAAGAATGAGCTTTGACTTAAAAACTTTCTATCATTTGCTAGTCATCAAAAGCAATTATATGTACAATACGCTTACAGGATTGGTTGGCCGATATCTGTAATTTTTGATACTTTTTAAGACAGGTGGCCATCAAGATGAATACACTTTTTCTCTTCTTTGTATTACATGTAGCAGATTTCTTTTACGATCATATGCTGTTTACGCTAGTGTGTTGCTTGAAAATATTAACTGACTAATTGCATTGTATCTCATAAACTTCACAAAGCAATCCTTTTATTCAGAGGAGAGCAGATGGAAACGTGAGAACTTATTCTTGGTACCTTCCTGTTTTTCATTATCTTTTATTGTTATTCTCCGAGACAACACCTCTTAGAAGTAACATTGTACCTTGTGATCTTTTTCTCTGAATTTCACAATTTCTCACTATTTATGTAGAACCCCCCCCACCCCCCTCCCCCCCCCCCAGTAATACCAATCCCAATTGTTTCAGAAGAAAGGAAAGCTTACAGGGATTCAGTAACTTTGTGGGTTGTTAAAAAAAAAATCTTAATTGTAGGGCCCTACATGTACATGTACATAATGTCATTGCATGAAAAAATGTTTGAAAAGGCAACCCTGAAAAATTAAATTCCTAAGCATCATTTTATGCTTCACATCAAGTAAAAACGTGATTATTTTTCCTACATAGACTGCATTGATTACTTAAGCATACCCAGATACGCTTTTGACTATGGTGGTTTTCAGTCATCAATATCTTGGCAATTAAAAGACTGGTTACCTTAAAAAATTTCAGGCTACACAAATGTATTCCTGTCTGACCTGTATGTAAAGGTTTGCAATTATGAAGCAGCATTAGTTTGAAGATTTTTTTTCTTCAAGATCCTGAATGAAGTTTAACAATTCCTTTAAATGGAAGGGAAAAAAAGTCTTTTAGCGGTTAATTCCACGTTCCCACATGAGTTATTCTTTCCTGGATATCCTGACAGGGTCATTACCATCGCAATCAATAATACATGTTTCCCCGTCCATGACCATTATTGTCTATCAACATACCCTCTAGGTGGAAAGAAACGATCTTATTCGGAATCATCATGGATTAGAGGCTTTCCATGTGCAGGACATTGCTTCAAGGGACAAATACATTTGCCTCTGCTTTTATGTGATACATGTATTTAGATTGATTTTATTGGTATTGTTTCAGAGAGGGACATAAATTATGTTGGATATTGATAAATGCTTTTAAGGAGAGATGGATGAATGTTGAAATTGATAAAAATGCATGATATTGACCAATACTGATTACAAAGAGTACATGTACAGTATGCCTTACTTAAAACATTGTTTTGTAGTATATATATGTGGGTTCAGCTGTTTATGCAATCATTAAACAGCTAGTGTGTCACCCATGTTGACTTGAATGGAAGTAAGGGAATCAGAGGAAAGATTCAGGATTCAAGAAAAAATGAAATTACAAATTATATTTTGAAAGTTACAATATTTTATGAATGAAAGAAAATGAAAGATGATATTTGATACATTTGTGGTTGTATTTAAGTACATTTAAAAGGCACTTCATGAAATGCAGTAATTACAATAGTGTTCATTGATGGGCATACATGTACATGACTTCAACAGGGCTCAAATTAAATAGCTGCTGAGAACCAATGGCCACTTGAAACTTTATCAGGCCACCTAAAATATAATAAATTCTCCATTTGACCATATGGATTGAATAATGAAATGTCTCTGCAGGCCAGCTGAAGAATAATGTTAAATGCATGCCCTGCTTCACGCTGCGCTGATATAGAATATTTCAAACAAAATGGTGTTTTATCGCTATTGATCGATCTAAACAGCTTTTACCACAAGCTTGTGTATTCCAATTCTCCTACCTCAGAGCACTCAAGCAAGAAACAGACAGACATATCCTCGCTGGCGTTTAGTTTCATGCTAAAGATCTAGAATTTGTGTATTTATCTATCTGCGGTTGGTCAGTCGGCTGGGCGACAGTCGGTTGATAGGGTCTAGTTTCATCTGATAATTGCATCTCAGATCGCCCTTGTTCACCCCAGATTGGATGGGTTCTATCAGCAAATTCAGACACCAAGAACATTTGGTCATATTCAAACTAAGTGGGACATTTAGCTGAAATTTTAATGTGGCGCTGTGCCGTTGAAAATGCAAATTAGGATCTGAAATAAACGCAAAAGCTTCTTTACAATACAACCACTTATTTAAGTCCAAACATTATGCGATCCAGTTTTCTTACGCTGAATAATTGATCAAAAAAGTATTTGCACATATGGGACTATGGTGCTTTACATTGTAAATGCCTCTTATTCTTATATCTAGTCACTTTTTTTCAATTTTTTTTTGCTTAAAGGGATGCAGTAACATTGAATGATATTCAATTCACATTTTATTTGATTTAGCTTATTTTGCCAACATAATTATAAACACTTAGGTCAGTCTGGTATCTCTTCAAAATTGCAAGCTAATTGCTTGCTTTACCTTTGAGATATCAATGATTTCATACTCAAAATTTATAAACCAACACCGGATGGTTTATAAAACCATGTGCTTTTCCACACACCCATTTCCTGTTGCAAAGTCCCCCGTCTCTAGCGGCCTGGTGGGTTATCAGCAGAGGGTATACTGGTGTTCGGCTGTATATGCTTGGCATGCATTGTTTGTTACACTGTTTTAAGGTAGTAAATGACTTCCATTTGATCTGAAACTTTCAGTAGTTTGTTTTTACTGTTGGAACAATATAATTTTATTAATCTTGATATAATTGCTCTTGTTTTTGAAAGTTACGCAATCCCTTTAAATTAATTTTCATGGACTACTCTAACATGGCATATACACGCAGGTAATTTTGATCTAGTTATTTACTTGAATTGTTGCATTTAACTCTTTACGTGCCGGATGCATGATTCTCCTTCGGCTTCGGCTTTTAATATATAGATACCAGCACTTATGGTACCCTTAATAGACATCTACTTGGGCAAAAATCCAGCCATAACCAATGATGGTCAGAAACCCACATTTTTTTTTTTGTTGTGTCACTCGCGCACTGTTTATTAATCATAATTTCTAGGACCAATTTTAAAATTCAAATCCAACTGGTAATGACACATGCCACTCCTACATTATGCATAATATGGTAGTCATGATCCATTCATAACCTACAAGTGCGAAGATATGCGCCCTTCTATCAGTCCAAATGTTGTGTCGCTCACGTTTGAATATGACCATTTGTAAAAGTTACTGTAACAGTGAAGCAATGTTGTATATTAAAGAAACAAGGTTCAGAGATTCCGCTTTTCCCTTTAGGTTTCGTGTTGGCTTGCATCATAGAATTACAGCTGACCTTTCACAGCCGACCTTTCTACGGATTACAGTATCATTTGCTTACGTTAGGCATGGCTTGACACTAAAAAGTGCCCAGTACTGGTCCGGGAAATTATACTAGGGACTCCTAAAATGTATTAACTTGAATAGAGAACTGCACACAAACTCTTAAAAAGTATGTCGCCCATATGAATAAAACATTATGTAAAAAACCCTATCCAGTGTAGTGGTGCAAAATAATGTTCACACACAAGAAGGAACATTACTGATCCTGTTACCACACACTTTAGTTAATTGCACATTTGGTAAATGACCAATATCTGCAGCTACCAAAAATGGGCATAACATTCATTGCTTATTTTTTTTGCAATTGCACATGTTTGGTATTTACCAAAATGTGCAATTAACCAAAAAGGGGCCTCATATATTATGTTCACTCTGCTGAATTAGTTAAAAAAAAAAAAAAATGATTGAAAGAAAGAAAAGAAAACCTGCTGTGCTGTATACATCATTTTTTTTTAAATCTGTTATTTTTTAACTTACCCAGACATTTGTTAAACAAAGGTTTCTTTAGTTTTATGTTCTTACATGTGAAAGTGGACTTCATGGTTATCCCAAATAGAATTAATAGAAACTGTTTCAGTATTCCAGTACTTGTTCTATGAATTTTCAAATTCTGTGGGCTTTGGTAAGGATTGCTATCGATTAACCCGTTGGGGACTGAGCCCGAATATATTTGGCCTGAGGTCTATGGGAAATGTGTGTTATAGCCAAATCAGCTCGTCTCCAACAGGTTAATGTCAGAGGCTTAGCTTCTGTCATTGCACATATTATACTTATAGCCATGTTCAATATGAACAAATGTTGTGGTCAACTTGTGCCAATTATGCATCATTGTGGTTGATTAAGCATCTAATGCTGTTTCTTTTAAAAAAATCAGGGCATCGTCCCGAATGATGAAAGGTTTATTTGAAAAAGGAAAGATTTATTAAAGAGGATATACTCTTTGTACTTAGTTAAATTTACTTTGATATTTCAAGGCAGAGCCATTTTTCCATGTAGGCCTAGAGATTAGTGGATATTTGAGAACAATGAGATAAGAAAGTGTTAATATTGTGATTCATTGAATGGGAATTGGCATTCATCCATGAATGTGTTTTAAAGTACAGATTCAACTTAAGTATTATACCTGTGTCTAGCGGGCTGACATGTACAAGAATAGTGTTCCGCTGTTTGTTTCCTTTGATGATAATATATATGTCTCTTGTTTTTTCTTTTCAAAATGTTTTGTCTATTTTGATATGTAAGTGCTTTTTATTAAGATTAGTTAAAGACATGACTTTCCCTGAACCAGTTTTGTTTGGTCAGTGCGCCATAAAACTCACACAAATACAAACAGGATTTTTATCGAATGGATCGTGAAGCAATAAGACTTCAAATGTCCTTTGGTTTATTGACTATTTCAACAAATGGCCCGATTTCTGGAGGCCCTTTATTTATAGCCAGACATGTATGCTTACCCTGTTTGTACTTATGCCAAAGGGGATAATGATTGCACATGTGTTCACACCTGAAGGCTACATGTACATGTACAAGTACCCTGATTTCAAATGTTTTATTGAACAGGAACACATTCGGATGGAAACATTAATTACTTTTATTGAGTCATGCATTGAGTCATTACAAGGGCCCCCTCTAGGGCTCTTTGTTCTTTTGGCAGATGGACATTCTCAAAAATATCTTTCACTGCCAAAAATCAACTTTGGGTTGTCATTTTTAAAGGATTAATGCTTCGTTTAGTCATCAACAAGGACTTTATTAATATTTTGTAAGATTTGAAAAAAAAATGTCTCCTAGCAACAGGAGCAAAATTTTGTCTAGGGTCTAGTTTCTTTTGTGATTACAGGCAACTTTTAGGGGACCTACATCAGGGTAAAAAAATACATGGGGGCTCATTTCATTTTAGCCCCTGCAAGGCTAAAAAGAGCCCATGTCAAACAAATTATTACTGTTTAAGACATGTACATAGGGGCAATTTTGCCCAAAAAGGGTTAAAAAGAGCCCCCATGAAGAAAAAAAAATTGTTCCCCTGACCTCATGTAGTATCATGGTGTATTTAAATTGTTTTCGTCGATTTTCTTTTGTGTCTTTGCAGAAAATGGATGAATCTGATGTGGTAGTGGACCAAGGTAACTACCACAGTCTGAGGGAAGCAGATGAAAATGAAATATCAGGTAAGAATCACAATAAAATTTGATGAAATGCATTTAACAGTTGCCAATGAAGCTCTAAAAATGGTATACAGGTCAAACAACTTTTTATCACAATGATCATGTATGTGTTCAAATCCCTGCTACTTTATAAATATCCTTTGGCATGACATTAATCTACATTTTCCTCTCTCAATCTGGGTGATATATTTTATATGTACTTGGCAGGATATGATTTTTTTTATGTTGGAACATCATAAATGGATTCTATAACACCTACCCTGCCAAACAATGTATCCCCACACCCTACCCCTTATCCTAACCTAATTTTAGGGGTTGGTTGTCCTGGGTATAGTTGTCCAGGGGTTAGCTGTCCGGATACATCATTATGTTGTAAGCCCTGCTCAAGCCAGGGTAGTACCGGTAGTAATGGAGCACTCGCTGGATTGCTGTGTATGACGAGATAAGCACACTCTACAGGAGCCCACTAGGACTGAAAGGAGGATGACCCTTATGGAGGATTAATAATGTTTTCAGGATATCGTCTGGTGATGAAGAATCCTTGAAATGATAAATTAATAAGGATGCTGAGATGAAAATAGAAAGTAGATCATGTAAGGGAAAAGAACAATTATGATTTTAAAGTAGAAAATGACTTCTACCTTCAGAGTTGTTAGAAATTTTATTCAGGAAATACCAAAGCAGATCAAAGAGCTTTGAAAAAATTTGTTTTATAAAAAGTGTCCCAAATGGTCTTTTAGAGAAATTAACCCAATGAATTCATATAAAACACATCATTGAGGCTCAAAATAGTTCTTGCAGATGCTTAGGATAGCAAATTTAAACATATCTTCTGTAAAGATTTAAATTTTCTGCTTATTTATTATTCCCTTTTAACAATGTACGTTTTATTGGTAGGCTGCAGGGAGATGGAACTCAAAAGTTTTCTGCATATTTTGGCATAGTGATGTTTATGTCAGTCTTGAAATTGTAACAATCATGAAATACTTTATTCATATATCCTGAAGCAGAGACTAGAAGGAGGAAATTTGTTTAAGGTCCTAGGGTCATTGGATTCTATTTATCATATCATTGTCTTTGCCCTATCACTGTCTTAAAGGATTGAGATCATAATTAACTCCTAACAGACAAATTGAGTCCTGAGGTCAAATTAATTAACACACCTACTAACAAACATGTGTTCATGCATGTGATTTTTGTCTCTGTGGTCACTTAGAACCCTAAGTTGAATCATAAACAGAATGGCTGGACATTTAGAGAGCCACTTCCCTGAGGAGCATTTTCATCTCATTAAAACAAAATTAATCATCTATTTGTTTCTTAGAAACAGCAACATTAATGATCTGACAATGAAAATGTTCATTTAACATTTTTCTCATAGTTTATTCAGCTAAAATTTCATAGTAAAATTTATTTTATTTATTAAAAAAGTGATTCAAATTAGAATAAAACCCTCCCCCCCCCCCAAAAAAAGGATATAAAATACATTGAGTTTGGACATATTTTCCGTACAGTGAAAAGAATTACATGTTTAATTACTTTAAAAGATAAGGGGAATAACAGTTTAGGTTTTAGAAAAGGAAAGAGTTTAATAATATGCAAAGCCTAAGAAAAATTGTAGAGTGATTTTGAAGAAGGGGAAATGGAGAGCTGAGAACCAAGAAAAGTCCAGAGCAAATTTGGATAAGATTTGAGAGGAAAAGGGAAGGTAATGTCAACCTTTTATGTGTCATAGAATGAGAGGGGGAGGAAAAGAAAGAATGAGAGAGCAAGATAAAGAAACACAGAAAGAGAAAGGGAATGATGAAAGATATACAGAATGAAAGTGAAAAAGATATGGAAATGTGCGAAGATTAGAAATGACATATATGGAAAAACGTGATCTCATTATAATCAAAAGATACAAAGAGATAGAGGGGCAGATAGAGGGGGATAGAGAGAGAGGGTAATAAAGAGACAACTTCATATTAATGACATAAATGGGTTATTTTCATTTTGGGGTGGGATTCATGTTCCAATTTTTCACAAGATTCTTTGCGTAAGTTGACGGCTGCACAGGAAATTAGAGATTTCATGCAACACCAAATGGGTTAGTTAATATTTCCTGAGTTGTTGCACAGAGCTCTGAGCAGTGGGGGAACTCACTAAAGAGTTTGCTGTGAAAGGGGCAACCCCTTTGGATGACTTTACGCTGTTGGATTATAGGGTATTTCACATATATGCACTTTAAAGTTGATAAAAGTTTTGTTCTAGTATTGTCTATTTCATCATAGATGATGAGATAAAAAATAAGCAGCTTTAACTTTCTGTGGTCAAATTGAAATGGAAAGATTAAATACACATTGTACAAAGCAGTGGTTATTTTTATTTCTAGAACTTTTGAGATTTCTAAAGAGACTTTGCATTATCCATTTGCTTTTATAAAAATTCTATGTTGATATTTCTCTATACAGACTTTTCAATTATCTCACATTTTACCTGTGGTACAGACTGAAGACCCCCATTAAAGGTGTTTACTCCTGTGTGTGTTCAAGTGTATGAATAATGCCTTTTTACTGCTCAACAAGCGAACTACTGCTCTGAGCAGACAATACTCTTCTGACAGGCCTGACCTCATTTCACGACAAGGTCAATTTAATCACCAAGGTCAAGTAAAGTCCGTCTATCTGTTGGTTTGTCTGTCATTTATTCAGCTAGACGACATATTGCCATTAGAGTTTCAATCTGATTGAAAGACAAGATTATGAAAATACTCTTTTGCCATTTTCAAGAAAATGACCGTTTGTAAGTAGGCTTTTGGTAGCTTAATCTATTACCATCTATTGACCGAGCAGTGATGAATATGGTTTTCTGACTGTTTACCTGGATGATTCACTAATCAAAAATAATTTGAGTTCGGAAATGAAATGGAATTTTATAATTTAAAGAAGGAAATTGATTGAGGTGTTGACCTGATATTTTTAGCTAGATTTAATATGATAATTTTTTTTCAAATCATATATTTCCTTAACTTCTCTATCAATCTAAATAAACCCCACCTTAACATGGGAAATCCAGAAGAATGTTCGCTTTCATGTGTACATGTAGTAGGTCTATATATATTTCTCACGTTCATCAATCCTATCCCAATACCCCCCCCCCCCCAAAAAAAAAAAAGTAATTGTTCGCAAGCTGAATAATTCTATTAAATGATCTCATGTCACAATTCTTTTCATATGAATGAAACGATTTTCAGTTGCATACCTGTATGTTCATACATGTATAACAGCAATGTGCCTTGTATTTCTTAGCACCCTGAATATTTAAAATGAAAATAATATTTGTGTTTTGACAATTGCTGTGATTTTTGCTGGTACCCGAGGTCAGTGTTATTGTTCCCAATACCATGAGCCTTACAAATGTAATTCAAATGGATTTTTGTGTACGTGTCAAGAATCATGTATTTTGAAATCCCTTGATAAAATATTGTTTGATTCACAAATACAAATGTAAGAGACACCATTGCAAAGGCTTTATGATAACCTCAAAAAAGGCCTGATGAAATTATGAGAGAATGGAAATGCATAAAAATCACCAAAGTACTACATAATTTTAATAGCTGACAAGCTTCATGCTTAGGGCAGGATCTTTGTTTGATTATATTAGAGAAAATAGGATTATATTCAAAATTGAAATGTTAAGCTAATTGCTAATCTGCAAAAGTAGCTGCTTGCAAGATAAATGTAACAAGATGTTTGCCTTTTTAGGGGGTGGCATTTTTTTCATACTTGAAAATGCAAGCAAAACGTAAAATGTAATTTGTGGATTCACTGAATTGTATTTTCATTTCATTTTCATTGTACATTTACATACACTTATTAAGCTGGAGAAGGTTCCAAGGCTTTCTTTTTGCCGTACTTGTGCAATATAGTCACCTGAATTCCTGTAGCTCCATTTTCAAATTTGATTATTTTCCTCGCTGCCTTGAGACATATGCTTTACCAATAATACACCAGGAGAAAGAGAATATCAGATACACACACACACATGGATGTACATGTATGGAAGAAAAGAAATTAGAAATCCCCTAGGCACACAAGTAATGGATATTAACAATTCTATAAGGATGAAGATGCAGCATTGGGCTGGAAGGAACTTTTAGCAGGAATAAAGATGCTTTCTATCGATGAGATAAGACATTTTATTCACACAAAGTGAATAAGAATAACTGTAGGCGTAGAATTCAATATTCATTTGTGTAAGGCATTGTTAACTATGTTGTGATCTAGTAAAGAATGGAAAGGAGAAGCCTACAAAGATGCATCTGTAGGTTGTATAATGTAACAAGAGAAAAAATACAAAGAGCTATTTCCTGGAAAATAATTCTTACCATTGGCCAGGAACCTACAATGTAGAACCGTGATACACAGTATATTTGATTGTATAGATATATATTTTTGTTGTGTGATCTTTAAACTATCATTGAGTGAAGAAGGTTGCCAAGTGTTTGATTTTTGAAACAGTTGTTCATGTAACAAGAACATTTTTGCACTTTGTAGCAGATTTCCATTATGATACTCTTTAACTGGGTACGGTTTGTAGGTCTACAAAGTCTTGTATGAACATCATCTGAAGTAAATGTTCTTTCAAAGGTTGATAGGGAAAGGGCAAGAGAATTGAAATAGATGATTGATTTCTTACATGCCCTCTGTACCCTGTAGCATTGATGCATTAACAGTGTTTTCTTTAAATAGAAAATCAGTTAGGGATATTCTGAGAAATTGATGGATGATTTAATGTACACCCATAGGTTACCGTTAGTTAATAAATCATGAGCTCTGGAAGTTCAGTGTAACCAGTGATATTTTGAAATATATATATATTTAAACTATCTAGGAAGTTCCTAAAGAACTGTTTAAAAATTTTTTAATGAGAGCATGAAATATTAAGAATTAAAAAAAATGTAATGATATCTGGATTATTATACAGAATTTTCAGACACAATTGTCATTCATTGTTATTGAATTCATAAAATACAAGAGGGAAAGTCATGATATTTGAGTGTGTTACTTGCAGCTCAACTGTTTCAAAAAGCTTAAACATCAAAAGTAAATCATGTTCCACAAAATGGCCTCTATTAATTGCAATTGCCAAGAGCATTGTTTTCGACAGGAAATGAAAAAAAGACCACACATGAACAAAAGTGATTTTGACACTGGTTCAACAGCGTATATTTAGATCTGTACAATTTATGGATTAAAATCATTCTATTTTCATACATGATGTACTTCTCGGCATGAGGTACATGAAGTACTCCAGAAACTCAGTTTAGATGAGGCTTCTATTTTGACCATTTCAATCGAAAGAATATGAAACTCTATAAATTTTCCGGAAACTGTTAAAATGTTGTTTATTTTAGAGAAAACTTGGCTGCTGTCTGTGAAAAGTAATATAAACAGGACAGCCCTTACTGTTTTTAATTGGAAGTTTATGCATCATGTAACAAAATATCTTGACGTCATTGAAGTTTACAAGAGGCATCTATATAAAAATCTGAATGGTTTTGTTTGCAGAAATAAATGTTTGAATATGACTACATCGTATTGAGTGTATTTAAAGCTCAAGTTTTGGAAGAAAATAGAAAGAAAGATATTTGATAGGGCAGTTTCTTTATTCTTTTGCTAAGTGATATGAAGGATAAACTTTTAGCAATAAACATTCAAAATAACCTTTCTCCCATTACCAAAGGACAAGTATTGTATTTTTGAATAAGTTTCATTCGGTATTTTGCTTTTTAACTCTCCAGAGAGCTCACAGGGATTAGTGGAAAATCATCTATCTGTACTGAATTTCATTAGGAATCATCCTTGCAACATGACATTATATTACATAATTATATTACTGGCAAAAAAAGGATATATTTAACAGGTTTGATTCCATTTTACTACTTCTTTTTATGACAGACAAGGAGAATATCTTGAAATTATTATTCCTCTTCTGTGGCTTGGCTTGGATTATGCCTGTGAGTGTAGTACTCTTAATCCTGACCCAGATTTTGGCGGCCAGGCGTTTTCTTTCTACCCTTTGAAATGAAAATAGCCCATAGCTTGGCGGCCTAATGAATTATAGGTTCACGTTATTTGTGTGATCAGTCAGCCTTTAAATGAAAGTGACTTCAGAGTGAGTTCACTATGAAAGAGGATAGTAGGAGAAGGAAGATTAAAGAGGGTGGAGAAAATGAAAGGAGTTGGGAAATAAGAACATAATCTTCTTTGCATTCTATTGAAATATAATTTGAGATATTGATTAGGATCGGTCAATATATGTTGTTAATTCCATATTCTCATATTCATACAAAAATATATGGAGTTTCCTTCATATGATCTTTCGAATTTAGTGTGATATATAATGGTTTTTAAAAAGATACCTCTGTTATACTTTGGCAAATAATGTCTTTAAAAACGGTTGAAATAATGAGATGAAATTCACAATTCTCTTTTACAGAAATGATTGATAACTTCTGTAATTTGACGCATATTCTACAAGACTTATTAGTGTATGTATGAAATGTATGCCTTTCCTCAATGTTTTTCATCTCTTTCTCATGTGCCTTCGTGAAGAATGATTGGACTCTAAAGACAAGAAGCCTGCATCTTGTGCGTCACAGACATGCATGTTAAAGATGTACGTTCCCCATAGTGTAGAGGGAGTTCAAAATACGTACGCGGGTAACGAGCTCTGCAAGCTGCCCATTCATACCAACGATGTGCGACTCTTACGCAGTGGTCCAAAACCGAAAGCTAGAACACCCGAACGATTGCCGAAGTCATGAGCCGATTTCTTATCGGCAATGATTCGCGTGCAAGCGAGAAGGTGATATTATAGTCATACACATGATATAGGGTCTATTACATCTCGAGATCCGAATACTGCAATGTATTCGGCCCAGGTATTAACTCATCCACTGATACAGTGCTTTATACACACCAAACAGAATCCACACACACACGCTTGTATATCGCGAATCGCTCTAACAGCACGATCGCGATTGGCTGGCGTGTAACCGTATGCAAATTAACTCATGCTCTAAGCTTCGTAAACAAAATGGCTGCGACCACACTAGCGCATCTTGATTCCTCGTTTGGTTAGCGATGCTCGTGAAGGACCACCTTTAAAACTGGTGTCGGCGGTGGCTTATATTGATTCAAGGCGCATCCCATGTGTTTGTACAGGGTGTAGAGCTCACGCGTAAGGATTCTTAAAGGGGTCCTGATGAAGACAAAACAGATCGGTTACACTTGTTTTTTTCCTCTCATTTGAAATTCTACGAGTCCCCCTCTTCCTCTCTCCTTCTGTCTCTCTTAGCACCTATGAACTCCCTCTCTCACTCATCTCTCTTTCTCTTCCTCTCTCAAGTTTTCTCAATTTCTAATTTATGCATATTTCTTCCTTTCTCTAACATCTTCTGTCACTCTTTCTTGAAGTAACTTTATTAGTTGAGAATCCCTCTTGAACTCTTTATTGGCCTATCCCCATCTCTGTCCTCCCCCTCTCCCCTCACTCTCTCTCTCTTTCTCTCCTCTCTTCAATTCTCTCTATTTCTATTTCATGTACCTCTCTTCTTTCCTTTCCATCTATCGGTCTCTCTTTCTTGAAGTATTTTATTAGTTGACAATCACTCTTGAACTCTTAAACCATATAGGCCTATCCCCTTGTCTGCCCCCCCCCCCCTCTCCCCTCACTCTCTCTCTCTTTCTCTTTCCTCTCTCAATTCTCTCTATTTTTATTTCATGTACCTCTCTTCTTTCCTTTCCATCTATCGGTCTCTCTTTCTTGAAGTATTTTATTAGTTGAGAATCACTCTTGAACTCTATGCATATTGGCCTATCTCCATCTCTGTCCTCCCCCTCTCCCCTCACTCTCTCTTTCTCTTCCTCATATTCTTTCCGTTTCTATTTCATCTCCCTTCCTTTCTCTACATCTCTTGATCTCTCTTTCTTGAAGTCACTTTATTGTTGAGAATCACTCTTGAACTCTTAAACCATATAGGCCTATCCCCTTGTCTGTCCCCCCCCCCCCTCTCCCCTCACTCTCTCTTTCTCTTTCTCTTCCTCTCCCATATTCTCTCCCTTTCTATTTCATCTCTCGATCTCTCTTTCTTGAAGTTACTTTATTGGTTGAGAGATTGCGGTGTGTGATTGAATTCGGGTAGAGAAACAGCAAGGCATCTGTTTGTGCAAGTGCTTGAGTGGCAAAAGGTTTGAATTCTAATTTGCAAAGCTTTTCTGACAATGAATGAAAGTGTGCATGAATGGTTCTTCAGGAAATACCCTACAAATTCAGGGAAATAAAGTTTTTGTCCAAATACATCTTAAATGCCTTCATGACAAACTCAAACTAAAAATCCAAAGTTATTGCTATTTTACAACAAACAAAAAAACCCAGCAAAAAAATACCCCCCCCCAAAAAAAAAATAATAAAAAAATAAATAAATAAACAATAAAAACAGAATATGGACAAACTTCCATAATTTGCAAGATCAATTTTAAGTCATGGTCAGAGGTGTTGTGAAGATGTGTATTTTTATGCATCTAGGTGCTAAATCTTATACTGTCTAAAAACAAGCATTATTATTTTGTCTTCTTTAAGTAAGATATTTCTTATTTGGACATTCAAACATTTTGCAGTTTGCAATAAATAAAACACCCTGTTTGTTGTCAATTCTTGTAAGGAGTATGAAGATATAAAACTATTTTTGAAATAAAAATTAATTGGAAACAGGGGAATAGGCCCTCTGAGATATTGAAATCAAATTCATGTTATAATTAGGATCGTACAGTTTTACAGACTGCATCAGAACATATGTTGTGAAGATGAAACAACCTGTCTCTGGTGATCGGATTATCATACCAAGCCTACTCATTCCAGACGTGCATTGATCCCTCCGCCTTGGCAATCATCTAAATTGGCAACACCGTCGGTATCAGGGGGATTATCAGCCTGTAAAGACATCACGGTACCAATCGTACTGTGTAAATAATCGCAAGTGTGCAGTATCACGCTATCAATCCATACATTACTCGCCCACCGCATTTGTCACATCAGATGATCTTCAAAAGAATAATAACTTATTCATATTGTTTTTCATTTTACTGCATCATTGGTTGTAGGCTTTGTAGTTGGGACATATCAGTGGTCTTGTGTTTTTATTTTATTTTTTGTATTTTACAAATAATGCTTGACATAAGCAGCTCTTTAAAATAACATTGTAGTAATTGATAGAAAAGTATAGATTCAGCCTGCAATCTGAAGGATAACTTACATAAAGGTCTTTTAACAAACACAAATTACTATCACATTTTATATAATACAAGTTTTTGTAAGCTTATAATTATTGTCATGGTTATTATTTCATACAATTTTTAAAGCAAATTTACCCTTGACTTTAACTCAAACTCTATATTTGAAAAAAAAAGAAGCTTTCTCGGCAAATAATACATGTACATGCATAACTTTGCTCCAACCCAAGTATTTATTATCCATTCATCCAATGATTAAAAACAAAGACATAACAATGACTTATTTATTTATTTAGTGCAAGAAAGATGTCCTGCAGATAGCTTGTTAAATAGACATTGCATGGAGGAATAATTGCAATATTGATTGTCCTTCGGGCATAATGTACTTGCAAATGTACGGATGCTCTATATACTTGTACAAACTGTATCCTGTAGAATTCCGCTCACGTGCCAAGGTACATGTACACGTCTACCAGTATCTGTATAGGCGTAAAGTTCTTGGTCATTCCAATATTACAGACAAGGCTATCTTAAAGATCTGTCTACAGGCCAAGGCCATATTCTTATTGATCAGTATGGAATATGCTGTACCACTGGATAAGACATACATGTATATAATGAAAATGAAATCCTAAAATGCTGTGTACATGTTTTTTTGATATATATATATATATATATATATATATATATATTAAAAAAAGATGAAAATATCTCCTGCAAGATCATTAAATAGAGATTATTTCTAATTATACAAGTACGCAGCTCTTTCATATTTAAAATATATACATTTTTTTATTATTATTACACATTCTGGGATCATGAGCAGTCTTAAATCAATATTCCTTAAAATTGACTGAATGAGATCTCTTGATCAACACAATGAATGGCAAAATTATCTCTTTGCTTTCATTTTAACCCATTGAGGACTGAGCATGAATATATTCCAGGAAATGCGTGTTATAGCCAAATCAGCTTGTCTCCAACAGGTTAAAAAGTGAATCTTCTCACATGTTGGTTCAGTGCCTCGTCTGACTATGTGATTGGTTACAGCAAATTTTTCTCATTATTGAATAGAATTGACAGGGGAGTCTCTAGCGAGCTGATGAGAGTTTTTTTTTAAAACCACACTTTCCTGATCACACCAAATCATTCAAATAGAAAATCCAAGCACACAAGAAATTGGTGCTTTCATCTTTTACCTATATGTGGACTTTTTTTCTAGGGGGGGGGAGTTGGGGTGGTACATTGGAAAATCATGAAAAAAGGTATGATAAAAGCAAGATTCCTGATATAACGGTTTAATTTTGCTGTTTCCAGCTCTTTGTACATGTATTCTTTTGTTTTTATCTTGATGTAAAGAGATTCCTGATGTACATGTAAACCAAAAAAAAACAAACCATGATCCCAAGGGCCTTGTTATTATGAGTCTCCACTGTAGTCAAGACTTGTTGTAATACCTGCTCCATTGCGGGACATTGAGGGCTTGCTGTTGAATACCTTGCCATGACCTCATTTTCCACCTCAGAGATTATGTAGCGCATTCTCCAGCCCGACATTGATTCAATAATTGCTCTAACTATCGGGAGGTCTGATACATTCGGGAGCAAATCAGACGCTAGATTGACCGTGGCATTTGTAGTCCATTTGATAGTGAACTTGCTGAGATTGCAAAAGGGCATGTTCCACTGCACATTCCTTTAATCCAAAATATTCACCGTATATTCAGGAATAAAGAATGTGCAGATTACATGTCAACATACCAATTAAAAGCACATTGACATAAAATCCATCAAAGGTACATTATGTTTTACCATTTATCTTTTTAGATTTAAAAAAAAATGAATGAAAATTATATACTGAATTTCAGGAATATTTATTTTTGTTATTATTCCCATGGAAGAGTGTCCAAATTGTTCAGAAACTTGAATAATATATCACTTATTTTTTATTGAATGGAATAACCTGTACAATGCAGTTCTACAGTTATTTATGATAAACTACAGGATAAATGGTAGATTTCATAATATAGATCATATTTGTCTCTTTTAGTTGTACATATACACACTGTACCTGTACATGTATATCACGTCAACTATGTATGATATAGGCATTTCAATTATTACACCTTTCCCTACCCAATAGCTTTGAAGACAGGATCCAGCGACTAGTTCTACATCTGCTTTTGATAATCAAATTGATGAATTATCAACTTCATAATGGAGATGCTTCTCATTTTTGAACTTCTGCTTTTAAATGATATTTATAGAGAACTTCAGCGAAATTACGCATGTGCTATTCCATTTTCTGGCTTATCTGAATTTACTTCTTCTACATCTACCAGTGATAACCATGACAACACTTTAACAATACATGTATATCAATGCATTACAATATGATATCTTAAGTTTCTATTTCACATCTAATTTTCTTATTGGGTTTTATAAACATGACCATCATAGTGCCTTTATTGGGGAATTTTCATATTTGACTAGTTCAACATCTACTGTTGATAAACTGGTTTAAATTTTGGATGAACTTGTTCCAACTTTGAAAGAGTGGAAACAGACATTGATGTTTTCTCTGTTCCATTAATAATTCTCGTGAAGGGTCAATTCAAGGGTTTGGGTAGGCAATTCTTTGATTACCTCCTTTTTGTGGATTTGTAATGTCTGACTAATTCAACATCTACTTCTGATAAAACTTTTTTTTTTGTTTTTTTTGTCAATGAAAAGGTATTGGCAATAATATTGATGGCCTAAATCTAATGCTGAGTGGTATTTAAAGGGTTCATCCACTTTCTTAAATCTCTGCTGGACTTTCATGAAATTGACTATTTCTATATTTACACCTGATGAAGACAATAAGAAAATAAATATCTTAATGAATAATGTACATGTGTACTTTTCAAACCTCTGTATACCTATTATTTTTTACATGGTACAAACATATATTGTCATTCTTTTACAAACCCTCTTCATCCTAGGATATGTTCTACTTTCGATGAAATTTTTATAAACCTTGAAGATTTGTATGAAGACGCAGTTCTTTATTTTAATTCTAGACAATGTTCTTTAAGAAAGACTGTACAACTGTATGGTAGTCTAAATAATCAGACTCTAAATTGAGAAATCAGTTTTTTGCACGGAAAGAAGACCTCACAGGTCTACATCTAACATCTACTCCTTGTCGGTTTAATAGCAATAAAAGACGGGCCTAAAAAAAGACATACATGGTTTCCTCTTGAACATGACCGCTAACATTCTTTTTTCTCCTCCCATCTTCTGCGCATCGTTGATATGATTAAGGCCAAGCCTGGCTACTGTACAGTGCACTTGATCGTATGACCTTTGCTACTGTACCCGGCATCCCGTCTGGCGAAGATTGAGCAATTTATATCCATTCAGCTAAAATGGTACAGAACAGTGCATAGATATGCATTTGAACATGAAAGCAGATTCTTTCTCAATTAATATATACTGTATTTTGAAGAATTTGCTGTTTTATTACAGGCATGTAGTATTGAAATTGAAACAATGTTTTTACATGTTGTTACAAGTGATATCAAGTCTGGTATTGCCACAGGCGATGTCTGGGTATATATAGAAACAATTAATTTAGCGTTGCCCCTGCTTTGTAAAGTAGGCCTTGTAAGAGAATGTGGTAAATCAATTGAAAAGCAGGGAGGATATGATATGGGATGGTGTGAATTATAACAGGGACATGAAAGTAAGGGGATGGGACTACATGTTTGTTTTGAGGGTCAATGCATAGTGGGATTCGTGGGTTGAGATTACATACTCCTTGATTTGATGAAAAGTAAATAGTGTAGATGTACAAGCATTATAAAGTAGAAATTGTAAAATGACTACAAATGAAAATTGATGGTGAGAGAATAATGCATTTATGTTTGGACACGATAATTGTGTAAAGCAAGAAATGGAGCAAAATAAATAATTTATTAGTGAATGTTGAAAGAATTTGAAAATGGAAAATTTTGATAAGGGGTTAGGAGAGCGTAAGAAAATTCTAAGGATATGAGCAAAAGAAAAGAATAAGAGATATTTTTAGAGTGTGAGAATTAAAATAATGGGAGACTTTTGGAAGTTAATAAATTGTACAGATGCCAATATGCACAGGTTCTTTAAGAGTCCCCTCCAAATTTTAAGAAATGTGAAAACACAATCATCTTTGACAATGATGTATGTGAATGGGACATTTTAATCTCTGTATGGTCTGACTGAACTTTTCTCCTGTCCTCTCTCTTTTACAGGCTTTGATGAATTATATTGAATAACGCTTTAGTCTGGGTTCGAAACATAATGAAAAACTAAAGGAATAAAGGTCTGTGATGGATAATATTGAATTGCAATTTTGTCTTAGCTGGAAACACACAGGGGGCTTGTTTGAGCTTGAAACACAATATCAATGTCTTTGAGGGGTGATATTGAATAACAAATTTGTTTGAGTGTGTAACATGAAAGAGAATGTAAATAATAAATGTCTGTCTTTGAATATATCTTGCTTTGATGCGTAACGTTAAACAACTCTTTTTTCTGAGCTAAAAACACTGAAGAAAAATACATGAATAAATGATGTTGTCTTACTCTGTATTTCAAGGCCATCAGCCCACAAGATGCCCATGAAGACTCTTCAAATCTGTAAAATACAATGTTGTTCTGAAAACGGAAAATACATGTTGTACAGACAAAGCACAGGGGCTTCTTAGGATTACAGTGCATCTCCATGGCAACATAAATGCAAGAAGTCAATCCCAAGGCAATAGACTGGAATCCATCATGTTTTGAGATGAGAATGATCCTTAATTTTTTTAGTTTTGTGACATTTGGACACGATATACACGATGAGATATTTTGAAGTCTCTTCATTTTATAAGTGCATTTTCAAAACTTCTTCTTCTTTCACATCTACCATTAACCAATATATTCAGACATGACTTTGCACATTGCAAAGCTGTCTCTATTGCCACCTTCAGGTCATCCTGGTTGTAATGCTCTGTAAAATTTAGACATTGGAGGAGGTGCCCCATGGTTTGTGGTGCACCACAATCGCATTTACATGTTCATCTTCAGTATAACCCCACTTATGCATATCAACTTTACACCAACACATTCATGTATGTGTGCATAGTTGATTGAGGGACTTCCAGGTCCGAAACTTTTGATAAAGAACAAGACAAGTACAGGTACATTGTATATGATGCATATTCAAAGGATTTAATATTATCTTGTAAATGAAAATATTGTGATTTTCTTGTTGTTTACCACTTGATGAAAGTGTTTTTATTATAACTTATTCTCTATTTATACCATTATATATATAACGAGATTTCCTTTTGTATTTCTTGTCTAGGTCATCATGCCATCTATGTTGGTGTCCATGTCCCTACACAAGAACAACAGCAACAAAAGCACCATCATCACCACCACCACAAGCACCGACATAAAGGCAAGAGTAAAAAGAATGGCAGTAGTAGCAGCGCCAACAACAGCAGTAACGCGATGGATGCTTACTCACCGAACAGTGACCCCGATGCCAGACCAGACGCCCTTCTACTTGATAAAAATGGTAATTATAATAGCTACGTTCACACTACTAGTCTTTCCCTATACTTCAAGTTAAATCTGAACTTGGGGTTTACTTGGAGTTAGACACGTGAGGACACACTCGGAATTTATGACCTTGAGAAATAGTCACAATTTAAAATTCCAACTGATCTTAGGGTTTAGGCGTGAAACCCTCAGCAGTGGGTGGTTCTCTCTTTGAGAGTTAGTGCCTCTCGCTGTTGGTTTTAATTCTTGAAGTTACGAAACCTCGAGAATTATATGCGCTTTATGTAAACACGACTCAGGGTTTATAGCCATAGGGACTTCGGTATTATGCGCTATATAAGCTGAAGTTATTATTATTATTGAGGTTTTTATTCTCAACGTTACGAAAACTCGAGAAGTGAAATTCATGGTACTGTGTGAACATATCTCGAGGATAGTCATAGCCATATTGATAATTTTCATCAATATCTCAAGGGATGTTCTAGACACTTATCAAGTCCTGCTATTACCCATGCCTTGCCCAAGCCGCCATGAGGTGCTAAAAGCATTCAAGGTTGTATATTATCAAGCCTTTAGGGTATTCATTATTTTCATATTTTTTTATGTTTGAGGGTGCTTTTCATCAAGAAGGCCATAGAAAGTCAATTTCCCTGATGCATGTTTTGTTTGGACTAGACTTCATAATATTCCCAAATCAAATGAGATACTGTATAGATAAATAATCATCAAATTTTATGACTAATAATTTGCATGGAAATCATCAACGTAATTGCAAGTGTTTTTTATGCCTCCGCGACGAAGTCTCGCCGGAGGCATCATGTTTTCGGGTTGTCCGTCCGTACGTCCGTACGTCCGTACGTCCGTACGTCCGTACGTCCGTCCCACTTTCGTTCTCACGATAACTTAAGAACCGTTTGACGGATGATCTTCATTCTTGGTACATGTGTGCATACTGAGGTGACAATGATCTGATTAGATTTTGGGGTCACGGGTTCAAAGGTCAAAGGTCACAGAGGTCAATAAATGGGTGAAAATAGCTCGTTCTCACAATAACTCAGGAATTGTTTCACTTATCATCTTCATTCTTGGTACATGTGTGCATACTGAGGTGACAATGATCTGATTAGATTTTGGGGTCACAAGGTCAAAAGTCAAAGGTCACAGAGGTCAATAAATAGGTGAAAATAGCTTTTTCTCATTATAACTCAAGAACCATTTGACGGATTATCCTCATTCTTGGTTCATGTGTGCATACTGAGGTGACAGTGATCTGATTAGATTTTGGGGTCACAAGGTCAAAGGTCACAGAGGTCAATAAATAGGTGAAAATAGCTAATTCTCACAATAACTCAACCGTTTTACTAATCATTTTATTATTTAGTACCTGTGTGCATACTGGGGTGGCAATGATCAAAGAAGATTTTGGGTTCACAAGGTCAAAGGTCAGAGGTCAAATAGGTTTTAAAAAGCTTGTTCTTTTGATAACTCGACAACCATTTGACAGATCATCTTCATACTTGGTACATGTGTGCGTACTAGGGTGACAATTATCTGATTAGATTTTGTGGTTACAAGGTCAAAGGTCAAGGTCAAAGGTGTCTGTGTATAAATGAATGTGTCATATATTTCTGATCTGGCAATGGCGGAGGCATATATTTCGACCGTGCGCGGTCGAGGATTCATCTAGTTTTTTTTTATATTGAAGGTTTGTTTGCCTTTTATGAAGCTTGCTTCTTTTATTATTCAGCAAGACATTCTATAAATGATTCCCTCATGTCTGATGATATTGATCTATTGAAACAAGATCAACTAACATTTTCAGAAATGGTCCCAAAGATAGTTATTTTTCCACTATTCATTAATTCTCACTGTTTGGATTGCATGGGCGCCCATTGCAAGGAATTATCACCAGTTTAAATCTGTTATATGCATCGCATATCCCATTGAATATGGTCTATCACAGATTTCAGTGCAATGACTTGTACTTTCTTACATCACTGGCCTGGGTATCATGTTTCGTTCATGTGTATATTCATAGATCAATATGACAGAGGAATATTAATATCAATTTTGCTTGACTCTCGCTGTCTGGGTTAACGTGGCCTCCGTTGTAAGCTCATCTATCCTTTTAATTGAAATTTGTAGTACAATGTCTTTTTGAGATGGTCTGCCATTTTCCCTGGTAACATGTCCTTGTGGTTTTGTATATTTCAATGATAGGGCATTTTGGCTTTAGCTGTGATTGTTATATTTTTTTTTTTCATTTGAACTTTCTTTTTTTTCTTTTTTCTTTTTTTTTTTCTTTTTTTGTTGTCAATGCAAAATTTAGTGTTAAAAATTAGGGTTATGGCCCCTGTTGCATAAAGAGTTCTATAATTGTAACTCTCTATGCAATGAGGCCCAGTTCAGGTATACTGTCAAACCAGAATTTCCGCAAAAGTAAAATGCCTGCAAAATTGTATGTCTGCACAATGCATTGAATGCTAGAACAATACTGTACACTTCAAAAGTAGGTTGATGGTTAGCCTTTCACAAAAGTTTCATGTTGCGAATGTTTCTGGATTTACAGTATAGTAGAGTTGTGGTAATTCCTCATTTGCCAGGCCTTACTGATTCCTAACGTAATAATAACTTAGAATTTTTTTTTTTTTTTTTTTTTTTTTTTTTTTTTTTTAAGATTAGTGTTTAAAATTGTTGCTTATAAATCCACCCAGAGCAGCTCTCATTCTAATCATTCTTCTTCCAACTTTTCAGGAGATGCATCACAGAGAGTGAAGTTCATTCTTGGAGATGAAACAGAAGAAGGTCATGAATCTCATGAGATCTTCACTGAGATGGAGGAACTATGCTATGGGTCGGATGGTGAAGAACTGGAATGGAAAGAAATGGCAAGGTAGGTTAACGTTCAGGGTGTCACTGTAAGGTCACTGTAAGGTCATCTGGGTGAAGGGTCATGATAGGAGATATGAGATCTTCACTGAGATGGAAGAACAGTGCTATGGGTCGGATGGTGAAGAACTGGAATGGAAAGAAATGGCAAGGTAGGTTAATGTTCAGGGTGTGACTGTAAGGTCAATGTAAGGTCATATGGGTGAAGGGTCTTGAGAGGATATCCCATGAGATCTTCACTGAGATGGAAGAACAGTGCTATGGGTCAGATGGTGAAGAACTGGAATGGAAAGAAATGGCAAGGTAAAACAAAAACAACATTTTAGAGCCAACTACAGATGATAGACCTAATGTTTAAGTGGTTATTTTTGTAGTGATTTATTTTTCGTAAGTCGGTGATCGTGAAAATTTCCACTTCAATATAAGGCTATTTATAATAATGAAAACAACACAAAATTCTTGAAATTTTTGCTCTCACGAATCTCCCCAAACTAGTCCAAAATCATGAAAATATCTGTACATGAAACTATTTGCTTATAAGTTGGCCTATTTTATAAGACTACACTACTCAGAAAGTTGTATTATAGGTTAGGAGCCTGGCCAGATTTGAGTAGTTGACGTCTTGAGGTGGTGCTATACAAGGCTGCTGGTTTGTATATGGGCTTTAATGAAATACCAAGGGAGGGTTCTTCCACAAGGATACCAGCAAGGGTATGAAATATATACCAGTATGGATTTATCCCGGCAAAATTGATTTAATCAACTTGATCGAATGCTGGCAGGCTGTTATTCAATCATGTTGAATCAAGGTTAAATAAATTTCTGCTAGGGATGTTGTGGATAAGACTGTAGATAAAACATGTTGAAATTGAGTAGAAGTTATTCTGAATTTGATCTAAAATGATGTCCTTCAATTATTGTAAGGTTTCGAAGATTAAAGTTTTTAATTTGTTGGGTTATAATGATATTTTATTTTTTAATGCACTTTTGCATCATACTGGGAATCTTCTGAAACTATATGTGACCTGCCGATGTAAACCACCAATAAGTCGTAAATGCAACAACAGCAAATTTCAGGAGAGTCAGATTTTTCTGCATATTTTTTCAAAGATAACTCTTATCCTCATGATTTTTAACTTAATTGTAAACCACCTTGGTATCAGTGGAAAGCTTAGAATCTCTATTTTTCGGACAACACATAAAACCAAAATATGAACTATGGCGACTTATTGGTGGTTTTCAGCGGGCAGGTCATGTATACATTTAGTAACACTTTTTCATATCAAGTACCATTTTTACACCTGGATAGAGGGTGGCGAATGTAGATTAATGCCTTGATCATCATCACACATAGGTGGATCAAGTATGAGGAGGATGTGGACGTAGATGCGGATAGATGGAGTAAACCTCACGTAGCAACACTACCCCTTCACAGTCTGTTTGAACTGAGGAACTGCTTGATCAGTGGAACAGTGTGTCTAGACATGGAAGCAGATAATATCGTCCAGATTGCAGGTAAATGGCCAGCTAGGGTCTTAGAAATAATCAGTGTGACTTATATTGATGATAATAATACTGGATTCTTGTGATATTATATCGAATCATTTGGTCAATGTTTGAACTCGTGAACTGTGGGACTAGATATGGTCATTTGTCTCTGACAAAGATTCTGCTAGGATCGAAAGCTCAGGCTCCTCTTGACTTAATTTTATTAACAAAGGGAGTATTAAATAAGTCAATGCTAATTGAATATGGACAAAAGAAAGTACAATGTATAATAACAAAATATCGATTCAAATAAAAAAAATAATGGCAAGTTAAAAAAACAGAAAAAAGATACTTTATATACATGTATACATTACAAACTATATTATTATAATGTTAAAAATAAGAGAGGAAAATATACTCTTATGTTACTGCTAGCGACACAGAAAACCTATCTCTTTTGTGAATGGCAGCATACACTGTATTAACTGTTTGTAACTATCTATTGGGTCCTATCAAGTAATCACATTTTGATGAAATCCTTTCTCTCCGTCCTCAGATCTTGTCTTGGATAAGTTAGTCATGTCAGAACAGTTGGATGAGAGCAAGAGAGAACAGGTCAGAGAAGCTCTTCTACGCAAGCATCATCATCAGAGCCATAAGAAACATCGGGACAAGAGAGGGAGTAGTTTGCTTCCTATGATCCGGTCTCTGACGGACATTGGCCGTAGTCTCTCACAGGGCGGCTCACACAATACTAGCATGGAACAGCAAGGTTTGAATTAATGTTGCCATAAATTGAATATGGAATGAGTGATGTTAGAATATGAAAGGGTATATTGATTAATCCCTGACGTACTTTGGTCATATTCTCTCACTAGGTGGTCCCACAATACCATCATAGAGCAGCAAGATTTGAATTTTGTGATAACCTCAGACTTATTCCACTTTTCATCTTTTTCTCTTCTTTGGAAGGAATGATTCCCCTTTTCCTGGCTGTCTAAACCTCCAACATGAAATCCTCTGCAATCCTCTTTCTGTACAGTCTGTGTAAAAAAAAAAAAAATGGTACAGTCGCGAAAAAATTATTTAAGTATGAAATCTTCTCAAATGATGTATGAATGTGGTATCAACTTAAAGTCAAAAGATTCTTCTCGCTGATACACTTTGTTTTGTATAATTTGCTTTTGTAAAACAAAAGTTATGCTAAATTTTGTGTGGCGATGAGCTAATCGAAATTACACACATCTATTGTCTCGGTGTGCTGAATTCATGGAAATTATGTGAAACCCATGGAGAACCATGCGCAAAGTACATTTTTTCTTGATTATAGAAAACTGGTCATATCTCAAGATCTACAGCAGCAAATGATATTAAAAAAATTGCAGAAGAAAGCCTGATTTTCCTACTTTATGGAAATATCAAACACTTTTAGAATGTGATTAATTTTCATACTTTAAGAAAATGTTTTCCAACTGTACCATTTATTTTGACACAGACTGTATGATACAAGCATAAACAGAAAGGCTCAAATAAAAGTTGTAATCTTGAATCTTGAAAAGTTCTCTTTCAAGAGCTAAATTGCTGTTTGGAGAGGGTAACTATAGAATGGGAAACATTAGAAAGAACGCAAGAAGGAATAGATTATTCTCCTCTTCCTATAAATGGTCTCTGACAGACATTATTCATAGTCATTGTCAGGGTGGCTCCCATAATACAAGCGTGGATCAGGAAGGCTTGAATATTGTAATAACTTGACTTAGAGAGATAGTAGAGAGAGATAAAGGGAAAACACATATTTCTTTATGATGTAATATGTCATTGACTGGGGGAGGGGGATTGTGGCTCCAATTTTACAATCATAACATAAATAAGACATTTGAATGCTGTAAGTATTATTATTATTGACTGAGGGATGGACAAGGAGGAGAGAGTGGTGTGTTGTTACTTTGATTTCTATAATACTACATAGAACCTGCAGGCTGCATGATCAAAGTGCAAAATTTAAAATATGATGGGTCTTGCATGATTGGGGGGGGGGGGGAGATGTGAAAGTCCAATGTACATTTATACATACAATTTTCTGAATTCTTTGAATCTTTCTGGGTCAAGCCCCTTCATTTGTTTTTATATTATTCCATTTCTTTAGCTGCCACTCAAAGTGGAATGCAGGCATCACATGGTTCATCTCCTAATATCCAAAACAGCCACACCTCTCCTAGCTCACTCATGGTGAAGAACAACTCTGGTGATCTAGGCAAGTCGGAGAACTCCGGTAGCCTACCCAAGGTCTCTAGCCATCACAGTCTCAAGGTACGTTGTCGTGGCGATAGATGATTACTAACCATTATCGTGCCTCTTTTAATTCCTCCTCATGTTTTTAGATCACAATCGGAGGCGGCTTCGTCAAGGATAATATCATGCCTCGAGCTTCTTGTGGCCATAGTCCTTTATGACGTTGCTATGGCAACAAATGATGTTGCTATGATAATGGTGTAAGGAGAGATGATCATGCAATGTAAGGGTAATTGACTGTCCATATGAAACTTTAGATTAGGAGCTTTTCCAGAGGTCATTGTATAGTGTGTTTTCAAAGGTCATTTTATTGTGCATGTTTGCTTAACGACTTGAAATTGAATTAAGATACATAATATGACTTTATTTATCATTTTCCTCCTTCTACTCTATGGTTGAGATATGTTTTAATAACTAAAATATTAACTACTAATAACTGGGATAATATTCTGGAAACCACAACCTGTATGACTGCATTATTACATGTATCATTAGTAATGTATTACAAAACTTTAACACAAGTAAAATTTATTAGATGTTGGTTGAAGTGGAGATTTCTATTTGATTTAATTGGAAGCAAAGCTAATTACTGGAGGGTTTACTCTTCATAGGTTAAGTAGAGCTGTACTTTCTTGTTGTATACACTTAACAATTTCAAAGTTGTTGTGAAAAATATTAAAAAGAAAGTAAAATGTACCTCTGTCACATACAAAGATGAAATTGGGTTTGTTAAATTTGATTATAGTGTCTTTAGTTTCTTGAAAGAGTATCTCTTGGACCATCAGTAAACCTTGTGGTACTGTAGTATCGGAACCTAAAATCTTTCCATAGGAATATATTAGAAAGATAAAATCTGCTCCTTCTCAGTGAGAAGTAATTAAATCTACTAATAAAGTATACAGAGATCTTATCTGACATCTGTGAATAGCCAAGGAATATTTCATTGCTATTGTTATATTGGATTATGTTTCCAATTCTGATTTACCTTTCTTCACTTCAGAAATGTTTTATCACTACCATCATTCATTATAAAGATAAAAATTATATAGTAGAAAGGAGAAATAATTTAATAACCTCTGTGGCTGCCTTCGTGGGTATCTTATGGTGTTTTTTTTTTCATGAAGTAGATCTTCTGGATATTTGATTGTGAACTGTTAGGTGTAATTATCTAAAAATTGTAATTTGTTAAAATGTTATACTTGAGTAAAAGTTCATCAATTTAGCAGAACTCGTGCTTGATAGATAAATGTCATAAGGTTGTAGTGTGATGTTTCGGTTATTACTTTTTTTGATTATTAACTGCAAATATTGGTGTCTCTTTCTTTCCTGAATCAAATATTTATTTATTTATTTATTTATTTATTTTGTTTTATTTACCCAGGGTAACCCCTTCAGTAAATTTAATACTGTTATACTTGGGGGCCCTGCAAAAGAAGATGTAAACATATATGAAAATTACAGAATATAGTTTTGTCAAGTATTTGTTTTGTTAATCTTCATGGAAACTTTGTTCTCATGCAATTATTTTGATTATCTGGAAGTGACTTGTTAAAATAAAGAACATAAAGAAATTTTGGTTAGAATATACTGTCTGCTACAGGGGCGAATCCTTGATTTGGAAATAGATGGGGTGCATACAGCAATGTGTAATTCTCAAAAAATTGATGGGACGTGAACCCTTTATGCCCCAGCCTCGATCCGCCACTGTGCTAAGAGCTAAAAGGGCATTAAACTCATGTAGTGTATCACAGAATTAACCCTACTTGTGGCTCTCAATGCACAGACATCGCAAACAATGATGCATTCCACTGCCAGTGCATTCAGGAAGGAAGCTAAAATTATGTGACTTCTCTAGTCTGAAAGTAAAAAGAAACGGGTCGTTAAAACAATGTTATGTGGGAGGTAGACAAAGGGAGGAAGAGGAGATATGAGTGGAAGGAGCAGGGATTTGCCAAAAACAAGGGGTTGATACAAGCATTTCAGCCAATTTTGAACTCTGTTAATTAGATTGCAAATTGAGATTAACTTGCTCAAATTGATTCTGAAAAGTACTATACATGTACATGTACAAAAGGATTATATCTGCTTGGTCTAACAGGAGTTGGTCTAATTTTCTGATTGTCTAATTTACCACATGGGCTTAGTCAAGCCTGTATGGTCTACTAACAATTTTGTCTATTCCAGTTGGTCTAATTATCCTTGGTCTACTGGCCATTAAGTCTAATAGCCAATTTGTCAAATTGGCTAATGGGTATTAGGAAAAATGGTGAATAGGCGAAGTAGCAATTAGACCAAAAGGTAATTAGACAAATCGGTTTCAGACAAAAAGGAATTAGACAATGTGGGATGAGACCGAAAGGGCATTGGTCAAAGTGGGTTTAAATGAAGTGGCAGTTTACCATACTAACATGCATATGGTGTACAAAAGCCTAGGGTCATTGGGAAGTACACTGTAGATCACAATAGTGGGGCAGATGTTTATACGTATACATGTACATAGCTATTGCTTTTCATTAAATGAAATAAGAAAGGAATTGAAATTATTCTAATGGGTTCTATAGAAAGCTATTTTCCGTCATTACAACACAAGATAATTTTCAAAATAAAATGTACTTGATTATTTATGGAGAACAAAACACTTTAAAAATGTCTCTGACGCAGGATCGAAAGCTCAGGCTATTTTTGACTCAATTGTACTCTTTTATGGGATAAGCAGTTTCAGCAGTTCTTTTTCTTTTCTTTTTTTTTTTTACATTAAACATGAGGCCATATTGCTACTGGTGTTCTTTTAAAATATTTGGTATGTGTCCAAACCAAGAATCCATTTTCTTTTTCTTTCTGATATTTGTAAAATGCCAATGAGTCACCTCTTACTGTAAAATGTAACAGGTTGGTGCCAGCCAAAAGTACATATATGTCGATGCCCTCATTTAATGCAATCTCAAGAACTCTCTGTTTGCTTGAGTTTGTAACCCTTTTCTTGATGCAATCTTCAGTATACAGGAAGCCTCTCTTAAATCATTTAAGTTGACAATGAGCCAACATTGCAATTGTTTCCTTGATTTGTTTGAAGGATAAATTAATTTAGATTTATCACAGGCAGGGTGTTAGTATGTTACCCAATTTCATGCAAAGATAACTGCTTTTTTGTAAAGGTATGCATGAGAAAACAATGGGATATATTTAGTCTTTGTTAAATACAGTCATCTTTCTTGTGAATGTTTTCGAATTCTGAAAAGGTTTTTATTTCAGGGATTAAAAAAAAAAAATTACTTAAAAATGTGTTTGAACAGTAAACTATATTAGGTTGTAGGAGAAGGCTTTAGTGCTAGTTTATGCATGATAGATTTGTTGTAGTTTCAGATATTTGGCTGCAATATACTCTTGACTTGCATTCATGCTAGAACTGGGGGGGGGGAGGTGTTTCACCAACTTGTTTGTAACATTACAAATGACTTTACAAACGACTGGAACATTTTCTTGGGTGTTATACTAATCACAGGCTTAATTTTTTACCACAAGAACAGATCACCAGTTGTTCGTAAAGTCATTCGTAACTTCTGAACGACTTGGGGAAACACAACCCTGGGGGGCATTTCATCAAAGGACTTGTCAGACGTTTTATCCGATAAACTGTTATAAGCTACTGAAATGCTTCCATCTGATTGGCTGAGTGCAAATTTGTTGGATAAAATGTCCTACAAGTCCTTTGATGAAATGCCCCCTGGTCCATTTAATTGCTATGATTGTCCCATGGTATATAGTAGAATTCACACAATGTGCAATGTTATATTACCGTGTACACATTGTCAACATAAGTATATGTACTTGTTTATGTGCAAAATGGTTGTGGAAGTGTTCCCTTATTTAAAAGTACCTAGTTTATTAGTAGCTTCATTTTTATTTCTAAACGAAGTAGATTTGTAACTCGTAAAATTTTGTTCTACACGTGAAATATTGTCCATTTAATTCATTATCATGTCATTGCACAAAACTGTTAGCAAGATAGATTTACAGTGTTGAAGTGAGGTCTATCATAACTGTTGTAATGTCATTCTCAATTGTTTCATCAGTAGAGTATTATTTCTAGTAGCTCTGATGTTCACCTCTACCAATGTGTTGTGTCCTATTCAAATACGTATAGTTTGTATTTAGTCCAAAGTTAAAGGGGAAGTCGAACTTGATAACAGATTTGTTTCAATAAATGTAGAAAATTTCTAACAAACACAAACACATGAAATATGGGAAGATTGGAAAAATATTACAGATTTGTGGATTTGCATTTGATAGATCACAATTCAAAGACATCATGTTTGATTTTTCTCTTCAACTATTCTTTGTTAATTCCTATCGTTTTGTTAACTGCATTTATTGAAACCAATTGATGTTAGGGCAGACTTTTCCTTCAAACTTTATTTTTTTCTGGTTTACACATTCCCAACTAGGCCACTGAATTCAGTTATGCTGTGGGTTTTATAGCACCCTCAATGTAAAGTAAATGTATTTGAAAAGCCCACTTCCAAAAGGCGCTAAATCCACTTTTGGTGAAAATAGAACATTTGTCAGGTACATGTAGTTACCTGCCTTTGGACTAAAATGTTACCCTAAATTTTTGAGAGCAATTGTTACAAAACGTACCTTTTTAAATTTCTTTTCCTTGGACATCCGTACAAAATTTCTAAAACAAACTATTTTTTCCCCTGAAGTAACAAAAGTGGATTTAGTGCTTTTTGGTTGCCAGCTCTTGATTTGTGTGACACACCCTCCCTCTATGTATCTTGTTATCTTTGTTTGTCTCCCACAGAAAAGATTAAGTGAAGCTCGTCTCTCCATCCCACACAGCCTCCACGGACATAGCCTCTCGGTTGGCCTCCATTTTATTATTACTTTCTTTTTTGAGTTATTTTTGTAGTCTTTGCATTCCTTATAGGTTTTATGCTTTGCTTTACCCCCAACGTACACACCTGCAAGCATCCGACTATCACCAATCATCTCATGATGTTTTCAGTTTTGGTGTTTTCTTTTTGGGGTGTGTTTGTGTTGTACCTTGCGATTTTGTTTTTTCTTCAATGAAATAGTGGTGTACAAAGGTGTAAAAACCTACTTTCCCATACAAGTAGGTTTGCATTGTCAAAAATACCTTTTATAGGTTAGGAATTTTGCGTAGTGAATCTATAATGCACACTACACTACTGTATCCCTGTTATTTTTGCGTGATTAATTTTTTGCGCTGAGCGACCTCAAAGAATGGTCACAGGTTCTTGAATTCACGCTGCATTTAGTAAGCATGAAATTGAATGCAAAAAATACATGCATAAAAAAGTATGCATATATATTCCTGTGTTTTTTTAATTCACGCCTGCCAAACTTTGCGCAAAATCCGCGAAAATTAATGTGCCGCGAATATTTCCACGATTGCAGTATGCTCTACACTGCACCAAGAAATGTGATCACATCTAAGCCACAGACATGAAAGCATGGCGTTACTATGCAAACTCTCTAACCTATCGGTGGCATTTTTGATGAGGCAACCTTCTCATGTGGGAAAAGGACCTTATGATGAAGGTATTGATTTTGATTGAGTTTACCTTCTGGTGTTTGATGTGGTCATCTGTTCATTTGTGGTCAGTCATCGAGCAAACGTCTTCCATCTGCTATTTCTTCCATCTCTCTCTCTCTTTGATTGAAATTCAGTGGTATCAGATCTCTGCTGTATAGTGGTATCGATGCAATCAATATGTGGTTATCTTTCATCTTGTATTATCTGTAAACATTTCTTTTTCCTCACTTCTAAATTGTGTCTTATTCTCATTTTCATTATCATCTTTTAATTGACTACCTTCATCATTCTTGCCCTCACCATCATCATCTTCTTCGCTCAACACCACCACGACCACCTCCACCTCAACCCCACCAACATCACCACCACCACCACCACCACCACCACCATCACCATAATCATCATCATTCATCATCATCATCATCACCACCATCATCCTCATCATCATCATCATCATCATCATCATCATCATCATCATCATCATCACCATCACCATTCATCCATCATCATCATCATCATCATCATCATCATCATCATCATCATCATCACCACCACCACCACCACCACCACCACCACCATCACCATCACCATTTCATCATCCATTCATCATCATCATCATCATCAATCATCATTCATCATCACATCATCACACCACCACCACCACCACCACCACCACCACCACCCACCACCACCACCACCACCTCTATCATCATCATCTTAACCTACATCATCATCATCATCGTGATAATTCATCATCCTCGTCCTCGTCACCATTGTCACCATTTTATCATATTACATCATCGTAATTATCATTACGATTTCGTTCATCATCGTCATAACTTGTCCTCATTTCATATAACGTTTCCTTCTTTATGTCATTACATTAATAATTAACATCATTTCCACTACTACATTACATCTAAAAATCAATTCCTGCTTTGGGCAAGAACTCCTAATGCAAAATTCAATTCTCAATACATGTGTATTTACAGATGTATTATTTTTTCTTTGAGTTAATGATTTATTTTTTAATTCCAATTTTTGTTCAAGTTGTATTTTTTAATGAAATTTCCTGTGTGAGGAAGCATAAGATGGTGAACTGATGTGAAAATTTTCAAATATCATATCATTACTGTGATGTAAAAGAGATTTTTGGTAACCATTGGATACATACTATGAAAATATAAAAATAGCAAGCAGTTGTCATAATACCTATTCTCATCAAGTTTTATCATGATGATATTGGTGAAAAATGATGTGCATTATATATATAAAAAAAAAATAAAAATAAATAAATACAAAAAAGGCACAAAAGATTCATTAACAAAAATACAAATTAATTACTAATTGCACTTCTGACAAAGGATGAATGCTTTTTTTTTTCTTATACTCACTAAGCAAATTGCTCCCACAAAAATTGAGCAAAAAATATATAAGAATGAACCCTAAAATATTTGCCTTTGCCCATATAATATTGTAGACTAAATGTAGTTCATTGGTAGCATAGTATACTTTCACCAATTTAGAGTACCTCCACACATCTTAAACCACACACATTTGTTTATTCCTCATTCATTTGTTATTGATATTAAAAGTGGGCAATACGCTATACTATTTGGTATTTAGTGGACTGCCATTCTAATTAATTTAATAATGTATTCTGCATGGTTTGGTTCTATTAATGTTTATATTTCTGTTTGATGTGAATTGGTTTTTCTTCTTCCACGGCTGCTATTTGTGGCGTTATTTCTCTCTCACAGAAAAGACTGAGTGAAGCGCGAATGTCACTGCCACAAAATCTACAGGGTCTTAGTATGACGGTTCGACATCTTTTATTTATTTTTTATTCTACATTTTATTCTTATTGATAATAACTGCTGCAAATTTGACATCATGCAAAGTGCTCATCCTTTTTTTTTTCTCCATTATTCATCATTCTTCCCCTATTTCCCCCTAATCATGGATTTGGAAATCATGAGAAAAAATGGATCACAGAAATGCTGCAAATGTCCTTCCAAACAAGTTTCAGTGAATTTGAAAATGCATTTTGATACCAGAAAAATTTCAGAGGGTTGGTCTATTTACCAAGCTTAAATACTATCACACATGCATTCTAAACAAGGCCCTTGTGTAACCTTCTGTATAAGTTGCATTTAAATATGTGATGCATCACATCAAAATCAGACACCAGCAAAATATTTTAAAATGTCTAATTTGGGGTATAATATATCTTTATTTTTCTGAATCTTCAATGTTTCATGTGTGCTCTGTAAAAAAAAAATTGAGTACAAACAGTAATGGGAAAGTATTTAAAAATGGATTATATTGCCTACATCTTTGGCTTTTTTCTGGCAACTTGTGTCTGATTTTGATATGATGAGTCTCATATGTTATTGATTTCATCATTATTCTTTATCAACAAGAAATGTCTACACCCAAAGTAGTATGGAAATGATATTACGTGCCTTCTGTGGTCCTATTATAAACTGGGTTCCTTTTCTCTTGATCTTTTTTTTTTTTTT
>CALNVZ010002974.1:33816934-33852701 GCA_940671915.1 Paracentrotus lividus | reverse complement strand
GATGAATATTGTATTGTTTTGTGAAATGCAATTATGGAAATTCCAAGTTGTTTTAATGCGATAAAAGCCTTCTGCATAAAAAAAAATACCTACTGTTGGAATTTATCGATTTCCGAAACACTCTTGTGCCCTGTAGAAACCCAGCTTATTTGTGATACATCATCTACCAAAGTCAACAATATGCAGCAGCAACAGTGAAAAATGGCTGTTGAGAACTGAAAAGGCTCAATCTTGCTCTTTTGTGATTATAGAGAAAATGTCCTCCTTGCTATGAAAAGGCAATACCATGCTGTGGATCTTTTGGGCCTATTTCACAAAATTGATAGATTTTCTATTCTCCCCAAAGACAACCTAACAGAACAAAGATATTGTAAAGCTTGTTTTGGTTTAAAAGATCTTCATTGCTTTCATTGATCTAGTGTATTTCATCATATCACCTACATGTATGTTGATATTGACAAACCTGGGAACTACTTTTAATGGTGTTCCTTAATCTGTACCTACCCCCCCCCCCCTTTCCCTCTGTCCTGTACATAATATATATATTTGCATGACAGTCAACATATAGCTTGTGTACTTGCATGTTCTATATACTGGCCGTGTGTATCGTACATGTGCTAGTCCATTGGCTGTTCTCACTGATATCTGTTTAGAGGCAGAATGGCATAAATCACATGATTGAACATTGGTTTAGTGCCCTTTTGTTCCTAAATATACAATTGTTTGTTTGTGGTACATGTATGTGGAGATCTTGTTTACTACCATATGTTTGTAGATATTGTTGTGTTAAATGTGTGCATTTTGAACGACTCATTATTTGTTTTTAAATTAAAATTCATTAAATGCATTGTGTTCGAAATACAATGACTTCCAGTCAATTATGCAATAATTGATATTTGAACATTGATGCTTTTGCTTACAATATGACATACATGTACATGAAAATTATGTGATCACTTACTTAAAATTCAATGGAGAATATATTTGTGTTTTTGCCTCTACTAACCAAGATTTATTGCTCAATATTATTAACAATTTTGCTTGATTTTATGTGATACACGAATAGTTCTTTAATATCACATTGTTCTGTTTGTCTCTCGCACTTCTTCTTTGCAAGCCCGTTCTGTAATATCATAATTTCATATTGGTTTTTGGTGTTAGCTGTATATATATTTTTTTTTTTTAGATTCTCATACATTGTATTTTTTTTTTATTGCTACTTTCTCATTCATGCTTTTTAGTCACACTGCTTTAAAAAAAAAGGGGCCTTGAGCCGATCATTACATGTATTTTTAAAAATTATTATTCTTATGACATTGTATTTTTTATTATTTTCCCTTTGATGCTTTTTAGTCACACTGCTATAAAAATATGGGCATATAGCCAATCAAATGCTTGGGTTTTAGGAGCTTATACAAATGAAAAAAAGCTTAATGCTTGTATTCAAATGGGAACATACAAAGCATGTAATCATAACATGACAATAAAATACTGTCTCTCAATTTATTTTTTTTATTGAAAAGTTACATCTATGAAAACATAACATATCAAACAAATATTAATGTTAAAGGCACGTTTTGCAAATACTGTCTACATGAAATCATGTCATAAGCAATTTATACATGTATAGCCTAACAGAATTCTATTCATAGAAATGAAAAAAAAAAAATCATTGTTTTATGATATCCTTCCAAGCTTAAAGCCATTATCTATTTTCCAAGAATATGATTTTAAATGTATAAATATAGCATATTGACAGTGGACTCTGATATTAGATATTGCCTTGACTGTTTACCTCTTGTATAATGTATACTATTAAGCCATGTTTAATTGTTGATGAAACCCATATATGAACATGAAATAATTTTTAATACATGTAGATCAGTATACTATGCCATTGGAAGTATGCATTTGTTTTTCTGACATTTCACCATGGAACATACATGATGCTTGTAAACCTTGCTCCAATTGATGATATTTCATTTTTTATACTATAATTTAAATAACTTTTTATAATGATAGTAATGATGATGATGATGATGCATATTCAAGCTCCTATATCATTGAATTATTTTATCAGGGCTAATTGTATACAAGAGATAGAGAATGCAATAAATAATTCACAGTCAAGAACAAGAACAATAGAATAAAAGATAGTATATTGTAAAGGATAAAAACAAAACAAGATAAGCTTAGTAACTTTATAGCGACTGTTTGGTGCAGCTTATTTTGATTTTACCCATGAAATGAAATTCTTGCTGGTAATATTTTTTTTATCCATACATGTAATTCCAGAACGGCCTGTCGGGGCTTTTATGCAAATTATATTGAACATAGAGCAGGAAACAATACTGAAAGAAAACTCTGTCATATAATTTCTGATCCAGTGGAGTAACTTGCTAAAACAATAATACCTTATGGAAATATTATACTTATGACCTGCCATCGCCTACATGTAGCTGTTGTATTTCTGTTATGGTCATTTGCTAAAATGCCCTCTTTGTCTATTACTGCGTATTGAAAATAATCACTCTAGCGATTATAATGCAATTGTTTGATAAATTATTTTTTAATACCAATCTATTTATGATATAGGGTCTGCTACTCATGCACAGGAATTGTTTAATCCCTGTAAATAATATTGATTGATATTGATAATTATTTTATGCCAGAATCTGGCTGAATTGTATTTTGAATTCCCAACTTACAATGCTTTTATAACAGAGGAACCATACATATGATTTTATTTTGTGTTATATTTGTGAGCAAACGGTTTATTGATTTACTTTTTGAGCCTTTAATCAATAGGAAATACATTAGTGCTGTATAAATCCCATGTATTGTTAAGAGCAATATTACATGCATTTATCATATTTATATGAAACCTCTAGTTTAAAGGAATCTCTTAGTTTTGATCTCTTACAATTTATTCTTCTTTGGTTGCCATATTTGTTCAAGTTCAGTTCATTTATTTCTCATGTCCTCTTTTAAACAAAATTACCCAAGAAGAAAATAATCCATGACTACAAGCATCAATGTATTTTATATTTATTTTATCTTAATTTGATCTCTTCATTGTTATCATTTTTTCATAGTCATTTGAATCATATGAAAGAAGTAAACCTGAATCCAGTATTAAACATGTCAGACTGGATTTTAGACATAGAAGATCTAAGGTATGTTTTGCCAATTTAGTGCACAGGGTGCCGTTTACTGACCTGAACCATCGTAACTCTGGTCCGTTTTTCACCTTTATTTATCTGCACATCTTTACCTATTCTAAAACTTTTCTATACATAATTGGTTTCAGTTTTTAAAAGTAACCCCATGAAGGAATATAATAATTATAGGGTGTGTGTTCGAGATTGCAGTTCCAGGAATAGTTATAAAACTGTCTGCTCATATAGCAGACAAACGTTGTGTTGTGATACTGATCGGGGTTGTAATCTTTGTGTTATATTTTGGGAGTGTATTGGGTTTTTTCAAAGTTAAACAACATCGCCATTTTTCGGGTAATGAGTAATATGAATTAAACATGGATTAATAATGAATGATTTTAATAGAACAGAATCAGAAAAAGACAGATAATGTCCACGTATAGGATCTAACAATTAAAAAGCTAATTTAAAGTGAATTATGAGTATTATCATCAGCTAATGAATTCTCTTAGAGTTGTGTTATGAAGTGTGTGCAATCTTTTTAATTGTTTACTTAAGAAATGAGGGTTAAAAGTAGATTGTAACAGGTACATGTACTAATTGTAATAAAAAGGAGAACATGAATTCCGTGAGTACTAAATTCATAATATTTTGGATTTACACAAATTGAAGATGATGCACTTTAATATTCAGTCAAACTAGCAGTAGTCAACTATGTCAATTTGTTTTTATTGAAGTGTAATTTTTAGCGAAATGTTAAGCCTCAACTTTAAGAAAGTAATATTTGCATATATGTCTGAGAACAAAAGCAAAAGACAAATAGTTATATTGAAGTGAAGTTTTGAGCTAAATGAAATGTTTTGTCTGAACATATAGATGAATATATCCTTGTTGGAAGTAATAAACTAATTTCACTAATTTTCTTGAATAGTTAGATCTTCTCTAGTCATACATGTAGATGATTTTTATCATAAAGAAATGAAAGTCAATTCATTTTACTTCTTAATTTTAGAATGATTTACTCTTATTTTTATTATTTGTTTTTAGTCATTTCATTCTGTAGCAAATAGAACAGATTCCCCACAGATACATAAATGGGATAGGTACAAAAGGTCAAAGGTATGTTGCTATAGCAATGACTTTGTGTTTTTGACACTTGGGAGCCTGCTGTTTGGTAATAGAGGGAGCACTTTCAACTTCAGCTAAATGGATTTTGAGAGCAGAAATGGTTTATTGTGGAAATTGTTTTTAAAAAGTTTACCATATTCTGAGTGAATTTAAAGGGATATCCCTAAATGATCATGTATAATACACACAGACTTTGGTCCCATAATGTAAATTATGCAGTGATGTGGTGTTTTAAAGGTAAATAATTTCCCCTTTAAAACGGTGAGTAGACAATATCTCTGATTAGTGCAACAAACTATTTCAAATTTCAGTTCTATTTTAGAATGCCACCTTATAAGTATAGTTCATTAGTAGAATGGTTTATTCAAGAAATTTCATATTTCCATGTGATATTCTGAGAGATAATTCAAGGGATTTAAATCATCCCAATATGATCATATAACATTAAGTCAAAAATGTAAAATAATGTATGCAGTGTTTGGTGTTTAAAGGTGTTCTTTTTCATCTTCTATTACTAAGTAGGGGTGCAGACAATACCCCCAATTAATGTAAAAGCTATTTTAATCTCACTTCTTTATAATCCCACTTTCATACTCTTTTAGCAACTTAATATCCTTCAAATCATCTATGACATTCATAAGATGTCTGAAGGTGCAGGTTTATTACAACTTCAGTTGCTGTTTTTCCTGAGACTAATACTTCTTTTTTAATTAATTCTTTTTGACGAATAAACTTCTAATGATGTGGAGGTGTACAGATTCAGTTTCATACATACATGTATTCATGTAACTTTTTGAAATCATCGTTGGTAGATAATGAATATGTCTTTCAAAATCATGTATTTGGAATAGATCAAAGCTATAGACATTGATTTACAATATACATGTATTTGTTTACTTATAAAAAAAATTTGGCCAAGTAAATGTATTTCCATTTAAGTTATGAATCAATTATTATTTAGAGTATTTGCTATATTTTTCACTATTGGTAAGTTAAAATAGTGAATACCTGTAAATAATAATATGCTGTGTACTTATAAAATGTATACATAATTAATACAAGGCCATAGTATTACTTCACTATGGAAAAATTGTACTTAATTTATTAATATAACTGATATGGTTATAACTCAGGGTTCTTTTCATGGTATGATAACAATAATTGGTATATTTATATATTTGTGTAAATTCATAATCTCCCTCTGCTTCTCATTTTTAGTCATTCCATGATTCAGTCACAAGTAAATCCGAATCCGTAAAGTCCATTAAATCGGATTCCTCATATAGGTTCAAACGGTCCACTAAGGTATGTTACCATAACAACATCTTTTCCTCTATAGCACTTGTGTGTGATGGTCTGGACTCTTAATAATAGAAATCACCAACTCTCTCCTTTTTCTTCAACCTTCAACTTTTTGACACCTGAGATAACAATTGAATTATTCAAAGTATATAAATTGGAGATTGACCTTCGTTTGCAGTGATATTTGAATTAAAATGTAAAGTGTTCGAAGACTTCACTATTTTTCAGATATGTTAAATCTACATGTATGGTCGGTTATCATTCCCCAAACCGCCAGCTGTAAGTTTCATAGACCAGTGCCCTGTAACACAAAGACTTATGATTGATAAAAAGTTATGATTGATTTTTTCTCGGTAACCTTATTCGGAAACCAGGGACAGTCGTGGATTAGGATTTGGATATGATTAAGAGTATGGTTAGGGCTAGGGTGAGTATTAATATCATCAACTTTGGAGCACCTTGTCCATGATGAGGCTACCAAGAAAAAAATCAATCGTATCATTTTATCAATCGTAAGTCTTTGTGTTACAGGGCACTGGTGTGTGTTACTTTGTTAAGAAATTAATGTCAATCGTTTGTTTTGAGGTATTTTTAATTCCTCTGATTCCGTTCAGAAACATGATCTCAACAGGTGATAATGCAAAACCTCTAATGGTTTTTCAATGCCTTACTTACTATCTGAGTTGAAATAAATTCACTCTTAAGGCAACAACAAAAATACAATTTGTGTCAATTTATTTATGAGTCAGTTTCCTCCTCGACTATAAGTAAAATATTTAGAAATTTTCTGTGGGTGTCTCCAATAGATTATTGTACTAGAATAACCAAATGTTTAAAAAGCTGCACTGCAGTAAAGTTAATAAGATGCTTCTCTTCACTAATTTTTTTTCTTATCTTCAGTTTTATCTGTCTTTTCTCCCACTTCTCTTTTCCAGCTGGAAACTATTATGATAACACCATTTAACCAAACTTTAGTTATTCTATAGCAAAACTTTTGATATAATATTTGTGTATTGATATCTCACCGTATAAAGGTAAATTTATTTATTTATATATGTTCCAGTATTTACCTGCACACGTGATGACTCAAAACCATAATGTAAGTCGCAAAAAGATAGACCAAAAGGCAGGTGAATTGTGTTCACTGCATAGGATATTATTTGTAGCTTTTAATCTTTATTTAATACCTTGGTGATATTTCAGTAAACTTCACTACAAGGGTGTGGTGTCATTGGATTCTCTAGATTTAGAAAACTGTTTGGTGGTTTCGAGCCGAGAAGTCACATCTGTAGGGAGTCAAAGAACATTGGCTATGTGCAAAATGACTTAATGTCTCTTGTACACATACAAGCACCATTTGATCTTCTTTGAAAGATTTTTTTTTTAATTGTTATCTACTATCATGTACACTTTATAAACGGCATAACATTAAATTGCTCTCTTACATTTGTATATTAATATATAAATGTGACTTTGATGTTCAGAGTTTAACTAAAAGTGAGTCTTCTAATGGCAATATCATATTCAAAATGTAGAAGGAAAGGTTTTGTCTCTAGAATTGTGGATATATTTTCAAATCAAGTGTAAAAATTATTGAAACCTTTGTGAAGGGGCAGATTCTTTTTTATATGTAATACAAGAGAATGAACAATTCTGCCTCCAAAATTAATTTTGCGTAGTTAGTCCTATAAAATATGAAACTTTTGGAACTTAATTAAAAGGTTGCAAACAAAAGTTGCTGAATTCTTTGATCACTGTTTTATAGCAGTCTGACCAATTCCATTCTAATAACAGATGATCTTGGTGATATTTTTTCAATAGATGAGTGCTATTTAAATTATATTGACGTTTAGATCTACTTGTTCTCCACTGGGTTGAACAACAGCAACATAATGGATTGATGTGGATAGATATGTTAATAATATAAAATATGTATTAGTCATGAATATTCTAATTACTAAGGAATGTGTTCATTGATATTAACAGATAACAATATTCTCCCATTCAGTACTACGAGGATTTATTTGGAAATTTGTACCTTATCATTCATGTATCTTATCATTCATGTATCTTACTGACATACTTGTAATGTGTGTGCGTTTCCATTTTTTTCCTTTTGCATTGTTTAACATCTTAACATATGATATTTAAAATGGGTGATTGGGTACTACTCACAAATGTATATAATGCTATCATTACTAACATTGATTATAATCACATCATGCTTGCAATAAAAAACTATATATTTTACCACTTTACCATTTACCATTTTTAGCACCAAACAGATGAAGCAAATATATCACTAACTTTTGAGAACAATTACATGTATTAACCTTTTAAAATTGGTTTAAATGCCTATTGTGTTATTATTAATACAACATATGCTCTTGTTGAAGCTGCTAACATTCAGAAATGAAATAAATCTTTATAATAAAAGAAAGTGACTTCAAGCAGTTGATGCTGATTGTATATTCACATGGCTAATTCAAGAGATAAACAGAACGATTAATACCCATTATGAATTTTGAATGAAAATATCATTGCTTTGCTAATTTTGCAAAATGGAGCTGCTTAATATGGCCTGGTTGTAATATTAACATTTACTTAAAAAGAAAAAAAAAATATTAGAGAAATGAAATGCAGAGAGAGAGAGAGAGCATGGCATTGTGACTGCCTGGTTCAATGTTGTCAATGTTCTAACTCAATTCAGGAAAAGAAACTCTTTGATGATGAGGGGTATTTATGTCCTGAAATATATTCTTACCCCTCTTTTTTCCCCTCTCTAAATTTCATCATTTCATACAGGCAAGACACAGTTTCATGAGGAAGATACCCCCAGGAGCAGAGGCATCAAATGTTCTGATAGGAGAGGTGGATTTCTTGTCACGACCAATCATTGCATTCGTCCGTCTTCAGTCTGCGGTGTCTCTCGGAGACCTGACGGAGGTTCCCATCCCAACAAGGTTTCTCTTCATCTTGCTCGGTCCTCAATCCGGCGAGACTAAACGATACCATGAGATTGGACGATGCGTTGCTACGCTCATGTCAGATAAGGTAATACTTGTCACATCTCCATTGTTCTTGTCCCTGTATAATTATTATTTATATGCCTCCGTCACTTCAGGTCATGTCAGAGCAAGTCTGTATGTCTGTTCATCCCCCTTATTCAAGATCAAATGGAGTCATAATAAGAGTAAACCTGGGGGGCATTTCATCAAAGGACTTGTCGGACGTTTTATCCGACAAACTGTTATAAGCTACTGAAATGCTTGCATCTGATTGGCTGAGAGCAAAATTGTCGGATAAAATATCCGACAAGTCCTTTGATTAAATGCCCCCCTGAACTTAAAACATGAAGGCAAAATATAAAGCTAGCATTTCTACCTCTGGCATCATTCAACAACACTGTCTTTCCTACCACCATTACCTGGGTGGAGTGTGGCAAATATCAAACACTGTCTTGTCAATGTACATGAGTGTAATACATGTACATGTACCTGTAGCTAGGATTTAATTAATTGAGATTGAGGAATAAACATGTTTCCAGAACTTATTTTGTCTGTCATTGGTTTGTAGGTGTTCCATGATGTTGCATACAAAGCTACTTGTAAGTGTGTCAATCAATGATAGAGTAATGAACCTATTTCCGTGTTCCAATGACTAATTTTTTATGTGATTGATTCATCTTTGTAGGTGTTCCATGATGTTGCATACAAGGCCAAGTGTGTCAAGGATCTGCTCGCAGGCATTGATGAGTTCATTGACTCAGTGACAGTTCTTCCACCAGGTGAGTAAACTAAGGTGTTTCCATGGCAATAAACATTGATGTAAAGTAACCACCTGTAGACCAATATCATTGTTAACTCGTGGAAGTTTCCCAGAAGGGCTCTTGTTGAATCTGTTGGGCCGACAAGAATGCGGGTGTCCTATTTTCGAAGAGACCTAGCCCCTGGGATAAGTAGGATGTAAGAAGTTGTTGGCGTTAAATCCCTCACACCTGATATGTTAGCTTTATGCTCCCCAGGAAGTGGAAATGTGCACAAATTGTGTGTCGACAAACTTTAATCCAATGGCCTCAATAAAATACATTTATACATCTGTAAAGCAGTGTATCTTTCGAGTAATACATTCTAAAAATCTTGAATAAATCTTTAAAAATTGTTGTAATTATGTTTAAGCTGTTTTCATCTGAAACATTTTTAATTTCATTGTTTTATTTACTATTTTTAAAGTTTTTTTCAATACAAACTTAACACTATCCTATTTCCTCTTGTGTGATAGGTGCATGGGATCCGAACATCAGGATTGAGCCCCCGAAGACGGTTCCTGATCAAGCAAAGAGATTATCTCACTTCCAAACCCCTAATGGGCATGCAGAAGGGATAGATGAAGAAGATGGAGGAGGAGGTGGAGGACATAATGGAGAACATGAGGGACTGGAGAGAACTGGAAAGTAAGTTGGATAGACAGAAGGTTTGATTGTTTTAGTACTCGAAGTACGTTATTGGCTTACATCAGAAGTGGCTTATACTTCCCACACTATCAACCTCCGTACATTTAACCCCTCTCCCTCTTCTGAGGACTACCAACCCACTCTTCTTGGACAAGTAACCCCTCCCCCTTCCAAGGTTTATTAACCTGCTTCTGTAGCACAACTGCATTTCATCCCCTACCCTATCAAGGACTCCCAACCCCCTCCCCCGGGAAGGTGAACACTGAATCTTTCGTAGGACAATGCATTTTTGGCAGTTATAAAAAGGATCGTGAAGCCCATTCTAATCCGATTCTTATTATTTCTTTGTAGGATCTTTGGTGGCTTGGTGGAGGACTGCAAGCGTAAGTGACTTATCTTGAAAGCCATTCTAATCCCATTTTTTAATTCTGTTTCTCACTGTAGGATCTTTTTTTTAATGGCCTCTGCAGGCTTTTTAGTGGTCTGGTGGAAGACTTCAAGGGTCGCTTCTCGTTCCATCTGAGTGACTTATCTTGAAGACCATTCTAATCACATTCTTGATCTCTGTTTCTCTCTGTAGAATCTTTGGAGGTTTGGTGGAGGACTGCAAGCGCCGCTTCCCGTTCTACCTGAGTGACTTCACGGATGCGCTTCACCTGCAATGTCTAGCCTCTTTCATCTTCATGTATTTTGCTTGTATCACTCCTGTCATCACGTTTGGAGGACTGCTAGGAGAGGCAACAGACAACCGAATGGTATGTCCTTAGAATAGGATGCGAAATCACACTAGCTTTACATGCACCTCTGAAAAAAATTATGAGACCAAGCTCTTTTTCATAAGAGTTCCAGTGGGTTTGTTTCTTCGCTGTGTGGTAAGAAAACATAATAAACACAAACTAACTCTTCTATACAATCTTCAGCAATTATATCATTGGCATGTGAGTATTACAAATGTTAATGGCGCTCTTGTCTAAGAAGAGGAAAAAAGCTTGGTCTAATAATTTTTGCACTTGAGCACTTGATCTCGTAACTATTGAACCCCCAGTTTCAGTGTCATTTGTTTTTATTTTTTGTTGAGAAGTGATTGAAAAAGTCATAGCACTTTAAATAGTATATAGTTTGAACGAGATGTGCTTTTATGCCAGAATATAATGAAACAATAGTTTTATTCTGTCTAATAATAGTGTTTGGAATCTTTTGATAAGTAAAACTCAATATATGAAGGAGAATTCAACAAAAATATTATGAACATTTTTAATAGAATACATACTTCATTCAAGTAGCTTGCTTTTTTTGTTTTTGCTAAATGTATTCTTAAAATGTTGCCAATTACGGATATGTATTCACAGTGAGTTGCTTTTGTGACTCAAGTGCTTCAGAGATATATTAATTTAAATCTAATACAACCCTGCGAATTTTTCTTTTGACAATATTTTATTTGAGATCTATCTTAATTATTTTAAACCTGATACAAATCCTGTGAACTCTTCTGATTAAAGTGTGTTAGAGACAAGTCCTGTAAATTGTTCTGTTGATTATATGTAGTGTGTTAGAGATCTAACTTGAATCTAAATACAAATGCTATGAATTGTTCTTTTGACTATAGTGTGTAAGAGATCTATTTTAATTGTTTTGAATCTAAATACAAATCCTGTGAATTGTTCTTTGGACTAGAGTGCGTTAGAGAGTCTACTTGGTGCTTCCATCTGTGGTGTTGCGTTCCATCTCTTTGCTGGACAACCTCTCACCATCTTAGGATCAACTGGTCCTATTCTAGTCTATGAGAAGATCCTGGTCTCATTCTGCGAGTAAGTTTAATTTTATATTCCTATTTGTCAGGTCTGTGCCATGTAACACTAATAGTTATGATCAATTGCAGATCGACAGTAGCCAATCAGGAAACTCGTTGCATTCACTTCTTGTTTAAAAGTCTCACTGTCAACCAGTTGGACTGGTTATTTTCTTTCTTGTATGCAATACCTTCACTGTCGTATGAAGGATAAAGTTTGAGGTTGATTTAAAAAATTAAAATATTGAGTCATAATAAGAGTAAACCTGAACTTGTGATCCTAGCAGAAACATTGTTACAGACAGAGTGACACGTAGACAATCAACAATATAGAAAATGATGATATAAAAAATGTCAAATGGTGATATGAAATGTTGAAAGTGATGCTATAGAAAGTTTTCGCAAATATCATTATTCACTACAAATCGAGTTAAAAGTAAATTACATTTCTTTCTTCTTTCCTTTAGCACTGCGGGCTTAGACTACCTGTCATTTCGGTTCTGGATAGGTCTGTGGACTATGGTCCTTTGTATCATCTTGGTCGCTACAGATGCGAGCTCTCTTGTGAAGTACTTCACTCGTTTCATTGAGGAAAGCTTCTCAAGTCTCATATCCTTCATCTTCATCTACGAGTCAGTTCACAAGCTCATCAAGATCTACAAACAATATCCAGTAGCAAGGTAGGTGCAAGAAAGAATATAAACACAGTAAGCAAGCGCTCTTCTGCCACTAGCCGTTTCTAGCTGTTTTCCCGTCTCTGTTCTCGCTCTTTTTGGAGGAGTATGTGGAATAGACTTGCTGTTTTAAAGCTGAAAAAGTCTCTCTTTTATCACCGTTTCTTAGCACTTTTGAAAACGGCTAGAAAAATGAATTTTGTCACGGGAGATTTTGCCGTGGGAATTTGTACACAAAACGGCTAGAAAAGGGCAAATTTTGTCATTATTGGACAGCTTGCTCACTGGAAAAGGAATATGGGATAAACATAAAGATAACCAGTTAAAGACTAAGCCTGCATGTATATTATACAGGATGAGAAAATGGAGAACATCTCTCTTTGTCACTGTTAATTTCACTCATTGCATGAACATAACCTTTTATTATTTATATGAGTAGACATTGATATAAACGATGTATTTGTTTCACCTTCAAATAAAGAGGGTTTTTGTGGCTAAACACTCTCCATTGAACTTCGTCAAAATATTTCTGTGTCTTCAACGGGTTAAAGTGAAATTTCTGTTGTGGTCATGATATTGAAATGCGGAAGTAACAGTCTCAGAATGATTGGAAAATGTTGATTACAATTCACCTAATGATACGTTTATACTGTGTCCATGGCGGCCACTACAGTCACTTATATAGTCTTGTTCATTAGAGCTGTGTCAAGAAACCCCACATGCAAGCTGTGTGTTTATTTACAAAACCTTTCATTAAAACTCCTAGTAATAATTATTAATAAATCAAACTAATCTGAAGTTATGCATTTCTTAGTCAATGTAAGATTTACTTTTAAAAATTGTTTCATTATTGTAGATATAAAGCGGAGAACACGACTTACGAATGCATGTGCTAGACATCAATGGGTCTATTTGAAGAACACTTTTAGCTTATTGTATCATAATTGCAGATATGAAATAGAGAACACGACCTTACAAATGCATGTGCCAAACATCAACGGGTCCATATAAAGAAGATATCCAACTTATTGTATCATTATTTTAGATATAAAACGGCGAACACGACTTACGAATGCATGTGCCAGACTGCGACGGGTCTGTATGAGTACCATGAAGAAGATTTCTACAAGGAAGCGAAGGAGGATTGTAAGTCTTTGAATGGTACGTTGATGGGTAACTACTGTGGTCAGCATGTCCCTCAGGCAGATGTCTTCCTTATGTCTCTTCTCTTGATGTTAGGGACGTTCGTTATCGCTTACAGTCTCAAGGAGTTCAAGAATACCGGATACTTCCCCACAATCGTGAGTAGTAATAATAATAATAATCAGATTTATATATATAGCGCCTTTTCCAGTGGATACAGAGCGCTGCACTGCTCCCTCAGGGAAATTCAAAGAGAAAGATCAGGGGTATGAAGGATAGAGATATATATGTTTTTAAATTGGCTCTGAAGGAGATTGGGTTATATGTTAGGTTTAGGATTAGGACAAGCTATAGTATTGTATCAGGACAACTACCCCCTGGACAATAACCCCTAGGACAACTACCCTCCCCCAGAAAAAGGGTTAGGTGTAGAGTTACGAGGTAGATTTTTTGGCAGGGGTAGTTGTCAGGGGTTAATTGTCCAGGGGGTTGTTGTCCAAGAACCTACAATGTTATTTTCAGGGCCTAATTTTGTCCTTCAATTAGTTTTTAGGATTAACAGCAGACCAATTGTCGCCAGGGCAAATGACAAAGAATCATGTAGTAGTCTTATAACTTATGATACAAAGGTTGTGGTTTGATCCCAGGCATGGTGCTTATGTCCTTGAGCAAGGCATTTTATCTTGATGTTTTACTTCACCCAGGTGTATATATGGTACTGAGTAGGATGGGAATGTCATTGTGGTTCGATCAACATTTAAGAGTCTAGCTGGAATGGTAGTTAGTGGATCAAACACTATATAAATTCAAAATATTATTTCTTTACCTTGATAGATCAGACAAACTGTGAGTGACTTTGCCGCTCTCATTTATATATTCTCAGCTATATGAAATGCAATGTACAGTAACTTAACATATTTCTTTGACTTAATAGATCAGAACAACAGTGAGTGACTTTGCTGTTCTCATAGCTGTGCTTGTCATGATTGGCGTAGACAGAATTTTTGGTGTAGACACACCTAAACTAGATGTTCCATCAGAATTTAAGGTAAGGTCTAAGGAAAAACTTGACACAAGTCTAAATATGTAGAAGTAGAAGTATTTATTGTTTAGAGTTTAGATGGTTCACATTCAAAGTTTATAGCAGTGAATACATGAATGACTACTCTTAATGATTCTAACTCCCAAAGATTCTTGATGGAGTAGCAATCATCATAAATAATGTCCAGAAGCCTTTGTTTATCTTGTGTATATGGCTTTTCAAGGACTATTTTGCAATGTAAGTCACAGATAAATGTGGGCTAATCAGCTGGAGGTTATTTTAACATTTGGAAATAAAGCTGAATGAAATGTTCTTGCTGCATTAGAAATGGTTGGTGAAGGAGGAGAATGTAATTTTGTATGTTTCTTGTTGATAGGGTGTGGGGAATTTATAATGAAATTATCCTGCACTCCAAGCAATGATCCTCATCTTCATCATCATCAATGTCATCTTCATAATTTGATTCAGTCAGCATTTTTCCCTTTTACAAGTGGTTACTGACTCTCGTGCCATGATACCACTCTCCTTCCACTTCTTTCTGTCTTGAACATCATCGTCATTCAGACCAAACTTGCTGCTTTTCTTCTTCACTATATCTTTAAATTAGATAAATAACCTTGATTCCACCCTTCTATAGCCAACGTCTGATGAGCGTAAGAGCTGGTTCATCGATCCTTTCAATGGTAACCCTTGGTGGGCAACAATAGCTGGTAATCTCCCAGCACTTCTAACAACCATTTATCTTCTTATAACTAATAGATCAATGACTTTGATTCCTCCCTTCTATAGCCAACTTCTGATGAGCGTAAGAGCTGGTTCATCGATCCTTTCAATGGTAACCCTTGGTGGACAGCACTGGCCGGTATCCTTCCAGCACTTCTAGCAACGATCCTCGTTTTCATGGATCAACAGATCACAGCAGTCATTGTCAACAGGAAAGAAAACAAGTTTAAGGTCAGTCTATTATCCCTTATGGTGTTTTCTAGGATGCCCCCATTTGGTGGCATCTCACCTGTCACAAGATTGGTTTAAGAAAGGTTTGCGATTCTGTCTCAGAGACTCAGGAGACATCTTAAAGATGTTGTCTGGGAATCTGCGATGTCTTACATATCTGGGAAATCCAACATGTTTCTATCTAAAAACTGTATGAGATTTTTCAAGTCCCGGAGTCATTTCTGGTCTGTTGCGGGAGTCTCGGAGATGTCTCTTCACGTGAGCTACCACCTCAAGTTTACAACATTGCTTTCACCAAAATTACAATAATTTCTGTATTTTGTATAGAAATTATTTATTAGTTAACCTGAAGTTGTGTTTTACCATAAATTGAAGGGTTATAGAAAGGTTTAAATCTGTTTGGGGTAAATAGCAATAAGTTAATGTTCACTTATTCCTTTGTAACTTTAGTTTACACAAGCATGTCCATTTACAGTTAGCTTTTCATCAATTTGTATTTTTATTTTTCATTGCATTTCTAATCATTGTTGTGATTATTATCCATTACAGAAAGGACTTGGTTACCATCTGGATTTATTAATTGTTGCTGTCATGTTGGGTGTGTGTTCAATCATGGGGTTGCCCTGGTTTGTGGCTGCAACAGTTCTCTCTATCAACCACGTCAACAGTTTAAGAGTAGAATCAGAGTGCAAAGCACCGGGAGAAAGGCCCAAGATTGTAGGATGCAGGTGAGTGTATCGTGTTTTGTGGTCGAGTGGATGTGTCACTGGGCAAGGTATGGGATTCAAGTCGTTTTGGCAATGTTCTTTGGAAAGACACTATTCTTGTTTTCAAGAGTATGTTTTGTATCTTGGTCAAATGATAAAAAAAAAAAACTACATGTAGCTCGTAAACCATCAGAGAATGATTTTGGACGTTTTTAGAACAGACATTCTGTACAATGAACAATGGATATACAATTGTTGGCAAGTTATTTTCATATATGCACCTGCCCTATAAAACAATAGAACATGTATCAGACTAGACATCGTACTACCAATACCGGCCCTTCTAATTAAATGTTATATTATTTGTGTAACAGAGAGCAGCGAGTAACAGGTGTAATGGTCTTTATCATGATTGGCTTGGCAACACTTATGACTAAGCTTCTATCGGTAAGTACACCTATCCACCCCCCCCCCTCACTTTAATTTTTTATTTTTATAGAAACAAGGAAGGAGTTTGTCTTTGAAGGGAATGTGTGACTTTGTGGAGGCTTGCAGAATTTTGAGCTATGGGGCCCTACATGCTGTCAGTGTATGTTATATTGGATGAAGACGAAGCCCTGAAAATTTCATTTCCATAGCTTCATTACATGCCTCACAATAAGTAAAAACGTGCAAATGACCAGATTATTTTTCATCCGTAGACTGCAGTGCTATTTCAAGAGTCCCTTGGTATGCTCATGAAATGATGATATTCATTAGTCAATATCTTGACGATTAAGCAACCAATTAGCTTAAAAATCTCAAGCGATTCCTGTCTGTCCTAAAGATTTGCAATTATGACGGCGTTATCTGGAAGAGTGATTTGTTTTTTAAGATCCTGCATGAAGTTAACCCTTCCGCTGCGGCAGGCCCATATATGGCCCACTGAGAGGTAACTTGCTGAGATGGCAGGCCCATATATGGCCCACAAAATAGATTTGTTTTCAGAGCAAAATTTACCCGCTATTTAGAAAGAATAAGAAGTAAAAATGTACTGAAATCCCTTCTAAGAACACCAACTATTACTTTTCTGTTAAAAAATCATACCCTTTCAATTTGAAATTTCTAAGAAAAATGTGATTTTGTAACAACCACGGATCTCTTCTTGTCTGCTTTTTCGCAAACGATCCTTGTGTACATAAACAAACGGGTGATAGAAGCGGACTCGTACAGCCGTACGCACGCGCCAGTTATCCCACAATCCTTTGCGTGATACCATCGGGTCGAGCGTTCTTTTCGTTATTTTAGGGGGGGTGGAGAGAGAGAGAAGAAAGGGGGCAGGGCGTAGAGTGGATTACACATTGGAAAGACGGACATGAAATACTATAAAAGCGAAATTAGTAAAGACAAAAAGCGCAATTTTCAAGAAGTAAATCAAAAGAAATACCGAGTCAAAAAGGGCAGAGCTTTTTATCCCCCGTTGAAGGACTGTTTTCAAAATGAAATAAATCTTATACATTGCTAAACCGTAAACGGGAAGTTTCTTGGAATATCACAGTTGATCAAATCCATGTACTTTTATACGAAGTCAAATTAACGATATCATTGAACTTTTTTTTTTAACTCGCTAAATTACAACCACTGATTTGCACTCTATTATTATTTTCTAGAAAAAACTTGTAAAAAGTTTATTTGAACCCATTTTCGAATGTTTATCTAAGCATGTAAGGATATTATGTACGCTTATTATAGGAGACTATGTGGCTTGATGATACAAAGATTACATGTAAAAAGAAGTAGATCTGCTTTGATAGGAGATGGTAACAAAAAACAGGGTAGTCCATATTATGTCTATTGTCTCCATCCCGATAATCAATAACTATTCTTTGCGGAGCCCGGAGTATACTTCTCACTATTGTGTCTCCAAGGCATCTCCAAGGCGTAGTCATGGGACCCAACATCCTGGTATCACAAGCTTTTAATTAGTAATAGCTTTGCTTGTGATTATCCCACAAAGTTATCACTGTCAACTTAGCCCAAATTCTACTGATAGGGGCTGTGAAAATCGAAATACAGGCAGATAACTTGACACATAATTTCATGTAATATTGAATTCTTCCCAATTTTTTTCTCGACCTTTTCGATCTACAAATACATATGTGCCAATAATAAAAGAGTATAAAAAGATATTGATAAAAAGTAAAATTTTAAAAATACATACAATATTGTTTTTTTCAATAATAAATGTATCAAACTGTGTGGATATGGCCGATTGTGATGTCCCATGCCAATCTTTCTAGATCGATCACTATTTTTCAGTAAATACCATGTTTCTCCTCTCCATTTCTTTTTCTTCATTTTTTTCGTTTTCATTTTTTTTTTAATGTCTGTTGTTGTTTTTTTAGTTTTTATCGCGCAAGGGTTCCGTAAGGGTGTTTTCACGGAGAGAGAGAGAGAGAGAGAGAGACAGATAGAAAGAGAAATAGATGACAAGAGTAAAATTGCGTCTTTCACTGGTAGGATGAGGATGATAAGGAAGGATAAAGGGAGATAGAGAGAATTGCATCCATCCATTTCTGTTATTTTGATATGTCTTTATAGAAATATGTCATTAATTCATTGTCGTAAAAATGTTGAATATATCAGCAAACGGGAAGAACCTGGGGCCACGGATTTTCATTTCATTTCCCTTTCCTATTTTAGCCCCCCCCCCCCCTCTCTCTCTCTCTCTCTCTTTCTCCCCCCTCTCTCTCTCTCTCTTTAACAACATCTTATTCTCTTTTCCCTTTTTTTCTCCTCTAGCTTGTTTTCTACTTCAAGCTTTTGCATTACAAATTAGACTTAATTTACCATTTTTGATGAAGATGACGATGATATGACAACGATGATTACAATAATGAGCCCAATGATATTATAGACATATAAAACTGATGAACGATACAGAGATTTGAAAAAATAACAAACACGATTTATAAACTGTTATTATTTTATTTTTGCGACACTTAAATTCAATCACATTGAAAAAGATGAAATTATTTAATCCTATAGCGTTCAGAAAGAGATGTGGTTAAGAAAGCAAAATAATATATATATATATATATATATATAAATATATATATATATATCTTGTGTATTATGTCGCTGTTTTTTTTTGTTTTTTTTTAGGTGGCAAGAAATATCCATACATACAAACATTTTTGTTCAGATGTGTGAATATGTAGCCAATGCAAAAAAAAAAAAAATTAGGGGGCGAGGGGGATGGGTGTTTGACTCCAATTTATATACATTTGTATCAGTTTTACTAAGTTTTCTTCCGTCTTCACTTTTCTTCCTCCCAATCTTGACCTTATTTTTCTTTTGAAGACATTTTCTCAATGTTTTTTGTTTATAAATTTTATGCACTTATTCATTACGAATTACCGTAAATATCAGACTTTTCTATAACTGAGCTCAACAAAAATAGTGATTCTATGAAATTTAGTACATTACGAAAATAGTGCGGTTATGGTCATTCATCCTATACCAAACACATTTGTTATTATGTTCATGTGAGGCACATAGAGAGGCAGAAGCAGAGAGTATGGGAGAAGACAGATAAAGAGAAGAGGAGAGAGATAGATAGAATAAGAGAGAGATGGATTCTTGATACAACATTTTTGTTTTATTATTTTTGTTGTCCCATTTAAAACGTGTTGTAACACAGTATAAAAACAGTAATTCAGGCTTGAATAGTACACAGCAGGATATGTATGGATTATTGGTGTGCAATCATACTAACATCACCCTTTTTGAAATTCCTCTTTTCAAAGAATGACTAGCATGACAAAGGGACCTGTTATATAACGTGCTATAGAGCTCCTGCTACTCTGAGAGTTTTCTTACAAACTTAGCAGACGACGCATTGTGCTTGTAGACGAATAGCCGGAAGTTCACACAATTGCCAGTGTCAAGCCGTGCGTGCTGTCGTGCGTGCGATCAATAATAGCTGTTTTGTACACAAACATAATAGGAGAGTCAACATATCGAAAAGCCGTAAAAGAGGTTACATTTTCATTTTAAAAATTTACACCTTTATTCTCCACGATTGTAGACCATATTTCAGCAAGTTCAAGAAGAAACTTAGCTTTATAAGTTTTGTGTTCAAACATTTTTATGATTCACATTTAAAAGAGAAATAACAGCTTTCTAAACTGAAACTACCCCCAAATTTCGGCCGAACTATCCAAGCTGAAAAATGGCTCCGTCACAGGGGAGTGAATTCGCAAATACAATTAAACAATCACTTTAAGATGAAATTATAGAAAACCTTTTCATCTAGCTCTAAAATATAGAGCTATTTGATTTGTTATTGTGGGGAGGCAGGCTTTTGCAGGAGCTTTGGGGCCAAATCACTTTTGGCTCTCTGGTACATTTAGCGACCCCTCTAAGACCCTTTCCATTCGAAAACAGTGTTCAGCATTTTCCTGTGTTAACATTTTAGCCCTTGATAGAGAAACTCGGCTGGGAAATACTGTTACAGAAACAAATTATTTACTCACAACAAAGAAATTTTAGTCAAAGCAATTAAATTTACCATTGCATACAGCCAGCCTTGTAATAAAAACAAAAAACAAAAACAGAACAAAAAACAAAAAATACAATGCATTCCACTTGTAGAGGAAGGAAGTTTGTGGCAGATTAGTACTCTGCTAAATAAACTAATGAAGTTTATGACTACAACAACTTCACTACTGCTATGGAAAAGCATTAGAGAATACAAAAACAGAAATGCTGGACACTTAACATTTTACTTTGATCACTGGATCCATCATGATCTAGATTTAACACATTGATATTTGTCTTATCTCTTATCCTCAGTTTGTACCAATGCCTGTTCTATATGGAGTGTTTCTCTTCATGGGTATTGCATCTCTCAAAGGTGTACAGGTATGTCTGCTTATTTTTAGTTTTGGTAATAATTTAAAAAATAAACAGATAAATACTTGGACTAACCTTTTGCCAATCTATACGCAACAAAAAAAGTAAGTCCCCCCCTAATCAAAATGATGTAACTTTTTAACAGGATTGTTTTGAGCAGACTACATGTAATTGGGAGGGGGGTTTTCTACACTGATTGAGTACCATCTGTGAAAAAATGACATCGATCCCCTGAGACATGCATGAGTGATCAACGTTTAAAGCAAAAATGGACATTTTCAAAAGTCACAAGGATCATTTTTTGGTCTGTAAAAATAAAAATTTTCTAAAACTTTCTTTTTACCTTGTGTTGAATTGTTTGGGTGGTTTTATCATCCAAAATTTGACCATCCAACACCAATCCCGATACATTGCACTATTTTTTATGGATGAGTGAGCACAATTTTAAAAATTATGTTTAGACCTCTAAAAATAGGAAAATCCAACAATCTTATTTAAAGAATTGCCATCAGATTTTATCACCAACATGATCGACACATTTTATGAGAACATGAGCACTATTCGTCGTGTCATGGACGAGCGAGCACACTTTAAAGGCGAGTATTGTGACTTTTGTCATGACAAATTTGCCTTTAATGTGCGTTTATTCATGCATTACGCGACGGTTTTATCTCATATTCGCACATAAATTAGTCGATGAGTGTATAAACATAACTGCCAAATGTTATTGCTCAACACCTTTTTGTTAAAAAGTTCCAGGATGTTGATTCAGGGTTTGTTTTTGCCTCGAAATTGTACACAATGTCAATGGAGAAAAAATCAAAAATTTCAACAAAATTGAAATATGGCTTAATTTCAATGATATTTTTTGTTAATTCTACTGAGAATTTTTTCACGAAATTTGGCACACAACTTAATGGTGGTATTAACTAACGGGAACAAACGCTAAATTGAGAATCTGATAAGGCACAGAGTGAGGCTAAAGCTCTGAAATTTCTTCTTATTTCCATATTTTTTTAATATCTTCTGCTCACTGAAGCATAAAACACTGAAATTTTTGTGAAACTCAAATCGAATGAACTATCCAAAAAGGTCTGTGACAATTATCCAAAGTAAGCAATTGAATTTTAGTCCACAAACGACAAAATGGCTTTTCACGTATCACGTGTTCACTGAGGCGTGAATTTTGGATAAAATGCCATAGCATGATTTGAAAAAAATTATTTGACATACAGATAATAAAACTTTGTTGATAAAATGATTTTTATCACACAAAAGGGAACAATACTTACCTAACAAATTGAAAAATATTCTTTTTCGTTTTTATTAAGTGTTCATTCAACCGTGAATTGATTAATATTGTTTAAAACACTCTTCCAGATTGCAAATTCCGTCATAATCAATAATTTTTTAAAGTAAAAGTGTGTAAAAATGCAGTTTTTGCAAATTTTACCTCATGCTCATCCAACCGTGAAATTTAATCCAAAAGTTCTTTGATGTGTTAGAAATTAAGTAAAACAAGCCTTCTGAACACATCTTTTGTTGAAAAGTTTGAATTTGTTCCGATATTTTTTAATTAGAGTTATGAAACTAACCTTGTGACTTTTGAAAAGTGACATTTTGGCCTTTTGACTGTGCTCATTGAAGCATGACTGAACGAATTTCAGTAATATTCACTAAAATGGAAGCTGATAAAATTACCTACAAGCACATGTATTAAAATTCGTAACATTTCTCTTGGTTAAAAAGTTATACTAATTTCATTAAGGGGGGACTTACTTTTTTTGTTGTGTATATTTGGTTACAAACCTATAATTGAGTAGTAAGCAGGTAAAGATTTGGAAATTGAGCTCTTTTTGGAGAAAATTGTCTTACATACAATCTCTTTTATTGGAAATATTGATTTTGCTGTTCCTTTTCTAAGAGATACTGAGCATGCTTTTTCAGCTTGTTCGTATTTTGTTGGTCCAATTTCCCAATCTACTGTGAGCCAAAGTATTCATAGTAATAAATTTTTTTTCAAAATCGTGAAATTTTGCCCTCACAGATTTTCTAAAGTAGTCTAAAGTCGTGAAAATATTGGCTTATACTGTATATGGGAATCAGCGCAAAGTTGGGCGGATGTTTCTACGTTGCAAATCTTGGGAATTGAATAAGTTCCTTATATCTTGATTGATGCTCAAAAAATTAAGCTCTTATTTTGGTCTTGAATGCATGTGGGCGGGGATATTTATCACCTTTGGTTATATAATTACTAATTACTCTTCTCTTGTTTTCTCCATCCTAGTTTGTGGACCGTCTATCGCTGTTCTTCATGCCTCTGAAATACCAACCAGACTTCATCTATCTTCGTCATGTTGGGATCAAGAGGGTTTATCTCTTCACGTTCATACAGCTCATGTGTTTGGTTGTACTCTGGGTTATTAAGTCAACGGATGCTGCTCTTGTTTTCCCCATAATGGTAAGTTGATGAAGTCCATTAACTAAGATGGAATATTTTCTGAATAGACCACTCTACACAAGTTGAGTTACTTGAGAAATTAATACGATGGGATGATCAAATGCTTTGAGAGGAGTGAATTAGTAACATCCAAAGACAGATGCAAAACATCAAAATGAATAAAATTCTGTTGCTCTCACTGACAGTAAAAAAGAAACTACTAAAATTTTCAGAGCATATGGATGTCATTTGCTATCTTAAACAGTGAAATGGAAATCCTAGATATCTTGTGAGTAATTGGCATTTAAAGTTAAGGGACTTCAGACTAACCTTTATGTTTATAAATCATTTTGGCAAAATGACCTAAATCAAGTAAATTACAATTAAAATTACAATTCAGGCAAAAGTTCTTTATTTGATGGTGTGAAATGAAAATTAATACTCACATAACTCTCCTGACCCCTTTGAACCTGTGTAATCACCTTTAACATTTGACCTTTGACATTTCAGGTATTGGGTATGGTATTGGTGAGGAAATTGATGGATAAAGTCTTCACCCAACAAGAGCTGATGATGTTGGATGATGTAATGCCTGAGATGACCAAGAGAGCCAAGCATGACCGTAAGAAGAAGGAGGAGGAAGAGGTTGCGGCCTGTGAACAAGTAAGAATCTTAAAAATTAGGATGTTGTTTATGATGGTGGTGATGATGATGATGATGATGATGATGATGGTGATGGTGATGGTGGTGGTTATGATAGTGATGATGGTGGTTATGATAGTGGTTATGATAGTGATGATGGTGGTGGTGGTGATGGTGGTGGTGATGGTGATGGTGATGGTGATGGTGATGGTGATGGTGGTGGTTATGATAGTGTTTATGATAGTGGTTATGATAGTGGTTATGATAGTGATGATGGTGGTGATGGTGATGGTGATGGTGATTGGTGATGGTGATGGTGGTAGGGGTTATGATAGTGATGATGGTGGTTATGATAGTGATGATGGTGGTGATGGTGATGGTAATGGTGGTGGTGGTGGTTATGATAGTGATGATGGGTGGTATGATAGTGATGATGGTGGTTATGATAGTGATGATGTGGTGATGGTGATGGTGATGGTGATGGTGATGGTGATGGTGTGGTTATGATAGTGATGATGGTGGTGATTGGTGGTGGTTATGATAGTGATGATGGTGGTGATGGTGGTGGTTATGATAGTGAATGATGGTGGTGATGGTGGTGGTTATGATAGTGATGATGGTGGTGATGGTGATGGTGATGGTGGTGAGGTGATGGTGGTGGTTATGATAGTGATGATGGTGGTTATGATAGTGATGATGGGTGGTGATGGTGATGCGTAATGGTGGTGGTGGTGGTTATGATAGTGATGATGGTGGTTATGATAGTGATGATGGTGGTTATGATAGTGATGATGGTGGTGATGGTGATGTGATGGTGATGGTGATGGTGATGGTGGTGGTTATGATAGTGATGATGGTGGTGATGGTGGTGGTTATGATAGTGATGATGGTGGTGCATGGTGGGTGGTTATGATAGTTGATGAATGGTGGTGATGGTGGTGGTTATGATAGTGATGATGGTGGTGATGGTGATGAGTGATGGTGGTGGTGAGTGGTTATGATAGTGATGGTGGTGGTGATAGTGATGGTGATGAAATGGTGGTTTATGATAGTGATGATGGCGGTATGATAGTGTGATTGGTGATGATGGTGGTGATGGTGATGGTGATGGTGATGGTGGTGGTTATGATGGTGGTGGTGATGGTGATGGTGATGATGGTGGTTATGATAGTGATGATAGTGATGATGGTGGTTATGATAGTGATGATGGAGGTGGTGGTGATTATAATGATGTTGATGATGATGGTGGTGATGGTGATAATGATGCTGGTGATAACAAATATATTTGTGAAAATGAAGGTAATAATTGAGACGTTGATAAATAAGAGACAAGATGATGATGAGGGCAACAATAATGAAGATAATGATGAAGGTGGCTTCTATGAGTTTAAATTTTAAAAATTTGTGATGGGGAGTCTCACTTGGCTTCACTTTTAATGATGGCCCTAGAAATAAGAATATAAATTGCCCATTTTACTACTCTTCATGGACAGTTACCCAGCTTATGCTACTTTATATGAACCAGTAATGTGGAAAGTGTATAGCCATTGTCTATAGAGGGCAGTAACTTGTGCAATAAGAACATTCACATTAATTCACCTTCCTTTATTCCCTGGCACAGTGAGTGCAATAGGGAACAGATTTACCTATCAAGTCGATTAATACAATAGGGCTGTTCTTTATCTAGAGTATGTGTTATAACACCAATCTTTATGTTCATTTTTTATGTGTCTTTAAGTTGCATTGCCTTTATATTGTAATATGCGCTTCTTGTTTTTGCAGGAAATGCAACTGTTTATTTATTTTACTATTTTTCATTGAAAGCTGGTTGTTTTCAAATTCATAAAACGGAGCTGTTTTTGTATTGTATATTGAACATGGCAATATATGCTTGAATGCTTGATGTGTGCTTGGTTGTTCAGATAATAGTTGTAATAGTGTATTAATCTGCTTTGTTATGATTATTATTATTCATTTTGGCGTCACCTGTGCCAATTTTATTTTGTTAAGTTGTTTTCAACTAAACAGGCATTAATCAACTTTGCTTTTTATAGATTAGGACAGATCTTGTTATCTCAGCAATTCTAATGTTATTATGTATTTAATTTGCTCTGATTTTCATTTGTTTTCATTGTATATAATCATTTTGTTGCTACTCAGACTTTAAACTGTCCGAGCATAATATTTCTATTCCTTCTATGACAGTTTGCATTCCTCGCCAAATTAAAACGATTGGGTTGCGGTATAAAGTGGAAGTATAAAAAGGTGACCGTATAGTGCATGTTCCCCGCCTGCGATTTAGTGAACCCTGAAAAAAACAAATTAAGAAAAGATATAAAGAGAAATAACTATTGGTACAGCAATGTTGCGATAATTTATCTTCGAGGTTTATTTAGAAGGGCACATAATTTCAATCTGATTTCTCATACATAGTTGGATTACACTTATAAAAGTATTTTACAGGATATGGTTGGTCTAATAATAGAAATAATAGAACAAACATTATGCAATAATTTTTTGTTGTTTTAGATTGCATGAGAAGAAAAGTATAAGTATTATAGCTAGACATGTATGTATAACAGCTAGATTTCTATCATTCTAATCCAATATTAAACATCTTATCAGTCTAAGCCTTACAAATATTAATCAAATTTTAATGTGAAAAAAAAAAAATATCTGAAGTTGCAAAGGATATTTTTTTTTAAATTTCAGATTGTAATGGGTTGATGTTCTAAGGATTTAGTATACATATGTGATAATGTTCTTGGGGCAGTTTTTCTTTTATATTTCTTGTTTTGTAGATAGTCCACATTTTTTAAAGATAAAGTCACAGATACGATCCTTGAAAGAAAATTATAGGGATGTGATATAGGACAATCACATGCATGTAACCTATGCATGCATAGCATGAGGAAGGTTTAATGACCTTTTGTATTGTCTGGTTGAGAATTGGTACACAGACCTAATGTCTATCTGGTACTCAACTGACAATGTTACTGCTCTAACCCTTCAGGTTTGCACCAAAAACTGATCTCTCAAATTCACATTTAAAAAGACTTATTCATCTATTAATCCATAGCAGCATACAATTATTCAAAATTCTAGAGAAAAAAAAATTATGCACCAATTCTATTTTTCTTTTACTTCTGAAATTCTTTTGATAAAAAAAAATAAAGAAGAAAAAACATGAATTGGCCTTTTTTCATGGGATTACAAAAAGCAACCCCAAAAATATTCAATTTGAGCATGAAATTAATGTGGTTTTTTTTTTTTTAGAGAGATTTTTAAATGAAATCATTTTCATAGAAACTGCATCCACTGCAACATGAAATGATCACTGATTAACAACGAAAGTAGTATGAGTAAACATTTGCTTTTAAAAGGATTCCTCTAAAAATGTGAAGCGTGATAAATAAAATCAATTTAAATTGTCCTGAGACAAAAACAGCATACCAGAAGGGTTAGTGACATGTTTGTCTTTAAACTATCGTGGGTAAAGACCAAAGTGATTTTCTTTATTAACAGGGAAGAAAACGTTCGGACACATTTCAGCTTTTACAGCGAGCATCAGCTATTGCTTCTCAGGAACAAGCTAAAGTGGTATTTCATGTTCATAATTGATTATAAAGTAGGAGAAGTTTGGGTGACTATGATTGATAAATAATTACTAATGTTTCTATCCCATTTGCTTGACCTGTAATTCTAGTGAGTCACTCTGTTACAATAGTTGTAAAGATTTTTTTTTTAAAGTTAAAAAGGAAAAGGGTAAATAAAAAATGATGAAAGGGCAAGATAATTGATAGTGCTAAAAGATTGATACATGTGTGAGATGCTGTAGTAGACTAACATGAATGTAATTTATTTAATCAATTAGTTAGTAATTCAAGATTTCTTTATACCAGTCACCTAAAGTTTTCTTCACCAGTCACCACGTTTTTACGTGTTCGCAATATGTTAACATCTTTTTTTGGTCAAGAAAGTGACAAGCATTACCAAAATCTTGTAGCAAACAGTACAAAAACCATTTTACATGAATAGCAGTAGATGGACTTTCTAACATTCACCACAAGATGGTGCTATATAAATTTTACATGCATGAGCTATATACATGTAGGAAGCCCTTACCATGCCTTGCATGTTACTTATGCTAGAACTGGTATGTCACGTCATTGGAGAATAATGTTAGAGGTTTGGAGATTAAAATTCATAAAAATCTTTTGTCTTATTACAATATGTGAACAGGCTACGAATGGTTCAACAATAAAAGAGAAATTGAAAGATGAAGAAACTGCTTCGTCACCCCCATCATCGCCTAAACCTACAGAAAACCATGCAGAAAATCATGCAGAAAATGGATCGGTACTGAACGGAATGATGCTCGTAGTGCATTGAGAATGAGTTTGGGGAGGAATTAGATAAGCCTGGCATGTATTGACATGGGTGGGACTATAGCTGCAGAAATGTTGATAAAGTTTGCTATGCATGGTGGTTGAAATAACATTTAAAATAAGGAAGTTTATTTGTCAAATGAAACAGGGATAAAACTTTTATATTAATTGCTTTAGTCTTAATGCGAGATCAAGATTATTCTTATAAAGCATGACACAAAAAGGACTTTGCACGACTGTGGAAATGAAAAATAGAATGACATTATTGGATGAAACAAGATTATGAGCATGAGAAACATCTGCATGTTCATAATGATCTTATTCTAGTTTCTATTATTAGAATGAATCGGGCAACACTTTGAAGTTCAGAGCCTTTCAATTTCATTTCATCACAAGTTTATATTGATGTAAAATAGAAAGCAAGAAGAGCTACATGAATGACAGAACTGAATGTTACTTTAAGACTTAAACATTAAGGATGGTTGAGTGAGTTGAGAAATTGATTGGGTCATAATGTCTTTAAAAGAATACTATTGGAAGGTCATAATTGCCATAAAAACTTATGGCTAATGCCTGTTTAGGTGCGACACGTCAAGATATATGGTCACATTTTAAAAAAAATGTTGGAGAGGTGTAATGCACTTTTCGACAAAGTGTTTTTCATGAAGGAGTGTGAATGAGAGCACCGTTTCACTTTCACTAACTATATTACATCTTTCCTGCATATATCTGTCAGATATTCCAAGTTTGTCTTCAATCTTGGTGTGGTTACAGCCCGATAGACCCCTGGGCCGATAGACTGCAAGGCCAATACAGAGTCACAATGACCCTTAGCCACTAGGTCACAATATTCTATGATTGCATTTTGCTGTATGCTCTAAAGCTTACCCAAACCCTACGACACCGGGTCACGATGACCCTACACCATAGTCATCACAATATATCTATTGGCCCTGCGGTCTATATGCCTCACGGACTATAGGGATGCCCCCCTTGGAGTGGTCTTCCAGCTAATCATCCACTGGCCTGATACAGAAGCCACCAAATCAAGGATTTATTCTAATCATTATCTTTATTCCATGTTGTCTCCTATCAGGTACCTTCAAGACAAATTTAACTGTATCAATCAATGATCTGGGGGTGTTTCATGAAGAGCCTAAGGAGACTTAGAGTCGCACTTAAACTCTTAAGAGCATTCCGTACTTAACACGCAATATCATTGATAGACTTCTCAATGGCGCGCATCCCCTCAGCATGATGTGATGCATAATATACTGGACGTAACTAGGAATTATTTGAAGTGCGACTCTAAAGCTACTTAACTCTTTGAGAAACACCCACCTCGTGCCGTCCCATGGCTATACACCTCCACTTTCTTCTGTCGTCAGTTCTTGTTCTGACCTCTGTGTAGGAAAGTCCTGACCACTGTTGTTCCTTTCCCAACAGGGACCAATAGCTATTCAACTCACGGATGTGCTTGCATGCAGCATGAACCTTGACATGACATCCGAAAGATTATGACAGAAATGGGCAGGTGGTCCTGCAGAACAAGGTCCAGCTCGGCCTAGAACTTCACACGATTGTTGATGATTTCTTTGTTTGCTTTTTTCTTAGATCAAGAACATTCCAGGCCGTGTACAGGTACCTCTCTCTGATGGTAACATGCTGAGTATCCCTGTAGACAAGGTAGAGTTCCACCCAGAGGTTGCTTGTATCAACATTCCTGAAGACATGGCTAAGACCGGCGTGTGGAAGGCATTAGCAAAGAATGCTGAAGGTGGCCAAGTCGTCCACAGAAAACCACATGGAAAAGAGTAAGTACTACCTCTTCTGTTCTTATCGACTCTGTACCTCTGTTTCGGTATGTGCATTTACGGTTCTATCAGAGCCATTATTAAACAGAGTTTGGCCAGCTCGTTAAGAGTTGGATAACAACATGGTGCATTTTCTTTTGTCGTGTGCTTGCCTGACAAAGCAATACGCACCAAACTCTGTTTATTGATGGTTCTGGGTTCTATCATCGCACTGCATAATGAGACAGAATACAATCAGATTATTGCGGCGCTCTATGGTGTTGGACACTGTTGTGAACGCTATTAACAAATTTGATTTCCACTAATGTCCCACACTTTACTCACAAATCTGTTCTTACCAAAATTGATTTATCTAAACATTTTCTAATTTCACTCCTAAGTCTAAATTTATCTTTTTCTCTTACTTCCTTCTAACCAGGAAATCAGGGGCTGCACGACCTACTCTGGACCTACCCACAATTCCCGGCAGTCCTAGGGAGTCATCGTACCTTGAGACGCAGCGTGGCAGCATCCAGGAGGTTCGTATCGAGGTTCCGGAGCAATTCAGACGCACTCCATCTCCACCTCCGGCTTATCCCGGCACTGATAATGAGACTTCAGTTTAAAAGGTCATAACTCCATTATCCATGCCAATCCAATTGTGTAATGGATGTGGTCTGAAGCAGAAGGCTTTAAGTACAATCTGTATGATTTTTGCCAGGTTGATGTTGTGTATTGTTCATTTTTCCTCGTTTGTAGTGAAATGACTATTCATGAAATGGATGTTAGGGCGAGATTGGAGAGGGTGCATATTATGGCAGGGATGATGTTCAAAATGTTTGGATCATGAGAGCTTTTAAAAATCTTTATTTTGTTTTTTTATTTGTAGAGAACGGTGCATTCATATATTTTTTAGTGATTGAAGAAATGCTGATTTATCACATTACAGTAACCGGCCATTCATAAATATACTGGCTAGTTGTCCACGGGACAGTAGTCGTGGAGTTATACAGGAGTTGGACAAAAGAAGGCGTTTTTAACTTATTCACCAATGATCTTTGATTTGATATTGTATTTGGAGCAATTTATTTGAGACTGTGTGTGGAAGCCTGCTGCATGATATTTATTATGTAAGTGTGTTGAGAGAATATTATGATAATTGGAAAGAGATTTGCACACATTGCTTTTGAAAGCTCCTGTTGCGGGCAATGCTGACATGCTTTCTCTCAGTGGGCTACCGTTTTACAGCCTATCAGAAGGACTTGTCATTCTTGCAATGTGTTCAAAACTCTCACTATGAAAATACAGCCTGTAAACTATGTAGTTTGATGATGCAACTGGAAAGAAATTAGACTACAAGAATGCAATGAGTGTGTTACAGTTAAATGGGTGTTATATAGCTTTAAGGTAAGCCTAATTACTCCCTCCATTCCATAGAATTGTACATAAACTACCACCAGAAATCTATAAAGTGGTAAACACTAGGTAAAGAGAGAATATATCAGGTAGTGCTGGATGATTATATTAAAAAAAAGATGTCGGGTTATATGTTTTTAGGAGATTATATTTCATTTTGTTCATAGAGACAGGATTATTGGCGGATATATTTAGGCACTGTGTACAAAGAAAATCATGGCTTTAATGAATTCTTGACTTGAATTCATGATTATGTATTATGTATACAATTGTGTTATAATCACTTGTCATAGGACTTTGATGAAAACACTATTATTTTTTGAAAAGTGGAAAACAGATATATGATTATATAACTTCTTTTTCTTTATATGACTTCTTTTCTATAGCTGTATAGTTACTCTCTTAAGAGTATTGTATGCAGTGACTTTTACTTATGTTTACAGTTTGTTTAGGACCTCCTCATTAATTCTTTAAATTGAAATACAAATTTAGGTGGCAGCACACTTTTTTTGTAATTTTAAGAATGAATTCAATTCTTGCCAATTGATGTCGCATAAACATCACATTGCAATGTAACTTGTAAAGGAAAAGAAATAGAATGAATCTTCTAATCTGTAAGGCATATAAGGCATATACCAGTCAATTTAGGGATACATTGGAAACTAGTTGGCTATATGGCAATGATAAGGATGTACAGTCAAACCTGTGTTAGTGGTTACCTCTGTATAAAGGTCACCATTCCATGATAGTAGTCACCTATATTGTGTCCCTATAGAAAGAAATGTCTAGCTGAACCTGCCTTTAAAGGGGTCCTGTCTACAGTGGTTATGTTTTCCCTTTGGGTCTTAATAAACAGGTTTGACTGTACGTTCTTCACTTATCAAGGTTTTGTGATGAACCATACTCTTAATATGTATGGGCACTCGAAGGGTGGCTTTTGCCCTTATCTTTAGCTTCTAATAGACTGTACTTTATTTTCATTTTCTTGTCTCATGTTTTATTTTCTGATGATCTGTCAAACAAGGTTTGTAAATGAATATTTTAATAATGATTTTCATGGAAGGCATATGAAGAAAGTGTTTGAATTCTTGTAAACTATTTAAAAGCACTTCCAAGAGAGAGAAGAATGAATGTAAAGAGATATATTTTGTTCACCTTATATTATGCAACTTTCTACCATTTTGAATGTGCTTGTCTTAATAGTCTTATACATTTCCTAGGTCGTGAGTGTAAATTGTGAGCTGTTTAGTTCATACAAAACCCTTTAAAAATCATATGTATAATGTCTGAAAATGATACAGAATGTGAAAGGGGACCCTTGTATATGATATCAAATGAGAAGTGCAAGTAACAATGAAAAATTCTCGCAATTTTAATGCATTCTTTTTAAAATCATGATAATGAAAAATTCTGTCTTATTTAAAAGATGGTTTACATTATATAAATATGTTTGAGTGCATATTTCCAAACAAATACACATGTAATTCTTGGAAAGAAGTGAGGAAATGGAATATCCCAGCCAAAGCAAAATTGAAGTTTAGCGCCCCTCAATTGAATACAACTCATAATGATTATTTATAGTGTTATTTAGTTGTAAAAAATGATCAAAGACTGCGTTTTAATGTGTGTGTTGGTGTGAGCGTGTGTAAAAGCGTTTATGATCTTATGAATACACCTTGCTAGCTGAGATATTGATGCATTTTGATGTGAAATTAGTCGTCTTTTGCTCCAAATTTGTAAATATATTGGATTAAACAAGTAATAATATATGATCAGGTTTGTATGACATGTATGCATCCAAGATAGACTTTTATCAAGGCTCTAATGTAACATAAATTAAATTGAGAAATACTGCAATGTTTGAATGTATTATTCTCATTCTTTGCTGTATCAAGTTGTCAAAGTCACATGAATCCGTAGTGATGACAGAAAGTTAGAATATTTTAAGATCCAATTAACAGATGTTGGTACGTTTTAGAGAGTCTCAGAAAGTTGTACACTGTCTGTTCATTATATGACGTGTGATATATGGTACATTATAAAAGATAGTAACAAATTCAGCGCACTTATAGTTCCAAACAGCTATAAATATAAAATCCCTTTTGCATTTACTATCTCTATATCATTAATGAATAAAACAATAAGTCTATTACAGCATTTCTAGTACGATTATCACACATGTTTTAAAGATAGAGATAGATTTGACATTGTCTATTTGGTGTTGGCATTTGATAGTGTGAACTGACCCTCTAGCTACCTCCTGCCCTTTCTATAGACTAATGAGAACACTCCCTTGGAACTGTCGATATGAGTAGTATTTGAATGATGAAATTATAGTATGTGAACCCTTCATAAATAGAACTGTTTGCTAATGTATTCAATTCTTCCAAACCCTTGGTGATTTAATGTCTGTTTTCACCAAATTTTGCTCTGCATTAATGGACTCTACCTTGCCTATTTTGCTTGTTGCTATGCCTGGCAAGATTGAATACATTAGCAAACTTGTTCACACACCATCCACTATTACTATACATATTGCACCATGTCTGACCATTGTGATATATTCAGTGTGGTTCAATATACTTCAAGATATTGATTGTAATTGATTATTTTACAATGCTTGAATACAAGATATCTGTATTTATTTTACCTGACATGCTTTACAAACATAAAGGGTCCTCTTGTAAACCGAGATATATATCAATAATTAACTGCCCCTATGAAATTATGTCTGCAATGTGTATTTACTATACATTTGGAACCTGTTTGACAATATCATGAATTATTTGAATTAGAATTGTTAGTTATTTGTAATAAATTTTAAGAGGTACCAATTAAGTGTGTGGTTTACTAGTAGTTATCATGGAGCAGAAATGACTTGCATGATGAAATAGGATATATTCTGAGAAGACATTTTTAGCAGAGAAAATTAGGAATAGATATCAGGACATGCTTGGTCTTTTCTATTTTTAACGATGCAATGATGGCAAAGCATCAATTTTCAAAGTAGTCTTACACATTCTTGTACTGCCATTAACAACAAGAGAGATGTTGAAGCAAACACGTTTTATTTCGGTATAAAAAATAATTCAAAGTTCTAGAGGGGAAAATATGATTGTATACATGTAGGTGTTTCAGTGTACAACATATAGCAATTTCAGATTAAAGGCATTGGACAGTATTAGGTATTAGTATGAGGCGTACGATTCTTGTATTTATTAAGATATTTATCAAACAACTGCTAACATTTCAATCTTTTTGCTTCAAAATCTTACATGTCATTGACGGTCTCATGGTATTTGAGATGTGGAATAAAATTGTTTTACTGTCCAAATACTAATCAATCTTTCCAATGTTCTTTGGCTTTGAAAGAAAGTCAAGATTTAAATATCTAAATTTCTTGTTCATCTGAAAGAATAATGCATGTATTTCATGCTCCCTTTCAACAAATTTTTCCCAATATGAATAATTTCAGTAGTTACTTTGGAAGCGCAAGTATGGTATTTTGAAAACTTGTCTGTAATCCATACACATTCATTACCAGTCAATGCAATTTATTAATTGATATCTTTTAAGTATAAATAAATATTGGGTAATAACATAGACTGCTTTATTGAGATACAATGAGAAAAAAGCTGTTGTAGTATTAATAGAGTTTCTAGATGATATCAATTTCAAATGAAGGGAATTGTAATATACTTCTATCACTCCTATTGAGAAAGATTAGCAATATTTGTATCATAATTACATGATGAAGTGTGTTTATCATATATTCTGTTTCATCCCCTTTCTCTCTCTCCCATTCTCTTTCTTCTCTCTCTCTCTCTCTCTCTCTCTCTCTC
>CALNVZ010002974.1:33719517-33812185 GCA_940671915.1 Paracentrotus lividus | reverse complement strand
TATTTTACAGTTTGTTTGACCTCCTCATTAATTCTTTAAATTGATAATAAAGATAGTGGCAGCACACCTTTTTTGTAATTTTAAGAATGAATATTTCATATTGCCAATTGATGTCACATAAACATCACATTCTGCAAATGTAACTTTTAAAGGAAAAAGAAATAGAATGAATCTTTTCTCTAATCTGTAAGGCAAAATAAGGCATATATACCATGTCAATCTTAGATGATACATGGAAACTAGTGGCTAATTGATCAAATGTAACATGACATCCAAAACTTGTTAGTGTACTCTGTATATAAAGGTCACCATTCCATGATAGTAGTCACCTATATTGTTGTTCCTATAGAAAGAAATGTCTAGCTGAACCTGCCTTTAAGTGTCCTGTTGCGACAGTGGTGTTATGTTTTCCCGTTTGGTCTAATAAACGAGTTGACTGTAGCGTTCTCATTATTCAAGGTTTTGTGATAACCATACTCTTAATATGTATGGGCACTCGCTAAGGGTGCATTTGCCCTTATCCTTTAGCTTCTAATATAGACTAACTTATTTTCATTTTCTTGTTCATGTTTTATTTTCTGATATCTGTCGAAACAAGTTGCTAAATGAATATCTTAATAATAATTTTCATGTGGAAGGCATATGAAGAAAGTGTTTTGATATTTTGGTAAACTATTTAAAAGCACTTCTCCAAGATATAGAAGACATGGAATGTAAAGAGATATATTTGTGTTCACTCTTATAATTTATGCAACTTTCTACCATTTTGAATTGCTTGTCTTAATCAGTCTTATAGACTTCTATCCTGGTGTGACCTGTAACATTGTGAGCTGTTAGTTCATACAAACACCACTTTACATAAATCTATATGTATATGTCTGAAAATGATACGAATGCGAAAGGGACCTTGTATTATGTTCATATCAAATTGAGAGGCAATAACAAATGAAAAATTCTCGCAATTTAATTGCATTTCTTTTATAAAGATCATGATAATGAAAAATTCTGTCTATTTTAAAAGATTGGTTCATTATAATTAAATATGTTGTGAGTCGCATATTTCCATAAACCAAATACACATGTAATTCTTGGGAAAGAGTGAGGAAATGGAATACTCCCAGCCAAAGTCAAAATTGAAGTTTTAGCGCCCCCTCAATTGAATACAAACTCATATGATTATTTATAGTGTGTATTTAGTTGTAAAAAATGATCAAAGACTGCGTTTTAATGTGTGTGGTCGATTGTGAGCTGTGTTGTAAAAGGCGTTTATGATTTCATGAATACACCTTGCTAGCTGAGATATATTGATCATTTTGATGTAAAATTAGTCGTCTTTTGCCTCAAATTTGTAAATATATTGGATTAAACAAGTATATATAATATATGATCATTGCTTTGTATACATGTATCATGCCAAAGATAGAACCTTTTTATTCAAGGCTAATGTAACATAAGATTAAAGATATACTGCAATGTTGTGAAGTATTTATTCTCATTCTTTTGCTGTATCAAGTTGTCAAAAGTCCACATGAATCGAGTAGTGATTGACAGAAAGTTAGAATTATTTAAGATCCAATTAACAGATTGGTACGTTTTAGAGAGTTCTCAGAAGTTGTACACTGGTCTGTTCATTATATGACCGGTGATATAGGACATTCTTAAAAGAAGTTAAACAACATATCAGCGCACTACAGATCCAAACTAGCTATAAATATAAAATTCCCCTTTGCACTTACCTATCTCTATATTCATTTATGAATAAACATTAAGTCTATTACTAGCATTATCTAGTACGAATTAATCCATCACAGTTTTAAAGATAGAGATAGTTTGACATTGTCTATGGTGATGTTGGCATCTCGATAGTGGAATACCACTCGTTACCCCTCCTGCCCTCTTCTATAGACTAACTGAGAAACACCCCTTGAACTTCCAATATGATAGTATTTCGAATGAATGTAATTATAGTATGTGAACCCTGTCATAAAAATAGAACTTTGCTAATGTATTCAACTTTCTTCCAAACCCTTGTGGTGATTTAATGTCTGTTTTTCACCAAATTTTGCTCTGCATTAATGGACCTCACCTTCCCTATTTTGCTTGTTGCTATGCCTGACAATATTGATACATTAGAAACTGTTCACACCATCCACTATTACATATACATGCTATTGCACCATGTCGTGACCATTGTGATATATTCTCAGTGTGGTCAATATATACTTCAAGATATTGATTAATTGATTATTTATTTACAGTGCTTGTAATACAAGATTATCGTTTTAATTTTACCTGACATGCTTAACAAACATAAAGGCTGGTCCCGTGAATCGAGTAATAACCAATAAATTAACTGCCTCATGAAATTATGGTACGTCAGATGTGTATTTACTATACATTTGGAACCTGTTTGGCACAATATCATGGCAATTTATTCGCAATTCAGGAATTGTTAGTTATTTGTAATAAATTTTAAGAAATAGTAACAATAATGTTGTTGTTTACTGTAGTTATCATGTAACAGAAATGACTTGCATGATGAATGAATAAGATATATTCTTGAGAAACATTCCTTTAGCAGAGAAAATTAGGAATAATGATCATCAGGACCATGCTTAGCTCTTTTTATTTTAACGATCTATTGATTGCAAAGCTATCAATTTCAAAGTAGTCTACAACATCTTTACTGCCTAATTAACAACAAAGAGAGAGCGTATGAAGCAAACCACGTTTATATTTCGGTATAAAACAATAACTTCAGACTTCTAGGGGGAAAACATTATGATTGTATACATTGTAGGTATTCAGTTGTTACAAACATATTTAGCAATTCAGATATAAGCCATCTGGACAGTATTTAGGTTATATTAGTATGCAGGGCGTTACGATCTATGTATTATGAAGATATTTTATCAAAACCAACTGCTAACATTCAATCTTTTGTTTCAAATCTACATGTCATTGAAGTCTCATGGTATTGAGATGTAAAGATTAAAACTTGTTTTTACTGTCCAAATACTAATCATATCTTTCCATTGTTTCTTTGGCTTAAGAAGAAAGTCAAAGTTTTTAAATATTCCTAAATTCCTTGTTATCTGAAAATGGATTAATGCATTGTATTTCATGCCTCCCTTTTCAACACAAATTTTTTCCATATTAATAATTTCAGTTAGTTACTTTGGAAGCGCAAGTATTGGTGATTTTGAAACTGTTCTGTAATCCATACACAAATTTATTACCATGTCAATGTCTTATTTATTATAATTATATTCTTTTAAGTATAAATAAAATGTGGTCAATATACATAGACTGCTTATTGAGATACAATGATGACAAAAGCTGTTTAGTATTAATAGGAGTATTCTAACTGATAGAGATATCAACTATTCAAACTGAAGTGGAATTGTAATATACGTCTATTCACTCCTATTGAGAATAGCATTGCAATAATTTGTATCATAATTACATGATGAAGTGTGTTTATCAATATTCTGTTTCCATCCCCTTCTCTCTCTCCCATTCTCTTTCTTCCTCTCTCTCTCTCTCTTCTCTCTTCCTCTCTCTCTCTCTCTATCTCCCTCCCTCTATCTATCTCAAATCTATCTTATCTTCTTTCTATCCATCTATCTATCTACATCTATCTCTTTCTCTTTCTCTCCTTCTCTCTCTTCTCCTATCTCCCTCCTCTATCTATCTATCTCTCTTTCTCTCTCTCTCTTCCCTCTTTCTCCTCATCTCTCTCTTCGAATTCTGCTTTAATGTTTATCAATGCCACCTGCTCGTTTTTGATGTTCATTGTAATTGATCCCGATTATATGCTACTCCCCTTATGTTAGGAATTTAATGTCTTTCAATACTCTCCTCTCTGTTTCTATCTCCCTCTGTTTTCCTCTCTCTCTCTCTCTCTCTTTTCCCTCTCCTCTCTCACTTCCTTTATCCATTCTCTCTCACTTGCTCTTATCCTTAATGTCTCTCATTGATTTTCTTAGTCACTAAATCTTCTGCATTGATATAAGTTATTCAACAATGTGTTGAATTAAGCTATACCTTTTCCCTGGAAGGGATAACAAAAAAAAAAAAAAGCCTGTATTTGTCAGTTTTCTATCGCAAAAGAATTTTAATTGTTTTTGATGTCCGCTGATTAAAGTCGGTTTATTCTATCTTGTGTGCGAATACGGACTTTATATCTTCACAAGGATTTGTCAATCATTCCTATTTGTGTCTTGTGTGATGATACTATATTTCTTCTCAGCGTTGGTATAAAAACACTCTATATTTTTATTTCGTATTTTATGAGTGTATGGGTTGTTGGAATGTCTAACCATAATCTACTGTAGCATAAAAAAATTATATTATTTCGTTCTTTTTAAATTGGTAGCTCATAAATCTAGCAGATATAATTTTCTCGCCTATCAGTCGTTAGCAACTTATGTAAATTTTATGTCATTGAATCCAATAGACATTAAACCCAGTATTAAAGTATCTGCTTTGGAACGCTAGTTGCATAATGATAAGATTCATGCTCATTCAGGTCGGTTTTACTGTTTTGCTCCTTTAACCTTTTATAAAGATTGTTATATTTATGCAGCATAAACCAAACTGCTTTTTATCCTTAAAGTCACTTTACTTCAGACACTTTTAAACTCTTTTAATAAGGTAATTCCAATGAGTTCTAGGTGAATGCTTCACAAAGCTTCTTTATTTTACAGAACTTAGCTTATGGCCTTTAGATAGAAATTGTGGTTGCAGTAAATAGTCCTTTTTCTCTAGTTTTCCTCCTTTAGTTTTCTATTTTTTGCTGTTAGAACCAAAATTTATTTGTTCTCCCTTTTATGGCCTTACTATAAGAAAAATAATTGAATTGTATTGAGAAACTTATTTAGAAGTTTCTTTTTGCTTGTTTAATGTCAGAATATTTTGAAACTGTAATTGAAAAAAAAGTTAAAGACATTCAGCAGAATTCGAGATGTGGATCATTTTTGTTTTGTCTGTTGATGAAATGAAATCTCGACGTTATTGAATTAGGCGGGGTATGTATTGCGAAATCATTTTGAGTTCTGGAAATTTTTGACTTGAAATCGCATTTATTTTCTGAATTACACAATGCTGAAAAAGGAATGCTTGATTGATCCCTATTATATTGTGATAAGATATTGTACTTATAAAAGCTTATGTTTATGTCGAATCCAAGGAGAATAAAAATCGATGCGAGAGAGTGATGAGAATGAAAATCAAATTGGATGTTATCGTCGTTTGTGAGTCATAGTGTCGGCAAAAGAAGATCTATTGATTGGAACTCCCCTCTTTAGATAATGAAATTATTGACATAATTTGTGGATCAAAGACATAAACATCAGATAGAGAGACGAGATAACAAAGAGAGAGTATATATATAATATATATATATATATCAAAACATAGAGGAGAGCGAGTACAGGAATCGGAAAAGCGGGACGAAAGACGTTTTGTAAAATGTTTAAAAAAAAAAAAAAAAAAAAAATCAACAACAAAAATGAAACTGGCTAAACTGCCTATCAAAAAGAGAGATGCTTAGTGGTAGTAATTAAACGAGTCAAAAGAAGCAGGAAGGGGAGAGGCGCCGATCAAAAAACATTAAAGAAAAGGAGGCAAAAAGTAAGTTTCGTATAAAGATATTATATCGTATTAAATATGTACAAACTACTAATAAATTTCATTGAACTTGAAACATATTGAAACTCAGTTTTGAATATGTTGTTAATTAATATCAGTAAATGTTTAGTGAATGATGACTTCGTCCAAAATTGCTCGAGACGCAGTATATGAAGAATTAATTTGCATTGTCTGGTGTTCCAAATCTTTTTTGGGCCCGTTCACTTCGAAATGTTAATCTACAACCACGTTGTCCCTGTTGGGTTGATCCATAGAACTTATGACGGTTTCGAGAAACGGCCCAGGTCTTCTGAGTCAGGAAGTAAAGGGCATCATGTTTGTTTTATTAGTAGATTTTATTATACAGTTCAAAGGTCTGTTATATTGTCAATGTATAGGCATATATATAAAGATGGTAACATTCAAAGTTCAATTCCTTTCGTGAAACATTTATTCTCGCTTCGTGTTATTTAGGAGTACAATTCAAAAGTTTCTTGACATGAAGAGTCAAGCGTATATCAAAACACGCCATATCTTTTATGATTAATGTGCAATAAGAGTAAATAAGCAAATAGTCAAACAATTCATGTTGTTTTTGTTCATTGAGTAGGCTAATTGCTGATTTTGACATACTTACGACGTGCGCATATATAAAGCACTTTTATATATGTTGAGTAGCGCTTGGTGAACATGAGTAAAAACAGATTTGTTTTTAATAATAAAGAAGGCCTTGGGAATAATGAGAAGTCACGTGATAAGACTTCATGTGAAAACATAACAACTGTTAAAAATTGCTGTACTTTTTACAGTAACATTACTGGCAACTCTGTTGCACGGTAATTTACTTAAATTAGTCTTCTTAATATAAGTCTACTTTCAATGGTAAATTACTAAAAATTCCCACAGACACAGGAAATACTACCATCAAAATACTGTTATTACTGTGCCAACAAAGTTGACCAGTAATTTACTGTAAAAGCATACAGCAACTTTTGTAACATATCTGTCGTAGGGACAGTATAGAGAAACACATCCAATCGTATATAACAGATCTGCGCAAGAAACCGATCATCTGAAAATGATAATAAAAATAGACGCTGTTCCTAGACACTCCCCGGAGGACAATAGTCCCCCCCGGCGACAACTCCCTGAGAGAGACGACCCTCGAGCTCCGCCGGAGACAATACTGTAGACAGGGGTTCCACCCCGGCTGAGGACACATCCCCCGGGCAGTGTCCCGTCGCATATGCAGCCCGCCATGAGACAAGTCCCCCGAAGGACAGGTTCCCCCCAATGACGAGAATCCCACGCGGTGAGGACGCTTCCACCCATGGAGCACATCCCAGAGACAACTTCCCCTGGAAGATCCCCTGGAACTGGACACTTCCCCGGACGGACAACACCCCCTGCGAGACTAGCTCCCCGGAGGCACAACCCCCCGCAGAAACTCCCTGTAGGGACAACATCCCCCGGAGGATCATTCTCCCCCGGGACGGATAGTCCCCCATAGCAAACTTCCCGGATGGACATCTCCCCTCTACTTATAATGCTTATAAATCTATAATTTATATGCCAACCCTTGTTTTCTTTCTTGTACAATTCATTACATTACTTTTCGCATGAGATAGTAACCCTTCTGTAATAACAAGGCGAGGATGGAAATGGTTGTTTAATGCTAATCATTCTCATTGAACCACCCCTTCGCGAAGGCTACTCCTTCCCTCACAAAGGTTGTTAGTTTGGCAATTCAGAGTACTACCCCAACGAAATTGTACCCTCAGACACTGAAAGGAGAAAAAAATAAAAAAGGAAAAACAAAATAATGAAAATGCCAAGCAAAATAAAAGAAATGTTGAAAAAAAAAGAAGATGCTAAATGGGGAACTTAAATATGAAGCTACAGGATTAAAAAACGAACATCAGAAGGCGAGTTGCCTCACATATCATCTTAGTCGTCTTCGCAAGGGGGAGTGAGCCACGGATAATTAAGCCTTATTAATATATTAATCACACCCTTAGAGACATAATTAGAATGGGCTGCAAAAGTTTAAACGAGAACACAATTTTTATTTATCAAAAAAGAAATTCACAAAACTCAATTCCACATCATCACTTGTTTGTCATTTTTCAAAGATAATAATGAATCATTGTCATGGTTTAATGATTTACAGGACCAATGTTATATCTGAATGGTGTGTGTTCTTAAGTATGCACTTTGCCACAGCTTTGCATTCATGGCAGATTGTCATCGATATTCAATAAGAGGCGTGGTTACTGCAATTAGTGTTGGTATTAAAATATCTCCAGGAAGTACATACAATTTCAAAATCACAGGTATTTCAACCGTTTTTCAGTCATTTCCTTCAACATATACCGATGAAACATGATAATTCTAAAACATTTGCTAAACAACGCAAAACAAAACGAAACAATAACCCTTGATCAAATTTGTTACATGTATTTTGTAAATTGAAGAGTGTTAGATATAAAATTTTCACTTGACGATTCGCGCTGAAAATCCTCTTTTTTTGCTTTCTTTTTTTTTGGCAAAAGAAATGATAATCTCAGGCGTTTGTAAAAGAATAACAAACACAGCAAAAAGAACATAAAAGTAAAAGTAATTACTCTTCGGTCATTTTTAGTCAAAATATTCCGCTCGCGCTTGCGCTCAGACATCATCCCATTCAGAAACAGTTTCATATTTTCAGTATTCGAACACCCCGAAAAAATTCCTAGTACCCTACCATAACCGTCAATTAAACTATAATCGATCTATCTGTGGAGATCTTAAGATTAAAGTTATATAACTCTCCTCTCTCTATTGACGATAAAAATCCGGTTCCCAATAGCAGTACGCCTCTATAGCTGCCAAAACTTAACAACCTTCGCCGCGAAAAAAAAAAACAGAAATTGCCATAAGATTTGTATATTCCTATGAATGGCTATTTGCGATTTAACAAAAGTTAAATAAATAAAATAAATAATGATTAAAAAAAAAAAAAAAACAAAAAAAAAAAAATTAAATAGCAAAAATTAACGAGTGCATGGATCTTATCCGAATGCTTGAGTTTGTTGGCTTCCCGGGGATGCGACGTGTCCTGCGGGGGCCAATTGTCGCTCCAGGGGATGTCCTCTGGGGAGTTGTCATCCATCGGGGAGTTGTCACTCCGCGGGTTAGTACGGGTATTCCTTGGGACTTGTCTCGGGGAGTTTTCATCGGGAGATGGTCTCTCCGGGGGTGTCCATTGGGGGGTCCTTTCCTCTGGGGGGATGTCCTGCGGGGAGTTTCCTCCGGTGGGTTGCCTCCCTGGGGGAGTTGTCCTCCGGGGGACTTGTCCTGCGGGGTAGTTGTGCTGCGGGGGACCTGTCCTCCGGGAGTTGTCCCCGGGGGAGTTGTCCACCGGGGGAGATGTCCTGATACGCATTATGGTGATGACATAATCTCATATCATGGTTTATTTTGTAACTATAAACTCAGTAGTGTCTGGACAACTATAAACGGCAAAAACTCTAGGTCTACTATATGTTAATGTTATACTGTATCGTAATCAAATAACAACCAATCGATGCATGTTTTAGACAAATACTGCCGTTGTATCTTACATCGATTTCAAGTGGTCATTATTATGGGTGCAATATCCGTGACGTGTTAAAGCACAACTTTAAAAAAATTAAAAATCGGCTGTGAAATAGTCAATATCAAGAACTATATTAAAAGTACATATAGATATGGTGACATTTTTCTATTAAAATTATGTGTTGAAATTAATGTCCAGAGATGAGAAATAAATTATTTTCCTTCGTCGTTCTTTTTTGTTTGTTCAACGGTTTTAATCTTGATAAGACAAGGTTATACGGGTGTCAGTTTAGACATAAGGGCGGGGCAAATTTCTTTGCAAACAAATAAATCTGAAGAATATTGAGATCAAACAAATATGGGAATATCTGTTTAGTGCTTTATGGTACAATCATCAGAGAAAACGCATTTATCACTTTGCTTTATAAAATAGTAGGGTATAGTCGCGTTATAGACAGTCCTCTAGGCCAACAAATATATTAGAATAATTGTGTTTATTTCGTCATCTAGGTATAAAGCTTGGTTTGTGTTTGCATTGAAGGGTTATCCAAAGTACCAAACATAACAGTCACGCATATGACTTTTAGATGTTCATTTCTTTATTTCGTTTGATGTCGGAGTTCGTGTAATTTTTATCATTAAAGTTCGAAATCATAAAGACTGTATAAATTATTTAGGGGCAAGGTTATGTTTTAGGTTTATTATTGTTATGCTGTGCAAAGGAACTGCTTTCATTACTCTATAACTTTATGTTACAAAGAAGGCCTTGAAAAATAAACTCCGTCGGATTTGGAAAAAAAAAAAAAAAAATTTGGTATTAAGCACGGAGGTCTTCGTTTTAAGCGTTTCTTTAATTTTGCAACACTCGAATTTTTATGCCATTTATACAGTTATATGAAATAATGTATGTAGTGAAAAAATATCAGTTTGAAAAGAAGGACTAGCTGTTCTAAAGCCTCATTGATTCTTTTTTTTTAATTCTGACACATGTGAATGAAATGGCCCGGACACAAAATGATTTTCGATATTCAAATTTGGCATGAATCGTTTTTGTAACTTTCAATCCTTTTATAAAGTAGGCCTACATGATAATAATGATGATAATAATGATATCTATATAATCGCTTTTCCCATAAGGCTCAAAGCACTTTACAGTATATCAATATCAATATCTCTCATTATTGTGCTTGTAGAATATGACTATCTGAATTGATTTAATAATAAGGCCTACAGCCTTACAAGCTCGCTTTCATGTAGGTCCCATCATGTTTCTCTTAATGTAATTTCTACTTCACATTGGCCATTTATACCTTTTTTATGTTATTTTTACATATGTATTTTTTTCATATGAATATGTTAACGATGTAACATTGAGAGATATGAAAAATAAATGAAATTGAAATGAAATGAAATATCGCCTGACCGGCTCCTGAACTTAATCTATAAAATCATTATATTCTACATCCTATTTCACAAAACTTGGCACAATAAATCACGTCTCAATTATGACTGCCTCAATAATCATAATTCTGCGAAAAGATCAGACAAGTCTTTGGCAAGAAAGTCATAAAAAAGGGATTCGAAGTTCAGTTCGGTTCAATGCTTAGGGCAAGACACTGATAACTCAGAACGAGATTTCTATTGGGTTGATTTACCCTGTATACATATTTTAAAAAGTTCATAGCGAGCGCTCTGATTGGTTGGTTAATTTCCTGGGTTGTATTGCATGGAATTCCACCAGCGAAACTCGATTGTATATATTGGTCGTAAAACTATATGATAAAATGTGCGAAGAGATTTGATATACAATTCAATCAATTTATTTACATCTTCAATAAAAACATGAATAAACATATATAGAATATTATAAAAGAAAATTGCAACAACATACAAAAACATATTTATGAGATCGAGAACGAGGGGCGGTATGTATATAGTCCGTATATATTGGTCCGTAAAACTATATGATAAAATGCAAAGAGAATTTGATATACACTTCAATTCAATTTATTTAACATCTTCAATAAACATGATAAACATATATCTAAATATCATAAAAGAAAATTGCAACAACATACAAAACATATTTATGAGAACGAGGGCGGTATGTAAATAGTTTGAACGTTAACATAGGCCTACATCTGCTTTAAATAACAATGACGATGGAAAAAAAGATATACTGATAAAATATTGTATGATGGAAATAATAATAACTACTCCTCCTTCTACACTGTTAGAATAAATTAAAACAAATTGTTTAATATCTTAAACAATGCGTGTTAACCGGTGAATCGCCACAGAGCTGTTTAAAAATTAAACAACCTGTAGTTGTTTAAAAACGCTAACACTCTTGTTGTTTAAAAGTTTAAACAACCTGTTTGTTTAATGGTTGGTTTAAAATATAAACAGGATTGTTTAACGCTTCTCTCCAAAATATGAAAACGCTAACATTTGGTTAACACGGCCGGGAATCGAATCACGGACCTTCATATATGATGCAGACGCTCTATCCACTCAGCCAACACATCTGTACACAACACTTTAGCTCATGTGTGAGGCATAAGTCTTTCGCAACCGATTGAAAAATTGCGCTGATTTACCTTGCATTGGAACGAGTGATGCATTAGCTCATGACTATCACTGACATTTACCTCGGCACCTGTTGAAACAAAACTGTTTAATTTCTTAAATCTCTATCTCTAAACAGTCTTGTTTAAAAAACCTCTCTTCTCTGGTTTTAAAACGACAAAGTTAATAATTAAACAAGAATGTTTAACTTTAACCAATACTCATAATTAAACAGCTAAATTGTTAAACCGCGTTCTAACAGTGTACTTGCCACAGCGACAAAATATCCAAACATTGTAATGTGTCCTGATAATCTTTTCCTTTTATAACTTTATTGAGTTTTTTTGCAAAGGTTTGTAGTTGTGAATTATGATGCTTTTAAATTTACAGATTTAAACCAACTGAAGAGTTTTCTGGATATGGAAATGACATTGCGAAAATAATAAAGCAATTCATTTACATTAATTAAAAAGTAGGTCGAGTTTAGAATTATCGTTTGTTGATTCTACATCATGCCTCGTCATATAACTACTAACACATATCATGTTGATCATTAAAGTTGCCCGAATGTCCTGAAGGGAAAACACCTCCCAAATCCCATGAGAAAGAACATTATCCTCTTCTAATTCTCGATTTATAGGCGATACCAAATTTAGAAGTGAAATAAAGCAAATTTCTTGGATATCACAATAACTTCCGCAGCCGAGGGGTTTGGTATGATTGGCAAGCTTTTGCTCGTATTCTTGATTCAGATGCTTTGTGATTATTATTTCTCGAATTGGCCGACAAATTATTTTGCATTTTCAGTTGACACATCAAATTCAGAATAGTTTTATTTTCTACATCGTTAATAAATGCACCAAGCATCATGTGCTTAAGTATCTATTCCATAATCAATCATATTAATAGATAAAGAAAAGGGAAACTAAAGTAACAGAAAGCAAACCGAATAGCGAAAATGGAAAGAGTAGTAGTAGGAGGATAAGAGGAAGAAAAAAAAACAAACAAGAGAGAACAAACAGAAAACAAGACATGAAAGTTTTTTCAAAATATTTAGCAAATCATTCTTAGATATTTGCATACCTCAATGCAAGATACGACTAGTGACCCTGGTCTCATCAAACAATCCTGAAACAAAAACAAAAAAAACCCTTTAAAATCATGAAATAACAACACCGAATACGTTCTATATAATTTTTAAGGGCGTCCAAAAGTAGGCGCCAGTTTCGCTTCTGTGTCACGTGATCTCCTCTAGTATGACGTCACTCTCAGTTCCAATAGCCAGACAAGGTCATCATCTGTTACTGTAAGCTGATGCCCATATCCACCATGGATTACGACCAATGTATCCACCATCTCCGTTCAATGTATGGGTGTAACGATGCTTTTGGGAGGAACCGAAGAAAATGTTTTGTGTGAAGCTTGGATGGAGGCTAGTGATTTTGTGAGTAAGAATCTGATTCATCAGGCTATGGGGCATGAATGTTAGAGATTTATTTTGATGTTCAGTAGAAAGAATGGACTCTTCACCCTCTAAAAAGCGTAGAGTGGGAGATGTATTTTAGTAAGAACATGCAAATGAAGGATATAGATTATTTGAAACATGTTGCGGTACATGTTACCCCCCCCCCCCCACCATCAGATATAAACATATTGCAGAAGTATAGTGCATGATCTCTCAACTTCAACGAATAGATGCATTATTTCATGGCAGTATAATTATCTTCTTTTTTTTTTACCAAGGAGAAAAAAACTAAAGACAACTAAAGCTTTTAAATAATGCAATCGCACTAATATAGGTTTTCGCGGTCAAGTTTAAACAATCTCCGATCAATTTGACATTTCTTACAAGCACTTTCGTCCGAAATGTGATCGCGATTAAAAATCTAAACATTAATTCAATTGACCGATAGCTCCACTCCATGAGTTATCGTTTAAATTGAATGAACATAAACGAATTCGATTGAAAAGAGTTTAAAATTGATGGGGAAAACCTATATTAAATGAGAAATGACATTATTTTACTCATTCTGAGAAAGGAAATGTAAACATGGTAAAGAAGAGACAATTAATGTAAAAATAAAGGAAAATACTATAAAAAAAAATAAAACACAAACCTAATTTCATTTAAAATAGGATCAAAAGAAGGATGTTGTACAGGAAAAAATGTATTAGAGTGAAAGAGATGGAAAAAAAATGACAATGTGAAAAACGGAGTTTTTATTAAAAGTGGCAAGTAAGGAGAGAGAGAGAGAGAGAGAGAGAGAGAGAGAGAGAGACGGAGAGAAGGGGGCAAGGGGAAGGGAAGGTGTAAGATTAATGTATTTTTGGTCTCACCTCAAAGTATTCATGTGATAAGTTATAACGGATTTGTCTTCTAATTACTCTTGAACTTTTGTTGTGGTTATCAAACACATGGGCATTACGTTCTTTGAGGTGATTCAGTTTAGATCACATGACACTTTTATCGTACCGTATTATATCATAGCCAACCAATACAGTAACTGTAGAATATACCACTCTTATTTAAATCTAACAAAAACGTCGGTTTTATTACCATTATGCCCCCAAACCCCTACATCTATTAATTGTGCATGTTTCGATAGAGAAATGAATGCCTTACATCCAAAATGATCTCCCTAATACATAAACGTATTGTAGGCGTACGTTTAAATCCTGACCAGTCGAGACATATTGGAAAATGTCACTATTTAAAACTCATTGGTATTCTGGACTGAATTGATATGGGCTTTCGCGTCTAATTTTAAACAAATACAAGAAAATTGAATAAATAAATATTGTCTAGTGGGAAAAAGGCAGAGGCGGATTCGGGGAGGGGGGGTAGGGGGCAACAGGCGTTGCGCCTTAAAAAAAAAAAAAAAAAAAAACCTCATCGGCTGTGCATGTTAAACTTTTTTTCGGGCTGCGCCCCCCCTTTTTTTTCAAATCATGGATCCACTGCTTCACTGACACTCTAAAGCCAGGAACCTGGGTTCGATTTACGGTAGAAGCATACATTTTTATACCAGATGGCCTTTTCAGTGATTTTTTTTTTCTTCTTTTTTTTTCATAATAAATTACGTCACTTGGAACTTTGGTTTGAACTACGTAATATTATTGTTCTCTCGTCTTTCGGATGATGACCTTTAAAGGTCGGTTACAGACGTTTATAATTATATCAATCCAATTAATCAAGAAGCTAATCAGCTCATTATCTCATTTCTTGTAATAGGTCTTGCATTGATCGATAAAGAGACTGCCTTAAATATTCAGCCCTAATATAATATTGAGTGAAAAAATAAATCCCGATGGAATCCCAGATTCTTTGCTTGATTTTTTTTTAAAGCATATTTGTGGTCAGTTTCAACTTTTTTTTCAAATAATTCATCTCAAGTGCATACACTATATTTGTGTATTAAAATTAAAACATTCATTACGAATGTACTAAAAATATTTTGTTATGACTGAAGTTTCTTTATCAGTTTGGATCAATGGATTCCATCAATATTTGGAATGAGAACTACAGTTTTCGAGACAAGAGTTTCATAATTGACTGAAATTGTGATTCATTGGCCGCCTCAAACTGAATTTATAAATCTATTTTAATAAATCGAAATTTAAACGACATTTATGACAATCAAATTGTGATATGTTTAATAATTGAGCACGACTCTGCTGACCTATATACATTTGGCAAAGGGGCATGTTACCACTCTCCCATCGAATAACCCCTCCCTCCTGCAGAGAGAGAAAGTGAGTATATATAATCTGATGCAGAGGCAGAGAAAGGGAGGGAGAGAGAGAGGGGAGGGGGTAGTGAGGGAACCAGGGGTAAAGAGAGAAAGAAGGGGATAGAGGGGCGCTACTGAAGTCGGGAGAGGGGGTGGTCAAATACCCTCCTACGTCCTCCCCTTCTCGCTCCTCAAGGGCTGACCTTATCCTACAGGCTACAGCAAAAGTTTAGTTCATAATCTCAAACTCATCTCAAACAGAATGAAGCAAAATGTTTCTCAGAATAAGACTTCCTGTAATACACCTGGGTGGAGTGAGACAGCTGTACATGAAATACCTCTGTTCGTATAAGTGCACAAAAATAAAACTTTTAGTCCTCAGTCTTAGAAATAAAAAAGTACGATGCTTTCAATTTTAATGACTTTGAGCATGACTATGTAAGTAACTATAAGTTATAGGGGTTTGCGCCTTACAAGCTCTGCTTTTTTGCAAGTCCCTCCGTTTAAAATATATATTCAACAAAATTTCAAACTGAACAAGCTTGTTTATATTATATTATATTTGTATAATGTTTATATTGAATGTTTGTATTATGTTTGTAAACGGAAATAAATTGAATCTTGAATGACATAATAACCTTAGCACAAAGGTTTCAGATGCAGAGTTTTAGTCGAATAGAAAGACGAGGTGAAGTTTGCATTGAAATTTGAATTATTAAAAACTTGTCAGAGAGCCCACCCACACTCTAAAAACTGAAGTGCTAATTTATGGGTGCTCGTATAGTGACTGCACTTGAAGTGCTAAATCAGCACCTGAAGTGCTGTTTTAGCACTTACCCAAGTGCTAATTTATCAACAAAAAATGTTCATGGTCGGTATGGGATTCGAACCGGGTTCACCTAGACATGGAAGAGTATCGCTGACGTTTTATACCAATAGACTAAAAACAGCACGTCAGTGTTTAGAGTGCATAAGTGTAGTATTCCCATTGTAGATTTAATGTAGATTTGGAGGCTAAAGTGAAGAGTGGGAGCAGGAGATAAAAATAAAACTCTTAAAACAGGCGATAATAAAAACCACGTGTTTTGGTGGGTTTTTAAAGCATTCTTTTACTTTTCCCCCAACATATTAATAATGTCAATGAAAGGTCACGTGTAAAACGGGAAATTGACAAAAATGTCGGCGGAGTGACAAAGCCAATAACAGGTCACGTGACATGAGTCACTTTCAGTGTTTTAGGAGTGTCTTTATCACTGTCCTACTCATAACATATCAAATATGTGTAGAATGTCTTTATTCTATTCGTAACATATAAAATATGTGTAGAATGTCTTTATTCTATTCGTAACATATAAAATCTGTGTAGAATGTCTTTATTCTTTTCGTAACGTATAAAATCTGTGCATAATGTCTTTATTCTATTCGTAACATATAAAATCTGTGTAGAATGTCTTTATTCTACTCGTAACATATAAAAATCTGTGTAAAATGTCTTTATTCTATAGTATTAGTGACATTGTGTAAATGCGGGTGTCATAGCTGATCGTAGACTAATTAAGTGACATATAAAAGTTGTATGTAGCCATCGTGGGCTGACTTCTGCGATTCCTTCGTTTCTGTAGGAAAGCAATTGTAAAAACCTCGTGCGTGTCGTACAATCAACGTGCGTGTATAAAGAAAAAAGAAGTACGTGAAACGTATGATTTTTTAACGAGATAAATGGAGAGAGTTACGTACAACCTGTTGTGAGAACCACATTCGCTAGGTTGGGTCCCAGATTTTGCGGTAGCATTTATGATATGGTGATAATCGTTCGTGCGTCGGCCGTGCGCATTTCATGGTTTGGTCTGCGTTTGGATTTGGCAGAAACTTCTTGCGTCGAACGCATATACATGTCTAGGAACACGCACAAGAAAGACACGCACTTGGAAAAACACGCAGATAACCTCTTATAGAGTATATTTTACTCCGTCAAAAGAAGGCAAGTGTCATTCGAAACAATCGAAAACTGATTATAGGGAAATAGCATAATAAAATCATTTTGAGCATGTGAAATAAAACAAATAACACCACTTTGGAGCAAAGGCCGTCGAACAAATTTAAAATTTAATCAAGTAGTGTTTCGGTAGTGGGGACAATTTGTCCCTAACGCTGAGGTTTCTCAAAATAGATTTCGCGAAAATAAAAAGTATATGCGTCATGAGAAAAAAGGGAAAAGAGCCCGGGGAAAAGGGCGGGAAATAATAATGGCAAAAATTATTCGAACCGATTTACTATTACACAGTGGAGTTGGGTAATCTCTGGAATGATCATTTGAGCCGAAAGAGGAAAGGTATAACACGTGATATGAGGAGGTCAGACCTATCTGGAGCATATGACGAAAATAAAATAAACTGATGAACTGTTTCACCTTTTAGTATTCTAACCAAATACGGTTAATGGTATTTTATGAGAACAGTCTTAAAAAGTTAAAATAAGGGAAGTAACTTAGCGGAGTAGCACATAAGAAAGAGAATGCGAAATAAAGACAATAACAGCGGTTGATCCAGGCGAGGCACAATAGCCGAGCGCCCCTTTTTGAAAATCCTGGATCCATCGGTGAAGAAACTCAAAGAAAAGGTGGAAGGACTAAGAGAAAACCATTGAGAAAACGACAGAAATACTGAGATGTAGAGAGTTGACGAAACGGCGTGTACTAGAGAGAGAGAGAGGAGAGAGAGAGAAGAGAGAGCGGGGGCGGGTGGGCGAGTAGAAAAGTATAAAATAGGGCATAAGCCGAGAATGAGGAAGAAAAATCACTGAATCCACGAAAGTTGTCACACGACACAAAAAAAAAACAAACAAACAAAAAACAAGCCAAACAAGACAGATAAAAAAAGTAAAACCAAACATTGTCTAAAAGGAAGATAAAAATCCGACTATAAAGCGCCATTTTCACTGCCAAAGCACCGCTGCACAACTTCTACACTCGGTATATGATCATGAGCAGAATAGGGCCACATAACCCACTCTCTCAACGTTACCAGAGTACGACATATATCAATTTACTGTCAACTACTTACTAATTTCCTATGCCATTAGTACGTCACTAACCTCTATCTTCAAATTTATTATTCAAAGTCTCGTCAGAAAAAGGAAATGATACTCTGAGAACGAGAAATGACAAGGAACTTGTCTAATTCCCTAAAATGAAATATCCATATTATTAAAATACTCCCAGCCCTAGTGCGCAATTAGCTAAACGCGGATGACGGAAGCTGAATATGAGCTTGTTTTGACTGAAATAAGGAGTTTGTATGAGCCCATTTCAATAATTCTCAGAGGCCTTCAAAATATTGAATTACAATAAACAAGTTGATCATCGAAGTGCCAATTAAAGCACACAATGATTACAGGGCGTTTATCAGAAAGGGCCATCACATTATCGAGAGAAGCATAGATGTGCAGCTTGAGATATACGGGGCCGTGGAGCGTTTTTGAAAGTGGAGGGGGCTGAGCCAAAGTGGGGGGGGGGGCTGAACAGGCTAAAATCACAAATGTATGGTCATCTTTTGTGTTTTTGTACACGGTTGCTGAAAAAAGTGGGGGGGGAAAGCCCCCCCCCACCCGCCGCGCTCCCCCCCCGCTCTGATATACAATAACACCCTAACAAAAAAAACACAACAAAATATTGTGGATAAAATACGTTGTGTGTAAACACAGATATAATATGAAGGGAAGTGAACGTTGAAAATTAACCAAACGAGGATTGGTCGATACAGCTTCATTTGATTTAATGGAGGGGTTACTCCAAATTAACAACTTGTAACAAAAATGCTTTATAGATAAATTACATTAAAAAAAATCACATGATCAAATTACAGTTGTTAACCCCGCAAAAAGCAACAACAAAACAAACAACAAAAAAATAACAAACAATAACAAACAAACAAACAACACAACAAAACACAACAATAACAAATGATTAAAAAAAAAACCAAAAAAACCCCAACAAAGATCAGATGATATGAAAAGAAAATGAAATTAAAAAGAACGAATGGGACTATTTACTTAAGGTTATATGCACTTAAGTTTTATATTTTAATGTAAAAGATTGTTTTATTGTTCAGTTCTTGTTTACATTGTTTAATAGATACGTTTGATTTCATACCGAACAAGCTTGTTTATATTATATTTGAATGTACTTTGGATATGTTTATATTGAATGTTTATATTATGTTTTGTAAACGGAAATAAATTGAATCTTGAATCTAAAAAGCCTAATGTCGAAACTCCGCGATCATATTCTTTTAAGAGGAAGATAACAAATGTAAGACAGGTGAGATTTTTGAGATGCCGGTTCCTTTAAGGAGGAGGATAACACATTTGTAAGCCAGGAGAGATTTCTCCGAGCTGCGAGGCAAAAAACATCCTGGAGCACGAGCGTCTTGATATGAGGCAATCTTGAGGGATAAGACTAATCGTAAAGACGGATATCACGTTCATACTTCCACAAACCAACCAACCACAGCTTCTTGAGTTAATGACATTTCTGTCTTCAGATTGCCTGTGATTTTTTCATGCCAACAAAGATTCTTTCTCTTTATTTTCTATGCTGTTTGTATATATCCCCTTTTCTTATTGTTTTCGGTGATCACCTGTCTTCAATTCATGATTGTTTCCTATAGATTCTTTTTCTTATTGCTGCACTTGTGGATTCCTTCTCCTCCATTCTCTTTGTAACCATATCCTTCTATTAGCGCAAGTACATCAATTGTTCACTATTTTTTCAAAAATGCCACGTTTCAAAGATGAGAGAGTGCCTTCTAATCCATGATGATGTCAGATTCTTATGATATGCAACCATTGCCATTCCATAGACTTATGTGATGATGATTTCTTTGACCTGCATAGAGTTGTTCAGACAGATGACGCTTCTCAAACTCCTGTCAATTCCTATGATGATCTTATCATTAACAACATCAACTTTTATCTGCAAATTTAGATTTCGATTTTGATTTAGACGACCCCGCCCAACGTAGCATTACAAAAACTTAACCGTAAATCAATTGTCTGATTTGTCAAAAAAATTCCATAAAGATACATTTTCAATGCTCATTTAAACATCAGAAGTCTAAATAAGCACTTCGATGATCTTCTTTCACTCGTAGAATAACCGTTGAGAAACCCCTTTCCCTGATTGGCCTGACAGAAACTTGGATTAATTATGATTCACTAGCCATCCCTTTCATATTGATGATTATGAGTTCATCAATAAAAACGGCAAGACAGAATCCGGTGGTGGAGTCGCGTTTTAGTTTCTAAGTCATTTAATTACACTATTTTAGAAAATTTCTGTTTGTAAATACTTTATAGAATCCCTTTTTATTGAGAATAGTGGTCCCAGGTAATAGAAATATTATTGCCGGTGTTATTTATAGATGTCTAGCTCAAATTCTCAAGAATTCCTCAGTATTTGTCTAATCTATTAAGAAGTATAAATTTGACAATAAAGACTTTTCTCTGATGGGAGATTTTAATATAACTTATTGAATCATTGAAATTAATAATGTTTCTCAGGATTCTTGAAATATTTTTATCTGCCTCTTGCTTGCCACTCGTTCTAAGACCAACCCGTGTCGCTAATGCTTCTGCCTCTCTTATTGATAATATATTTTCTAATGTTATTCACATCCTGATTCTTATATTATTTATCGGACATTACAGATCACTATCCTATTGCAACGCATTATCCCCTAAGTCAATCCATTAATGACAAAGGTTCTTCAATTTATAGACGAAAAGGTCAACGCCGAAAGGCCTGGCACGTCTCGAAATTGGTCTCGAAAATACTAATTGGTCATGTGTTTATGATAGGAAGACGTTAATATCTCTTATGAAAAATTTTCCGATATTTTGAACAACCAGCTGGAAATTGATATGCCAAAACAAAAAATTAAAACTAACTATAAAAAAATACCCAAACTTCCTTGGATCTCTAAGTCAATTTTACGTTCGATAAACAGGAAGAATAATCTTTTCTACAAAATACAATCAAAGTACCGAAAAATCTAAGTTAAATATACTTCCTAAAAAACACATTAACCCGGATTATTCGTTTAGAAAAGAGAAAATACTTTTTTAATCGTTTGGAAATGTTTAAACACGATATGCAAAATACCTGGAAAGTTATTAGACAAGCAATGAATTGAGTAATAAGAGATCCGATGTAAGTGAAATTAACTATAACGATGAAATCATTAAAGAGCCCAAAGAGATTGCTAATATTTTTAATAATTATTTTTCCTCAATCGGAAACGATCTTGCTAGGACATTCCCCTCTCTAATAAAAAGCTACGCGCACATTTCTTAGGCCCTAATCAATTCCAACCATTTTTCTTTTTCCTACGACAAGACAGGAGGTTGATAAAATTGTATCAAATTTGCAAATAAATAAAAGAGTCTGGCTATGATGAAATCAATAATGTTATATTAAAACCATTATTCCCTTTATTTTAGGTCCGTTGGTCCATATATTTAACCTGTCACTGTTGCAGGGAAAATTCCCAGATTCCATGAAAATTGCCAAATCGTCCCTTTATTTAAAAAGGGTGACAAACTTAAAGTCGGTAACTATCGTCCAATATCATTGTTGTCTTCATTTTCTAAAATTTTGAAAAAATAATTTTTACTCGTTTGATTTCGTTCCTGAAGAAATACGCTATCTTTCTAACTTTCAGTTTGGTTCAGGGGAAAACATAGTACTATTCACGCCCTCATGTCTTTTGTTGAAAAGTTGCCCATTCAATTGATACTTCTTCATACTATAGTATATTCCTGGACTTCTCCAAGGCCTTTGATACGATTAATCATGAAATTTTATTACAGAAACTCAACCATATTGGTGTTCGCGGAAGGGCCTTGGAGTGGTTCAGGAGCTACCTCTCTAACAGAAAACAATTTGTGTTTTAAATGAACAGGCTTCTGACTTTAAAAGTATAACTTGTGGTGTCCCCCAAGGAAGCTTGCTGGGTCCTTTACTGTTTATTTTATATATAATGATTTTCATAAATCTGCGAATTCACTCTCGTTCATTCTTTTTGCTGATGACACAAATTTATTTTTTCACACAATGATCCAAATGTTCTTGTCGATGTCATTAACTCAGAGTTGCGAAATATATTAGAGTGGATAGAGCAAACAAATTATCTCTTAACCTTTTGAAAAACAAACTATATTCTATTCAGTAATTTCTATATCGTCATTACCCACTGATATTATTTTGACAAACCCTTTACAACAAGTATCGCAAACCAAATTTTTAGGAGTTTTAGTAGACAGTAAACTTACCTGGAAACCCACCATTAATAATATTTCTAAAACTATCTCCCGTAATATTGGTGTATTAGTAGGCTTAAATCGCATTTACCTCAATCTTTGTTTGCGTATGCTTTATTCATCCCTTATTTTACCTTATTTGAATTACGGTTTATTGGTTTGGGGCAATACTCATCATACACTGTTAGAAAGAATTTTACTGTTTACAAAAAAAGCCATTGCATCATCTGCAATGCCCCTTTTCGCGCCCACACAGACTATTCTTTTCTACGAAATATAATCTTGAAAATTAAAGACCTATATTCATTTCATATAGGTGAATTTATGTACAAATATAATTGTGATACTTTGCCCTTTGTGTTTCATGATATGTTTGTGAAAAATCGTACAATACATAAATATCCCACTAGGCAATCTGAGGAGCTTCATTTACCTCTTCTAAGAACATTTTCTGCCCAAAGCACTTTTATTTATGAAGGTCCTAAATTTTGGAACACTTTGGCAACAGATTTGAAAAATTCCCCTACACTTTCAACCTTTAAAAGAAGACTAAAATTTAACTTATTGCTTCCCTACAAAAGCTAGTATCTTCTGTGTAAATTCTATCATCCCAGGAACATCATCATTCACAAGCTATCTCACCCCACATAGTTTTTTTTTTCTACCTCTTTTGTGATTCAATTCTCACGCGCTCTATGTTATATGTCATGTTGAAACTTTTCCAATTTACTTATGTCATATTCTCTTCTCCTCGTCCACATGCGGTACATTTCTGTATTTTCCCAAATCCTCTTTCTCGACTTCACTTTTTACACTGTTATTGTTTTGTGATTTTTTTTCTGTTTTCCTTCTTTTCTTTGTTGGCCACTTCTTTTTTTCATTTATGATATATATATAGTTTAATATTAAAGATTACTTTTTGAGGGGTCCACGACTTACAAGCTCTGCTTCTCTGTGGACCTCTCCATTTCCAGTCTTACTTATATTACTCAGCTTACATATGTACTAGCAATATTATACACTATATTCTGTTACTCAAAAACATAACTTTGGTTTCTATTGGATATATTTATAATAATTCAAATGTTTCTATGTTTGTGTTATTCATATTGCTTTGTATTTACTTTGCTGGAAATGAGAAAAATAAAAACTGAACTGAACTGAACAGCTTCTTCCTCCACTGAGCTCACCCTTCAACGTGACAATGATTGGGGATAAGATAATGATTTAGACATTGTAATGTGTACATTCACTCAATAATACTATGTCTTGATGGATAACGCGATTAAACAAAATAAAGGGAATAGAGAGGGGGTAATAACAAATACAGATTAAAGGGAGAAAGAAAGAGAAGGAGGGAGAGAGAGAGAGAGAGAGAGAAGGATTGAGAGAGTGAGAGAAAGAAAGAGAGAAGAGGAGATAAATACATAGACCAGAATAAGGATAGAAGAGAAAAAGAAGGAGAGAGAGAGAAAGAGAGATGGGCGAGATGGGAAGGGGTGGGGTGGAGGTAAAGACAATGAGCAAATAAAGAAGTTGGATAATACCCAACATTACTTACTAATCCAAAGGTATAAACATTATTACGAAGAGAAATGACATAGTATTACAAACAAAACAGCACTGACATCAAATCATTCACACTGTCACATGTAAATAATTTTATTTGTGTAATTGAATCGTATTATTTGCTGACTGTGCAGATAAAGGATCCACAAATATTGACTTCAAGATACTTTTTACCCTGTGAATACAATAATGAATTATTACAGTTACTTTTTACTTGCCCCAATTTTAAACCATATTATCCATGATAATTACAAAGATATTTTTTTCTCCTCCATGTTCTTAGTTTCTTCTGTTTCTCAATTGTTTGTCATCATTCTTTTCATATCTCTTCTATCTCATTTCTCTCCCTCTGTCTGTCTGCTTCTGTCTCACTCTCTCGTTTTTCTTTCTTCAGTCCCATTACTAGTATCTCACTTTTTTACTTCTTAATCATGACACTTATCTTCTCTCTTGGCTTACCATGACACTTGTGTCTGAAAAGAAGAACTAAGAAAATATTAACTTACTCATTCCTTCAAATCAATATGCAGTGCATATTTGTCTTTCTTCTTTCCCCTTCATTTCACTTTATCTAAGTTATTCTTCATTCATCAAAAACTGTTCTACCTTTAAACGTTGTTTCCATAATTACTAATTGTTCTATCAATCCTGTCTATTATTGGTCATAATCTTTGCCATTATTATCTTAGCGAGGGTCCACATTTCATAAGCATTATTTTTTTAAGGGGACCTCTCAATTTAACATAATGTAAATAATCTCATAATTTGCTTTGTTACGACATGAATTTTACTTTTCTTTTGTATTTGTGTAATGTTTTAAGTGTATTCTTTGTAAACAACTGTATGAATTTTCCATGCTTATTACTTTGATTAAATTTTATTGGTTGGTATTTTGTTGGACATGAAATAGATTAAAAGTCAAAGTCAAAGTCAATTCAAAGTCAAGTCAATTTTTTTTAAAAGCTGAAGCAAAGTAAAATATATATCATACTTTATGTAAATTTGATGGTGATACGTGTACTTTTACGAGTAACAATTATATAAAACAGTCTTTTCTTATCAGTAGACAAGGACAATTCAAAGGTTTTGTCCTGGTTCAAAGTAAAGAGAAAATAACAATTTCTTATCTAATTTAACCAAATCAAATAACGTTTTATTTAGGTCAAAGAACAAGAGTGTCCGATTCATTGATTGCATATTGTTTTTTTTATAATCTTAGTAAAATTACTTGGAATTACAAGTACCGAGTTTTTAGACTAAAGTACACCTTTAGATAATAGGAAATATATTTTGTTCTATATACTCAATGGATGATATATTTTCACCCATCGTCCGATACAAGAATTTGTGATTGATCATTAGATTTGAAGAAAAAAAAACCCAGAGTAATATTAGTAAAATATTTACTAAAGAATTTAATGTAAATGTTCTCCATGCACTATACTTCACAATTTTGGATGCTTCCCAATAGTAATCTGAATTTTTAAGATGTCATATCTCTTTTATTGATCGTCTGATTTTCCTGAAAATTGAGGAGTACAAACTGCTTCTCATTGGACCCAGGTTCGAATCCCATGTCACTTCGAATTGTGACGTTAAAGTTTTTTCCCAGGTAAATCGTATCTGATTAATAAATATTTTTCAAAACCCAATCAAAAAAACATTCACTTATAATTATGTTTCTTTAATTTTTCGCCATTCATCTACGTAATTTTTGTCCAAAATGGTTGATATTAAAAGGACACCCCTTCAATTTACAAAATATCCAATGACTATTCTTTTGTGCACACAACACATGTGGTTTGCCCCTCCCACTGTCCGCTACTACCACAACAAAAATTCTTCCTACGTCACTTGGGGCCCTGGTAGTTGTGAGCAATAATGTATACGTAGTTACACGTAGACACTTACGTATGATGAGAAACTTTTTTCTTTGTTTTTCATTTTTGCCATTTTATGAGGCGTGGTGTGAATTACTTAAGCCATGTCTATTATTATAACTTACACGTACGAAATGCGGAAACAAATAATACTTTTATAAGCTCTTCTATAGCCAAGTATCTAAAATCATGAATCCTGCTAATAATAAAAAAAAAAAAAAAAATCATACCGTCGAAATAGTCGATTATGTATACCTGTCACACAAAGTTTGCTTATTGTAATAGTAACTCTTTTTTTTTTTATCTGACCGGTTACTCAAATAAACCATAATTATTATGGCCCTTACTAGGTTTGTTATCATTTCAGAATGGGGACATCAAGATATTAAGGTGTTTATTATGTTCTTAAGATGCCTCATAAACCTAGATATCTACACGACAAATTTATATTTCTATCTGATCAAAAGGACAAGTTTGATTCTTAAAAAAAAAAAATGAAATTCTGAAAGTAAAAAAGAACGGACATGCCTCTATGCCCCTTTATCTGGACAGGGAGTTATAATAAAAGTTATTCATATAAATCCTCGTAGTAATAACCATTCCAAGGATCTAGCATTAAAAGGGAAAACAAGCCATGAAAGGACACAAATGTAATAGCATGTTTCTTTGTGTTTTCTGTTAATATGAGACAGTTCCAAGCTGAGGCTTACATACAAACATGCTTAGTGGTAAACTCATGTCAAAGTTACATGGTTTCACGTTCTAATTAATTCGTCACTCATAAACTAATCAAATAACGTATACATTGTATCATGACCAAAGTGGTTTTTTCAGGTTGAAGTGAGCTGTCATTTTTTTCTAACGTGAAAAAATATCTTGTATTTTGATCAGCAAAAGATGTGTGCAGTGAGACTTGATTTCATGATACATGTACATAACAAAACGTAATTCACTTTAACCAACATATACTAATTTTTGTCATATGAAAACAAAAATAATTATGTTGACCTCGTGTTCAAAAGACATATAATAATCTTCGGGGTTGTTTACTTGGGCGGGGCTTCTTGTAAGGAGGGGTTTCTTGTAAAATTGAAATCCCTTTTGAAATAAACTCTTCTAATCACCGCCCACGCTTGGGTCATGGTCATGTTCATATTGTATCCGCTTCACCATTAACTAAAAACCAAGGCCGTACAGGGATGGTTACTCAAATATAGGCCTACATGTTTAATAGGTAGAGAGGGAGATGAATGAAAGAATAAATACATATAAGTAGAAAGAAAGCTAGATAGAAATGTTGTACAATGGGAAAAAATGGCACGCCGATAGACATAGACCACTCCCAAAAATAGCACCACACAAATGACAATTATGTGGTAGGTTGAGTATATGGGTTGGCTATGAGAAGGTTTGAAGCCAATAATGAGTCGGATTGGAGTCTGCTACGAGTTGGTTTGGAGTCTGTTATGACTCAGCTTGGAGTCTGTCTTGAGTCAGATTGGGGTTTGTTATAAATCGGTGCGGAATCTGTTTTTAAGTCGGTTTGGATTCAGATTTGAGTATGTTATGAGACATTTTGAAGTCTGTTTTGAGTCGGATGGTATTCTGTTATGGGTCCATTCGGAATCGCCTATGGGTCTGTTTGGATTCAATTATGAATCAATTTTGAGTCTGGGATGTGTCGGTTTGAAGTCAGTTATCAGTCGGTTTGGAGTTTGTTATGAGTCGGTGTGAAGTTTGTTTCGAATCGGTTTTGAGTCTGTTATGTATGAGGTGGTTTCGAATATGATTTGAGTCTTTTTGTCGTCTCTAATGAGACAGTTTCGAGTCTGTTTTGAGTCTGCTTAGAGTCTGTTATTAGTCGGTTTGGAGACGATTTTGCGACGTGACTTGGGCATAACTCTTGAACTTATCAATGAAGTGACAAACCCATGTTTCAAGGCATAATAAGATGATGACGTCACGATCTTTAAAGTCATACATGAACAATAAACACGAGACCATTTGCAGATGACCCTTTTCTTCTTTCCTAATCCCTAGTATACTAGTCATTCATCAACGTACTTGGGGCTTATCCTCCAATGAAAATTTGAACATGACGTATTTACATGAGGTGAATGTTTCATAGTAGGGTGATATATCTCATTACCTGCTCATTACTACTCAATGTTCGTCTATAACCATGACCTTTCTCAAATGATCATTGTCTATTGAAAAATGGCTGCTAAGTTCGAATCAAAATGGGGATTAAAACTGTCAATGTTGCCGAACCATGTTGGAACATCTCCAAGTTTTTATGACACAGTCTTAATATTTTAATATTTCCTGCATATTTCTAGGAAAATTCAATAATTAATAGCAAACGTTGCTATATTCGTGCAATATATACAATTAGATTTGAGTCATAGTAAGGCTTTTAGATCTTTGGTCAGACTATATTTACACACAAAAAATATATTAAAAAAAAAAAAAAAAAAAATACCTGGTAGGTAAAATGGTTTCTCTATCCAACGATGAATCCAGGATTTGGGGGCAGCCGAAAAAAAAACAACTAGTTTCCCCAAAAAAAATTGGCGCACACTAATTGTTGCGACCACTTGAATCCACCACTGTTAGTCTCAGATGTTCACCCGCTCCTCTTCTCCTTATATTACTTCAACTACTAGCCTACTACTACTACTACTACTACTTCTAATTAGGGCGCACACTAATTGTTGCGACCACTTGAATCCACCACTGTTAGTCTCAGATGTTCACCCGCTCCTCTTCTCCTTATATTACTTCAACTACTAGGCAGCCTACTACTACTACTACTACTACTACTACTACTTCTACTACTACTACTACTACTACTACTACTACTACTACTACTACTACTACTACTACTACTACTACTACTACTACTACTACTTCTACTACTACTACTACTACTACTACTACTACTACTACTACTACTACTACTACTACTACTAGGCCTACTATCATGAGTTTTCGCTCTCTGTCTATCTATCTTTCTGCCAGTCAGTCATTCTTTTTCCTCGTCTCTCTCTTTGTCATTTTTGTTAATAATCAAATTGTCATCGTAATGGAATATCTGTCTAGCCCTTTTCACTACCAATGATGATAGTCTGTACGAGTTTTGCATGTCGACTCACGTCTATAGCCTATCATATCCGGATCACACCTTTTTCCATCACTGTACTTAATGTGTGAAACAATCTCCACCTAATCCTGTTTAATTATCAACGAAAAGGAAAAAAATCCTATAACATTCCTCTATCATGTCGAATTTTTATTTTGTATTTTTGTTTGCGTCTTTGTCAACGCCCCAACCATAATTTCTCAGTATTCCCTCTCTTATTCTATTTTCTCTCTTTCTTTCTCTCTCCCTGTCTCTGTTTATGTCTGTGTCTGTGTCTGTGTCTCTGATCTGTCTTTCACCCTTCTCTGTCTCACTCCATCTTTGTCTCTCCCCTCCCTCTTCCCTTCCCCTCTATCTTCTCTCTCTCTCTCTCTCTCTCTCTCTCTCTCTCTCTCTCTCTCTCTCTCTCTCAGGCTCTCTCTTATTTCCACTCTCTTTCCTATCTACAATGATTCATTAATCAACACTATAATTATGTCTATGTGAATAGCTGCCGTTTTCTTGTTTTTTCCCTTTAAATAAGTGAATCTTCACTTTAAAGCAGCGAAGACATACGACATAATTATAGCTGACGCAATAAAATTACAAATAAGGCGATGACAATGTTGAGTAATTCATGCATTGAAATATTACTTCCGTTCCTATAATCAAGTAGGACGGTTTGTTGGCCCAGTCTCGGATCCATCAACTTAAAATAGACCACCACGCGGCCAAATTTAGATCTAATTGGCCAGACTGTAACAGGGACCTGGTCTATATTTAGACCCCAGTGTGACACACATTTATTTCGAGCCATTTCTATTTCTTCTCCCCCCCCCCCCCCAATCTGGTGTACTGTATAATGATATACCATGTGATGTGCATGATGTTATGTAACAGTCAACTCTTCGTCATGTCCTATGCAATGTGTCCTAGAAAAAGGTAAACCCAACTTTGAGAGCCTCATGTTGAAATTTTATAGCTTGTGTTACCTTAATATTTAGATCATGGAAAGAGTAATATTATTTCCATATTATACCAAACCTATACCTGTGCTGTAATATATCGCTAAACACTTGAGCTTTTAAAAGCCTCTGTCAAAATCACCTTCGTACCAAGTTTTGGCAAAATCAACCCTAGATTTCTGATCATTCATTCGTTGTTAGAGGTAAACCTCCCTGAGTCCATTTATAAGGGACAAAATAATACCTGCACTATTGAAATGCAAGGGTTGCTTTTGTCCAAACTTGGCACATGGCAATTTTACACTTTTTTTTAAAAATATTTTTTTTTTCGTTTAAGACTGAGTGCTCAGCCATCTTTCAAATGTAAAAATTTGGTGTCATTGAACAAAATATATAATAACAATAGTAATGTGATTTGTATTGCGCACATATCCACTCTGTATGTTACTCTTTTAACGTGAACTAAATATTAAGGCCACATAAATTATACAATCTCCATTACAGGCTTTCAAGTTAGTTTTTTTTTCTGGGGTGCCCTGTATAGAACCAACAAAGTAATCAGTAAACAGTTTGAGTGATATCAGCATTTGTCAGATTAAACACAACAACAGGAAGAGTGGTAAATTATCTATATATATATATTCATTTTGATATTAGAGGAGGTTGGGCAATGTATTGATGAACAAGATAAGACTTTTATAATGATGATTAATTTTCATCTGAAAATGATGTCGTATGTACACCTTGAACGTCTATTTCCATAATTTCTTTTCCAAACCTTACACTATGCTGTGTTAATCTGTCTGCCTCTCTCTCTCTCTCTCTCTATTCCTCTCTCTCTCTCTCTCTCTCTCTCTTTCTCTTCCCCCCTCTCTCTCTCTCTTTCTCTTTCTCTTCATCTCTCTCTCTCTCTCTCTTTCTCTTCCTCTCTCTCTCTCTCTCTCTCTCTCTATCTTCCACTCACTCACTCTCTCTAATGATCTTATATAGGATTTATCTTCGTCAAAGTATTGTTATAATGTTTATTATATTCCTTCTATATATCTTACATATCTAAAAATAAATGATAAATAAAAATAATAAAAGTGAGTCAAGCTACGTCACTATTATTCTCTCTCATCCAATTTCTTTCGCTATATTCTTTTCAACAAACCCTCCAGTTTTCTCTCCCAGTCCCTTTCTATCTCTCTCCCTCCCTCTTTGATTCTCTATCTATCTATTTTCTATTTTTGCATGTCGTCTTATTTCTCTCTCTCTCCCCCCCCCCCCCCCCTTTCTCTCTCTCCCTCCCTCTTTCTCTCTATAATCATCTATCTCAATTCCATGTTCTCTTTTCAGCTTCCTCATGGTCTACAAGTCTTTCCCTCTTACTCTGTACTTTTCAGCGCCATCGCCACCATCACCACGCATGTGACAGTGAAGAAGGTTGACCTACAAAGGTCTATATTATTGTTTTCTTAAAGAATAAAGTGGGTTTTTTCATTTGTGATTGTCGCTAAATTGATGAGAAAGCACTATTTTTGTAAATGAATGATGAAGCATTTTTCTTTAACAGTTCGATGACCTTACATTTAAAACAATTTGTATTGTGAATTCGAAATGTCATATATTTGATAGGTTTGCAGTCTGTGTTTAATAACAGGAGCACCTACCATGGATTTCATAATATTATCAAATCGGAATATTGCTTTCAAAGCTTTCAAAGCACTGCGCAATCGGTCCAGGGCAACAATATCAAAATCGTGAATTTTTACTTGAATAATATAGATATATATATTTTACCATCAGAACATCGAGGACTGAAATACAAAAATAGAAGTTGCTATGCAAGCGAAATTTTTTGATTCGTCATTTTCCATACAAAAGATGCACTCCTCAAACATCAGACACAAAGCATGCAGTCTTTTGTAATATTTTTTCACAAAAGAATATAAGGTTTGGGCTAAATATGGTTTTATCCATAGCGTGTTGAAAAGAAAAGAGATTTGATACATGATTGATTATGTATGAAATGCTGAGAAAGCACATTTTTATCAATAGAATCATCGATGATTTGAAGGAATATCCGCAATACGATTAATGCTCATGCAAATAAACCCCTGTCCTTTTCACATTATGTATAGCAATATTTAGTTAGGTTCAGTTTAAACTGGTTTGCATTATTTTCTTGTAAAATATAATATTATTGCACATATTCCAAAATTAAAAGGGCGGATTATTTCTGAATCTAGACTTTTAACCTAGAAGCTGTTCGAAAGTATCTTTATAATTGCAATTCATCACATTGTATTTATAGAAAGACGTGCAACTTTGTGACCTAAATTAATGAATAATTCAGCTAATAAACATAATAAAGCAAAATGTAAAAATAAAGATTTAAATCGCAATGCAGTATGCATCAAAGTTTTGTCAACACGGTTAGGTAAAACTGAGCATTATTCTTTTCACATTGAATTTTATAAGAGTTCAATGAACGGGTGTGCCACTAAACAAGAAGTCTTCGGCAATTTTTTTTTTTTTTTTGTAACCAGATTATATTTTTCTGTAGCAAATGGTGTTTATATAAATTTTTAATTTTTAATTTTTAATTTTTTTTTTAAATTATTTTTTAATATAGTAACGTACCAGATTTAAAGCAATTAGAGCGCACAAGAATTTCATATTTTTGGACTTACTTAACATAAAATTTAAGATCGGGACATTTGATTTCTGAAGATATGACAGAATAAATAAATTATGCATACAACCACGCTAGCAACAAAGCTGTGTCGGCACTGTGGCAAAGATTGTGTGTGGAGACTGAATGCGTTCCCATCCGCATGATGCAAAAGTCGGGAAAAATCGGGAGTGTTTTTTATTTTCATGATAGTGAAATCGAATTTATTTAAATCCTATTCTCTGAAAAATATAAATACATAGGAAGACTTCAATTTAGAGTCAATATCTTGTGCAAAAAGTTGAAAAATAATGGGGAAAAACCAATGGACCAAGATACAAAACCTGCCACCCTTAGTCCCACCTTCACTACTACTACTAGGTCAATACTTTGTATTAACTTAGTAAACATATGGGCGCATACAACTAACATAAATTTGCATAATTAGAAAACAGCATTGAATTTAAAATGGAAAAGTAAATTACCTATATTTTCTTAAGTTAGGATAATTGTTATATATATATCTGTCAGATATCAATTAGCTAAATCTATAAAATGATAATTCGAAGGCACATTTTAAGGGAAACAATATCCCTGACAATAGAGGGCGCTAGATCTGCTCTAACGCTCAAATTCAAATTGTCACAAAATTCAACGTTTACTTAATATTGGGGTAACGCTTCCTATGTAGTTTTTATTATTATTATTATTTATTTTTTACATATATATATATATATATATATATATTTATATATTTGTATGACTAAATACTTAAACAATGACTAAATACTTAAACATTGTACTATATATATATATATATACTGAGTATATATATATCTATATATATATATATATATATATATATAGTACAATGTTTAAGTATTTAGTCATACAAATACTATAACTAGCTAAGCTTTAAAGTTCAATACCAATAAAGTACCTATTTCATGTATCATACTCTTTATCAATATAAATATTTAATATACCGTATATTCCACAGGAACTCGGAAAATTTTGTTAATTATAGTTGTTCAAAAATGTTTACTTCAAATGCGACTCTTATTCTTATTTGCAAAGTGTTTAGAATTGAGACTAACTTTTGGCATGATCGATCACGCATGCCGATCGATCGATACTGTCGGCTTTGAACTTCTCATTTTCCCATCAGCCGAAATAGCTCAGTTGGGAGAGCGTCAGACTGAAGATCTGAAGGTCCCTGGTTCAAAACCCACCCCGGAGAACTCGCATGAGTTCTGAACTGTCCCGGGTTTCGGCAGTGTTTTTTAGTTTTTTATTTATTTTTTGTGTTATTATTTGATGTAAAAATTATTATTATTTTTTTAAAGTGAACAAAATATGAATATTTTAATTTAAAAAAAAATAATAAAAAAAAAAAAAAAAAAAAAAAAAAAAAAAAAAAAAAAAAAAAAAAAAAAAAAAAGGAATACAGCACGGTTACGGCCTATGAATTATTTAAATGTGATTATATCAATGTATTTTATTCAAACTTAGGGATGTATGTTTTATTTATTTATTTATTTATTTGTGATATACTTTTTTCTGTTGTGTCGAACTGACTTAAATGCATTATCCCCTTATCAATACATCTATCTTCTGGAAAAAAATAAGTCTTATTATGTAATTGCTCACGCTGTAATCACCTTCAATGTAGATCGTTTTATTTTAAAAAATTGTATTCTACGTAATAAAATATTTTATACATAACTGCGCTCATGTGAATCCTGTTGTTTGTTTGTTTGTTTGTTGTTTTTGTTTGTTTGTTTGTTTGTTGTTTTTTGGCGAATATCAGTAATAATAAATAATTAAACATCTACGGAAATATTTCTAAAGGAAAAAAATACTCTCTGCACCTTATTGACGAAATCTTTTCCAAGGTGCCAGTTCTTTTTTCTTAAATTCTACATGTATGAATTCTTTTTCGTTACTGTTGGGCACCATTGCCGTGCAAACGGTGGAAAATACTACAGGTAGTCGCCAATTTCCTTTGAAATATGTATCATAAAATGCCCTGCCTCATTGCTGTATGTGCGCTAATTAATTTGACCACCCCCCCCCCCCGCTTTCAGACCAGTGGAGCGATAGGTTGAACAAATCTGTTAAAATAATATTGTTAAGAATTATACAAAATAAACATTAAAAAAAACACATCCAAAATATCAATATGAACACTGTTTTAGAAAAATGAATATGAAACAAAATAAAAACGATTGGTAAAATTTGAAACTATTTACTTGGTTTAATGACTGATTTTACGAAAAAGGCCAACTTGTTGTGATTTAGTCAGAGATGAGGTCTGGTTCTTATATAAACAGATAAATAATATCAAAGGTCAAAATTGATGAATACTTGTTTCTGATATAATTCATCGAAGCAACATATTGTATACAAATAAATTTATTTCTTTATATCTCCTCAAAAGATTTAGACTATACCCTTTTTGGCATTTTCTCTCATTTTATTTTGTTTCGAATTTTGCCATGCTTTTTAAGGGACAGTCACAGTCTTGTAGTCTCAAGATGATAAAGACTTTCAAATATAATTTTTTTAAATGCAGTTGTACATTGAATATATACCAAGAATTGTGATCAGACAAACTTGAACGACCGAAAAATGGGGCTTAATAAATTCAGGTCTTAAAGTTGGGGTGTAGTTTTGGTAATCTTGAAACAAAATATTTATCAAGGTTTGAATTTATTGTCAGATAGAAAACACGTTAAGTGAAAGATAAAAAAATATATACATGTACATGTATATAACTATCAGAGATGATAGTTTAAAATAGAAATAGGCAGGGCAATGCATTTTGTATTTATTTTTTAGATATACAGGTGCTAATCTTAAATGAGGGGAGGGATCTAAATATGATCTGTCAAGTTCAAATTTTCAGACAAATTTAACTCGTTAAAAAATAGTGTAACGGTCACTTTTTGTAGATTGAATTTGAGGGTCATTAATGTTACAGAATCATAACAAGTGTGTTTGAAAATCATGGAACGGGACTAATCCACGCATTAGTCATGGCCATTTAAGCCACCCGTCTTTAATTGATTAATTAATCAAAGACGATTAATGACGGTTTTAACCAATGAATAGACTCGTAAGGGTGGTATCTCACTTCGCGGAGACGTCTCCGCGACGGAATAGAAAATTTCGTCTCCGCGACGGATAAAAAGTATTAGAGACGTCTCCGAGACGTCTCCGCGACATTTTTCCAAAACTGTGACAAAGCAGTTTCAAAGAACCGTTTCAAAGTTGTTTCCGCGACTCATGAAACGTCTTCGAGATGTCTCCGTGACAAAGTTTTGAAACTTGTCTCGGAGACGTCTCCGCGACGTTTCATGAGTCGCGGAAAGTACTTTGAGACGGTTCTTTGAAATTGCTTTGTCACAGTTTTAAAAAAATTGTCCTGGAGAAGTCTCCGCGAAGTGAGATACCACCCTAACAGAGGATATGGCTGACAATGCTGGTGGGCGCTTTTCTTCCCAGAGGACACGCAACAAAAAGTGGGTCTCATGCAGAGCATCTTCAGAAAGCTTCCCGAATCAGAGGATCGGAACACAATGGTGGCGTGATTCTAAAGATCAAATTAGAATGACAATGGTCTCGTTTTATGAATGTCAAAGTCAAAATGGAATGGACACAAAACCAAAAAATCGATATAATTCGTTTTCAAGCTTTGGAAACTTTCAGATCCGCTTTTTGCTTCAGTTTATATTCCGGGCCCCAAACGAAAAGGGTCAGTACGCCCACCCGCTTTACCTGGGTCCACTATACACGTACATTATTTTGAATACCGGACTTGGAGACATTATCAGCTTTCAAAAAGACAGAAGAAATCAAAACATTCGTTATTATTGTTTACACCATTATTTGGGACTTTTATTTTGCACATATACGACGAAGTTCATGGATACGTTAACCAGTTTTGAAGGAGCTTGTTTTCCCACAACAAGCAAAATAAGGACTACAGAAGGTAAGAAAATGCACATTTATTATTAAAAAAATATAGGTGTAGGAGAAAATAAAAGTAAATTAATAATTTAACGCGTTTTAATAGACATTTCTATGAATAATGATTTGTTTTAATTAAATGTATATGTAGAAAAGATCAAATGTGATTCAAATATCATGTTTTTTTTTCATTAAACATCTTAACAAAGTTTCAATGCCATTGTTGTCATTATTCTTGAACATTATTCCATGATTTTGTTTTCTTATAGGCTTTAACCAAAATTATTTTTTATGTACCAAAATATTGTTCCATATTATCCAAATGGAATTTCACACTTTTTGCTTGTATTTTCATTATATATTTCTGGTCAGTTTTACTCCTTGTTAAAAAAAAAAATTATATCCCATGAAAAATGAGCAGAGAAAATGGGATCCCATTGCAATAGAATCTCATTTTCTTTGCTCATTTTTCATATCATCTATTTCTTGTCAGTTTCACTCGCTTTTCAAAAATAATATTTCATTACTTTGTTACCAAATAAATGAACTCTACAAAATGCTTTAACTTTGCAAGCGATAGCTTCTCTAAAAAGGCAAGTATTTCTAACACATGACATCACAGTTACATGATATATATATTTTTATATATATATATATTTTTTTTTTTTTTTTTTTTTAAAAATTTTATTTTCTATTTTTTTTGCTTCAATTAGCTTTGGTAATTATGTTTGGGCGACAAAATTCAATGAAGATTTAAAAATATACTCACAAAATTTTGTCATGATTTAGCATTTTGTTTAGAAAACAAACAAAAGACAGAATAGCAATATCAAGAGTTAGAGAAATTATGTCAGGTTGATGGAATTATAAAAAGTGTTAAATTAGTTAAATGTACTTGTGTGTGAGCATCATGCTTTTATATACTGCATGTATGGCAACATTGATTACCTTGATTCTGGAACCCTTTTGAATATGACAATTAAATCCTAAGATATCTTAACATGGTTTTAAGCGGCTTAATCAAGACTTCAAAAGTTTTTTACCCTCAAAATAGCCCGTCCGCAATGCCTAGCTTGATTAATCCTCTTTTGCCTTGATTCTGTTCTCTTATTCAAATATCTCTTTAATTATACAGACAGAATTTGTATGAATATGTCACAGTCGAATGCGCACACGCTGTCATGGCTTTGTTGATGTTAATAGGCCATGAATTGATTAGGGTACATGCAGGTAACATGGGCCCCCTAAGCTCATTTGCCTAATTTGCATAAAATTACAAAATGACACACAGTCTAATCTTTGTTTATATGAATCAATAACTACTGCTCTAACTTTTATTGTGAAGATAAACAATTATCACTAACGCCCCTGTCTGCAATATTCAAATGTTGACGTCATTACCAAAGTGCCCATATTACCTGCATGTGCAGGTAATATGGGCACATGTATTTAATGTATGATTTAAAAACTACAATGACTCTACCATGTCTGGAATTTGCTTAAAATGTTGAAAATCATTAACTTTAAGATATCATTTGAAATTACAAGACCCTTCAGTAAATACTTTGACTATATATTTCATTGTTTTGTATTTTGTATATTTTTTCTTTTTTAAAATATTATTTAGATATTATTTTCTTTAAACAAGTCAATATAGACCTACAATAAGTTATTTATATTAATCATATACTGTGAATATACCCCAAAAAATCGTAGCAAAGAAATTGATGCCTCATCCCAATACTAAGTACCAGAATCATTTCCGCCCATTTAGGATGGCCCATATTACCTGCACTAATGTTGCTGTGTCAGGCAAGCATTCAATGCCACATTGCACCCCTTTACTACAACAAATTGACCTGTACACGCTAGTATGATCAAAATGAAACTATTAAGGTTACCCCCTCAAACACTCTTTCACTATCACATTCTGTGAAATATCAAATTTTACATCAGGGTAAAAAAATGCCGTTAGTTTTACCTACCTTGTTGGTTTTCAGCAATTTTCTCAGAGAAAGTTTCGGCATCAGATGCTCTCACGACGAATATTTTCGTATATAAGTTCATATAAACAACATTATGGTGCTCACACCGGTCACCGGTCGACAGTCCACGACATGATTTGCTTCAGGTGGCCCATATTACCTGCTGCCCATATTACCTGCATGTACCCTAGACTAATATCACTGACCATGTTCAGCTCAAACTTCGGGCGACAAAGGAGCGCCAAAGAAACAAATTGAAGAGCCCCCCCCCACCAAAAAAAAAAAAAAAAAAAAAAAAAACACACAAAAAAAAACTTACACACACACACACAAACAACAAATAAACAAACAAACAAAATAACAACAATAACCTATTTTGTTTTGTAAATTATCATGATTGTAATGTATTCTTATGTTTGTACATATGACATAATCACGATTATGCCCTGTTTATAGGTGACCGTGTAGGATAAACAAATCGAAGTCTCTTTGCTATAATGTATTTCAATTTATATAAAGCATATTTCTTTTCCTTTTCATACGGGATTGAAAAGATATCTTTTAATTATCAACAATTGGTGCCTTCTATCTGGAGAAATAGAGATATGAAAACATTCGACAAAATATTTAAATCGGAGACAAGGTATGTAGCCAAAATAAGCTTTTTTTTCCATTTCTAATAAGTAGGGTCTATTTAGTGTTAAAAACATAAATTTCATAATGTTGACTGATTATAACTTATAGGTTCCAACTCCACACCAGTCACAACCAACATTTTGTCATTATAAGCTTGAATGGTAAGCCTACTATTAAAACCATATTTATTTATTGTTTATTTTATTTTTTAAAATCTAATTTTATTTTATTTTTATTTATTTATTATTTTTATTATTTATTTATATATTATTATTATTTTTTTTTGGGGGGGGGGTTGGTTAAAATGAGCAATGAAATTAATTTTGATTATATGTTTTGAATCATTGCTTAGATGTTCGCATTTTGACAAATCTGGGACGGACACCGATATAAGGTCAAGTTTGCCATTACTCAGTCGGTAGAGCACCTGTCTAGCAATTATGAAGTCTCTGGTTCGAATCCACATGGAATATCATGTGTCTTTGCTCATTTTTCATATTATATAATTATTTCTTGTCACTTTCCTTCTTTGTCCAAATTTATATTAAAAAAGATGCATTACTTCACCGTGATCCCTCGCATTTATCCCTAAGTTGATTTCTATCCTTCAGGTTCTCTAGCTTCTGATCTTATTGGGATATTCATTAATAATCAAAGACCTGCGTATACATATCTCTATCAACCGTTTGTGGTTCATATACGATTTGACACCGTGATATTTCAGCTAAATTAACCGGTGACCCGACATTTGCTCCTGCGACAATTGCTCCGGGCTTTATTTCGTCTAAGATATAGGGTTAGGGTTAGGGTTGTAATAGGGATTTATATTAGGTTTAGGGTTAGGTTTAGGGTAGGGTATAGTGTAAAGTCCCTGGTTGAAGTTAGTCATTCGATTAGTGTATGGAATTTATAGCGGAGCAATTGTCGCGGGAGCAAATGTCATGGATTCAAATTAACCATCAGATATCAATAAAACATATTGTAGAGATTACATGCACCCAATTCGCAACATGACCCTGTGACGTCAGAGGGATTCATGACGTCACAACGTCTTGCTTTCCCGATCAACCGGACGTTAATTAATGAGAGGTCGCATGTCACGTGACTTTACAACAGCCATCTTTTAATGAATAGTTATGTTTAATAGATGAGAGCAGATGGAAGTATGTATAGTGTTTAAAAGAACACATCTGCAGCTGCATGGTTAAATATCACTTTCACGTGAATGTGTGTGCATGTGGTCGAGTTACTCATTGAAAAAAAAAAACCCAAACTACTAAGTTTGGTCGAAATGAGTGTAAGAAAGTGCTGGTATAATATTGATACTTAAAGGTAGTTTTGATTTATTTTTCATATAATTAGATATGTATCTATTTCAGCGTTACTTTATGCCAAGAAGATAGTGATGATGAAAATAATTTGGAGCTTTTTAAGGCAGAGATATTCGTATCAACTTGGATTACCGTAACTACCACAGAGGTGGAATGTTTAAGGGAAACTATTCGGAATTTGATCAAGCCAATACTTTTCTCTTATATCTGAACAATGTCAAGTCAGAAATTATTTTCTGAATAATTGCAAAAATATCACAAAATGTACATATTCCTAAACTGAATAAGTTGAGAGAGAGAAGGAAAAAATAGATGTTGATGATCTAGTTTTATATTTTCATTAAGTTTTATCACATATACCTGGCGTCATTTCTGCTACTGTCGTATTAATCAGGACGTCGGTTGAGGAAGAGAAGGGAGTTAACACGTTTTTTGAGTTGACGAGATAATCGTATTTAAAGTTTTTGAGGGGGGGGGAGGGGTTGAAACACGTTTTTAGTATCTTTTCGGGAGCTCAAGAGAAGTAAAAGTTTGGTTGATGAATGAATAATACATCTTTTACAACATATCTAAACAAAAATGAGAAATAATGACCGATTCGAATTTTAGAACGAGAAAAGTACTTAACGACCTTCTCACTCTGAGGAAATTAAAAACGGCAATAAATTACGTTAATGACCTTCTCTTTCTAAAACTTTGACCTACTAGTACTTTATGATAGCAGAGGGGAATGAATTATAATGAGTTAGAAGCAATTAATACTGGCAGACAACTTGAATACATCGATACACGATTAATTTTGCGTTAATTAGTTAATTAATTGTTTGTTAATTAGGATAATATCGGGATGCATCTGATAAGGTTTGTGCTAAGTTCGTTTCGTCCCAATCCCGAGATTACTTTGTTACTTTTGTGCATGTAACATGGGGTTCTATATTGGGTTTGCTCTTTTGTTTTTGTTTTGTTTTTTGTTTTTGTTTTACCAATTTGAGCGTGACCTTTCGTCTTTTCCTGCTAAATTGTTAAAGCTAAATTTGTTCATAATCTAAAATAATAGTAGAATGATAAAAAACAAAACAACAAAAACAACAATAAACAGATAAATGAATATTCGTATACAATGAGAAGAGAAAGCGGCCTCATAAGTTCATACATGAACCATCAAAGTGTATTATCCTTTAAAAATAAAAACATGAAAATAAAGTTTAAAGAATGAAAAAGATGTCTTGCTCCGCCCTCTTCTAAATCTCACTCACTCCTATATGTTTAGGTCCTCAATTTCCGAGTGTAGAAGCTGTACATTAAGATAGCCAACATAATTATGTAAAAGAAACACAAACATTTTCGTTTCGTCACGAAATACTTTTGATTAAAGACTGAAAGATGATCGTCTTATCTTACTAATGACTCGACGCTTTTCTGCGAGAAAAAAACATAAGCGCAAGGACATACTTCAGCTTAAAATAACTCATTAGAGTCATGGTATGTTTTAATAAAAACATTTTCATGAACTAGAAAACTGACCTCTCTGTAACACATTGGCATATTCATCTTGCATTTTTTATATTTTATGTACAGACCTTCATAGTCTCTAATGTTCTCTTTGAAATCGTTGAAACACACTGCGGACCCAGGAATGAGGTCACAAATATGTGTGATCAAGATTGTATATCAGATCAGGATAATAAATGCAAGAAGACATTCACCAATTATTGCATATCCCATCCCTAAATAATGGTACCAGTAGCAACAACAACAATAACAACAACAGAATCATTTTATGATTTTAAAAAATGTCTAAAACTCTAAATAACATGATTATAAATTTCATATTGAATATTTACTGAAATTATGCATATAAATTTTCTGTTTACAAACACAAGGAAACTAATGAGGCCTCATTGTTCAGTACACTTCGATCTTTATATTAATATCATGATAATATTACTTCCGCTTAGTCTTATAAGAATTAACGTCACTTTCATCATCAAGTAAGTTGCCATAGTAACAATAAAAATAAAGCATTTTCAACCTGCTTTAAAAAAGGGGCTTCAACACCTTGTTGAGACTTTCATATTTTCTTGCATACAGAGGAGAAATGACTCAATGACTCAGAAATCTTAAAGAAGAAGACTGAAATATACCCTGAAAGGATAATTGCGTATTGTACATATTTTTTTATGTCGCACTTTGAAGTAAACTTCAGATTATCTTCATACTGGTGAAGGGGCTACGTAAAAATCCTTCTGGGGGGTAATTAAAAAGGGAGAGGAGCTGGGGGCTGCACCCCTGTTTTATTTATTTAAAAAAAAAAAAATTTGGTAGAAAATAATGTACAATCATAAGGCAGTGGTTATCAAGATGATACTTTTTGCACCTTCAGGCCCTCCCCCCAAAAAACTCTCCGGACCCCCTGAATAAGGAATAGTTGTCCTTGGGGTAAGTAATCCGGGGTAGTTGTCCGGATACGATATTTTTCAATCAACTACATTAGGAATCTGTCCATGTGCTCCTGAAACATTCATTCTAATTGATCAAGAAGTCATGTTTGAAGGGATCGATTATAAGCAGTAACCGACTGAGGTTTAGCGCTTCCTTACTAGAAGATTAGTGAGATTATCCATAGGCGTGTCAAATAACGCATTACAGACCACTGTCTCTGTGCTTTAAACTAGTAAGAACGAATGAGAAAGAGAAGAGAGAGAGAGAGAGAGAGAGAGAGGATAACAAAGTTATGATAAATTGATACTATACACCATCCTTTTACAATATTAAAATAAAATAATAAAGGTTTTCCCCGGTCAAGATCAAACTATCTACGTTCAATTTGACATTTCCTTCAATCAATTTCGTCCGAAATGTAATCGCGACTAAATATCTGCAAGCAAATTTGTTTATGAACAGCCAATATAAAAAAAACTGTTCAATCCAATTGCAAATTGCGCCGATCAATTTAAATTTGTGAGCAGTCGTATTCTTTTAATGTTCGCTCAAATTCGTTCATTCATGTATACGTTGACGAAATTCATTGCATATAACCAGTTTCGATCCCACAAACACGAATTTGAGAGCTCATTAACGAATATGAAAGGACAAAAAGCATTAGGCATTAATTTAAATTATTGATAGATAGATATCGTGAAAATTGAAGGAACACTAACGAATTCGATTGCAAAGAGTTTAGAATTGACCGAAAAACATATAATATCAGGAATGCACAATAACGATATATAATATCAATATAAGTGACCGAAAGAATAAAAAAAAAAAAAAAAAAAAAAAAAAAAAAAAAAAAAAACTAAAACAACTAGAATGTGAAAATACCAAGAAAAATTAGATATACAAAAGAAGTCTTGGTAAGGTAAAAGGTCATTCTTAAAGCGAGTTAAACCCCCATATAACAAGGAAAATTAATAGTTTACGACGAACTTTGACATAAATATTGTTATCATGCCAAAATTTCAGTTCAAATATAGGCCTATATATTAAAAAAAATGAAAGGGACTTTGGTTATCAAGGACTAGACTTTGTCTATCATGTCTTAACCGAATTTAAATCGTTTTATAACCTGGCAAATGATAAAACGACCAATATCTTGAAATGCTATCTCATAAAATGGCGCAATAATTTCGATTTATTATCAAGAGTATAATTGAGATGACTTATTTGGATCGTCTGCATCTGAACTTCAGCTGAACTTATTTACGTCTCAAAAGTACAAGAGAACACACAGCTGCTTGAGTACAGGAAACACGTGATAATTTGATATTTTGTATCTGATTAGACCTAGGTGTGTCGATGTGTGTAAACGGGGATAGGGGCGTCAATAAATGGTGGAGGTGGGGGTCGAAGGGGGGGGGGGGCGTATCCACCGCAGGGAACTACAACAGCCCTTTAAATCCAAATTTTAAAATGACAAATATCATTACGTAATACATTAAAGGCCATAACACCCGGTCTATGATGGCCATAAAAGTAAATATCTTGTTAGTGATTTCAACTTTCAAATAGTCAAAACATGCAAAATTTTCTTAATATATATCTTTAAATGCTATGCTAATGTCCTTGTCTTTGTATAAATGGACAGAAAGCGCTTGTTCCAGTGCCAGTATTATCATTTAAATTAAAACAGAATTTAATCTCGGTTATTATACCAAATTAGAATAATTTGCCAAAAGAGGGGTTATTTTTATTCCCTCTTCCCAGCAAATTTGGAAATTAATTGCTCGTGAATGATGGTAGTTTGAAGAGCAGGAAATAATAGATCGAGTTAGCATATAGGTGCACAGGAACAGCGTTAATCATGAGTGGTGTAGACACACATATGGCTACCCTTCGTCTTGTCTCTTCTATAAATATATCAAATATCTACCCCCCCTCCCAAGCCCTTGTCCATCTGCCCCATACTTCCCGTTTTCGAAGCCATGTCTTCCGACCTTTATTATCACCCTGACCGCCCCCTTCCCCCTACCCCTAGTCCTGGTATTGGTGAGTCTTGAGTATCATTTAGCAATTTAATTAATTGATAATTGGTAAACAAGTCTGTAATGAGGTTAAGGGGGATGTATTGTATTGAATGGCAGTGATGTAATTTAGTCAAATTAGTGGCGGTTCTTAGGAGGGGATCTTAAGAGGTAAATAGGCCCCATTTTTTTATTTTTAAAAAAAATTTTAAATTTATTTTTTTCTAAAATTTATTTATTTATTTATTTATTTATTTATTTATTATTATTATTTTTTATTTATTTATTTATTTTATTTTTTATTATGATTTTTTTTTTTTTTTTTTTTTTTGGGGGGGGGGGGGCGGGCACGCATTATATATATTGTACATGTGTTGCGTTAAGACGAGATGTGAACATCATAAAACTTACAACTGTCCCTGGCCCTCTATTTCAAATCCTTGATCCCCCGCTTAAATACATTAACGTACATTTGCAAAGACCTTGACGACATTATTATATTTTCTTTTGACAAATGGAAATTGGAAGTAAAATATAATTATAAAGAAGCAAAATATGACAGCGTATGAATTGAGATATTTTTTCCTCTCAGTTCAGCAACAATTAAAGCTGGCGGCTTTTGAAAATCGATGGACATTTCAACTTCTTTCATGATTTATTCTATCCTGATAAATAGACTCTCATATTGTTTCCATTCCAATCTGAGTTTTATTTACTTCTAGTACTCTAAATGATAAAGAATAAAACACGCACTTGGTCATAATCTTAGCACGTGTAAAAGAAGGCCGTGCGCAATAGCAATACGGAAACTGCTTTCTGTTCCATATATCTTGGCAATTTCCCCATTTCCCATATATAAAAACCAACTTCGAAAATTGCTTGACATTAGACATGAAAGAGTAACTTTTAGTTTATATAAAAAAAAAAAAAACATTTTTTTAGGATTTCCTCCACATTTTTTTTTTTACATTGTAAGACTGCAATATGAAGTTCATTCTATACAACAAATAACGCGACATCAGCAATATCGTGTAAAAATCCTATTGTGAATTACAGTGCCATAAAAATAGAAAACTAAAGATTATTTCAAGCCAGACATACTCAAAATATTACTTGTGATGAAATAAGTTTGAGATTATCTTTTATGAGAGTACAATATTTACTTTGACATCATATTATGATTTAGGCATTGTTGTGATTGTATCTCGCTCATCATTCTTTATCCCTCTCCCCCATCGTCTCCCTATTCTTTTTCTCCCCCCTCTCTTCTCTCTCCACCTCTCTCTCCCTATCGAAATAAAAAAGGGCATACATTGTACTCTTGTATGAACTATTAAACTTTGAGCTTGATCGATTTATTGTCTTCAAAGTTAGGGATTTTGGGTCGATATTGATTATGTAATTAAATACTCTCTTATCAAAGTTTCTTGTTTGTAAAAGTGAGATTAGAGTAGAGTTGGTAAAGCGGTTACGCACTGGGTCAGCTATCTCCGATAAACCGACTTTGATCGGACCTAGGTTCGAATCTCAGTCACGTTTTTCGGATGGTGACGCGAAAGGTCGGTCCCAGACGTAAATAATTGTACTTTCCTGCGGTGCACCGTAGAGCAGGAAAATGCTGTATATGACTATCCAATTAATGATTACGTAACACCAAAGTGACGAGATATCATTATAGACATCAATCTAATTTGATTTCTCTATCTCACTGAACAGTTACTATATAATATTACCTTATTTAATTATCCGGAAACTACTTTCAAATACTCCCATTTCAAAGACCCCAAAATTGTATCAGCTGATATAGAAAAAAAAAGGTGATGTGGACTATATGCTAAAGTTGTAGAATGCGGTTTATTTATAGTAATGTATGGTCCGATTTATTGTGAAATAATATTATATACGGGGATCCAAATACGAATTGTTGAATATCTCTCATCGTGATGTTCATTGAAATGATGGATGGGGATGTTCTAGAAAGGGACAAAGAAAATCATCGTACCTTTTAAAATGCTCTTCTATACCTTTGCACGTCAAACACGCGTGTCACGGCGTTGAATTATTTCTACTTTAACCTTTTGGCTACTATTATGATTATATTATAAGAAACTACTTTCGAATGTGTTGAAATAAGCGACCAGTTTCACCTTACAAGCTGAAATTAAAAGGTATTTAATGGCATCTAAAAAATGCACGCTAGTACAAGAAATCACATAATTGAAATAAAATAATGTTGCTTAACAGATAAAAGCACATGCATCGATCCTGTCATTTAAATTCATAAAACTGATTACATAAACATAATACTTCTATTATATAAATAAAGAAGATCTTAGAACTAAATATTTTTAGCTTTTGGACTGTTTCAGATGATAGACTGTATGTGAAGACACATCCGACTGTGTAAGACCGTCTGCTAGTAATACTGTAGTAAAAACGACCTACTTTGTACGGTAGCCAATGTCTTAAATGCTGATTCAAATAGGAAGTTTGGTAACCTGTAGTTACCGCTCCCCCGCTAATTGAATTAGAGGTAACTTCTTATTGACATGTTGCTGACTCGTGACACATAAGATGTGACCAAGCAACTACGGCTAAACTACGGATAGTGATCCCTTCAGTAAATTGGCAACGCGAACAAGTCACGGGTAGCGAAGCCAGAGGCGGCGCGCGCATCTCTTTTGCTCTCCAAGCAGTGGCTGTGTCGTCTGCTAACTCACACCCTCCCCCTCCCCTTTTTCTAGTCTCGCGTATCCAGGACCAAGGTACCAGTTTTTAGTCACAGCCTTTTGTAGGAGAGTAGTCGAGCGGGCTCGGGTACCTTGTCTCTCGACGAATAGAAATCAGGGGGCCCGAGTGTCATTGGTGAAAGAAGTAAAACCGAGGTGTTTCTAAACGAGACCTCACTTCGAAAGCCAAGCTGTGGACGCATAACACCGAAAGGTGGGACCTCTCCTGCTATAGTGTCACCGCTATTCCCCTTTTCCCCTTTGCTTCTTTGAAAGAGAAGACAGAAAGAGGTAGATTTTGAAGGAGTTAGTTGATGCACTGGCTGAATTTTCGAAGTCGTATTCCCGTCCTTCCACTCGGTGAATAACTTCAGAAACATCTCCTAGGATTCTTACGAGTCAGACCATCAAACAGGTGAGTTTCTCTTAAATTTAATTCAAAGTTTTCTTTGAATGGAAGATCATAGGTTCACTATTAATTATAACTATATCTTACTTATTTATGAGCAAATAATTGGCATGATACCATGCATCTGTAGATTCTGTTGTTAAGCAGAAATATCATCAAGACAAAATTCATCTTCAACACAATTTATCGATGAAAGTGAAACCATTTATTCTGTGAAGTAGTTGAATTCTTGGTTTTATTGCTAAATCTGACATTGTTTGAATAGTATCGCTTATTAATTTGAATATTCCGACCAGTTGACATCAAAATTATTCATATGCAACGATTTTTATTGTAAGATTTTTAAAGTCTTCCTAAAAATTGTACAAGACACGGTGAGGAACTTTCATGTATTACGTAATATCTTTCGTAGATAGCACGTGTGTTTAAGCGCATGCGTGTAGTATTGACAGACGTCGCTGACAGAGTAGATGTATTCACTTTCCGAAAGTGGAAATTGGGTTATACAATCTGTAGTATTTTAAAATTGGAGACTTGGCGCCTTATCAACCTGAGGCATGCTTACAACTAATTTGTAGAAGTTGAATTGCCATCTTCTTGCTATACCATCCTTTCTGTCTTAACAAAGATTTACCTCGCGTATAGGCTTAGGGACCAAAATTATTGTGAATATCTATATAAAGCCTATTATTTTACCTATATCGGGGACAAAGTAGAGAATATTAATTTCAAGTCTAAAACATCTGCGTGTATGAGGGCTAATTAAATACAACTTTTAAGCTCTCATTGAGATTTTATTCAAGATTGTAGATTCGCTTTTCAGCACATTACATTTTTTAAATGTCCGCATTGTCCTTCCAAAGAACAATACTAATATGATTTTGAAGAAGGTAATCAAACAATTTTTTATTTGAACTTTGCTTGATGAACACTTCTTTTGGACTGTGTCAATACCATTTTGACGGTGATCGGGTGCCCCTGGTTCCCTCTTCTTCGTCAAAATTTAAATAAATGTTTGTTTTGTCTCAATTATATTTATTTTCCCCGTTATGTATCTGTTAGGTGCACTGTCAGCTGGTTTTGCGTACCTTTTCTCGGTCACTGTGTTATTGTGATGCTTTTCAGTAGCTTAGTTGATAATAATATCCTCGCATTTCTCTAAAACATTCCGAACAAACATTAAGGGAATTGTTTTTCATAATATTTTCCATGTTATGTCACAGAAGCCCATCATCATAACGTCATACGTTATATTAACGCCCCTAGCCAAGGAGATACTTCGTCCATGCATCAAATATATTATTTGTTACAAGATTGAAATCAAAAGGAATGGTTCTTATCATTGTTTTGTAACTTTTGTTTGTTTTAGTGAATTGGTAATCACAAGTGGCTTTGCGTAATATAACGCACATGGGAAAGATGGTGTTATGTCATTCGATAAGGATAATGTCTTTGGTTTCCGATATGTATGGAATTCATAATATTATTTGGGTGTTATTCTGCCACACGAGAACCGGTCAATTGAAGAATATTATTCTTCGAGTTGGGCTCTCTATCTCAGTAAATATTGTTGACGACATACCACTAATTCAGTATGTCCTTTTGTAGTTATTAAAGAGGCTGTAATATGATAATTGGGGAGAAGAATTATTTCGTCTTGTTGTTTAGTGCATGAAAATGAAACTTGAAGCAGTCGAGAGATAAGTTAACATATTTTGTCTTTCAAGGAAATAATTTTATTCTCTATTCGCGCTTCATCAACATGATCAAAACAACTTGTGATGGGGTTTAATATATGAAGATAAGATTGAAATTTGAAGCCAGCACAATTTTTTTTTTAATAAATGAAATCGATACATGCCGATTACTGATTCGGCAACGTTTAAAAAGTGCCGTTGTTCGAGACAAAAATGATCTATTTAATTCATGAGATTATATGAAATGCCAAAGAGGCGCTTCTTGTTGAAGATTCTTAAATCCAATTTGCAGATTATTGTCAGAATACGGATCAGACCAATTGACGCGCTGAATTACAAGTGGGACGTTGAAAGTACATCCTCTTTTGAATAGCCTATCCGATGTTCCATTGTCTTTCCTAATTACATGTGTCATCTTTCAGTTCATTTCATCTCTGTTTCTGCGGAAGTGTTTAAAAGACAGTATCATTGCAGATAAAAAAAAAAACAAACAAACAAACAAACACACACTTTGTTTTGTATCAGATATCATCGCATCTGATTTGAAAGCCAGTGGGTGGTTTCTAAATGTTTCTCAATGTCCCTTTCTTGACTTGACTGATTTGATTCTATGGTTGAGGCAACAGTCACATATCAAGGTGAATGCTGTTTTTTCTTTTACAATCTTGTTCGGGAATATCGGCATTAAAGATTGCGATCAAATCATTGATAATATAAAAACTGCTTCTTTTGGATTAAGCAAATGGGAGGGGAAAAGTAAATGTAGTTCTGATGACAATTTTTTTATTTTTTTTTATTTTTAGAATTTGGGTTTTGAAATAGACTTGAATGAGTGATATAGGCCTGCAAATTATTTGATGGTTTTAGCATGCTTCGAATAGGAATTATTGCCTAGTTACCATTATACGTGATCAATGCAGGCAACTAATGCTTGTAATAGGAATTGCGATAATGCTGCAGGCAATGAATGATATGACATTTTTCGACAATTGTAAAAACCCACCCCATGAAAAATGCTACCACCCAATTATGTTCTCATATTAAGAAGAAAACAAAAACAACTAAATATCATTTCATAATTAATCCCTAGACACAATATCGATCATTTATTGATAATTGCATTGATGCATTTAAGGATTCAGAAAATAGTAATATTTTTGAAAAGTCTGAACAACCGTCGCGTTAACGGGATAAACCAAGGAAGGCAATTTAAACATCCATCCGTATTTAATATTATGATCTCTTCTATTAATTATAGTCGTAAAGAAAACAGTTCTAAATAAAATATAATAAATTGACTTGACTAGAAAATTACCTTCATATGGGTTCTCATAAAATTACAAGAATTAAATAAAATTCATGAGCTATTTTCTGCCTTTCCTTGTAGGAACAAAATCACACTGAATCTATAAACTGCCAGCCCTTGTGACTTTTACGAAGACCGCTGATTTCATGGTGAATTTCCTCAGTCCCGAGGCTTTTCAATCCCTCGTGTTAAGCAGCACACGTTCACAAACTTGTGACTTGTCAAAAACAATCACAATTTGGCTCACTCTTTACTCCTTCACCGGGCTAAATCCGTACTCCATCTTGAACGGTTGCCAACGGGTGCCTGACACCGAACTTGGGCCCGCTTCCGAGCTAGGGACAGACCTACGGCAACTAAGTCTAAATATGGCGGCGTGACTCATGTGCGCGCTGATATGAAGAGCTTGGATAACCTCGCTCTCTCTTGCTGAGACTTGAACGAAACTGAGTCGTTTGTCTCAAGGGCGGGCTTGTCTGTCTTGTCTATCTCTTAAAATACTAATTTTTGGTGAAGTTGTAGGCCTACCCCTGGAAAAAAGTTCAGGTGGAGAAATTGATCAGGTTAAATCAAAGCAACGTGGGCGCCGTTGAAATAGGCGCCATTTTATACCGCCACTCGGCTTGGACGGTGACACGAAATTTGCTCTGACGACATTTCTCCAGGCTTTATTTTGTTTAAGATGTAATAGGATTTTGTGTTAGGTTTAGGGTTAGGTTATTTTCCGATTTTCAACATGTACAGTCATGGGCGGTTTTCAAATTATAGGAGGTGCGTCCCCTACGCCCGTCTGGATCCGCAAATGTATTGCAGCGATTATCAAGTTAGGGATCGGGTTGGTCTGACCAGTGTTTAATTTAGTTGATACATTCGAGGTCATTTGTGGAAGCATATTTATATATTGCTGATCAAAGAGTAAATAAAATATTTTGGGATTTTGAAATATTCTTGAATAATTGGAAGATAAAAAGAGACATCAAATGTAGTATATAAAAGATTACAACCTATAAAGATACAGTGATAACATGCCGTTGTTTCACATCATGATTTTACACATTTTTAGATATTTTAAAGTTTTGACATTAAATATATAACATATGGGGTCTGTGACATTTCCTCAGGTCACAACTGCTCCATGGTTAATCTCTAACACTAACCGAATGGCTAACATTATCTGGACTAAAACTTTACCGCAACCCTAAACCCACACTTAACATGAACCTATATTGCAACCTAACCCTTACTATTAGATGAAATAATGCCCGGGGGAATTGTCGCAGGCGCATTTTTCGGTGTCCCATCGTATGTCCTTCATGTCCTTCACTCATTCTACATCTAAAGCAGATAATAACCAAATGATAAGTAATACCCCATATTATTATCTTTTTAAAGATAACTTGGTAGGAATAAACTAATTTCTCTCATCATTTGCGTTGTACGCTCTCAAGAGGCGGAACTGTTACGGGAGGAGTCAAACCTTACTTCATAATAAGTCAAAATGATATAAAAGAATATAATATGCACAGGCGATCGTCATTTCCTGAGCAATACAAGAAACTATAATTAGAACTCTTCTTTGGCGGGGATGAGTGAGGGGTTTTCTTACGCAAACTTGAGGATTTAAGGGAAACGTATGAAGAAACAAAAATGTATGTCAGAGAAATTGGTCGGGTTCTATACGAGGGCTTAGGGAAGCTTGATGACATCCTTCCTAGGAAAAATAAAAACAAACATGGCGGTAGATCTGCCATCGCAGAGCCAGACACCGCGTTAAGCCTAATCCTAAGTAGCATTTTTTCTCCGAGGAAGAATTTTCTCTCGTTGGTTGGAACTATTAGAGAGGAGAGAAAGTTAGAGAAGTATACAAGACAAAATCGTACTCAGGGAGACAAATATATATTCAGGGAGGTTCTTTCAGGAAAACGTGGTTTGTAGGAGATAAGAAGGATATATATTTTGATTTATTTTATGGATAAATGAAAGCATTTTTTATACCTACCTAAGATGTATACGACACTGTGGCGCCGAGCCAGATCATTACAATTTAAAAAGGTAAGCGTCTTTTATTTATTTGGATTTCTGAATTTTTATAACAATAATTTAGTGTTTTTGCGTACCATGTTATCTCTTTCCTTTGTATATATACGCGTGCTCCGTCCCGAACACTCAAAAAGACGGAAATTATAAATGTGACAAATAAATCTCTGGAAAACCGAACTTAAGATGTAGTAATTTCTATGCTCTAGAAACTCATAGTATGATCTCATATTGTTTGTCTAATATCAAGTAATAACAACTATTTGTGTAAACAAATAAAAAAAGAGAACAAACATGATTTGAATCTTTATAAAGAGGAACAGAATTAGACCGCAATGTCAGATACCTAATGTTGTGATCGTAAAATAATCCGTTTTCATCCTCTTGATACACAAGGTCAAGGGCGTTTTTAAAATTGTATTTTTGTGTTTATTAAGGCCATTCCAGGAAACATATCTGGAAATGTGCGATATACTTGTGGTTTTACCAAAACATTGCTAATTATTGGAGTGGAAGGTTAATGGAAAATTACCAAAGATTTTTAATAATAAAGATTTTGTTATATTGTTTGTTTGGTTATGTTTTGCTTATATAGTCGAATAATCATGATCAAAAAGCGTTTCGGAATTTGTCAGTGACTCGCACCACAACTTTAATGTATTTTGATAATAAAAGTTCATAATAACTAACTAAAAATAAACTTTCTTTTAATACAAAGGGGACAACACCTATGATAAAACGTACACAATATCACGTTATACATAATCTGTACATATCTGTAACAATTCCCAAACTGTTAATTGTTATACTATTTTGTAGTAGTCCGAATAAATGATACAGTCGACATTTATGGTTGTTGTTTTAATAATCATCTCAAAATATCAAAGACCTTAAGAATTAATCAACCCCACTGATATTCGATGAATCAAATTCAACTTTAACCTTCCTATACCCGAGTGAACAAAAACTAACATGAATACAAATTTCCGTATGTTACTCTCACTATGACTTGGCCGTGATTCAAACATTAAATGTACACTAATTATAAATGATCCAGTTGACACAAACCAAAGCCAATATTTTTATTTTTATCTCAAATAAATTATGACACAGAAAGGAGATAACAACGAAACAATAACACATGAATCCATATAGGGAAAGAATCGTAAATCGTAGTATGATGTTGACAGCTAGGTAGATCCCGTTTGTGTTTATTGTTTTAGATAAGTCATCTTTCCGGTTATTTGTAATCGAATTGAAAGGATTTACACCCTTTTACATTCGAAATCGTTGGGTCCATTTTAACAAATGGGAGAGGTTGGATTTTGTATAAATTCTCGCCTTATCTCATTTCCTTAGCTGTAATATAATTATTCATTCATATCTTGAAATATTGACGTACGTGTTTGGGTTAGATTCGACACTTTTAGGGTGAGCTAGACATTTAATGTTACATTCTATTTATTTGGTGTCGATGTAAATATGGAATTATTTTTGTCGTTATCATCATCAAATCCTCGCACATAAAAACACACAGGAGAACTGTCATACATCCTTCTAAAATTGCTTCACGATAATTCTATGGTTCCTAACTAACATGATGAAAGTATGAATATGGAATTCACTATATTCAAAACATAATACATGTAAATACAACTGTACCCCCAACGATTTCTTAACATGTCACGTGATGTAAATTTTCGTTACCTAACCATAAAGTGACGACGTCATTTCATAGTATTGTGACTTGTGTCTTACCTGGCTTGCATACGTGAGCGGGACTATGTTTTTAAACACAGTGGCGGAAATTTCTCATCAGGCGCAAGCACCTCCAAACAGGTGTTACATGCCGACTCACGTCACACCCGTCTCCTTCCATTAACCCTTGTCTTATCCATACAGCTGTTATTAACATTAACGTCACTGTCTTAGGTAACGTAAAGGTGGGCGGGAGATTTGTTGTGAAGGGGTGTATTCTTGCGCAGCTGGACGCACCGTGTCAGCTTGGGGGTTCATTTAAGATAAATTTAAGTTTTGATCATGACATTCAATTGTTGAAGAAACTGTCACAAAATGATTGAGAAAGGTTTATTACAATGCTCTTAAGAATTGTTGTAGGCCTATGTTGTAAGGTTTTGAAGTTACGAAATTAATAAGAAATCCACTCAATCCTACCGCGAGTTACGTGTAGGCTTACTGCACCAAGAAATGCATGCATGGGACTACACGCACTAACATTTCAACTGTTTTTGTCACATTATGACCATTAGGGGGTTTGACGAGCAATCCTCAGCAGATGACCTTTTTACTATTATATTCTACCTTTAGTTTGAAAGCTCACAATTTCCTACTACCCTATATTAACAAAAAGAAAAGATATAATCCTCATGTTGGTGCTAGCTCGTCTTATGAAGACGAACGCCATGGCTGACATGTTCTTAGTGTGGCACTGTCACTGAGCTGTGCATCATATAGTGACGCATCTGGGAGGTTGCACTATAGAAACCCCGATTGCAGTGTTTAGATTTCTATGGCTCGCCCACTTTGGGGCCCATCGGGTTAATATACAGGCGTCCCCAAATGAAATGAATATTTGTAAATGATCTCTTTTCGTTTGGCGTAGGATGTTGGGGGGGGGGGGTCCGATGTCCGGACACTTAAGCAGACAAAAACATAATATTTGTTCTGGGTTTTCTCAAAATTTGTGCTTTGAATAGCAACAAATAATTGTTAATATTCGTGCTTTGTTATATTGTCTGGTATTAATTTAAATCGATTAATGAAATATTGATCACAAAGTTCCTGAAATTCCAATCTTGTCCGGACACACAACCTGGTACAACTTACCTTGGCGCCCCCTTCGCTTGACCCCCGGATACGCGTCTTTTCGTGGTGATCGATGGCATTTCTGTTATGGTCAAAACCATGTAAAAACCTGGTCAGTGCAATCAAAGAGGGCGCATGCGCTGATATAAGGTCTTAAAACTTTCCAATAAGTTCTTATTGTAGGATTTGCAGTTATTTTCCTTTCATTTGTCTCCTAAACAATGTTAAATTGCCTAAGCAGTCGTATTCTGTGTTGGTTTGCTTTTACGATAACGAATCTATTACATAGGAACTATCTCAAATAAACACTGCTGTATTTTATATTTGTATATGGTAAATCACATGTTTAGAATAACTGTGATTTAAGTCCATTTTATTACGTTTTCATCTTCTTCTTCGTATATTATATTTCGTACATAATTACGTACATAATTATATGATACACATATAAGTAATATGTATAGGGGCATTTCGTTTTGCACTGTGTATCTTTTTCATAGTATGGGATCAAAACATGACTCCCCGAAATTTTACCAGTAATCGGGAATTTCCGTCCCGTTGCATTAAGGTTCTGCTAACACAGGAGCCCCGCTTAACACAGTCTTGTTGATCATGTTGATAAGATACAAGGGGAAAACTCAGATTAGTCCATTTAGACACAGCTCAGTATTTACAGCCTTCTTTGACATGATCATAATTTATCTTTGGTTGTAAAGTATCAGTTATTTTTCTATGTCCATGTGGTTTTTTTTTAGAGAGATATAATCTATATAATGTGGATTTACATGTAGGCTAAGTGATTTTGCTGGTCAAAGCAAATCTCTTACAGGACTGCGATAAAACTATTTCAACAACGACAATAACAACGACAACACTACTACCACTACTTCTTCTTCTCCTACTAGCCTTCTCATCTACAAATTTAGAACATTATTTACATATTGCCTATGGTGGATGTGCATATGAAATATACGTCTTAAACCATGTATCTTTTACACTAACATCTGTAATACATGCACCAACACCTCTCCTAGCTTTACTGCATGCTATTAACAGGGCCAATTGTTTTGTTTCCTTTGTGTCGTCACTTCCGACCCTCATTTATTATGTCCCGTACAATGTACGGCCCTAATCATGCTAATCTACCCCTCTGTATAGGACCCAAACCAGCCTTTAAGACATTACAATTATCATTCAAGACCAGTACCAAAAACATGTTGCTTCTTTGGCCAAGACGGAGGACTACACAATGAACATGAGATTTATGAATGAAAGTACTGAGCCGTGTAGAACGATTGGTTGCATTTTGAGGAGTTATTGATTTTTGTTAAAACTTGATCTTGAGAGAAGATTCTGTAGAAATGTCTTTCCACGGATTTCATGTGTATCGGAAGCGGCCGAGAAATATGGGTGAACGGAATTTAGCATGTTACGATGGTGCTCGAATCTCAACTTCAACAGGAATTGATAACCCAATAATGCGAAGGGTATGTAAATGTAGGCCTATCTGATGGTCAACTTTGTTGTAGAGTTTCAATATGGTATACAATGTAATGTCCATTGTAATGGCGATTCATCGCTACTCGGTGATACTTTATCATACAAGTGCCCTGTAAAATAAAAGATATACGATCAATCTTACGATGAATTGTAACTCTTAGTACACGGTTTACCATAGAATTATGATTATTATCAATCGTGAGATTCATATCATCTTGTATATTACGGGGCACACTTCCAGGCCTAAAATGCTCATCTATAAATCAAATACATATCTACTAATTTTGTTGTTGTTGTATATTTGTACAATCACAGGACAGGGGGTTATTAGACGAATCGCCCGTATCAACTCGCATCAGACGAGCTCGAGGAATCATGAACGGACCGGTCGGGGACGATACGGAGGTGGTGGTCGATACGGGAGCTGGAAGAGCTAGTAGACACATAGACAATAAAGACATATCAAGTAAGCTCACTTCCCTATCACGTCCATTTCAGTGGCGGATCCAGGATTTGAAAATAGGGAAGGGGGGGGGGGCTCCACCCCCTTAATGATCCGCCACTGGAATGTTGTTGTTACTTATGTTGGTTTCAGTTATAGTTTTGCATATGTTTGCGACCATAAAATATTTAGCTAGTATTTAAACTTTTATAGTCAAGCTTAAACGTTGGGTTTACAAAATCACACCCAAACTTCATCCTTTAACAAGTAGGCAAACTAACGTCTAAATTTATATCGAAATATCAAATTGAAATCCGATTAAAAATTGATCCAAATAATGCGAGATGCATCGACTAGAGGGGGGGGGGGGGGGGCTTAGATAATGAAGATCTTTGAATACCGTACTCAACAACGTTTCTGTTCATCTCTATTGTATCTGCAATGTCAGCAATTCTTGGGTATTCATAGATCACCATGAACTTAACAATAGTCCTAATAGTTGAAAAGAAGGCAAACAATTCATCACAAAGCGCATTCACCGTATCGAACGTAAACAAATCATGAGCACTCTTTTGATCAGAATATCTAACACCCAAGCAATTTTCGGAACCTCTTTATATATGATGAAATTAATATTCACCATTTATTGCGGAATAAGGAAATCAAATTTTGATAGATACAACAGTCGTCCATTGGCAAACAATTTTCTCGAGATGGAGCCCTAGTTAAGTTGTTTATATTTTGTTGTTAGATTGGTGACTTAACTTACCGTTATTAGTCTACATGAAGAAGTATAGAGTGGGAGTGAGAGAGAGTGAGAGAGAGAGAGAGAGAGAGAGAGAGAGAGAGAGATTTATAACGTATTATAATTTATATTTGGAGACAATAGTAAGAATATTTTTTAGTTTTTATATATTTTTTTCGTAGAATAAAACAAAAACACTTACATGTACGATGACAATGATGATCTGTGTCTATATTTTCATGTTGACCACCTCATATCCGAAGACTTCACTACATCATAGTCTTGTCAATTTACATGTTGGACACTTTTTCTCACGATATCCAACTCATCTAGGATAAAAAAAGATAAACCAGGACAAAAGTAGCATAAAATCTCACTCCTTCAGAGATGATTGTAACCCTCTTTGACCTGCTATATGTGGAAAGTTTTAATAAATATTTCAACTGAGGAGTTCTACAAGTCCATGCCACTCAGATGATCAAAATTGTAACTTTTTTGTTCCTCTTTCAGTATGTAGAAAGATATGCATCTTCTATTTTCGTGTTATGAATAAGCAGTGTTGGACCCTTTCCCTTCATGGCCCATCATTTGGTCAACATTTGTTATGAAAAATTGCATTATGGTAATGTTGGTTCTTTGAGCACCTGGGGTACCTAGCCAGGAAAGACTTCTTAGAATATTCAAAGAAACAAGCCCCATGTTCTGTGCCACCATTTCTGAGAACAACATTGACTCATTGATTGAAACCTTAAAAGCGTGACATTTTATCGTATGCCTTATTTTGACAGCGGCTGTAACATTTTGTATAATATTCGGAGAGGCAAGTTCAAGTGGTTCCAAACGTCATAGTTTCTGGGTTTTAAACATAAATACAAACGCCTACATAGGTCTTTAATCCAAAGGGATTACATCATCTTGAGCCCCACCCTGTCCGCTAAGGTGGTAATAATATAGATTTAGAAAGATCAATGTTTCAAGCCCCGCCCGTCGTTTGTTTTGTGAGATCAAAACATTAGAACGCCATACATCCGCTATGCACAAAATGGAGAAACCCCGTCGCAATGGAGAGAAGGGTACGCAAAACAAATGCGCTCTATGAGGGAGTTAAGTTCTGTTCGCGAAGCTTTCAGCGATAGAATTTTGTCTTGATCACTCCTTTGCATTACTAGAATGGTTATTTATGAAATGAAGGGGATTGTTTTGATTAATTTGTTCCATTAGACAAGTGTGTTTCCGGGAAAATTAAATATAAACGACTAAAGTATATGATTATGTAGATCTAAACTAGTCACAGACTAAAGTGCACTTATTATGATTAGCAGAATCTAATGTTGATTTCGAAGCGAATGAGTTTACGAAGAAATGAACACCTTGAATGATATAAATTTCTTGAAAATATGATCAGTTTATACATGATTGCAACTTATACTGACTTAGTATTTTTTCAGTCTAGGCAGAAAATATTCAACATTCTCACGACTGACACATAATACGATAATGTATAATTGGAGATACCATTTCAGAAAAAAATACTGACTAGATACAATTTGATATATTATCTTCGAAGAGAATTATTATAATTATTTAGTTCTGTTCCATAAGGAAAGAGATTGCGTATGTCCGTACTTTACAACCGTTATTCTGATAATATCTGACGCCTGGAGTTTCCCGTAGTGACTCACATAACGGGCCCATCCTGTCAACAATGTACGAGCCTTTCTTCACCTTTCTCATGAAATCGATTTTCCTTTCAAACCTTTCAAAAACTTGGACAAATCGTTAAATGTTAAAACAATGATATGCGCAGAAAGCACATTGATATGTGTTCGTCTTAAATGAGGGCATTGTGCATATTCTTCCAGCAATAATTAAAACGCGATGTTCTCTGTGGAATGCTATCTTAACTGAAACATCGTTACAATACAGGCAGTTAAAATCATGAGTCATAAATCTTGAGAAAAGGATACTCTGCAAAAAACACAACATAATCTGAAAACAGAGATGTGACGTTTGGATATAGCTTGCCACATTATGTTGAAATAAAGGTAAACTGAAATCGAAAATTCTACATTATATTTTCTTGTCATGTTTCTATGACGATTATGATTGATTCCCAACAGTCCCTGATTGATTCCCAACAGTCCCTGTAGATTTTCGGAAGTGCTGTCGGTTATCTAGTCCATGTTAAGTGACGACCAAAGGGGTCAAGGACCAAGTGATATTTACCCCTGGTCTCATGATGACCAGAAGGGGGTAAAGAAGGGGGAAGATGATTTAGAAGTGACCTCTTCTAGATGATTAAAGCTATTTCCTATTCCTATCATATGGCCTACCGGTAATTCATGAAGGTAAAATAGGTGATATGGAGCGCAGCGGGTTTCTTTTTCACGAAGCAGTCCTCACGGTTGGTTAAAATAAACTTGGTGCGTTGCACCAAATAGGCCAAGGATAAAAGATACATCCTTAGCTAAAACGAAAGGATAAAATGTACCGAGGAGAAAAAAACCCCTCAATGCTTGTATATGTTCCATAAACGGGGCAAAATTATGTTAAAGGAAGATCCAACCCAGGAAGAAATCAGTCTTGAAAGGAAAAAGTAAAATGAGAAGAGCGATTAAGAAAAAAGGCATCATCGAAATAGCTGTACATGTAAGAGAGTTATGGAATTTTGTGCTTTCTTTATGAGGATCCTCCAACTGGCAAGATTCTGAGAAAAGTGTGAAAATGTATCTGCATATGATGCACTGTAAGACACAGTTACATTTCATATACGTCACTTTCAAACAAAGATTTTCACACCTTTGCACTGCACGGGGCAGCAGGTATGTTAAAAAGGCAAACCAAATAGTAGTTTCTCATGAGTTAATACGAGGGAAATTAGTGTTACCTTAATATTTGTGTTTATTGACGTCAGAGAAAGACTGGAAAGTGATTGGGCATGTCAGATCACATGATACTACCCATGAGTCTTTACGCCTGTTCCGACATTAGTTAGGTTTGTCCTTGTGACGCCTTTCTCTTTGCTATCCCTCCTATAACCAATGAAAAAAGGACTTGACTTTGGAAGATTAAACTCAAACTATAATCAGTTTTGACAGCAAAAACATACGTAAAGTGACAAGGTCTCCTGAGTGTGATCTAGTTCTGGAGTTAAGTGTATCTTACTAATAAGATAATTTTCCTTACTTTTAAGGGGGAAAAAAGCGTATCAGATCGAAACGATCGATGAATAATGGAATTGCAACGTCAAATAGCGTCATTGCCAGTGTGAAGGGCAGTTATTTTTTTGGTTAACTGTTTCATAAATTAATTCGACAATTATTATCTGTCTAATTTTCCCCATTTTGTTTCCCTTTCTAAAAATGCTTCTCTGAGTTTTCTGCTTTTTGTGAAAGCAATTAACCATTGAACCCCAGCTTTCCTCGAAATAAAGAATGCACACGTTTACTTATCCTCTTTTGATTTCATTATCTTGATGATCGTTACCCAACCCCCTCATCGGTTTCGAAATAGTTCATTTCCTTTTCATTTGTCCTTTCATTTTATCATCTGAGATTATGTCCATTGATATCATAATTCCTTTTCCTTAACATTCACATGACATAGCAACACACAAAGCAGAAATAAGACTTGTAAGGTGTCGGTAAAGTAATCTTGTTCTCACGTAATGCGTCAATGGGAATTTTCCCTTTTTAGAGAATTCTCTAATATCTATTTAAAAGTTGTTCTTCAGTTTGTTCAGACTAGCCAACTAATTCATTTTCTGAAAGCTCAAAACTACTGTATGTTTTATCCGCAATTACGGACGTCAGAGGGGTAAATTAGTGGATCTTTAGAAGCTGAATTGTGGCGTTGTGGTAATTCTGGAACATAGTCCTGAACAGGCATCTGTCAGCCAAGAAAGCTCCTGTCCAAAAAGGGTGATGCTAATTGAGTTAGAAACAAACCAGGGTCATGTTAAGTTGAGGACCGTTTGGTGAACTTCCATTAATACTGCAATGGACTCATAAAATTGAACAAAGTTTGCAATATCACAAATGTAGAACAAATATGTAAATTCTTTTATTACTTTACAGAGTCTGAATATTCCGGATCAGCACAAGCCTTTGGTTGACACGATGCAATTTTAGTAGGATTATTGTATTTATACAACAGGATACATAAAGCCCGAAATAGAAAGGAGAGATTGGGAGCAGTATTAGGACCTTATCGTACCCGCATTACAAGGCATTTTCACTGCACCAATCAGAATCAAATGCTTTATAGCTATATTAGAGTTTATATGGGTTTCTAAATATGTCATAACGCTTGTTGCATCTTGACATACATTTCGTTAGCAATTTTGCAAAAACCAAATGCCATCAGAGCGAGCGAGTACTGGTGCCATACGCTCCCTGTCGTGATTTGTTTGCGTTTGTTTTTATGTAAAAAAAAAAAAAGTTGTTGTGTTTCTTCTAATTTCGCAAAGAAATATGAACAGTGGCGATGTATTTCTTCGAGTGAGTCAACCAGTATTTTAATTTTGGAAGTCGTTGACTACACCGTTAAGAGTTCTTTATATTTTCCTTATCTGTAAACATTCACAACAAAATAAGAGGTAAGTGTTGTTTTATATATTTTCCCTGGACTTACTTCTGCCCTGGACTTAACTCTACATCTAACCCTAACCCCCTAAACCTAAGACCCTTTTCACAACTCTTAACTTAACCCCTCATTTAAGATAATTTAGAGACCGGAACAATTGTCGCCGGAGCAAATTTTGTGCCACCCGTCCAGATGGTTCCAAATTTTGTTACATAACAGGAAATATAACCATCAATGATAATTAATTAATTGGGTATTAATTAACTGTTTTTTTTTTCATAGCTGTTGTCAAAGGTCTTTCACCTAATGAGTCTGAATTAGAATTTTTCACAATGTCATGCGTAAATTAATTGATATCAAACTCAAAGGTGTGTGAACTACAAAAATTCTTTCAAATTACTACTGTAACAGTCCATGTATTTCACCCAATCAAGCCCGACAGTATACCAAAATTGATAGTTTTTAATCCTTTTTTAGGGGCTGGGGGTGTAAATGCCCCAAAATGTTGCTTTTATTTCCCGTGCTCATTTCTCCTTGACTGAAACATTTCCTTTGCAAAGAAGTCACGAACTGTATGTTAAGGCCCGGTCCCACTGGCGGGAGGATTAATTGCGCATGAGTTGCGTATACAAATTTCGTTCATCCGCAACAAAAAACAAAAACAAAACAAACAATCCGCAATTCATACGCAAATCATCCTAAAAAGCCAGTGGGACCGCGCCTTTAGATACATTTGACAGGTATTAGTATGTGTGGGTCATTCGCGATGGAGTTACCGAAAGCTCTCAAGAGTTAATAATAAAATAAAAAAAATCATTTAAACAAATTGATGGAATTGTATTATGTAAGAGTTCGAATGATCTATTTTGAGAGTATAAATTAGGAGCTTGTCTGTAACCTTTTGGCGGTGTACTCGTCATGTGCTGTTTACTACAGTTGCTGCGGAAGCAAACTCACACGAGCCAAGCTTGCCGCTAAATTGAGCTTTCCTGCTATTCATCCACTCGTGTTTGTGGGTCGTGGGCGGGCGATGTGCCTTCCAGATAGTGCAGATTAAAACAAGAGAGACTCAAGTCAAGTTGCAGCTAAGAAACCCCTCACCCTCACCGCATAGTGTCTTCCAAGCTCTTGAGGAACATACTTAAATTAGAAGCTCCGACCAAATCACGCGGGAGCCAGAAGTCAGAACAGTAATGCATCCCAGGCTTGCTATGTGCAGATGTTCCTGTGAAAGGCTCTTAAGCAATGCAACTCCCTGATTTAGTCTTTTTGTGGTTTTTTTTTCTTCAGAAAAGTATACAAGGTTAATACACTTCTTCCTATGGGGCTGGGATCCATTTTGACCATAAAAAGTAAGACAAAAAAGAAAAAAATGACAAAGGTAGACAATTTAGGAGCCAAGAGCCTCTGATTGTTACAGATCTGAAAATAGATTCCCCATGTTAACAAACTTTCCACATGAATGCCAAGAACAAGGGAAAAGGTATATAGTTATTTTGAATGTCTTACGACATTGTCTGAAACTGCGACTCTGGCTTCAAATTATTGGACGTTGTCCTTTTCTAGATGTCGGTCTGCCCTGATGAAATGTGCTTTTGCATTTTTGCATTTTTTACAAATTTTCGTGCGTTTCATGCGTATTACGTAAGACTAATTATTATGTTCGTAATGATTCTTAGTCATCGAAGAGTCTCAGATAGGGAATAGGATTACATTGAACAAGTCCTTTAAAATGAATGGAAATAATGTTAACCAGTCAATCTCATGATATCTTTTGTTCAATAATCTGCAATATTTCATTAAATCATTTTCTCCATAAAGTCTTCCCCATCCACAATAATAATTAAAAAAAAAAGAGAAAAAAAAGTAATTCTACAATGGCGCCTTTTTACGAGTCAGTTTTGCCACCCCACCCTGAAATAGTCTGGACGCCGTTTCCCGCTCAACTTTTCACCTCATTCGTGGTCCCGCTGAACTTTTCACCTTAATATGTTAATCCGAAAGGTTCCTTTACTTTAAGAGTATATTACCGAGGTCATCCTCATTCCCAGGAGCTAGAGAATTCTCCTTAAGAAATTATTTTGTGTAGAAAGCAGGTCAAAACAATGAGAAAGCTGTTTTTGCAGGAGTTAATCATTCGCAAATGAAGCTTAATTTGGTTTCATTAGATGCAGACATACTATCCTTTAACCATCCGGTAGGTTGAGCGCCAAATCAGTGAGTCTCTTACCCTGATTAGCATCTACTATATCATGACCTCCTGACCTATTTCATAATAGGGAGATTTCGAATTGTGTCGACGTGCCACCTGAAAGAGATTGAGAGGTAAAGAATAGAAGTTTTTGACAAATAATTATGATAGTAATAGTGGCTTGTTTACACGTGACACTCAAAGCTCTTCTATACATGTAGTCTTAAGAACTTCAAATGCCTCGTGTCAGCTGATCAGTTAAGTGCATAATGCTACAGTCACACAGACACTTACGTTGACTTACGTCCGGTTGCGTCCAAAAATTATTTTCTTTTCTGCGGATCCCCACGGACGCCTTCCCGTAATATTCAGCAGTGGAAACAGAGATAAGTTCTTTCATCCAATAAAACAAAGAAATACACAAGAATGATAAAATAGAAGATGAAATCAGACTGAATCGACAAAAACGTAACTATACGTAGGTGTCTGTGTGACTGTAGCAGAGAGGTTTTAGCGTCACACATGAACAGGCTACCATTATTATTGTGGTGATTACTTCTGGGTCGTCAGCCCCAAAATTATATCCAATTATTTGTGTACGTTGAACGACAGACTTAATTTTCCAAAATTAAAAAGCAGTATCACTTCGCAAAACGAGTAGCAATACATTTTTTTTAATACACCCTATACAAAAATAACCTTCATGATAATCAATCTTCATTATCACTACTATCATGACTATTATTTTGAAGTCAATAATTCTTCTCATAAATATTGAGTTTAATATGACCTACTGAAGTGTTATTAAACAATTTCCACAATCCTTATCTGCAGAATATAGGTTGCATGAGGACATTCGGAATTGAGTTTTAACCTATACCACTCGACCACATTACGTGCATTTTCTCTTAAATGAGAATAGAACGTATAATGTAAAAAAACAAACATTGTAAAACACTTGTGTTTGTTTAGAGTGGGTGTTTATATCATCAAACTACCAAATAAAACACATTTCGAGCATTGCATTATATTATTTGTTGTAATTTTGAAGAAAAAACAAACAAAAAAAACAAATTAAAACAGAAACAAAACAACAATAGAAATGTTTGGAATGTCTTTTTACACTCGTTGAAATAGTGACTTGACTTTGGAAGCATCGAACATGTATACTTAACGTGTGTGAAATGTGCTAAATGAATCATAGGGGGAATCTCGTGTTATATCAATATGTCAGGCAAGATGTTGAGTGCTAAACGTCCCAGTGGGAGTTTTACACCCTTTGATCTTGATTTTCATTTTGCTTGCTTCTCCGGCTGAATCATAGTATTTCCCTGAAAGTTAAGATTAGTTTGGAGGTGGTTCAACCCTGTTCGGGTAATCTTTATGAGCACCTTACCTTCAGGAGAGGGTCCTAACTGCCCCATCCCAACCACATCGGTCTTTTCCCCCCTCTCTCTTGACACATCGAGTTTTCTAGATGAGATACTCATATATATTGAATGTATTTTGTAAGATGTAATTATATCTTTAGGCTGATGTAAATTTTTATTACACGACAACCGATTTGTTCAAGATGGAGGGATGGGAGTTTATCGGAAGTTTCCAATTTTTAGCAAGTATCCCCATTTAGTATTTTATATCACTTGGAAACTTTTTTGTTTTAATCATTATTATCACAGTGTTTTATTATCATTTTAATAAGCAATAATATTTTGTATTATTTTTTGCTGTATGTCTAGAAAAAGTGCTTTCTAGAACCAACTGTTTCTATTATAATGTTCGAGTTGGAAAAAAAATGAACGATTTGTTGTCAACGGATCACATCGTCAACCCAAATGTCCCTCGTGCATGTCTGGCCTTTTAGGCGATATATCTGTTGAAAGTTTGAGGATAAAAGCTGTCTCCGTCATGGAATACTTATTTAAAATGAATGATTTGGGCGTGACGTAGTCCGTATGTAGATCAAAAGTACAAGTTAGTTGTCACAATCTCCAGAGAAAACTTGTCAGACAATGTTATTTACCTGGGTTTCAAATCACTACATCAAGATGGACAGACCTTCAAGTAGCCCACGTACGGAAGGAAGACGACAAATTATGTTTGTGAGGACATTTTCTTGTGAGTCATAAGAAAATGACGTTGGTGCGTATCCATAAAATCCCAACCAGGGTCGCGACGAATTGATAAGTCTTCGTTATGGCAGCAACCTCACAGCATTTGTTGTTCTATTTATTGTGCACCTTGGCAACAACCAAAACGATATCTTTAGTGGTTCTTCTTCCGCGTCTCTTACCTATTACTCTCCTTGGATGACTAGGACGTTGTGTAGGTTTAAGTCATCTTCCATCCGACCTTATATAGACATGGTGGCTTATGGGTGATGTTTTTAGTCATCTTCAAAACTTCAGTATGGCAAATGCAATGTTTCGTTCATCCGGACGCAATGCTTTTATAGTATTTCATGCTTTGCACTTCTTAATGGCTTGCGGTAGGGGAGATGATAATTTTTTAGAAACCAACAAAGCTTCTCATTTCCATGCCAACTTCAGATTATCGTATGTGGTTAGTGTCATGTTTAGGTCCATGTACTTACTAAAACAAGCTAAAAACATACAGCCAAACTAATAATTGCATATAATATATACACTGTGATCTTAGAACACACAAACACTACTACATGAATGTTAACTAGTGTATGTCCTTAGTACTGTACTTGACATCTGAAAAGAAACGTCCAGCAAGTCATGTGATATTGGGAAAATGTAAAAGGAGTCTCATAAAAGAAATTTCAATTGACATAGTACCTTACAAAGAGACGATGTGACCAAATAATATGATTAAATGATAAACCATGATATGGAAACAACTCAAAAGGAAACCAAGGGTGACTACGAGAACTGTCTTCCAGGGATGGAACGCATGATTTCCTAGAAATGTCACAGGCACCTTCCCAATCAACACTCTCTATTTGTAACTTGGTGATGTTAGCTTAAGATCTCATCACCATTACCCCTCAACTTATTCAAAATCAAGAGGATTCAAATACATCAATAAGTTCTCATAATCTGCCGAGCTTTACGAAGAGGCAATAAGTACGTGTATAGATTACTCTACAAGGACTCCAAAGCCGCCTTTAGGATCACAGACTTGCTCTAAGGTGCTGCTTCCAGAGAGGAGGATGGGTTGGAAAGAATCCTAAAAGAGGCTCTCTCTCTTTTTTGGACTAACTCCAAATTCTGACTGTCTACACTGAAGTTGAGCCCGTCTCAGAGCAGAGTGGCTACTACGATGACTCCACATCCGCTTTCTGTCTTTCTCCTTTAGAATTGTTTTGGAAAGAACAGGATAAAAATGCTTCGTAAAGGAATCTCTCGCCCTTGACTTGAATATAACCTTTTTGGTTTGTGAGAGTCGAAGTATTTGTAAAACGTCGTTCATCGTTCGTTAGCTAGAACTTCCTGAGAAATTGAAGTTTTGGGTTCTCCCTCCTACGCACACTTACCGCGGTCACTGTGAAAAAAAGAAGAAGAAATAGGCACAAATCAACCTGACAATAAATCCTATCATAAGATCGGTCATCATCGCCACCATCATACAGAAACAATAAGAATGTTATTTATCATTATTTATCTTTCATGTCGATTTATAAGTGTCAAATGTCTATTTTTCTGATGACAAAATTTTGCTTCTTCATAATTTAGTGTTATAAAAACATGATGATGCAACATTTCCGTTGGTTGTTCCCTTTTTTTTCCATTTTCTCTTTCTCTTTTCTAACTATTCGACGATGCGCCTTTTTCATGTCTCACAGTAGATCTTATATTTCTGACAGACTGACACATTCATACGACGGTCTTAACCCCATTAAACTTGTCAAGATCCAATTGATGGTCTTTATCACAACAAACAAATATTTTGATTTTAAAAACTGCCAACTCAGCCCAAACTTTCATCTAGGGTGTTTATTCAAAAGTTTTCTGTCCAATTTAACATCGTCACAAAGTTATGGATGCATGTAGGGGTGTGAAATACGCGTCATCTCCTCTTATCTCTCATCGAGATGGTTGTAAGTTCTCCCGGGCCAGCCTGGCGGGGAATCGGGTGGATATCCAAGCTAAGACTCTCTCCCGGGCCAGTAGCAAGAACTGTAGCTAGTAGAGTTCAGGCAGTGACTCATTCTCTTCTTTGTTGGCGCCAGAAGGCTTTATGTTTTGAAATCATATTTTAAAGAGACCTTGACAGGTTGGTGCGAAGCAAAAAGGCGTTCGACTGACATTTAGAGCTTCTCTTACAAGTTCATTATCAAGATGACTAAAAAACCACGAAAGAGATAATAAAAAGGAAGCCGATAAATATCCTGAAATACTTTTTTGTAATAGAAAATTTAAATCTGTTATTATATTTTTAAAAAAAATTCTGCCATACATATTGTTCTCACTTAGAATGAACCATATGAAAAACAGGTCAAATAAGAATCAAGGTATATCTTGCAGGCATGTGAAACTGGAATAACTAACAAGTATCCCAACAGTTATGAGGGCTCAAAGTCGTGTTGCGGAACCTTTTCGAATTTTTTTTTTCAATTTACGATATAGCACGGTTAGAGAGAGAGAAAGAGAGAGAGAGAGACACACACACACACACACACACACACACACACACACACACACACACGGGGATATCAAAAATAGTGAATGACAAACGACTTTTTTGTCGGTACTTAATGATACTTACGACATTGTTGCAGGTACAATCCAGGTGTGATGGTGGTTAGATTGATGTGTGCTAGTTAAACACTTCCCATTAGCAATCACTCTAAAATATCTCGCAAAAAACAAAAAACAAAACAAAACATACTACCTGTGAGATATCAACTTTCGCTGACTAACTATTTCCTCTCCTACAGCGATAACAGGAACATTGCAGGATCGTAAAACTCCTTGAAGTCAGTGGCGGATACAGGATTTTAGGATAGGGGGGTGGGGGCGCCGCCGAAATTTTCGGATTTTAACATGTACAGTCAATGAGCGGTTTTCAAATTATGGGGGAGGGGGGGGGGCGTCTGGATCCGCCACTGTTGAACTCATTCCATTTATGTGTTTATAAATCAAAGGGAGAAAAAAAAAATGTTATTTGAAAGACAACATTCCATTAAATCTTAACATGATGTCATCTTTGCTCAAAATTTAGAAGTACATTTTAGAAGACTCGTCAGCATGGGGCAGTATGAAAAATGCAGTTTCCGGAAAATGAATTGTAACGAATAGTTCGGAAGGCGGAGTATTATTTCTCAATGAGGTAAAATATATATATTTTATAATTAATCATTTATTATTTTTTTAATTTTATTTCGCAGATCACCGATCGGAAGAAATGTTTGGAGGAGCCGGTGATCGTAAGAAGGGTCATCAGAACGGCCATGTTAGCCCGGTCGGTAACGGCCCAAACTCACCTCAGAGTCCCGCAGCACAAATACTCAACTTTGAGAATGGTAAGAACCAGAACACCTATTATCTTAGACCAGGCTCTGGTCATTTGGGTCTTTTTCAACATCCCCAATTTCCCCCAAGAATCTTTAGATGATATTAAAGTATGATTATCAAATAACTTTAATATTACTACCAATTTATTGAAGTAGAATGAGCCACATTGAAAAAAATAAATAATGCAGATAAAATCATTGAAACTCATGTATTCGATCAATGTTAACAAACCAATCAAATTAACATGCCAAGATTGTTACCATATTGCAATATACAGAGGTTGGAGAGACTCCATCACAACGCGTGCACTTCTTGCTCGGCGGAGAAGGAGGAGAAAGAAAGGATGATACCCCACCAGTCTACTCTGAAATGGAGGAACTGTTTTATGACAAAGAGGGCCGCCTGCTCGAATGGAAAGAAACTGCAAGGTATGTATCTGATGATAATGGTAATATTTCATAAAATAATAATAATAAAATCCTTAAAACAAATCTATTTTGATTAACATTAAATTATATTCACATTCCTGTTTTTTTGTTGTTGTTTTTGTTGTTTTTTGTTTTTGTTTTGTGTAAATTGATTTTAAGATTATATCAATAAGAGAGCATTCGTTTAGGGCCCACCCATTTTTTCATAAATATTATTTGTGTTTGCTGTGGATGCCATTTCAATAATAATGAATTAAATATTCTTACTTATGGAAGTTAGAAGCTTCCTTTTTATTCCATCAAACTATTTAGACAAGATTTCTTCGAGAAATCTTGATATCCTATCCTCTAGGCTTTAAAAGTCTTCAAATCCATTTCGGTGGGAAGAACCGCTTTGGTCAAAGTTAGTGGTCTTCCAAATGCCAAACTGATGTGATGGCAATACACATTCTCTTCGTCTGTAAAAGTGTGTAACATTTAAAGCGAGAGCGAACTGACCATCACTCTCATTAATGACTGTGTGTTATAAATAGCTAGTCTTAAAATATACCTTTTGAGAAAACTATTAATAACACAATGAATAAATTAGCCTACAATTTCATTCGTATGAAGGAAAACGGAAATATTTTTTAGAGGAAAAGTACTTGTTTCGCTACTAGGTAACATAATAGTTGCGGTATGAATGTTATTGAATAGTTAATTAGTGCAGTGTTATCAACTACATGGGCCTATATTATTAGACTACACTGCTAAGAGTGTTGCATTATGGGTAAAAAAAACAAGGGTACTTTGAGAAGTTGAGGACTGGAGATGGAGCTATACAATGCTGCTGGTTCGAAGTGGCTTTAAAAGTATAACATTTTCTATAATTCTCTCTTTCTCTCCATCTCTCTCTCTCTCTCTCTCTCTCTCCCTCTCTTTTGTCAACCTGTCTTCTTCGATGTCGTAGATGGGTGAAGTACGAGGAGAACGTGGACCACGGTGCAGGTCGTTGGAGTAAGCCTCACGTTGCTACCCTCTCCCTTCACAGTCTGTTTGAACTCCGCAAGTTCATCAGGAATGGTGGTGTCCAACTCGACATGGATGCCGAAGACCTAGAACAGATAATTGGTAAGCTCATTAAATCGGCAACACTTTATTTTTCAGTCTGTAATATATTATCTAGGCATGAAATATATTTTGGAAGTTTTCCACTGTGAAAGAGTAGGTCATTGTTACGCCCATGTTTCAGATTGATACGTACACCCCGTTGTAACCACCACACATTTCACTCTCTCCTTCTGTTTAGATCTTGCACTGGACAATCTGGTTGCGACCAATGTCCTGGAGGAGGATCAGCGAATCATCGCCCGTGAAGCCCTCCTCACCCGACATCGTCACCACAAACAGAAGAAGAAGAAGGAGCCTGAAAACAAAGCCTACAACAAAGGTCGCAGGAAAAGCAGCATGTTCCCAGGAATGGACCGCACCATGTCTGATATCGGCCGCAGTCAGTCCACAGGCAACAACCAGACTAGCATGGAACAAGGTGCGTTAAGCGGTTAATATTGAATATTTTCTTGTTATCGTATAAGAGCAAATTCAAAAACATGTACTGAATCATCAAGTTTTAATATATTTTTATTTCAAATACGATCATTAAAATATTACCTAATACAGAAAAAACGATTCTTGTATTACTTTCTACATTCATGATTGTTTTAGGACCACAAACTACAGAGAACATTTTTGTACTGCTGTAATGACATGATATTAATGACATAATTTTCATCTTTAAAAAAAATGATAGAAATTACATTTAACGTGCCACGTTTAACGGGAAAAATTTAGTTAATAACATAAAGATCATGAAATACTTAGTGCAATGAAAAGTCACAAAATATTTCTATTCATTGCAGAGGCACAAATTAAGGACACGGAGATGAGGAAAAACTCGAGCGCGAATGCTCTCACTAAAATGCCCGATGGTGCCCGAACCGAGAGCCGAGGATCGGTCGGAAGGGTTGGTACTTCGGACAGTCTCGATCAGAAGGAGAAGGAGGTCAAGAATGAGAAGGTGAGGTCATTGCCATGGTGATAAGGAGATATCAATAATCATCTCATCTTAGGTTGAAAATGATATGACGATGGAGCATTGATGGAAGAGCGATTCTTGTTCAGAAACTGTAATAGTCTTGTATTCCGTATTCTATTAGATGTTTCCAACTTGATCACACCAGAGTACATTTTGTTAAAAGAGCATTAGTAGGAATGAAGATGAAGAAAGCTGGATTCGACTAAAATATGATCTTTTATTTTCGAATCTTAAACAATTTTGATTATCCATAGTAGGAGGTGTCAAAATTCGAAGTTGAAACCGATTCTTTTCAAAGTAGGAAATACCTGACACATGTATGTACATAATTGGTACTCATCTAGAATCTTTTGTTACTCTCTAATTCTCTATTCATTAAGCATCTCTGAATAGAAGTTCTAGATAGATGTCATTATGTAACATACATATATCGTTGGTCTAGTGCAAAAATGTAGTATAAGTTTTACCGGTCTGTTATAACTTACAAGTAATAAAAAGACAAGGCCTTTGGCATAAGTCTGACGATGTTATTACCAATTTCTTTACTATCCTTGAAAACCCAAAATGATAACATTGTTTTTTCTGACCATCTGCAGGCCAAATTTCTTCGTAAGATCCCTGCTGGTGCCGAAGCATCGAATGTACTCGTGGGCGAAGTGGACTTTGTCGAGAAACCTATGGTGGCTTTCATTCGTCTCTCTCAGGGTAAAATCTTGTCAGAGATCACACAGGTTCCCATCCCAACTCGATTCGTCTTCCTCCTACTCGGACCACCCACGGACGACAAGAAGAAATACCGTGAAATCGGTCGCTGTATGGCCACACTCATGACAGATGATGTAAGTCCTCTCAATTATATATACTCTTTAATCTCTAAACGGGAACATAGTGTAATAATAAATCGTATGTTAGGTTAAGAAGATGTCAGAGATCTGCGATGTTCTTCTGAGTTTCATGCAAGGAAGATCATCTGCATCTAAGGATGTTCACTCCTGAAATGGTAACAATAATCCTAAAACAAACATGTCAACGTCCGATGTGCTCTATATGAAATGAAAAAATCGCTTAAAGCATAGTTTGTCATCATGGCCATTTAATTATTCAAAATAAACTCATGTTGGACCTTCTTCAAATGCTTTATACACAACATCAGGGACATTCTTTCCACCAGTCGAACCAAGTATTTTGTAAGTAAAAATTCTTACTGATCCCAAGGAGTCATTTAACGTTTCGGTAATCTACAGTAGATATAAAACTACATTTACACACAAATGTGCAATACATTGATTGATTTCGGGTTTTTTTTTTCAGCCAGTGCTCATCAAACCAAACAATTTCTTATTCTTAAAAAAAAAAAAAAAAAAAAAAAAAATCTTCCCTAAAACGTCTTTCTAATGTGCATGTTATCTACTTTGGATGTAAAGTTAGCGGATGACTTTGCAATAACCAAAGCATTGATTTGTTACTGTTGTTGTTTTAATCAAGTGCACCTAAAATCAATTAATTTCTTATTTTTGAAAACTAATCCATTAACGTCTTTCTATATGATTATGTGCATTGTATCTATAGTAGATGTTAAGTTATTAAGCATCTGCAATAATCGATACATTGATTTCGATTTAACGACAAAGTTTGTTTGATTTTGAAGGTCTTCCACGAAGTTGCTTACAAAGCAAGAGACAGAGAGGATCTTCTTGCAGGTCTTGATGAGTTCTTAGAACAGGTCACTGTACTTCCCCCAGGTAAACCTAACCATCATTGTAGAAGAACTCGAAGACATTTAAATATATAAAAGGGCACCACCATTTTAAACGAGATTTAGCTAAGAAGTGGGTTAGATTTAATCACGCTTCGTCTGACCGGATTTTCCAGACATAGACCAACTCTTGGTGAAATTTCAAAGAACAATCTTCATACAGCACAGCTATCATTTTTCAATCAACATCGTTGGGCTTTCCACAACCTCATCTGCACTCTATGTTATACTTAACTGTCATAGTTTTCGTATCCCTTTCATTTTTGTCCGTTTCAAGGATCTTCTTGTCGCATATCAATGCATCCATGCGCCTTCGAAGTTCACTAGGAACGATCAACAAACCCTTAAGATCGTGATCAGGATGTTTTCAGAACCTGACAACCAGTAACCTTAAAGCTAACTCAAAACCTCAAGCCCAAACGTTATCCAAAGATTTGCCCCAAATATAATCCTAAATGTAACATTGATCCCGATCCAAACGTTTAGAGTTAGGTTGTCGATATTGTCAATGTTATCTGGTTATGGAAACGCCCTTATTATCCTTCCATAAAAACCTCCATATCTTCTGTCATTCTTCACCAATGTCTATATCTGCTTGTATCTCTGCAGGTACGTGGGATCCTAACATCCGTATTGAGCCTCCCAAGCAGACCCTATCATCAGAGATGAGAAGACAATCCCAGCACTTTATCCATCCCACTGATCATATCAAGGGTGAAGAGGAAGAGAAGATCGAACTTAGCAGAACAGGAAGGTAACTAAACAAGTAGACGTCTAGAAACGGTTCTAAACACCTTAAGAGAAATGTGTCTAGTGACATGTTACAAGATTTAAAAACGCGTAGACGCCTATAGAAAAGCTCCTAAATACCTTAAAAGAAATGTGTCAAGTACCCCGGGAAACCTCTCAAACTTCAAGCAATGCCTTAATTATTATCCAAATGTATCTAATCGCAAGATAAATGGTAATGACCCCTCATCAGAACTTCAAGATAATGCTTACCCCTAAATATTAATACCACCCATTGAGAGGGCTTTCTGTCTATAAAGTGATATCTAGGAGATATCTTAGGAGAAATTGCTCACAGAGGCATTAGGGCTCTTGGCCATCAAAATAGCTATGTGGGACTTATGAAGGCTGATGATCAAGAGACAAAATAAAAATATAGGAATAACTAGATAATTCATTTTACCAATTTTCTGTAGTCACTTATACAACGTCATTCATCATCAAAAACTTAAAATAGGAATTTGAGGTTTATTATGGCTTTCCATTAATAAGTGACACAAGTAAAATTTCCAACACTTTTATTTCATCTTGGTTTTTCTCCATTAGGCTATTCGGTGGTCTTATCCAAGACATCAAGAACAAAGCGCCTTTCTACTGGAGTGAATATTATCATGCTCTCAACATCCAATGTGTGGCTTCCTTCATCTTCATGTACATCGCTTGTATCACCCCCATCATCACATTTGGAGGGTTGCTTGGCGACGCAACAAACGACTATATCGTAAGTATATATTTCGTTTTAACACCATATGGCACATTGCTTGGCGATAGAAATTGAATAATCAAAGGACCCAAGAAGATTTAAATGTCGCTGTTCGTAACTTAACTTTACAGTTATATAATTGGGATGGTTCTAGGACAACTACCCCCTGGACAAATACTCCCCACACAACTACTCCGGCTAAAAATATCTACCCTCTATAACGCTGCACCTAACTCTAACCAGATTTCTTGTGGTTGGTTGTCCAGGGTGGTGTTTCACCAAGTCATTCTTAAGTAACGTACAACTTGATACGAACGACTAAGTGAAACACTACCTTGGGGGTAAATGTCCAGGGGGTAGTTGTCCTAATACGCATTGAGATATGTAGTCATGGTGCATTTGTTATTGATTGATTGAATGATTTGGGATCCAAACAGATCAACTGTTTATCCTCTTTTTATCGGACGAGGTGCGGACGTGTTTCAATGAACAGTTCTTGAATATCACTTTCTCGATATTTTGTTTTTGTTTTTATATTTGCCAAGATCATGTCTTGTCTGAACAGAGTGCATTTATTTCAATTTTCTTAAATGAAGTGACTGCTACCCAGATTTATACATAACGATTTGCCAAGTGTGGTCTGTCAGTTGGTCCAAAGAAGTCAGATTTAAAATGCAAGTCACCTCTCCTATGTAGCCGAATCATAAATTTCAATAGGAATATTGTGGCGCTTCGGGATGTCGACGTTCAAGGTCGGTCCCAGAAGTAGTTAGTCATATCTAATTGGTACAAATAAATTGGAGTCCAATAATAATTATACTATCAAGTTTATACAGTCCCAAGTACCATCTTTAAAAATCTGACTTGATTATCTTTCCTTCAGGCGGCCTTTGAGAGTCTGATTGGAGCAGCTATCTGTGGAGTGATATACCATATCTTCTCTGGCCAACCTCTGACTATCATTGGTAGTACAGGACCTATCCTCATCTTTGAAACCATCATGTTCCAGCTCTGCGGGTAAGTTTGGACAGGGAAGTGTGCTTTTGGTAACCCATTAATAGAGCTTGGTGGGTCCTAAACAGCGGATGCACTTGATTCAAACCTTCAACACTGTGACATCAGACTAAGCGGATCTTTAAATAATCATTCCAACTGGTAAGGATGGCGTCTGCTATTGACCGGTTGGTTGCGGTGTGACCGCGATATTACTTACGATCAAAATAATGTAGCCTCCTGAAAAAGAAAGAAAATTGAAACAGTTATCCTGATATTTTATCTTTATAATATAAGCATAAAGATAACTAAAATTATGCGCATCATCAACGATTTTGTTTCTTCGGGTATTAGCAAAAGTCATCTATATTACTTGTCTTTTTTATGAATCCCAAATAAATATAATACTGTGGTCTTCTAGTTCTGGAGTCCTTCCTCAAAATTATTTTCCCTTTGTATTTGTTCTGATTTAGACTATACCTATGCAATACTGTAGGCCTAATTGAGTATGGTTGAACCCCTCGAAGATATAAGATTTTTTCTTTGAATTCTTGTAGATCATTTGGAATTGATTACATCTCATTCCGTGTATGGATTGGATTCTGGACCTGTGTGATTTGTATCATCTTGGTTGCAACGGACGCTAGTGCTTTGGTTCGTTACTTTACTCGCTTCACGGAAGAGGCTTTCTCTTCTCTCATCTCTTTCATCTTCATCGTGGAAGCCTTTGAGAATCTGTTTGAGATCAGCCATGAGTACCCTATAAAGACGTGAGTCAATCATATAGGATGATAATATCGGGATCATGTTATTGTTTTCTATTCATTTTATAGTTGAATTCCTTTTTTTTCTGCAAAAAGTTATTCCTCTTTTGGATTTGAGCATCTATAATTAAATAAGATCTGGGAGTACGAGTCTATTTCTGTTATCATAATCACCCGCTCTAAATGATGACATTAAAACGCCTCTTGTCCAAGGTCTGTTATCCCTACTTTTTGCGAAGAAGGTGCTTTGTAAACATCTAGTATTAGAATGCTTGGATGCTTTTTATATGGCAGTTTCCTGATAAGTTTTTTTTTTCTCAAACCACGTGTTCATCCGGATGAACTTTAATTTCTATTTAAAATCTTATGTGGAAAATGCATATCATTGTTGACCAATATTGCAAGCGCTGAGATATAAGCCTGGATGCAGTCGACTGTTGCAAATGATGCGCTTATCGATTATCATCTGTTTTGATGCTTTTATTTATTTCAAACCCGTAGTCATGTGAAGCTTGGTGAATACTTCGAGGTCGATGAACACGCCATGAACGTAACCGACTGCATGTGTGAGTACCAGAACGAGACGATTGACCCGACCCATTATAACTGGACAGACGTCACCGAAGAGGACTGCAAAGCTATCAATGGAACCCTGATCGGAGACTGTGAAACCCATCACGAACCAGTGCCTGATGTTTTCCTGTTCTCTTGTGCTTTGTTCTTCGGAACCTTCGTACTGTCCTACGCTCTCAAGACTTTCCGTTTCAGCAACTTCTTCCCCACCAAGGTAAAGATCGCAAATGAAATAGGAAGTCTTCGATTAATCTTGTTAGAAAAATGTGTTTTGAACGAATGGTTAATAAAGGATTTTCTCTATTCATTTTTTCACGATGTCTGTAGCTTGTTTTATTTTTTATTTGTTTCATGTTTGGTGTACTTTAAGGCTTTTTAAGTTTGTGTACCTGTTGCCATATAGGCCTACAATGCCCCTGTTTTCAATCAATGGCGTTTTGGATGTTAACTTTGAAGTATTATTAGACATTCTTTATTTGCAGGAACAGTTATTTTGATGAGTCCCTTTTGATTTACATCCATGCTTTGTTTCTATCGTATACAGGTTCGGTACATCATCAGTGATTTTGGTGTGTTCATGGCTTTCTTGGCTATGACTTGTATTGATATCTGGGTCGGTATCCCAACCCCTAAGCTCACTGTACCAGACACATTCAGGGTATGTGCCACCTCTTTCCTATCTTTTATTAGCAAATAACAATATTCGCATTTGAAATTTGAACATTGAACATCTCAAGTAGAGATTACCAATATGGATGGAAGTTGGATGTCAAATTCGCCATCATGTAATATTTACAACTCAAAGACAATAAAGTACTTTAACGTCATTAGATTAAGGTTTAATTTGTCATTGTAATTATTTTTTATTTTTATGTTGGAATTAAATATGAAATCAATACTGGTTTTTCCCAAACACATTTTTAGTGACGATATTATTAGACGTTGTCTCTCCAAAATATTTCAGCCTAAAGCATTTCTGTTTAGCATCACTGCACCAAATGATTGTCAATACATTAAAATAATAATCCGAATCAAATCCAAATTGCATATTTATATTCCACTTATCCAATTAAAGTTTGAAAAATAGAACATGTTTGTAAAATCAAATACGTTTGTGCAACACATCTATATGTTTTGCACTTGTATTAAACTTGCAATGTTTCTTTTGTTCTTTGTCCCCTTCTTAGCCTACTCGTCCAGACCGTGGATGGGTTATCCCTCTCTTCAACAACCCCTGGTGGACTTACTTCGCAGCCATCGTCCCTGCCCTTCTCTGTTCCATCCTCATCTTCATGGATCAACAGATTACCGCCGTCATCGTCAACCGACGCGAGAACAAACTCAAGGTAAGGTCTATCATTGGGGTGGAGGAGATCGTTTTTGAAATCATGAGGAATGGTTTTGTTGATAACCATGATCATGATGACGATGATGATGATGATTATTGCATTTAGCTAATGATAATAATGATGACGAAGATGATGATAATATGATGGTGATGATGATGATGACGGTGAAGATAATACGAATTTTTATCAGTACAATAATATTGGAATAATGCTATCCTTGTCAAAATTACGGATGATTATGAAGATTGCGACATTTAATTCAACAAGGAGATTGTGATAGAAGCTACCAAGTTACAAAGTATTGGTTTTTCATTTCTCAATCAAACACTTTTCAATTATCTTCGTGCAACTACAGAAAGATTTGGCTACCATCTCGATCTCCTCGTCATTGCCATTCTCCTGTTCGTCATGTCTGTGCTTGGTATGCCGTGGTTCGTCGCCGCTACCGTCCTCTCAATCAACCACGTAGCAGCTCTGCGTGTCATGTCCGAGACCACCGTCCCAGGAGAACCACCTAAGGTCCAAGGTTGCAGGTAAAATACACCTTCTTTCTCATCGTATTACCCTTTTATATCATTATTACCGTATATACACCATCTTTATTTAAGCAACCTTTGATACAATTCTGGTATTTCTTCTACCCCATTCTAGCACCTTCTATACCATTCGACTATCCTTCTATTCCGTTCAAACACCCTTTCTTTTTCATTCGAGCACCTTCCGACACTCCTCTGTGACTTAATCTCGATGTGCTGAAATGTGGTTCGGTTTTATATCTCAAGAATGATAGTTTCAGAGGAAGTTATTAAGTATGACTTTAAGAGAAGAGACAAAGAGAAGAAAGCAACATGAGAAAGTGTGAGACATCTTCATAATTGTAAAATATGTACCTTTATGCATTCAAAATGTTTCCACTGTGTCTTAAAGGTAATTGATGATATCTCTTTAAAAAATAATTTCTCACGGGAACAGCGAGTTACTGGCATCTTGGTGTTTGTTATGATCGGAATATCCAGTCTTTTGACGTCTGTTCTTAAGGTATATGACTTTCTCTTTCAATCCTTCTATAAAGAGCGACATGTGGATATTACGGGCTATAAACGATTTAGTATTTCTGATGTCACATTATTCAGGAACAAAGGATTCGTTTCAGAGAATGTACAAAACTATTGATGTTCCTATTGTGTTTCCTAAATAACTGAATTGTATTGAACTGAATTAACAAGAAAATAGATTGTGGAGATTGTAACCCGATTCAACTATGGGCTAATTGTTGGTAATCCAAATTTTAATCTAAACACTACACCTCAAAAATATATATATTTCATTTAGTGTAATTATCATTGCTGAAATTTAGAATACGCCTGTCGAGATAATAAACATCTATTTTGATATGTTTTCCTCTTAGTTCATCCCCATGCCCGTACTGTTCGGTGTTTTCTTGTACATGGGTATCTCGTCTCTGCGTGGTGTACAGGTATGTATATGTTTATTACTGGCGCGGGGAGATTTCCCTAATGTCTCGCATTCATTAGGGGTAGTCAAAATTGCGCGAGACTGGAAGCTGGCGTGCTATATTGAATTTACTCAAATAAATTACACAAGAATAATTAGGTGCTTGGTGATGTGATAATTAATGGATACTAGTTTCATTGATATATATTTACCATTGACAATGTTCGATTTTATGCACCTTCCTTGCGAAATATTTTCATTCACTATATCATCAGCATATTTATACCATAACAGAGTGTTAGATTGATTCTGAAATATAATTGCGATTATTAATAATTTGATTTGGCCTGATATTGCAGAATGCTTCTTTTGAGTCAGACAAATTTTCATGTGTTCCATCTATCACCCGAATTTTTCTTAGAGAAGATATCTAATTAGTAAGTTAAAAGGCATAACAGATTGATAAAGTATTTCATAAAATTTACAAAATGCTATACCAGCACTAAAAAATTATGGCCAAATATTTGTTTTTAAGATGTGTTATTTAAAAAAATGAAATGATTAATTGATTCTAACTAATTTTAATCAATTACTAATATACTGAATCTATCTAATTAAATTAATCTGATTTGATTTTCTAGTTTTGTGGACCGGTATCTTCTTGTACCTGATTCCGGCTAAGCATCAACAACGTGACTATGTCTATCTCCGTCATGGTCAAGCTATGGAGAGTTCATCTTTCTTCACCCTGGTCCAACTCACCTTGCCTTGTTCTTCTCTGGCTCATCAAGACATCGAAGGCATCATCGTCTCCCGCTCATGGTAGGTCAACGTCATCGTCATCTTCATCATCGTCGCTATCATAGTCATCGTTAATTTTTGTTGAATAAATCTAAAAACCCTTTTTTTTCTTCTTTCAAACGAAAACCTGAATTACTAATGGCTAGTTGAGTTGTCTGTCTGCTGTATCAAGAGCGCATATTATATATGTACTTGTGTATATCGAACATGATTACATAATTATTTCCATACGACGAAATTCAATGCATTATGGAACTTGCTTGGAGTTCACTGAGATCATTGGAGTATGAGAGGAATTGATGAAGTCTTTCTTAGCCATGTATCCACTATCTGACTCGATTTTTAGATGAAGCTCGAACGTTAATTTGTGTTTATGCATGAAGATGGTTCTAATAACCTTGATATCAAGCCCCATGCAAGGCAACTTATTCGGTTCAGTTGTTAGCTGCTTTTGTTTTGTATGAATGATGATGAATGATCGGGCCCCCCGGGGACTGATGGTTATAACGGTGGCGGTGGAACGCGTGCGATTGTCTCGTCGCGGGGCTGATCTATGTGTTTTTCGCGATGACAAGTAGGGTGGCGCCCCGGTACGTCGTTGGCCGGCCCATGACGTGTGCGGGACGGCGGGTTGGTTCGTGTGATGGTGTGTGGTGTGTTTGTTGGTGTGGTGGGTTCAGTTGTGTGGGGTTGTGGTGTGTGTTGTGTGATTGATCTTGACAGGTGAGGTGGGTTTTGGTGGATGTGGTGGTAGATGTGGTGTGTGATTTGTGGTGTGGTTGTGATTGATGTGTGGTGTGAGTCTTTGTTGAGTGTGTTGATGGGTGTGTGTTTATTTGGTGTGTTGCGGGTTATGTGGGTGATGATGGTTTTGTTATGTTTTTTGTGTTTGTCGGGTGTGTTTTTTTTTGTTGGGGGATCTTTTTGTGGGTGTTTCGTGGATGGGTTGTTCTGAGTGTGTTGGCATGGCGTGTAGGTATTGTACGGTATGAGTATGTTTTATTTAGATAAGATAAGTACTGTAATGGTTTTTGGTAATGTCTCAGAAGTTGGTATTTGTTTTAGTTAAGATAAAGTTATAATGAGATAAATAGAAAACGGATTCGATTTTGATATTAAATCTAGAAAGTATCTTGAAATATTTGATATACTTGTAGAACGATTATTTTAAGGTTTATCAAAATTGTAGCAGTTTCTTTTATACAATATATATTGTGAATAATTTTTTATTTATTACTTTTATTTTTGTTTGAGTTTTAATGGCATATTTATATAAGGAAAATTGAGGATTGATTGGAACTATATTTTTAAAAGTGAGTATTATTAGTATTGTTTAGGTAGTACGTGCAATATTAAGCTAGAACAAATATTAGCAATTTTTAGAATTAGGATTTAGTGTTTGATTTTGAATAAAATAGAGGGGATGTGGAAAATAGATGATATAGGAGAGAAATATTTGATTTTTTGAGTAGAGGGGGTTAATGTGAATAGGAGGTACAACTTTTGAAAAGAGCTGGTATAATATTTTCTGAATGATTTGTAAGGTATTTTAGATGACAATAAGTTTTTGAAATTAAAAGATTTAATTTTTTTAATTAAAAGAAATTGTAATTTGTTTATTGTGTTTAATTTGTTGGATATTACTGAAGGACAATATATTGTATAAAGTCAGATTTAAACTTAGATGGTAAATTTTCAATCCGTAAAGCTGTAGTGACATGTTTTTCGTATACTGGACGACACTGTGTGGTATTAGAGATTTTTTTTTTTTTTTGAATACAATTTAATTATGATTTATACTTTTTGATAGTTTATTGTAATGTATCATTGATTGTAGATATTCTTAAGTAGCATATTGAAGTTTTAAAAATAAAAACTTTACAGATTGTCCTTGGTCTACCCGCTTTGCGTGTGTGAATTTACTAGTTAAGAGATAATATTTCAGGGTCTGCTGTTTTATCTTAATTTTTAGTACGTGCGCTGCGCTTGTCCCCGTGAGTGTATACGAGGACACTGGCTAACTTTATTATCTAGAGGCGCTGTAGCAGCGTATGGCTTGCAAGGTTATGATGGAATAGATGCTAGGTGAGGAGATATATTACTTATTTAAATATATATATCCTATTTTATTGTGTATTTTGGTTTCTTGAAACTGTTCAGCTGTACGTAAAAGTTAAAATTATAGGAGTGGCGAGCTGGATTTTATTGTACTATAAGATTTAATTTTGTTTAAACATTATGGAGAAACGGTTTTTGTTTTATGTAAAGGTGTTAACATGAATTTAAACGGTGCATATGACTTCTGATAATATTTGTGTAGTTACTGTACTAGACAATGGTAGTATGAAATGGTGTATAATTTGGGAGTTTAAAGAAAGTCATTGGAAAGAGAAATTAAGAGATGTGTTAGATATTGGCTTAGTATTTAGTAATGGTTATAAATAATCGTTTTCTTTTAGTAACTGTGTTAAGATGATAAATGAAGAAGCAATGTTTAATTGGGAAATTTAATGAAAGTTTTGGAGTTGTATAAGAAAGATGAAGTATACAAGAAGAAAGTAGCATTTAAGTAATTATATTTAAATTGTTTTGATTTGTCTTAAAATTGGTAAATGACTTATATGTGAAGAAAATGACTTTTGTTGAGATAAAGAAAGAAATAGATTGGTTGAGAGATTTTGGAATAAACGTCGTAAATTGATGTGAATATTGGAATGGATATACTGTGAGAGTTGTTTCTATAAGTTAATTATATTTAATAGTGATAGTTATATTTTAACCGGTAAAGTGAGTAAATATTATACTAATGAGATAGGAATTGAATTGGTACGATTTAAATTTGGTTATAAAAAAAGGTTGATTTGCGAAATTAGTTCATTTTAAGTTATTGATATTAGTCAATAGAGATATTATTAATACTTTGGAATTAGAAAAGATGGTTTGTTTAATGGATGTAGAAAGTATACGGTGGGCGGTGGATTAAGGTATATGTAATTGGAAATTTTAATATTTGTTTTTCTTATGAGTTTGTTATTATGATTATGTTTTCAACTGAAAAGTAAATGAAATTTTACTATATTTTGAAAGAGAAAGAATGATATACTGATGAATTTTGACTTAAAATAGATTTAAAGATTTTAATTACGATGTTAAGGTGAATTTTTTAATGATTGTGACATATTTTTATTAATTTTGTAATTTTTGTGTTAGTTTGCAATATAAGAATAGTGGTGTGATGGTGGAAGAAGGTTAACGCGGAACACAAAGAAATGGAGGGACATTGAGAAGAGAAAGTGTTTGCGTGGTAGGAAAGATAATTATATTATGAGGGAGTGTGATGAGGAGGGATGGAGATAATAAAGAGAGAGAGAGGATAGGGTATGAGTGATGGGGGGAGAGTGGAGGGAAAAGAAGGAGAATGGGAGGAGTTTGGATGGTTAGTATGTATAAGGATAGGATGATCGAGTGGAAGAGGATGGAACGTAATGGTTTTGAATTTTGATGAGATGGTAATGTATAGATATGTTGTATGAATTGTTTTTGTTTTTTTTTTTTTTTTGTGATGTAATGGAAATTAAATGTTTAGGAAAATGATGTTCTTGGTTTTCTTTTGACAGGAGATGAAGGAGTAGTAATAAAAATAGTAAGGAAGATGAGATGATGGTGGTGAGTGATAGATGATGGATGGTGGTGATGATGGCGATGTATGAAGCACATGAAGAAGTTGCTGTATCAGATGGAGGAAGATCATTAGGAGACAGAAAGAAGAGAATGTATTAGTGATAAAGAAGAAACAGAGAATTGGTACATGAAGATTAAATAGATGATTAGTCATTGAAGTGATTTGTTTGTTATTTGATGGTAGAAGTTGACTAGGGGTTAAATTGTAAAAGATTTAAAGTTTGAATGTGGTTAGTCATAAAAGAGCTTTGAGACGAGAGAGGAAATGGGACGTCTAGAGAACAGTGAAAATCTGATAGGTAGTGGAGTCGGAGAATGAATGACAGTATTGCTTTATTGATTGACGTTGAAAAGGAGTGAAAGATGAAGAATGAGAGAGGAGGTTTTGGTAGTAGAGATTGGAATTGAAGTTGGAAAGTTTGGATGTCGTGCGTTTATGTTTAATTTGTAGTGGGGGTATATTGTTTTTAAACAAACTTCTTGTTAATGTGGTTATAAAAGTAGCAATCATGATAGATTATGTATGTGAGTTTAACATTGATTGTGAGTGTTTTATTTTTGTTGGTAGGTAAGTGGAGTAGATGATGGTATCGTTATGATTTGATGCAAGAGATAATATGGGGTGTGATTCAATTTAAGGTATGTGATGGCGATAATATATGAAAAAAGATGTATCTGTAGTTTTGTATTGTTATGCTATCCTAAAAATTGATTTCAGTGGCGCAATGAAGTTAGAGAATGTGTATTAGTTATAGTAAATTAAGTGATTGGTAGATTTAACAATGAGAACATTATTGGGTTATTTTGGATGGTTTTATGGTGTGTAATTGATGAATATTGAAGCCGATACAAGTAGGTCAGGTGGAAAGATCAGACTTTTTTAAAATATAAAAAATTTAACTGTGGTTGATATAATGTCTTAAGGGAATGGATAAATTAGAAGATTTGCGCTTATCTAGGGATGCGGATATGTGGTAAGTATATTTAATCTTGATAAGTAAATCTGTGGGGACCGAAGATCGTTTGCAAATGGAGAAGTTAAGGTTAACTTGAAAGATGTTTTTAGTTGTGTGTTCTAATTAATAACCAATGTATTTTGTTTATTTTAGGTGATTTGATGAAATAATCGAATGGATATAGTAGAATAGTTAGTGTTAATACATGTATATGGTAATTTAGTGAATTGTGTGGGGGAGTGGTATAAAGTAAGATATCAGGAAGGAGTAAATATAAGTGTAGTATTAATGTGCAGTAGACTGTTCTAAATTTTTCAAATGTTGGTATTTATGACTGTTTGTGTGGACAGGGGAGCGGTGAGATAGTACATATTGAATGAGTATATGTAACGTATTATTGTACAGTAGACTAGTCTTAAAAAGAAATGTCTATGTCGTACTGGTTGGAGGTATTGTGTTGGGAGTATGGCGAGACTGAGATAATTCGTTGAATGTTTGAATCTATGTAACTATATTACCAATGATGGCTGAGAAGTAGAGGTTGAAGTGTGGATTAGAAATTGATATGGTTTATGGTTGAAAAGGTTAGCAGTGGATCAGAATGGAATATATGAGATAAGAGTGAAGTCACAGTGTGATTAGCTTTTATACTATAAGTTAAATGTATTAGGAATTGTTTATCTGTTAAAGTTTTTAGGATAATAAAGGATTAATGTATTTAATTTTATATTTTATTTTAATTTTTAGGATAAATGGTAATGTGAAATGTATCTAGTACTATGTTTTGTATTTTATATTTATATCTAGACAAATCGGTGGTTTTTTTGGTGTTTGGTGTGGGGTTAATCATTGTTTTTATAATATAGTTTTTTGATAATATTATGTTGATGACTTTGGTATGGATAAATTTTATATTAATTTTTTGTTTTGGTTAGAATAAGTCTTAAAGAATAAAGGTGAGGTAAGAGGATTTGTGAAAGAAATTTTGAATGATGTATGGTGTTATCAGAATAGGCAGAAGGGTATTAGACTATAAAAAAAAAAAGAAAAGATGACAAATTTAAAATTTTATATGTTCATTTAATTTCATTTAAATCAATTTTTTGGTTGTTTCAAGCAAGAAAGAGATAAAATTTTGTATTTTATGATTCATTTAACTTCAGTCAAATTAAATAATTTTCTTTATCTAGAAAAGTAAATAAATGGGTTTTATAATTGTAATGGATTTGAATTTGTTTATGTAAGGTACATTATGAAATGGTATGATTTATTTTTTCAGGTGTAAAGTATGAACCATTAGACTGAAAAGGCTAACACCTGAATAAATATGATGTTATGGAGATAAGGTGAATGTAAAGCTATCGATAAGGTAATTTGTTTATAATAAGAAAAATATATGTCATTGTTAAATAATGAGTTATTCATTTGTTTGCAATTTGTGTATTTGTGAATAAATTTCGTAATAGGATAGAAGTTTTTAGGAACTTAAGATAATTAACAAATACTGTTCATAATTGTGTAGATTAAGTTGATCAAAGTTACGTAGACATGAATTTTTTGTAGTGACAAAATGCGATCTTACGTGTTTTATTTACTATGGAACACTGGGGATCAAATGATTTTGCGGGGTGGTCTGTGATTATTTTGTTTCTTTTGATAGGGAATAGTATAGAATAAAATGAATTTATTTGTGTATTTGTGAGTGATTAATTGAACATGATGAAGTTTTAAATATAGTAATTATTTAGTTTGATTATAAGTAGTTATGAAATATTTTAATGGAATCTGTTTTATGAAGTGTTGATAATAATTGTTATTAAGATACTATATTTAATATATGTAAATTATACAATCATTTAGTGGAAATGTCGGATTGTAAAGGTTAAAATTTAAAAAAAATTAATTCATATGTGAAAATTGGACAAATAAATGTGGAATTGTAGTTTATTTTAAAATTTAAAATTGTGATAATTACTTAATTAATTGAACTGATATTGTTTAAAGATTAAAGGATGAATTATATATTCTGGTATATTTAAATATATTGTTTTTTTATAGGAGGTAGTGTGTGTTACGTTAGGAATAAAAGTAGATGAATTTATTGGTTGAAGATAAGATTTTGAGGGAGTGAAGACTTTATCGATCTCGGTATGGAATATAAGTATATTGAGCACAAGATAATTTGAGAGATGTATAGGTTAAGAAGAGATACATACAAGGTAGTGGGTTATTCTTGGTTTAGAGTTGGTAATAATAATGATTGGTTTAATAATGGGTATTTGTTATAAAATTAGGTATATTTTATTGTGTATACTATTGGGTTCTTTTACTTGGCTATGAACATTGGTCTAATAGTTTTAAATTTTTATATGCATTAAAATAATATTTGGTTTTAAGTTTTGTAATGGAATTGAATAAGTGGCAATTAGAAGATGATAGAATGAGAATTAGAAAATGGTATCAATGTTAGTAAAAAACATTGATTTTAAAAGTAAATTTACTTGTAGAAGAGTATTGGGGTTAGGTACTTAAAATTAAGGGGATGCGTGAGAGAATTGAAGGTGATTTATATTATCATGGGATAATATGGGAGGTAATCTGATATAAGAAGTGGAGGGTTAGAGAACGAGAGAGGATTTAAATTTTTGGGAGTAATATAAGTATTGTGTTTTTGTAATTTATGAGAAAAATAAATGGGTAAATATTTTTTAAGATGAATTTTTGTAATGTGGTTTAGAAATACGGACTTGGGCTGAGACTTTTAAAGTGGGAAACGCGTGAGATTTTTTAAATGGTTTTGGGGAGCTATTAGGGGAAGAGTAAAGATGATTTAATATATGTTTTATAATGGGAGAGACTGTATTAATTTGGTAAGTTTAATTAATATGTTAATAATGAAATGAGAAGAGTCTGTATGAGTTGATGTTTCTGGAAAAAGTTAAGTATTGTGTGATCCTTTTGTGTGCATATAAAAATAGAATAGGCATACATAATAGTTAAAAGAATTGGACTTAAAGTATTGATACAGTATGGACAGGTGTTTTGTGTTGTACGTATTTTTATGAAGTGATTTTATAAAATTTTTTTATTTTAATCATTTAGAGTAGGATAATTGCAGTTATAGTAGTTGTAGTGAGGAGAGTAGTGAGGTGGGTGGATGATTGATTTTATTATGTAGGAGTATATTTTGACAATTGTCATAGTCATTAATGATCAGTATGAGATGTGAAAAAAAAATGTATGTGTTTTAATTTTAAATGGATTATGTTGTTGAAAAGTTAGTTGTTAGAGGTTTTATGTGAAATAAAAAAAATATATCGGTATTATTGTTTTAGTTGGTTTTTGTGAATATTATGTTTTAAAAATATTTTAAAATGTTATTTTTTCAATATTTTTTTATGAATCATCTTGCTCAATTGGGAATATGAAATTTAATGTAAAATTATATTAAATGATGTTAAGAGATTTTGGAAGAGAATGTTTGAAATGTATATAACTGTTTTTTAGAAATGGATTGTAGTATAATTTGACTGTATATGTGTGAGAAAATATTTTGTTTTTAGATATTTAAATATAAATTTTGTGTTAATCTGGTTATGTATTTGGTAGTTTTTTTTGACTAATTTTGTTATAAATTTTGTAATGTTCTTTTGTCTAATAATGTATGTGATTATAGTCTTATGTAGGTATTTCATTATTTAATAACAACTGGGTTAAATACGTGTATGTTAATTAATTGAAAAGGGAATTTATAAAATTATAGGTTAGTTTGTCATAATTATAGCAGTGAGTTAGCGTGCTAATAGGTTATGAAGGTTTTTTCATGGTGAATGGATTTTTTGGCCAATATGGGGGACGTATTTGTTGTTGACATTGGAGTTTAAGTTGAAAATGATAATGAAATGGGTTGTCAATTATGAAAGGGATGAACGGCATTAATATTGTATTAGAGAATATGAGAGTTCCGAAATGGTGTAGTGCTATAGCGAGTTTATCTGAATAATACACTGATCTAAGGATGAATTCATTGAATCTTTGTTTTAGTGGGTATTATCTGATCTGAGAGTGAATACTATTTTTAAAAGTGCTATACTCTTATTAGTTTAGTGTTATAAATTATTTCAATGGTTTTTGGGTGAGTAGTATAATAATGTACCATATGTAATATTATATCTGCTTTTTTTTCACTTTATATATTTAACTAACAAAAGTCAGTGTATGAGATGGAGTGGGAAACTTGAAATCATATTGTTGATGAATAATGTGGTTTATGAAGTTTTGGAAATTGGATGGTGTTTTGTTTATTTGATACTATCATCGTTTGAATTTTATTTTATGATTTTAAACATTGTGTTTATTTGTTTTATGTATGCAATAAATGTATAAGTATGGAATTAGATTCTTTATCTTATATTCAAATAGAAGAAAGTGTTGCAAAATAAGGGTATCATAATCAGAGAACTGGTGAAATAATTAAATCATCATATCTTGTAATTATGTGTTTAAAAACATTGTTTACAATTGATGATAGTTTGAGAAATTTCGTATATTTATTTTTATGTAGATTTTTAGGACATTTTGGTAATGTTTTGTATATGTTTTGCTTACTGTAAATGTATCATGAGTGAAAGTTTTTCAGTTATTTAATTTTTTTCTTGTGTGTCTATTATTTATTATTTGTTTTTTGTTGTTTGTTTCTGTTTTTGTTTTTCGTCGTTTTTTGGTTTTTTAATCTTGTTAATGTCTCTGACACCGATAAAATATAAAGGTTAGGATATGATTTGGTTTGGTTTTAGTTTACTGGATTGCATGTGTAGGAATTATGTAAGTAATATTAGGAATATCATTATTATTAGTTTATATAATCCAGTGATTTGGAATGAGATGAAAAAGTTATGAGAGCATATTTTAATACATTTGGGAGTTATTAAATGAGATTAATATGATGTTTGTCTTGTGTCATGATATGACTGAGGTATATTCGGTGGGAATAGAC
>CALNVZ010002974.1:33695745-33719417 GCA_940671915.1 Paracentrotus lividus | reverse complement strand
TAAGAGTAATAAGCACTTCCAATAGAGGGTGCTAGATTTACTCTGCTGAATTCAACTTTTTACACATATTCAATGTGTAAAGAAATTGGTGTAAACGTCAAATTTTCTCTATATAGAGTTTGAGTGTTTGACAAGAGACCAATAATTGATATTATTGATTATTACCAATACTATAACCCAGCTCTGTATAACCTTTTATCACATTTCTAGGACCTGGCACAGGTTGAACTAGAATGTTGATTTACCTGATTCTGTGCTGTTAAGAAATGATGGATGAGTGACAGTATCAGTCTAAAACAAATAAAACTTATTGACATATGATTTCTTAATGAAATATTAATCATCAATGATTATTCAGTGATACCACAGCCAGGTGTCTTATACAGGACATATCGAAAAAAATTCGCACTCTCAAAAAGTTATATTCTATAGGGATTTTTATATTCTATTGGTGGATGAGGATCTTGTTTATAATACTTGAGTGCACAAGGGTCACTTTTGGGCAAGTCCACGCTATTTGTACCCGATGTGGTGATTTTTCGCCTTTTTATCCCATTTTTGTGTCAAGTGTGTCAGTGGGTTTGTAAAGGTATACATAATGTGTCATATATCGTCAGAAAGGGTATGAAATGATTTTAATGCAAATGAGGTCAAAAAGTCATTTCAAGGTCATTATGACGTCACAAGGTTCATTAATATTCATGATAAAAATGATAAAATGCATTAAAAATGCTATTTTCAACCATTTAAAAAGGGTTTTGTTTTAGGAGTACAACCAAAAAGCATGTATATTCTGTTTTTTATATTTTCTTGGCTAACTCTGGTGAAAATATCATGAACCTAGCACATAGCTTTCCATATTTTTAGACTTAAAATATACAGGTTCCAGAAATAATCTCACAAAAGTTACTGAGCTGATGTAAAATGATACGTTTTTATTATTCACCCTCCCACCTTTAGAAATGAAACAAAATAAGTGCTTTTCACATTTGTGTTTTGTATTATGTTTCTTTTGTTTTATCAGAGAGTTTTTTTTTTAACAAAAGATGTTGCTACGCCTTGGCTACACCAATAGTTTAATGAAAAGAATTACAGGGAATAATTGTCCCGTGTGTTACTGTCCCGTTTGTTACCTGACATAGTTTTTAAAACTTGAACTTTGCCAGAACACTCTAAGTTATATTAACGTTAAAATATGTCCTTACAATGTTTATTACATGTTTAGGAGGATAAAGCTATGCAAGCTTAGATCTACTTTTTAAATTCAGAGTTATATGTGAAGAAAGTCAAAATTTTACACCATTTTTTTCTGGTCCCGTTTGTTACCGACGAATAAATTATCATAAATTAATTACAAATTGAGTTATTTCAACGATTTTGTATGTTTTTATTGAAGATTCTTAGTACCTTCAAGAATATACCCAAGGATCAAGATTTCATTTTAGATTTTTCAAACAAGCCCTATTTTTTGCTCTGAATGTCCCGTTTGTTACCGCGCAAAATAGCTTGGACTTACCCTTATAAAGAGTGGTTATAATTTGCTTGGGCGCAGGTAATATTGAGTATTGCTATTGTTGAAAATCTGTAAAGATGCCCTTACCCTGTATTTTGTTAATATTTTGAACATTATTTATGACAATTATGCTTTATCCCGTTAATATCTAAAAACCACCTCTACTTTGCCAACCCGCCCTTCCCAGAAAAAAAAGGTATCTTTGACTGCCAGTAATCATACTCTAACCCAAGCTGATTTTGAAACTTTTACATAAGTGGCCCATGTTTACTCGATCATGACAGAGAAGCACCGTTACTCGTTACATGATAATCATACATATCACCCCACACACCAACACACACTCAAACACCCACACACATACATACACACCATGGACATACCACCTCTACGTCCATGCACACATACGCAACACGCAAGGGATAGGATGAAAATGAACAGAGAGAGAGAGAGAGAGAGAAAGGGGCGAATCTATCACAAGAAAAGGTGCCACCATAAAATCCACACATACAAAACTGTTCATACTAAGAAAAAACAAGACAAAGTTCAGAAATGTGTTTATTAATGCCTTTTTAATTGCTGTAAATATAAAGACTCGCTAATCGTCCAAGAATACAAGACGACTAGTTTGTTTTATTGTAAGCCCGCTTACGACATAAGCGCCAACATAAACCACTTACCACCACACAAATGCACAAATCTATTCATTTTCCCATTTCAATGACAGAGAAAAGTAAACTTATGTAAGAATGGAATTATGTTACAATAATTCAACATGCATCATAATTTTATATCACATTTGAGGCGTTGACTGCGTATAATTATAGAATAGTAAGAAAAATAAACAAAACATCACAAAATGCAGTCAGAACCACGAATATCGTATCTGATGATAACTGTAATTCACCCCCATCTTCACTCTTTTCTGTACACAAACACTATTTTTAAAGCTCTTATAGTATTTGTTCAAGAAATTTCTTCGAAAATTTCTCTGTCCTCTTTTCATCATGTATAAGATGTTTTGCTAACATTAATTCATTTGCAGACAATCTACTAAAAGTAATTTCAGAAAGCATAATTTCTGCATAATTATATAAAATACTTAAATGCATGTGCTTGCATGACAGATGCATTCATATTGGAATCAATATTATTATCTGATTAAATATTCAATTAGAATATCAATAATCTTAATGTCTGAAACAATGCAAAATACTTATAATAGGGAGTTGTTACGAATATTGGACGCCAAATATATCTGAGGGTTTAATTGTATCTATTTAAATTAAATGATGCAAAAAGTTAATTTTTGTGCAATAAATATGTAAAATGGATCGTAATTAAGCGCTGTCTTCCTAAAGCACAGTTGTGACATTACCTCTAAAGTAGACATATAGAATCATGATGAGAACTGAATATTCAAAATATAACTACTATACAATAATGTGTTAAAAATGAGTTGCTCAATTCCATTTTTTTGTATAAATTTAAAAAGCGCGACTTGTAAAGACAACAAATAATTTTCAAAAATAGAAATAAATCGTAGCTATGAAAAACAGATATACAAGGCAATAGTAAACGTATAACTTCATGAACAGGGAAGCTATTTTAATTCAACTTTATTATTCGCTTCTATTATATCATACTGATTGCAACTGCTCTGAGTGCATTATGTTGAAATATCCATGATTAATTTCTAGTTATCTGCAGCACATTTTATAAAAGATATTGCAAGAATATTAAATGTACCAATTTGGTACGAAGCACCATCGGAGTTACTTTGAAAATGGAAGACGTGTGTTCTATGTGCTTACGAGATGCCTGGAAATATACTTTAAATGAATTTACAATAATTTGAATTAAAGAAAGACACCGGCATTTACTTCAAACCCAGGAAAATCTATGAATATCTGTATTTGAAAAATATACAATTTTATTCATTTAACATAATTGTTTAAAATTTGCTTTGAAAGACTTATCGTACGAAAGACTCATTATATAATACACACGTTAAATCGACGAACCTACTATAAAAGCAATGCATATATCGATATTGTTTGTTTGATATAAAATCTCAAGTCCTATTTTCCCCAATCAAGCATCGATATCGATCTTGATTGTTATCGATACTCTGTAATGTTTCAAACTTATCAAACTTTGCATATTATAGCGGTAAATATTAACAAGGCAATGATAGACTATGATAGATACATGAATAGAAAATAGTAACATATGAAAACCAGTAAGAAGTCATTTATACTTTGTATGAAACAGTAATTGAGATAAAGGACAATCATATTTCAAAACACTATTCCGCGCGAAGCACACACCAAGTATTTCCTTCACACGTGTATTATTTTCAACCGACCGAGCATAAAATATATAAGATATTCATCTCCATATGAATATCACCTTTAAAGTGTTGAGAACTACTGAATTCAAATATATAGGTAAAATATTGAATAAAAAAATGAATACATGATTTTGAAATACGAATCAACCATTAGAAACAGATGTTCCTTAAAATGAATTATTAATGAATTAAAAACTGAATGACATTTGAGAATCAATGATCAGTCATATCACCTTCAATTTGTTGAATTGTTGAAGAATCATTTTTAAACAAAAATCATAAAATTACAGTAATGTCTAATATAAACATCGAAGCGATTTTAAGTATAAGATAATTGAATCAAAGTTTAAAATATTACCGCTGTTATTAAATAAAAAAATCATACTAAATGAGTGGGTGTTTGACTAGTTTTCGACTTTGAATGTCAAAAGTAAAGTGTAATCACGACATGTAATGTAAAAAAGAAACATATTTCCACGAACTGTGAACCAATAAATGTGGTCTTATCTTGGTTTTCCATAGTGTCGTTTTGATGAGAATGGCCGTGATTATGCCAACAACCGTACAACCAACATCAAACTTGAAATCACCAAAATTTCAGGATTTATCTCTGGTTTCTTTTGATGACTGTAATTGTTTAAAATTTCGTGTCATCCATGTCGGCCTGTACACCAAAACTTGATGTACCAGTTGGGAGTTCGATTCCTTCTTCAGGGTTCGCCTCGACATCCTTGATTGTTTTCGACGCTGCGCGACTGTAATAAATATGATAACATGGAGTGCAAACAAATATTAGTGACTCGTTATGAAGTGAAGTATCTTAACCTTGCGTTTTTACTTCATCCACTTTTTATTAAGCGTTAAATAGACAATAAATACGTGTGAACTTAATTTAAAGGTATCTGCATATAGAAAGTAATTTCCATCTTAAAATCATCCGTCATATTAATTACTTTTCCACAAACTTAATCTAATCTCTGATTAACAAGTTTTCAAAATAAGATGATATATTTTAAATTTAATTTGATCATACTTAATTTCAATATAATGAATAGTAAAATGTCTTTTCATTAATTTTGACATAAATTTAGAATGACATTACAAATAATAACGATAAATATTGCGTTTTACACTGAAAAGCCAGTCCCAAATTTGACTGTTACGAGATTCCGTAAGCTCGTAAGGTAAGACAAATAATTTACAATAACTATTTTATGATGTCAAATACCCTCCACCGTGCAATACACAACAATCATCACAAAACAAAATGTATAAAAGCTTATTTTGATGAAACGTGCACCAAACTGTTAGAGTGTGACATTTTCCTCGACTTTTGTTATGGCGTAAAATTTCCCTTTTTGATGAATATCAAATCATGCATGCACATGCAGTATCGATCATTACAATATCGATTTAATGTTCTTCCTTTTTTTAAATAATATTATTAAACATAATATATAAAATCACATTAGTAAAATTTTAAACCAGCAGTATTTCAAAAATATTTCAGTAAATAAAATTCAATTATGCATGCTTATTTCAAAGTTTTCCAGCATTCAGTTAAAAAAACAAATCCAAATAAGTTCACATTTAAATCATAACAAACCAAACACATACATACAAACAATAAAACAAATATGAATACTCTACACGTTTAGGACCCAGTATTACTAAGGTTTGCGATCAGATTTTGAAAGAACCATTCTAATTGGTTAAATACCGGTTAGTCTTTTAGACAAAGAAAAACAAAAAACGCTTGAAAAACGATCTTGAATGGCCATTGCCATTTTGCGATTGATTGCAAACCTTTTTATTACTGATGGTTTGTAAAGTAACTCTTAATGAATTAGTCATCCTTTGTTTTCGTCTCACGGAAGAATGACGTAACAGAGTTCAAAGTTCATGCGGTGAGCTGAAACATCCGGGTCTTGCAAGTATCACACATCCGGGCATGCAAGGAAGATGTTACAGTCTCTCTTCTTCTTCCTCTATGCTATTATCTAGATGCGCGTACCGATTACGGACGGATGGCAGCGGCGATCCACTCAGCTTGCTCAGAGCCCGCGCGTTCTCCAGGTCAGAGTTCGCTTCTGCATCACGTGGGTTGTACGTGACCTGCTCGGCAGGAACGGTCAACGTCTGTCCGCTCTCCAGTGCGATGGTCAAGGTACCAGTACGAGCACGGGTCACCTATTAAGACACATACATGATTTCACCACGATGTTAGAACGATTAGTGAGTTAATAATATCGGACAAATCGACACAATAACGAAAAAAACAATATATTAAGGTTCATCAACTTCTATAGAACATTATTCTGTAACATGTTATTCACTGACAATCGGTTAGCACTCTGTTAAGAGCAAAATGCACGTTGACTCTCCAGTAAATAACTAAATTTTCAAGTCAATGTCGTTTTTGCTCTAATCAACATTAATATTAGTCATAATGAGGACGGCCCGCACAAAAACATCTATGAAAATATAGAAGCGGTTGGATGGGACTCACTGTACTAAAACACCACAGTGGTGGTGGTGATGGTTGATGTTATGGTTGTTGATATTTATCGAGTAGCCATTTGTTAAACCTTTATAATTGATACTATATTCCTGTTTTCGAAGGGATGGAACAATCGAAATTCATTGGTCGTTATAAAAAGTATAGGCGTAAGCCTATAAGATGTGACGATTTTGAAAATGAGAAACGTTTAATCGCCAACACCTCATTATACAATTACCAATTTTCATAAAGGAATGGAGATACTTTTAGGACATAATATACTTCTTAAATACCTTCTGGTCATATTTCATCTGAATATAATATTTTTAATGTGTTATCAGCTTCTCGCTAATATATCATCAAAGTCGATTTTAATCAAGCCTACATTAATTATCTGTTGAAAGACGCAAGAATTTTGTTTCGGAATGTCCTTATTATATGCCTATTCATTCAAAAAACTTACACACCTTTATAGGTTAAAATCGAATGAGAAATTTATGTTCTTTATTGAAAACACAATTCATGTCCTTTGAAAATAATGACTATTAAAAAGAGTCATGAAAAAATAAGAACGAAGAAAGGAGAAATAGGATAGTGTCAGGAGAAAAATCAGTCACGTAACCTACCTGCTCGCGTTCTTCCTCCAGATGTTTTTCCTCGTCATCCTTGGCGCGCTTCTGACTCTCAGGTATGACGTCATCGAGTACGTTCAACTCGTATTGAGTGAAGACGAATTCCAAGAGTTTACGGATAAACACAACAGCCAATACCTAGGGTGGTAAGAAAGTTAACACATCACAGGTAATGCATTGAAAAATCAAAAATTATAAGTAAAACGACGTTGTAACGTTATTTGTCTGTTGGTTTTGATATCTTTTATTTTTGTTGGTATTATAGTTTTGCCTTTGACATTAGAATGATAAATATGACGATAAAGAAGCATACTAACTTCAAATCGTTCCTCAAATCTCACTTATTTCGGAAGATGTGTATTAATTAAGTAATTGGATGAGCCCGCGTCTTTGGATGTATTCAACAGAAATATGGCACAATATAAATGCTGTGGATCATCATCATCATCATCATCAAAACAAAAGATGAAGCTAACAATAATTGCTCTGCATGCGTTTTGATATCAAGGTTATTAACATCTTCATTTTAAACACAACTTATAATCGTAGCTTTCTAAAATATAACAGATAGTTTTGATAATGGTAAGATAAGATTCATCAATTCCCTCATACTCATGATCTATGAACTCCAAAGCAAGTTTCATATATGCAGTTGAAGTTGCGTATGGAAATAATTATGTAATCATGTTCGATATAAGTACATTATAATAATGCGCTCTGATACAGCAACTCAACTAGCCATTAGTAATTCAGGTTTTCGTTTGAAGAAGAAAAAAAAAGGTTTTAGATTTTATTCAACAAAATTAACGATGACTATGATAGCGACGATGATGAAGATGACGATGACGTTGACTACCATGAGCGGGAAGACGATGGATGCCTTCGATGTCTTGATGAGCCAGAGAAGAACAAGGCAAGTGAGTTGGACCAGGGTGAAGAGATGAACTCTCCATAGCTTGACATGACGGAGATAGAACTAGTCAGGTTGATGCTTAGCCGGAATCAGGTACAAGAAGATACGGTCCACAACTAGAAATCAAATCAGATTAATTTAATTAGATAGATTCAGTTATATTAGTAATTGATTAAATTAGTTAGATTAATTAATCATTTCATTTTTTTAAATAACACATCTTAAAAACAAATATTTAGCCATATTTTTTTAGTGCTGGTATAGCATTTGTAAATTTTTGAAATACTTTATCATCTTGTATGCCTTTTAACTTACTAATTAGATATCTTCTCTAAGAAAAATTCGTGTGATAGATGGAAACACTGAAAATTTCCTGACTCAAAAGAAGCATTCTGCAATATCAGGCCAAATCAAATTATTAATAATCGCAATTATATTTCAGATCATCTACACTCTGTTTGGTATAAATATGTGATGTATAGTGAATGAAATATTTCGAAGGAAGTGCATAAATATCGAACATTGTCATGGTAATATATATCAATGAACTAGTATCCATTAATTATCACACATCACAAGCATCCTAATTAGTTCTTGTGTAAGTTTATTGAGTAAATTCAATATAGCACGCCAGCTCCAGTCTCGCGCAATTGGACTACCCCTAATGAATGGCGACATTAGGGAAATCTCCCCGCGCCAGTAATAACATATACATACCTGTACACCACGCAGAGACGAGATACCCATGTACAAGAAAAACCAAACAGTACGGGCATGGGGATGAACTAAGAGGAAAACATATCAAAATAGATGTTTATTATCTCGACAGGCGTATTCTAAATTTCAACAATGATAATTACACTAAATGAAATATATATATTTTTGAGGTGTAGTGTTTAGATTAAAATTTGGATTACCAACAATTAGCCCATAGTTAATCGGGTTACAATCTCCACAATCTATTTTTTTAATTCAGTTCAATACAATTCAGTTATTTAGGAAACACAATAGGAACATCAATATTTTCGTACATTCTCTGAAACGAATCCTTTGTTCCTGAATAATGTGACATCAGAAATACTAAATCGTTTATAGCCCGTAATATCCACAATGTCCCTCTTTATAGAAGGATTGAAAGAGAAAGTCATATACCTTAAGAACAGACGTCAAAAGACTGGATATTCCGATCATAACAAACACCAAGATGCCAGTAACTCGCTGTTCCCTGAGAAAATTATTTTTTAAAGAGATATCATCAATTACCTTTAAGACACAGTGGAAACATTTGAATGCATAAAGGTACATATTTTACAATTATGAAGATGTCTCACACTTTCTCATGTTGCTTTCTTCTCTTTGTCTCTTCTCTTAAAGTCATCTTAATAACTTCCTCTGAAACTATCATTCTTGAGATATAAAACCGAACCACATTTCAGCACAACGAGATTTATGTCACAGAGGAGAGTCGGAAGAAGCTCGAATGATAAAAGAAGCGTGTTTGAACGGAATAGAAGGATAGTCGAATGGTATAGAAGGGTGCTAGAATGGGGTAGAAGAATACCAGAATTGTATCAAAGGTTGCTTAAATAAAGATGGTGTATATACGGGTATATAATGATCCAAAAGGGTAATACGATGAGGAAGAAGGTGTATTTTACCTGCAACCTTGGACCTTAGGTGGTTCTCGTGGGATGGTGGTCTCGGACATGACACGCAAGCTGTCTACGTGGTTGATTGAGAGGACGGTAGCGGCGACGAACCACGGCATACCAAGCACAGACGAACAGGAGAATGGCAATGACGAGGAGATCGAGATGGTAGCCAAATCCTTTCTGTAGTTGCACGAAGATAATTGAAAAGTGTTTGATTGAGAAATGAAGAACCAATACTTTGTAACTTGGTAGCTTCTATCACAATCGTCTTGTGATTAAAAATGTCGCAATCTTCATAATCATCCGTAATTTTGACAAGGATAGCATTATTCCAATATTATTGTCCAAATGAATATTCGCATTATCTTCACCGTCATTATCATCATCATCATCATCATCATCATTATCATCATAACCATCATCATTATCATCATCATCATCATTATCATTATCATTATCGTCACCATCATCATCATCATCATCATCATCATTATCATCATCACCATCATCATCATCACCATCAGCGTCATCATCATCATCATCACCACCAACATTATCACAAATATCCTCACTTTCACTCTTCTTTTCACCAATACCATTATTATAATCCTCAGCACCGTTTAATAGTCAGCATTATCATCATCACCATCATCATCATTACCATCATCATCATTACCATCATCATCATTATCACAAATATCCTCAATTTCACTCTTTTTTTCACCAATACCATTATTATAATCCTCAGCACCATTTAATAGTCAGCATTATCATCATCACAATCATCATCATCATCATCACCATCATCATCATCGTCATCACCATCATCATCATTATCACAAATATCCTCACTTTCACTGTTCTTTTCACCAAAGAAAGGGTAACTTCTTCCGCATCTTCTGGTACCATTTATGCGTGGTAGTTGCTTTTTTGATAGCTTATGTCGTTTTGATTTTACTCCCACTTTTGCACAATTCGAATTTCACATGTTGGAAAACAATGCGCCGTGTCAATCCAAGCGTAAAGACATAATACACAAAATTGGTGCCACAAGATGCGGGAAGAGTTACTCTTTCATAATAAGTATAATAATTTAGGATTTATAATTTGGTTTTCTCTTTATTTACATTTTTCTAGGTGTTTAGTTTTTTTCGAGACTCACTCGGTAAAAGTAGTACGTCAATGGCAAAGTTTAGGAAAGGGATCAAATTTTGGATTAGTGAAATCTAACAGGCTAAAACCCCACAGGGTCGAATTGACTCTATTCAGGGTCTAATGCGGCCATACACCATTCTGGGTCATTTATCGTCATACACCTGGCATGGCCCTGCGTATGGCCCGAATGAACCTGGAATGGGGTCAATTTGACTCGTTAATTCATAGATTGTAAAACCTAAAAGGCGAGTATTATTAGCCATATTGATCCCATCTATATCACACAACACAAAACCACAAATTCTCAAACATGTCAAAAGAAAGCTCTTTAAAGATAGATATGCTTTGATTGAAACTTTATTCAATGAATGATTTTAACTTGTAGAGACACTCGAAAGATCGAAAGAGTTCTTATAACTTTCAAATACAGTGGTGTACGAATAATTCACAGGCTACAAATATGTGAATTCATGCAAATTTAAATTGTCATTACAAGTTATTCAGCATCTATTTCATACACATTACTATCTAAATGTCAAGGAGTGAATATGTCAGTCTCCATATGAAGGAATTTCCCCTCCAAATCGATATTTGAATGAGTTTGAGGTCAGCTGTCTAACATAAAGAAAGATTGAGCCCGATTTCCACTCAATATTGATTACAGGTTGGATTTTTTTTCAGTGTTTCCAAAGAGTGGGAAAGAGTAAACGGCTTTGGTCCACTCATTCGGTGTACGCCATAATATGCGTTTCTAATATGCGCATCGACCGTTGTGGTGTGATGCGCCTATATATATTTTAAAGTTAAGCAGTTACCACTAGTTCAGATTAAAGAGTAAAATTAATCACAAGTTTATGATGATAATCATATAAGAACTAAATTAAAGCCAATTTCAGAGTTTTTTTCTGTTCCGAAGTCCATGGTTTAAAGCTCTTTGTTGCGAAGGTTACCGGCCAACATCATCACCTAGAAATCGAAACAAAAATGACATGAGTTCTTTAAGTACTTTGAATTAATGAGAGAAACATAACAAATATTTCATGCAAGGAATCGTTCATAAAGTGTTCATAGTTACGTAATGCTATAGAAACACATTAATATTGCTCTCATGTATAAATATGCCAAAAGGGCCTTGCCGTTTTTAGTATGCGTACATTATGAATGGGCTTTACAGTGATTCGGTTCGCTTTTCGCCTTCCATGGCACATGTGACGCCAAAATGAATAATAATAATAATAATAATAATAATAATAATAATAATAATAATAACCTACAAATCAAATGAAAACTACATCAGCTAATTCCAACTTGCTTATTCCTCTTCATTAAATCACAGAGAATAGATTTTGGAGACGGTAATGATTGGATTATTTGTGTGGTGTAATAAAATATCGTAAATTCCACTTCAGCCATTTTGGTTCAATTAATGTATTTATTTATTTCATAGATGTCTGTGTGTAAAAGCATCCGAGTATACAGTGTGACAGTGTGTACAGTATAAACATTAAAATTAAGGTAATCCACCTTGTAAGTGGCATCACAACATTAATATTCTCAGATTAATATCATTATGTCATCCTGAATGAATTTCGTCAATCTTATGTTCATTTCAGTTTGACTGAATTTAACTTTCAGTGGGCATGATACCAATTTGCACCAAATATATTTGTATATACCTCACGAATGAAATCAATTTATGTTGCACTGGTCACAACACGTCGTACGTGCATTGTGCAACTCTCTCCGAAGGATTCCGTAGAAAATGTCTGCGTCACCCGTAATTTTCTTTCAAGACACTCACGTTGCAGCTACGACATGTGGGAAGAAGTTTTAATACCTTTCCCACAGAAACGTACGAATCGTACCTGCAACGTGCATGCACGTGCCCCGTTACCGTAGCCTAAGACGTTTTGTGACCACGTCTTTTACCAAGGAAATTTAAAATGTCGAGTGACAACGAAATGCAAATTAATTCATGACGCTTCCAATTTTTAAAGGAGTTCAAAAGAATACACAGATGCACTGTAGCCTTTGATGGCGACCTGTGATGCCGCCAGTTTCATAGGAAAACTGAAAAGTAATTTGTGCTGAAAATAAATAATTGGGAATATTTTCTATTTTAGTTGATAACAGAACATGGATATTAAACACATGACCGAATATATATCAAAGCCTTATTATGTCCTAAAATTGGGCGAAATATTGTATGATAATAGTTGTAAAATATGAAATACCCCATAATTCGACAATTTTTAAATCAACATTTTACACATTTCCACAAACATTCACAGTACAAAAATTTAAATTTCAAGAAATATTGCAACGTTTATTTTCGCTTTCCCCTGTAAGTGAGCGATATGTCTGCTCAAACTATCCGACCAGAGGCAGTGAAAAGTAATTATCATTACAAAAGCATATTTCGTTTTGTAACTGGCCAGTAAATCTGTAGTTAGGCAGAAATCTTTTGTCTACAATCTGAGAGAAAATTTCAATGAAACTCATGTCTGGCATATTTTATCCCTGCGGCATCACAGTCTCATCAAAAGAGCTAGCTACGTTGTTTCTCAATGTGTTTGAAGCTCCTTGGTTTTACCTACCTAGACGTAGAGGAGCTGGTTAGGAGATCCCGATCCAACGTCGCTGATATAGTTGTTGCTAGTACTAGCAAGCATCGTTGCAGTGCTCTTACCATAGAGGGCAATGGCACCTACAGACAACAATAATAATCCATTTAAAGGAAAATAAAATTGGTCCTTCAAACACAAACATACAGTATTATTTGTCGGTACCAAACTTGCAGGAGAAGGAGGGTTTATAAACTTTGATTTAGTGCGTTATTAGAGTCACATTGCATGGACAGAGTGACATCTCAATTCTTTTACAGTAGTCAAACCGCTAGCTTGCCATTCATTTTTGGTCGGTATGACGTCGATTTGGAGTCGGTCTCACCGATGTGACTACGTCATGCAGTGTGATAATAAAGTATTTTTATTTCAATTTGCACACAAATGGATACAAAAATCCAAATATTAGTTCATTCTTGCACCAGCAAAGGCTTAATGAAGGTTAGAAAAGTGCAGTCTTTTGCCTAGTCTCGGACACATGCTGCGTGCGCATGCATTAACCAATGTGCACAGGCTTGAAAAACTACTCTTGTCAAAGACATTCGTGCATCTTTGAAATGCTGCAAAATACAGGGCTGGAGAGAACGGTATTTTTTTGTTATATTTTATTCTTGTATACTTGAGAATATGAAAAATTATTTGGAATATTTACGTCGGAGTAGGCCTCCAAAGAAGATTTTAAAGTGAATGTGACACCAACCCTCAAGAGGAATGAACGTACTTGCACAATTCGAAGCAAGAAATGTAGCGCGACAGTCCGTGTTTGAGACTTTGCATCACAGCAACGGACTATCCTAGGCATACAGCGATTTCAGCTTCTAGCGCGGAATTTTCTCCTCTCTTTTCATTTCAATAATTTCATTCAAGAAATTCAGTCAATAACCTTTATCAATATCTTTTCGGGCATGTCGTTTCATTGGCAATCATTTTGATCTTTTCTTATCTCTGCCTAGTGCTGTGAAATAAATATACTTTGTATTTATACAGTTTGGTGTATACAAGAAGTGTTCTCCTGCGTCATTCTTTATTTTCCACACAACTGTCTTGTCACAATATGTTTCATTTAACAAACGAAGGCGACTAGTAAAAGCATACTCAACATCACATTACATGTATATGACATATTAATATATTATACAGTCTACATTAACTCTGTTATGTTTTTTTTACAAGTTATAGGGTTCAGGTGTTTTAAGAAGTAACTAGAGAAGTCATACCGGCAACGTGTGGACAAGCCATAGAGGTTCCGCTGATAGTATTGGTAGCAGAGTTGCCAGTATGCCAAGTGGACGTGATGGATGTACCAGGGGCGAAGATGTCCAAGCAGCTTCCATAGTTGGAGAAAGAAGAACGATTGTCACTGCTATCCGTTGCTCCAACGGTGATTGCCTACAGGGTGGTTCATTAATATAATTTATATGTACATTTCGATAAACGTGATCTCTCTGATTGTTAGCTTGATTGATTCTTTGAAGCAACCGATTAAGCATCAGAATTTAAACAACATCTAGCAGCACTACATTGTTAAACGCTGTGTAAAAAAATAAATAAATACACAACTGTTTAAAACTTTACACAACGCTGTTTACTATAGGAACCATCCAACTCTTGTGTAAAGTCATTACACAACACCTGTGTTTAAAGTTTAATTAACTGTTGTTTAGGAATCCTACACAATGTTGTTTAAAATAAGTTTAAACAACATACTTGTCTAAGTTCACAATTTTACACAACCGCTGTTATATTATAGGAACCATCCAAATCTTGTGTAAAGTCATAACACACACATGTTGTTTGAAGTTTAATCAATTGTTGCTAAGAATCCTACACATTTTTCTTTTCAACACTTTTTTTTGACATAGCGTTTTAACAGTGTATAAGTCAAAATAATATCTTCAGTTCAGTGTCTTTTTTAAAAGCAATTTTATTACTCTTTGGAAATGAAACACTAATCATACTAACAACGGTCATAAGTATATATATCGGTATGAATAAAAAAAAGCAATGAAACTACATTTGCTAAAAACTCAGCTTTTATTGTTTAATTAATTGATTAATCAATCAATATTTTCAATTTCTTATTATTGTAGTGTTCTATATATTATTATTATTATTATATTATTATATTATTATTATTATTATTATTATTATATATTATTATTATCATTTATGAAATATTTATCAATTTAAGACTTATAGTTTGCTTATTGTCATATTTGTTTTTCATATTTCTGTTAGGGGTTGCTTGTTATTAAAAAAAATGATTAAAAAAAAAACCCCACTTGATCTTAAATCGGCAGGTCTGTGCAGTGATGTGAAGTTTTTGATACGCCATTGTATGGTATTCTAAAGTAACTCCACAGTGCTAAGTTCCACTTTACAGTGGGTATTAAAAAGAAAGGTAATTCAATTTTAAAGTGGCCATATTCCCAGATAATCTATTTTGCCTACTTCTATGTATCAATTGAAAATGAACTCCTCACCCTTGCAATGATACTCTTCTTAACATTTGTATTCATAGATACAATGCATCACGAGTAAATTGCAAATGAATATGACGGGTGCAAAATCCAGTTTTTGCCCGTTTTTATCAACGGATGAAAGACTTAGTGAAAACTTTCACTGGCGCTACATATCATAGCATGAAATCTTATTTATATTATGGGACAGCAGGGATAGCATTCATCAGTATTGTCTCACTTTCTCCAAACTTGCACAAAATGGATTATGTACCCGTCACCTTCATTTGCAAATTATTTGCTTATGTGTTACATTAAGATTCCGAAAAGTATCATTGTAAAGGTGAAGTGTTCGTCGTCAAGTTTTTGTTACACTAAAAATAGCAAAGTATATAAGCTGGGAATATGCCCCTCTAAAAATGGATACCTCTTTTTGATTTGATTTTTTTTTTTTTTTTTTTTTTTTTTTTTTTTTTTTATTTATTTTTTTATTTTTGTATTCAGTAGTACTTTCATGATCTCAACTTACGGCTGAAGCACGAGCAGGTGATGAACTGCAAGCATCTCGTCCTCGTTACCAGCGGCCACAGCGGTGGGTACTCCTGAATTAACCAGGTTCGTTACGGCGTTGTCAAGGGTCACGAGACGCACCTCCAAGAGACATTGAAGCTACATCGGAGTTACCAGCATTATTCCTAACATAGTCAACACCTATTAAGAAGGTTTCGAGAACGATAACATACAAAAAATGAAGACAATTGAAATAGCTATCACAGGTTTAACCATGTTAGCATTTCTGCAGCCCGTCTCTTTACCAATTTATAGGCGACTGAATTTTCCACTGTATCCAATCATTTTTTATAAAAATAAGCTGCCTTCCAGGTTGCTGCCCTGCAACCATCAGAGGGTTACACCCCTGTTGGTTCCAGGATGATGTAAACCTCATCAAAATTTTTACTCGCACATCATGTTTGAGTTTAGTCAGTTTTAAATGTACATGTATAAAGAGAGAGTACACATGCATATTATATTCAGATTCAGATTGAATTTATTCATTTCCAACAGAAAACACATAATACAAATATTGTCGTAATACTGTAACATATACATATACGCATTTGTATAGGGGAGACCGGGTATGGACGTTAACAAAATTCACATTTTGGGCAGATAATTCTAATGAAAGTACTCCACACACTCCATTTTGGGTCTGTAGTTAGCCTATTATGTTGGCTAAACCTGAGGCAACTAAAATTGAAAAACATGTAAACACTAATAACTACAGCTTAATTAATGAAACCATTTTTTGTACAACCTACCCGTATACGGGGTAGGTTGTTACCCATACGGGGTAAATTGTTACTATGTAAACATACGGGGTAATTTGTTAAAATGTGTAAATCTCTTATAACCATACTTTTGTTTCAACTTCCAGTTTCTTGGTTTCGTTAACAGTAGATCAAGTAGAGCTCTAGCATAGACTAAAAGTAATAATAGAAATATCAAAATATTACACCTGAAAATTGAAAACAAAATTACTTTACATGTGTAATGTAATTGGGTAGGTTGTTACAATCGACATGAGGTAGGTTGTTGTAACAACCTACCCCATGGGTGATTTTACACATAAAATCAACTGTAGAAAAGCCATTAGGCAGAATTACAGGGCATGGCTCAGGGGTATATTAGTGACATACATGTACTATATTCACAATACCAGAGTATCATCATGTGGCCTTCAGTTGTAAGAACTATTTACAAATTTTAATTTTTGTCAAAATTCACTTGGAACTGTAAAAAATGGTTTTTGTTGATTTACTTTTTAATAAAACAACGGAGAAACCTCACGACCGGCTTCATCACAGCTATGTGTAGGCTGTATATAGAGTGCCAGTTAGCACGAACTCTCTTGTTCCAACTTAGCACACTGAGAACTGTAACAACTGACCCGTGTAACCTTCCATACCCGGTCTCCCTATACAGGGGCCGTGGAGCCGGGGGCGGGCGACTGGGGAGCTGCAGCCCCCACCCACTTTTTCAGTCAACGTGTACAAAAATGACATACATTTATGATTTTAAGCCTGTCAGCCCCCCCCCCTTTCGGCCCAGCCCCCCCCCCACCCTTTCAAAAACGCTCCGCGGCCTTGATAGACACACAGATATTGTATCATTTTCTTAATAAGCAGAATTAAATAAATCATTTAACATAATCATTATAATGAAATTACGTAATTCTGTGGAAAGGGGGGGGGGATCCAGTAAAAAGCAATGCTTGTAGAATGTGCATCCCCCCGATGCATCACAAACCATCGACACCGCCAAACTTGACATCCCTGTTTAGCTTCCCCAGCGAACTGCTTTTGGGATTACTTCTACAAGGTACAAGATACCCATTTGCGTATTATATTCCTTCCAGATTGCATACCATTCTTCATTTAACAGTGCTGAAAATAGATTAGGATTTTAAACAATCTCGACATGTTGCCCGTAAAAGAACGCATCAATATCACAATATTGCCTTTGGTCTATCAATGAAACATCCCCTATATAATAGATCTTTAAAAACTGAATACCAACCGGCACTAGCCTTACGATTCGTTTGGTCTTTTTTTAATTCAAATTCTGCTGTCAGAGAAAAACCCTGTGGGACCAAGCTTTTGGTCATCCAAGACAAACCCTGTGGAACACACTTCAACAAAAACTAAAAATTCCTCTGCAGTGGAAGGCGTGATAGCTCCGTTAGTAGAGCGGTGGTGATCCCTGGTTCACCGAAACCAAGTTGGTGCGCTATAGTGCCCTTTGGTAATGCATAATCCTCAATTACCAAGTCCCTGGGATACCACTTTAAGCTGTACATCCCCGGCTTGCTTACCTATAAGCATTTAATTGCTTCTTTAGCAGTTAGGTGAAACAAACCCAATCAATCAGACATTCAATCTTCTCAAAGACAAATTATTTGTTCAATGATGTATATTCTTGAAGACAGACATTTATCTTTGTAATATTCATCTTTGTAATTTTCTTTGTACTCTTTTGTAAAAGCCCCTTGAGCATTCCATCTAAATGGAAAATGGCGCTATAGAAATTTCGCGTACTATTAATACTATTATAATTATTATTCTGCTAAACAGGATCAAGTACGTAATTTTTCTTTGAAAGACTTTGCTTTAACAAAAAGCACAAAGTGATTTGAAATGCAATTTTCCATCATTCATTAATTTTCATTTTTACAATAATAATTATTATTAATATTATTATTACTATTATTTTTATTATCATTATTATAATTATTATTATTATTATTATTATTATTATTATTATTATTATTATTATTATCATTATTTGTATTATCATTATCATTATTATTATTATCATTATTTATATTGCTATTATTTTTATTATTATTATTATTATTATTATTATTATTATTATTATTCTTATCATCATGATTATTATCATTATTATTATTATTATTATTATTATTATTATTATTATTATTATTAATATTATTATCATTATGATTGATTATTATAATTATCATTATTATTATTATTATTATTATCATTATTATTATCATTATCATCATCATCATTAATTTACCGCTAATGACTCCACTGTTGCTTCCAGAACCCCAACAGCCAAGAACTTCACTCCCTTGATGCTGACACGCCGTGGCCTACACCGTATGTTTCCAGCGCAATGGGTTCCATGTCCGTTGCAATCGACCTAGGGTAAAATGATTCTTTTTCATTTCAGGTCTGCCCACTTTCACAGGAAACCGTTTCCTGCATGTTCTTCGTTCATATTTAGGACTGTTTCGTTGAAATCCCACTGAGTTATTCATTTGGGAACAATGCTTCTGCATGTATAATAAGCCTACGATATGACCGTATCCCTAACCCTTATATCGTAGTCACACCGACCAGAAAATGACATTACCATGAATGGCAAGCTTGTGGTTCGGTTTGGAATTCGGATCCGCTGGTGTGACTACGATATTACCCTAGCCCTACATATCAAAACACTTTAAAATATATATATAATTAATATATATTATATTTAATTAAAGCAAAGATAAAGCAAAAAAGCACAAATTACATTTTCGTTCAAGGGAATATGATAATTAAAAAAATTATGACATTAAAAAGGAATCATATCATTTAGGCCTATGATTTGTTAATGTGATTCGAAATGAATCATGTCTACGTTATAACCGAACAAAAAATGAAAGAAATACTATATTTGTTTCTTATTTACGATTTTTAATAGGTTACAATGTTAATTTCATTAATATCATTGTAGTACAATTTGCATTCTCAACTTAGATTATAGGTATATTCAGTATTTTGCACTTTGACCTACACAAAAGTTAACAGGACTAAAGTTTTCCTTGAGGACATGGGGTTGAATCGGGATTTTTTTCTTCTTTCTTTATTTATTTTCCCCCTTTTTTCCCTGCAGATAAAATATGTAATATACAAATGATACGATCGAGACGGATTCATTATACATGTAATAACCAGGTTTTAGCGCAAATTACAAAAAAAAAAAAACCAAAAAAAACAAGGCACAAAGTTTTATGAATGTAGTCAAACAGATTAAATATAAAAATATTATAATATAATATCTTAAATTAAAATTAGTTTGATAAATCTAGATATTAATATCTGAAGTTATTGACTTACGTTGTCACCGCCAGCGTAGTTTACTACTTGATCGGCGCGTCCGCCAAAATTGTTGTGGGTATCGAGAACGCCAGTATCGATGACCCAAACAGTATATCCACTGCCAGTACCTGTAATGAGAACATTAATCTATCAGAGAATCTTTCGTATCATTTTGTCGAATATAGTTTACAATCAGAAGTTATCTTAAAAATGCTTCGTGTCAGCAGACAGTGACGCAACGAGTCACGAGTCATTTTGTAGTGATTAATCTAAACAATATGTATACGGATTATTTGTTTACTGCTGATATTTCATAGCCATTCCACCACCATTATGGTTATTTTTATTAAGTATGCAAATATCATTTAGTTGATAAATTCTGAAACATGTATGTGTTTATGCCCTGCATAGACCATTAATCTAGACTTGTCCTGGGCTTTTCTTACTCGATCTTTAACTCATCTGTTTCAATTTTCTGTTTTCAATGTCATTGTTTGTATATTTTTATCTTCGTTTCTTTATTGTTAAATTAATTCATACTCAGTTCAGTGACGTAACAACAACATATCAGTTCTAGTTGTAAACTTAAGAGATAGAGGGCGCTGCCATTCTACTCAAAGCGAACGCGCCCATTGACTTTTTTGTTTCTGGACAGTTTTTCACTTTATTTTCTTTATTGTGGCGAGCAACTACCTTTTCAAAGAAATGTTCGCTCTGATTAAGTACGCTCCGAGTCTGAATTTTTTAAAAATAGAAATAACTTATAGCAAATGGAAGAAAAAGTCCTGTCACTTTTGTCAATTCGAAAGCCTAGTCAGATCAAATTCCTGTGCAATATGGTATATTTTGCTCTAAAAATAGTTCATGCGCTACATAGTTTTCATTTTCGATGCCGCATTATCTTATTATAGGTTATTGTTCGCATGGCATTTAAAAGCTTGAATTCTCAGCTTTCCGGAGATTGTACATTAATTTTAATTGATTTTAAAAAGTCCTATCAATTTGAACATAATCATAAGAGATTCTTTCCTCGACTGGTCAATATTTACACTTATCACATGCATATCGCATAGAAACGCGAGTCTTGTGAACGGCGTCTTCCGAAGACTTGTGACAAGTTCACTATCTATGTCACAATACCATTCCACTGCAGGGAAGTCTTCTTACGCGAGTTTTTGTGAGCTAATTTATTATTGCAGCGAGCTGTATAAAATTCTGCGCTTTCTCAGCCGTATTTCCAACGTCACTTTTTTGCGTCTCCCCTCTTATATAATGAACGCGACTTGTTTGATTACGATTTAATGCAGCACATTGGTATACGTTAACTTTACATTTTACATAAAGTAGAATTGATATGAAAGAAAAGATTCCACTATACACTTCTCAACCTCGCAGGGGTGGCACCTCCATATAATTCGAAAAACCCTTATTAAAGAATGGAACAGGTTGCCTGTTGATATAAAAAAAATAGTACATCTCTTTCCATGTTCAAAATGTTATCTAAAGCTCACTTTCTTGAAAGGTTATATTTTCTTTCAATTTGTATTCTAATACTTTCTTATATTTAAACTGAGGACCTAATATCAATGTGAAGTGTGTGTTTGTGTGTTGTGTGCGAGAGTGCGTATTTGTTGGGTGTGTCCATATTGTGTCTGTTTGTAAATAGTTTCTAGTCTAGTTTAGCATTTTTAAAAACCTTATATAGGCCTACTTTTTTCTTTAGCTACATTGTACATGTTTATTGGCCATGAATCTAGACTAGTTCGAGATTTGAATCTCGAGAGTCGTGGAGATGTCTCCTGAGTCTCCGAAGAAGTGTGTGGAAATTGAAGTAAAAGTTTTAAAAAAGTTTTTCCAGTCGTAGCTGCAGTCAACCCGACATCGGCGATACTCTTTTGTCTACTAATGATACACAAAATCGGTGTCGACTAGTTTGCGACTCCAGTCTCTGTAGTCTTGAAGATGTCGCTGCGACGTCTTCTAGGTCTCAATTTTCAATTTCTACACACTTCTCCGGAGACTCAGGAGACATCTCCACGACTCTCGAGACTCAAATCGTGAACTAGTCTAGATTCATGGCCAATAAGATATGGCACTGCTCCTTGAAAACAAAGGCATGAACATCAGAGTTGTTAAACTGAAATAAAAGCGAAGCACAGAATAATGAATGGCATTTTTGTAATGTATTCCTTTTCATCAAACTTGGAATGAGCCAAAAGTGATTACCCTTACAAAAGAGCCTGTTCATTCAAAACCAATGAAGCGAAACGTTTGAACTTTCCAAAAGAATCGCAGTATTATGTGGGCTTTCAAAATATATATATGGATTTGACAATAATTCTTTGTTATTGAAGTTATTTAGCGCCCAATCAGAGGGACATTTTTTGGGGACGCGCTGTATTGATTATATGTGTGTCTTATATAATGTGCAAACGTTACATCATGTTAACTTTACCATGTTTAACATTCATGTACTTTTTATCTATTCTGTAGATTAGCATCTCATGTATATCATGTTATTATTTACTCTGGGGGCCCCACTCACAAGCCTAGCTTGTAAAGGGGTCCTAAAACCAATTCATATACACTGTAATCTAATTGATGTGTTAATATATTTATAAATGTACATTAATGTGATTATATTGTGATGATTTTGTTTTTGAATAAATAAACTTGAACTTAAAACTTGAACCCTTATTACCCATGGGACCGTAATAATCGTCGAGTGGAAGACTACGTTGATCGATACGGTCAAGGCCCCATGTTACTTGAGTGCGGTACACGCCATCTTGCTCGACGTACTCAACAGCGGGAAGATTGCGGACCTGTGCAAAAGATGAATTATTTATCATTCAATGAATGGTTTATTAAGAAAATACTGAAAATGACCGTTAAATGGAGATTTAACTTTCAAAGGGCTTTAATAAAAACAATTATTTGATTTACAAAATCTTAATAGGTTATTATAAAAATGAGTGTTTCATGGCATGGTAAAGTTGTAAATAACAGAACCTATAAACTATGATAGAAACATGAAATGTTAGATAGTGCAAAACCTATACTAGTTACAATTTAGGATGTAAATATTATTATTGTACAAGTTCATAAAATCTTGTTAAAATAAGCACACGTTTTTTTGTTTTTTTTTTAAGCGTTGGTATGTTAGATCATTGAGTAAAGTTTAAGTTGTTTCGGAAAACGCAG
>CALNVZ010002974.1:33662320-33674687 GCA_940671915.1 Paracentrotus lividus | reverse complement strand
AACTATAAGTGCCTGCGCTCTCCCTTATCAAGTTAATGGTATTTGCGTCTTCTCTATCAAGGCCAGCAATCATGCTGTAATAGAGTAAAGAATTCCCAGTAGAACTCGAACAAGGCGCTCTAAACTACGCTTACACTCCGCCATATTGAGACCAGACGTTGCACCTTACGACCGCCGTAGGCCTAAGTACGCTAGACACGGTCATTCGACCGTACACAAGAGTGTTGGCTGCCATACATAACCATATAAAAAAGCTCGTCTTTTAGATCTCCCGATAAAGGCTTCCAGAGCACCAGATTTCTACGCAAGTGCGAGATCCAGGCGGGGCGCAGGGGAACGCCCATATAATTTGAAAAACCGCTCATGAAACTGACATGTTATCCTGAAATCCATGATTCCGCACGTTCACTGACATTTAGACATACAACACCACAGAAAATATGTAACCATAATAGATACCTCTTTCCGCGGAACGTTACACTCGATAATAGACTAATACAGCAGCCGTGCATTAAATTGTACAGCTTCTCACCAGCGGTATAGATCCCACCCACACTTTAGGATATGAATTATATAAATAAATATACTACAACGAATTCTAACGTCGCCGCGTATCTTAGATTTTGCACCAGCAAGTTCAACAATAGCAATTTAAGAGATAAATCATTACGAAGTGCGATACGTTCGCAACCTGTCTCCATTTCGTTATAAACCCGTCACACTGAGCTCCGTTCCTACTACGCCCTTGCAAATTGCCGAATCGGCACAGTCTGATGTGTTAACTGAGTGGCGTAAGTAAACTTCTTACGATTTACGAACTTCATGTGGAAAATCATAAGCCTCCGCGTCGATTTCCAAAAGTGTCAAAAATATCGGGCGCCCATCTACGTCCGTAAATTACGGTGCACGTACCTGAAACGAATGGACGTCTACAAACAGAATTGCCGAATCACCTTAACATCGTTCTAGATGTGCTAATGGACGTCATACAAACGAGCATTTGTACTATTAATATCAAGTTTCTAAAATTAAACGAGTGACAACGTTCCTTCTATGTTTAATCAAAATGATGGTTTGATTCTCAAGAAAAGGAGGAGGTGCATGCTTCTTTAATCCCCTCCTGGATGCGCCAAATGAAGACGTAAAATACGAAGTTGATATAGGTCGCCAATGAATGAGCATCATCATAATCACTGCGTGTTCTGTGCCATAGCCATTCTTCAAAATCTTCGAAATCCCATTCAGCAACCTACCCACGTTTTCTTGAAAGTTGCTTTTCTGTCTTTGTCATCGATCCGACCGCCTTCTGGAGAGGTTAAAATTTCTGCGTCCAAACATTGGTCGAGACCGAAATAATGACGCGGAAATGAGCACCCTAAAATCTTCGTTTACAGCCCGATAGTCTGTGGGGCCTATCATCCGCAAGGCCAATACCGGATGACGATGACCCTAGGACACCGGGTCACGATGACCCTACACCAAGGTGTAGATGTCTATAGGCACTGCGGACTATCTACCCCTCGGACGTCCCCAAATCTTCAGCAATCAGCCTGCATTACTTGTCCTCTGGACATCTCAGCTTTGTTTTACCCTTCTGCATCTTATAAATAAACACGCTCTTTAGTGGTGGTGGGCGTTCCATAAAACGCTTCAAGGACCAAGAAGGTTTGAGGAAGCAAATAATAGATAGATAGATAGATAGATCATGGTCTTTACGGGCAATATTCAAAACAGCAGCCATAGGCTGAAACAAAATGAATTTACAAAGGTATAAAACATTCTTAAAAACTACACAACAGCATTAAAAAAAATTAAATCAACTTGAGCAATATACAATTTAACAATTTAACATTATACAAAGAATAGTGAATTGATTAACAAACAAGATTATAGACATACAAGTCGAGGTAAATTATAACACAGAATTTATGTTAGGCCGTGCGAGTAAGTCTCAAAGATATACAAATTGTAATTATTATATATTTAAAAATATGGTTACATGCACATTATTGTGTCTGAAAATTGCTATTCAAATTGGTTTCTGTAATTCAGCTTTCATCGTTAAAGAACGTATAGCTTTAAAAGATAAAATTGTATGATATGTAATTTGTGTACACATTGACATTTACATTCAAAATATACAGGTATATTCAAGTGAGGATTAAAATCGAGAATGAGTAATGGAATCCAACTGTCATCATTAATAAGTGGATATTATAGTACATAATAATTAGAAAGGGAACTTGTCAAAAGAGAAGTATCACTATTACAATAATCATTAAAAATGGTATTACAAGTGTTTCCGTAATGGTGCCCTCACACTAGAGCGTGTTGAGGTAACGTGGGTCTAGCGTTCACGATTTTCACTCGAAATTAATTAATTAAATTATTACTTTAACTATACAAGATATAAGGGAGGATTTGAATATATTATTATATGGGGGTTCGGATACTGATAAATTTAAAGCTTAAACAATGAATTACATAAAAGGCAAAAATACATGTTTTAGACGTTTTCATGACCATTCTAAGTTAAACGTTTATAGTAGAAAATGAGAAAAGCATTTCTAAGAAGGATAACATGCATGATGAATTAATTAATCTACGATTATTTCAACTCCGAGTTCAATTGTCGCACAACAGTAATGTGAAAAAATAATGAAGTCAAAAGGAGCCTGAGCTTTCGATCCTAGCAGAATCTTCGTCAGAGACAAAATGACACAGAAAAGTAGGGAAGCAACATGGATATACGAGAAAGATCAGAGCAAAAGCTACACACTAATGGCAACCAGAGGAGAGAACAAAAAGGATGTAAAAGGTAGGTGAAAGAAGCCAGCCAATCAAAAAAGCAAGAGGAGGTGAGATCAAACAGCAAACTGGAACAAAAGGGAGATGAAAGCTGGGAAGGAGGAGAGATAAACAAAGAAGCATTAGAGTGGAGGCTATGGGGCTGTTTATTTAATTTTCGTTTTGGAATTTAGAAAGAAAGAAAAGAGAAAAAGCCGGGGAAAAAAACACCTAGTAAAGCTGTGTTTATAAGACCTAAAGAAGAAGTAAGGGGGGGGATAAAAAAAAAGTAATACGAAAATTTGAACGGGAAGACATAAAACAAAACTAAAACAAAAACAAAAGAGAAGTGTGAACTGAAGTAAGGGAAGAAAGAGAAAGAAGAATATAAGACGAACAGAATGTATTGGTCAATAATAAACAAACACCTGCCAAAAAAACAAACTAATAGCTAAAAGAAAAGGGGAAAAAACAGATATCGGAAGAAACGTGAAGAAAAAAAAGGTTAGTCATTACCCTCCTGTGTGAACCGTGAGGTTGAAATGGTTGCGAGACGTCTCATCCAGAACTCTCTCTGCTGAAACGGAACAGAATCAGGACGGGTACCTAAATTCAAAATGCCACTGTAGAGACATGTCCAGAGATGGAGTGCGTTAGGAAGGTTGAAATGGTTCCAACTGGTGGTGTCAAAGCCTTGGTGTAGTGACAATGGAATCTTGGCCCAGTAGAAAGCGTCTGTTTGAGAGTGGTCTTGGTATTCACCTATCATAACTGCATCCTTACAAACTGCAAGTGATAAGATATAAACTAGAAGTGGTGACAGTGATGTCCCCTTGGTGTGATGAGATCTGCTAGTATGAGGTACTCTGGAAATATCGCCTTCGTGGATGTGTAATATTGCAAATGATGCATCTGTTGGCTGTACATTTGAAGGTGCCATGCTGAAGTGGCGAGAAGAATGGTCAGTAAGGAGGGGACTCAGCACGAACGATGAAGATCCTTTGAGGTTGCGGGGCGCGTCGGAATGCCACGATGGGCAGTGTTCCAGGAACGGCCTGAGGAGACGATCCAGAAGTGTGGGAGAAATAATGGTGATTAGCATGAAGGATGGTGCGGAGAGGAGGTAAATTAGGGTGGAAGGTAGTCACAAGGGGTAATCTGTCCGTGGTGTCCTGGTGAAAAAATAATGTGACATTGGCACCAATTACAGATGGAATCAGGAAGTTGACATGAATTATGAGGAACAACAGGAAGTCACATAGTAACCACAAAAATACACCTTTTCCGCTCTGACCCGGAAAGGATACACCAAAATCAAATAATTTGCTTCCGCAACCCTTGCTAGTGTTGTCGGCGTTCTTGTTCACACCATATTAATATTATTATGAAATATTAATTGTAATCATAATATCTCTCTCTTCCTTCTTTCTTTCTCTCTCTCTCTCCTCCCCTTTCTCTCCCTCTCTCTCCCTCTCTCTCTCTCTCCATCTCTCTCTCTCTCTCCTCACCTCTCTCATCTTCTCTTCTCTCTCCCCTCCCCCTCTCTCTCCCTAAACTACAGTCGTAACGTGAAATGCGATGCTGTTGTGAACTCATTTCTAGGAGCGATTCGTCGGATAGATCCATGTGCTACTCCAACCAACTCATATGATACATTCCTGAACATGGTTCCTCCTACCACTAGATCAGACACGGTAAGTAATTTATACATTACACTTTTCATGGAAAAAATTGGAGATAGTTAGGGCCTCAAAAAAGATTGAAATTCACTCTGTTTGTGAGTGGAAATCCACCCCCAATGAAGTGACCCTAAATATACCTCTTGATGTGAAAAAAGTGGAGATAAATTAGGTCTCAACAATAAAAGATTGAAAGTCACTCTGGATGTGAGTGGAAATCCACCCCAAATAAAGTGATCCTCAATATAACTCTTTAAAGAGTGGATTACGACAAGTTTTTTAATCAGACAATGATTATGAACCCACTGACATTTCATACTTCATGTACTTTTCAGCAAAGTCTATCTCCACTAGTCTTACTCCTTTCTCCTGCACTCCCCACTCTAAACATACATTTTAAAAATTAATGGAACCTTGGCTACGATGGATACCAATTGCACACAATCAAATCCATAGAGCATAATAACATATTTTTGATGTAATAATCACCCAGCGCTAAGTAATTAGTATCATAAAAGTCTACAGGCCACAGTGAAACATGATTTAAAAGTCCCTGAGCAGTTGAGCCGTTAAACATTATCATTCATGTGCTCGATAGATAAAAAGAAATTAAATAATTAATTGGGATTGTAAAAGTTTCGATCTGGATGACACAGATCACTGAAGAATTATCATCGTGGTTATAAATCATTGCTTTTGAATAAACTTTCACTTCAGTAATAATGGGATCATGTTACAGCTAGGCAGTTAGAACAAACAAACAACAGGAAACATCAACAAGGACTTATAGTCTGTGTTGTAAAAAATGGTACAGTCGGGGAAAAATAATTTGGTTGTGAAATCTTTCCAAATGATGTTTGTATGTGGTACCAGATTAAAGCCAAAAGATTTTCCTCGCTGATGCGCTTTGTTTTGTATAATTTTCTGTCGTAAAACAAAAGTTATGCTAAATTTTGTGCGACGATGAACAAATCGAAATTACGCACTTCTATTGTTCTGGAGCGCTGAATTCATGGCCTTTATGCGAAACCTACACAAAGGCATGGGACGGCGTGCTATTTTCTTGATTGTAGAAAACTAGTCATATCTATAAAAAAAAAAAAAATCAGCACCAAATGTGATGAAAAAAATTGCAGAAGAAAGTCTGATTTTCCTGCTTTATGAAAATACCAAACAATACCAGGTTGTGATCAATCTTCATACTATGAAAACAAAAATGGTTTCCACTTGTACCATTTTATTAGAACTGACACAGACTGTAGTGAACCAATCAGGAAGGAAGATCGTGTTAAGTGGTCACTAAATCATTTATGTTGCAATAGATTATTTAGTTGCATCCGAGGAAACGTCTCCGAGACTTCGATAATCTGTGACGTCACAGAGACTCCGAATCTTCGAGAATCTGTGACGTCACAGAGACTCCGAATCTTCGAGACTCTGTGACGTCGCAGATACTCAGAAACGTAGCAGAGACGACTCCGAGAGGGGAAAATGTATCATGAATATGAACATGTAATGTTCGATTTTCACTCGACTCATCACGTCGTGGAGATTCTAGAGATGCTCCGAGACGACTCCAAGATTTAGTCTCAAAGTGGGAAAAGGTATACTCTGTTTGCGAGTGTACGGTGTGTTATCAGTGCATTTTGTTCAGCATGCTTAAAGCCCTCATAATTCTGGCTTTAGTCCAGTAGAAATGTTGGGGACCCGGAAAAGTTTTTAAGTACAAGGTTTTTTTGTTGATTTGTGTTCTAGATGGGTATAAAAAAAAATTTAGCTTGGTTGCCAGCTTGGCAACCTTGGGCAACTTTTTTTATTTGCATAATTAGAATAATGACTTAATTAGCATATTTTGTGTATTGGATATGTGGCTAATCATAATTCAAGAACCCCGAAAATATGGATGAAACGACTTTTTAAGGGTATTTTACGACGAGAGATTCATTTATGATATTATTTTTATCTTTTAAGTAGTGCTTTTGTCTTAAATGGCCTAATTAGCATAATGAGCTAATATGCATATTAGCCTATGCATTAATATTAGCCTATGGGATTAATTATCCATTTTTCTTATCTGGAAAGCCTGAATATTGTGCAATACAACATTGAAAATCACTTTTATTGAAGACATCCCATTAATTCATGAGATGATATATTTTGTAGATATGATATAATTAGCATAATACGAACAATGGCCTAATTAGCATATCATTTGTATATTAAGGAATATGGGGTTAATCTTAATTAAAGAACCCTGGAAACGTGAATGAAACGACTTTTTAAGGGTATTTTACGATGAGGAATTCATAAATGATATCAGTTTTATCTTTTAAGTAGTGCTTTTGTCTTAAATGGCCTAATTAGCATAATGAGCTAATATGCATAGGCCTACAAACCTATGCTTTAATATTAGCCTATGGAATTAATGTTCATTTTTTATTTAGCAAGCCTGAATATTGTGTAATATGACATTGCAAATCACTTTTATTGAAGACATCCCATTAATTCATGAGATGATTTGTTATGTGGAAATAATATAATTAGCATTTAAGAACAATGACCTAATTAGCATATCATTTGTAATATGGGATATGGGGCTAATCTTGATTAAATAATCTGGAAGCGTAAATAAATAAAGTCTTTTTAATGCTACTCTACAACAAGGAATTCATTTATGACAATATTTTAGTACATGTAAGATTTGCTTTAGTTTGTTTTTTATTAGCATAACAATGAGATAATTTATGCATTATGCTTTGATATTGCTAATGCTTTGTGATTCAATTTAATTATTTATATAGAGAGCTTGAACACTGTGTAATGCAACATTGTAAGACACTTAAAATCATTAGCAGGCTGATAATATATTGCATTTTTAATTACCTATAATATAGTTATAGCACAATTAGAATAACGACTAAATTAGCATATTATCTGTATTTCGCCCCCCCCCCCTGCCCACATAGGAGTCAACTATACATGTACCCCTTTTGGTAGGGGAAGCAATGTCCAAATTACCCCATATTACAGTCTTTAGAAGGGAAGCTGCATTAAAATTACCCCATATTACAGGTTTTTGAAGAAGGAGCTGGTAAAATTACCCCCATTTCACGGGCTTTTCGACCACATAATATTAAATAAATAAAAATCAAAACTATCACAATTTTACCTTAAAAAATTTTTTTTTAGGACTAATCATGAAATAGGGTCCCGAATGTGGTCCAAAAGCCTATGAAATGGGGGTAATTTTACTACCTCCCTCTTAAAATGCCTGTAATAGGAGGTAATTTTAATGCAGATTCCCTTATAAAGGCTGTAATAGGACAGGGGCCTCGGAGCCGGGGGGGGGGGACTTCAGCCCCCACTTTTTTTTAGCAAACATGTACAAAAATGCAAAAATGACCGTATATTTATGATTTCTGACCTGTTCAGCCCCCCCTCCCACTTTGGCTCAGCCTCTCCACTGTCAAAAACGCTCCGCGGCCCCTGTAGGGGGTAAATTTGATAATGGCTTCCCTTACCAAAATGGGTATCTACGTGTATGTGGGAGGGGGGTACAGATAATATTATGCTGATTTAGTCGTTATTCTGATTATGCTAACTATGTTATAGGTAATTAAAAGTGCAATATATCATCAGCATGATAATCAATTTAATTAAGTGACGTACAATGTTGCATTGCATGTGTTCAAGCTCTCTAGATAAATATTGAAATTGATTCACATAGGATTAAAACAATTATGCATAATAATTATCTAATTGTGATGAATATGCTAATTAAAAACAAAAGCAAATCCTAAATGTACAAATGAAAAATACTGTTGTAGAGTAGCATCAAAAAGCCTTTTATTTACGTTTCCGGGATTATTTGATTAAGATTAGTCCCATATCCCATATTACAAATGATATGCTAATTAGGTCATTGTTGTTTTATGCTAATTATATTATTTCTACATAATATTATCATATCATGAATTAATGGGATGTCTTCAATAAAAGTGGTTTGCAATGTCGTATTACACAATATTCAGGCTTTCTAAATAAACGATGAACATTAATTCCTTAGGCTAATATTACAGCATAGGCTTATATACATATTAGCTCATTATGCTAATTAGGCCATTTAAGATAAAACTATTACTTAAAAGATAAAACTGATATCATATATGAATTCCTCATCGTAAAATACCCTTAAAAAGTCGTTTCATTCACGTTTCCAGGGTTCTTTAATTAAGATTAACCCCATATTCCATATTACAATTGAAATGCTAATTATGCCATTGTTCGTATTATGCTAATTATATCATATCTACAAAACATATCATCTCATGAATTAATGGGATGTCTCCAATAAAAGTGATTTTCAATGTTGTATTGCACAATATTCAGGCTTTCCAGATAAGAAAAATGGATAATTAATCCCATAGGCTAATATTAATGCATAGGCTAATATGCATATTAGCTCATTATGCTAATTAGGCCATTTAAGACAAAAGCACTACTTAAAAGATAAAAATAATATCATAAATGAATCTCTCGTCGTAAAATACCCTTAAAAAGTCGTTTCATCCATATTTTCGGGGTTCTTGAATTACGATTAGCCACATATCCAATACACAAAATATGCTAATTAAGTCATTATTCTAATTATGCAAATAAAAAAAGTTGCCCAAGGTTGCCAAGCTGGCAACCAAGCTGAATTTTCTTAAATACCCATATAGAACACGAATCAACCAAAAAACCTTGTACTTAAAGACTTTTCTGGGTCTTGTACATGGCCTATGGGACCATCTACTGGACTTCTTTAGATCAGTGTATGATGTGTGTAGCAGTGATGCATGGCATAAACACCAGCATAACCACAGCACTTGAACTAAATTGATGGTATATACAGTCTGTGTCAAATAAAATGGTACAAGTGGAAAACATTTTTTTATAGTATATAAATGACATCCTGATTTTGTTTGGTATTTTCATAAAGCAGGGAAATTAGACTTTCTTCTACAATTTTTTCATCACATTTGGTGCAGTATTTTTTGAGATATGACTAATTTTCTAAAATCAAGAAAAATCCCTTTTTCGCACGCTGACCCATGCCTTTGTGTATGATTTCGCATAATGACCGTGAATTCAGCGCTCCAGAACAATAGAAGTGCGCAACTTCGATTTGTTCCTCGTCGCACAAAACTTAGCATAACTTTTGTTTTACGAAAGCAAATTATACAGGACAAAGCGCATCAGCAAGAACAATCTTTTGGCTTTAATTTGGCACCAGAGACACACATTATATGAAAAGATTTCACACCTAAATGATTTTTTCCCCGACTTTACCATTTTTTTTTACACAGACTGTAGTTAGACTTAAAAGGCACTTCATTTTATTCGAAGGAAGCGGTCGATATCAGACTACATAACATTACAAAAACACTTAAGGCGAATATCAGATTACGTTTAAATCACAGGTAAATCACGCAGGTATATTTTTATGAAAATATTATAAAACAAACAGAATTATGTTAGCTCCAGTCCTAAATTCCTCGTCCAACTCTCCTATCTAAACATTCCTCTTGAATAAGTTACCAAAGTGATGACGTCTAAAACAATTCATTTATTTATTTATTATTTATTTGTTTTTATTATTATTATTGATTATTAGTTTTTTTTTTTTTTTGTGCATCATCATTTTTAGATATTTCTGCAGAGCATGACGAAAATCATCCACTATGCAAATTTGATCTGAATCAGTTCTCGTGGGGCCCAAAATATGACAACAAATACATAATAAGTCCCTTTGAAATCATGGACTATTCGACTATTTGACTAACCACCCTGACCACACCAATAATACACTGATTCTAATGTGGCTCATTATGTATTCATGTGGTCATTTCTTGAACCCCGATGAACCTATCCCAACCAAAATTGGAATTTGGAAGTTTTTCATCATTCTCCACTGAGTTATCATATCCAAAACGTTCAAATAAAAAAAAAATTGTATGATGACGACCCCTTTCTCCTGCAATCTCCACTCTAAATATACAATTTTAAAGGGTAATGGAAACCTTGACAACGATGAGGTACCAATTGCACACAATTAAGTCCATAGAGCATAATAATATATTTTTGTTGAAATAATCACCCAGCGCTAAGTAATTAGTATCATAAAGTCTACAGGCCACAGTAAAACATTTTTATAAGCCCCTGAGCAGTTGAGCCGTTAAACATTCTCATTCATGTTCTCGATAGATAAAAAGAAATGAAATAATTAAGTGGGATTGCAAAAGTTTCGATTCTATCGAAACTTTTTTAGGCGGGTCACAGATCACTGAAGAATTTTTATCGTGGTTATAATCTTTGCTTTTGAAAAAATTTTCACTTTAATAATTGGATCATGATATAGCTAGGCAGTTAGAATAAACAAAAAAACAGGAAACATGAACTAGAGCTTTATAATTGTAATGCGTACAATTATCGGTGGTATGTACTGATATGTATGTGTAATGCAAAAAGGTATGCAGCAATTGGCTACAGGAGAGTAGCAAGGGAGAGATACATAAAATGAAATTTACGGAAAAGAGGAGAGTGAATATAACTTTGTTGAAAAAAATGAAAGAAATGAATTGTGTATATGCCGTGGCTTGTAATTTTTTTTACATTCAATCATACACATTCTTACAAGTCGACTTTATTGGGACGTGTCTACAAGCAAGTTAACACATGAAAAGCATAATGTGGGAAGAAACAATCAAAGAACAACACTTGTATCTGTCCTAGATAATGACCATAAATGTTGATTGAAAAATTTGGATTTCCGACGAGCCTTTGGACGGATTCTAATAGACGTTCACTAATGTTTTAGTATGTATTTTACATTACTATTGCACGCCCAATTGATGCACGCGTGGAAATTGACATTGATGAGCGCGTGCGTCTGCCACAACCATGGATGGTCGGATGGAAACGATCGTAAATCAATATATAAATAAACTTCCTTAAAGAGACCATTGTCTAAATTGCCAACTCACAAACCTAAACGGCCGGAAATTGTACTGCCGATTTACAAAGAGTGCGGAAAAACGCGCACGGCCGCTTAACGCTCCTGGAAATTTTTTCAAAATTCATTGAATGGCCTGAAAAATACTTTGTATTAAACATATGGAGGTAAAATTTCGAGGCTTTTTAGAATTTCGAAACACACCGGGTCTTTGTTTTAACTATTTTCAACCTGTTAGCAAAGCATTTACTCTAACATAGCTGCTGTTCAGCATATTGTTGTTTTTCTCTTGGACCCGATCACCGTGTAAATAAAACTGCGCTCATCAATTTGTGACACAGTGCACAGGATTCAAATTTGAGAAACAAATTTTTGACGCCAACAGTTCCTAGCATCTTGCAATTGCATTGTGTGATCGCAACTCTGAGAAAGCTAATTATCCGCGGGCTGTGCGTTCATCCATGGAAGAAACTATTTAAGGATGGCACATGGTATTTGGTGCCCCCAAAAATGCGCAATATTTGTGTTAAAACTTGAGCAAGACATCTCGCATACTGCGTACGCTTCCCGACGTTGACATCAGACAATCATTTAGGGTTTAGGAATAGTACCATACAAACAGTGTTGAATATGGTGTCAAATTGTTGTCAATATTATCAAGATTCACTTGTAAGACCAAAAAAACAATGATCTCAGCCGGCCATTCGACTTGCAGGCCGAACGCGCATTAAATGGCCAGACTCCGAACCGCAGCAGCGATTTTTCAAACTTCTGAAATGCTTAAAAAATGACCTGAAACGATACTCTAATTCAGCATACAAGTGATTATTGAACATTTTTTAATTTTGGCGCGCGCGTAAATTCCTCTAATGCGACACGTACTTACGCGCGCGCATTAATTGTGCCT
>CALNVZ010002974.1:33637444-33649391 GCA_940671915.1 Paracentrotus lividus | reverse complement strand
GTATCATTAAAATGGTAATGAGTTGCACTTTCCAGTGATATAAATTTTCTAATCACCATGGTAATATTTTTGAAATTATTGATGATCAAAGTTGGGTTTCCTTTTTTCTGGGTCACCCTGTAATAGGTACTTGGAGAGAGAGAGAGAACAAAAGTGAAACGGACAGAGAGAGTGAAATAAACTCTTTGAAAAAGAAGAAAATGAAATGTGTAATGTGATGAATTTACATTTAGTTACCTTTCACAATTCAACTGATGAAAAGCATTTGGGAGAAAATCAACCAATATGCTCATGTTAACTACGTTTGGATTGAAATTTGGATTGAAAAAAAAATATTTAAAAAAAAAAATGAAATTTTGGGTTTGCATGAGAATATGCCGATGTTTTATTCCTTAGACTCCACATTTTATTAGTGGATTATATTTACTATGTCATAAACTTTGAGAACATGTTAAAAAATAAATAGGGTTTTGACCTCTCTGCTATGGAGGATTATAAAGACGTATGTTTTGTTATGTTTTTACGTTATATGCCCCATTGACGCACGCGCGGATTTTGAAATTTGATGAGCGCGTGCGACCGTATGGTAGGCTGGAAACAATTTAAAATATATAGAAACTCCTAAGAGAAGTGTCTAAATTACCACTCAAGAAAAAAATTCCGAGTTTTACGCGATTTACAAAGAGCGCGCAAAACGCGCGCACGGGCGCTTAGGCGCGGAAATTTTCAAAATGCTTGAAATGGCCTGAAACATACTGTGTATGAATATGGGGGTGATTTTGAGCATTTTAAGATTTTGACGCACCGGTTTTTAAAAATTTTCAACCTGTTAAAAGCATTTATCAAATAGGCTGTCAAATTATTTTTTGTTAGAAACATGACGCTCTTCAATTTGAGACCAGCCACGATTCATTTGGCCACGATTTTTGACGCCAACGATTAGGTCGGCACTTAAAAAAAAAAAAAAAAAAAAAAAATGGCATTTGCAATTGATGGTGTATCCAAATCTGAAAAGATAATTGGGGGTTGCCGTTGATAATGTTGCAATGACGATAAGTAATAAATGAGGTATGAAATCGCATCTACAACTCATACTCTATCCAACTCTGAAAAGATAATTGGGGGTTGCCGTTGATCCTGAAGAATTATTTTGTGTAGGCATGTTTTTGGCCAAAAATGGCATATTTTGGTAAAATTGACAAAATTCGCGTGCGCGTAGTTCCAACTTGAACCGACCATCATTTCGTTATAAATAGTCTAAAAAGTAGTGATTATGGTGTCAAATTGTTGTCAATATTATCAAGATTACTTTAAGAGCAAAAAATCAATGATCTCAAGCTGCATTCTTCGCCTACGCGCATTAATGCGCGCAAAATCGTGCGCGCGCAATTTTTCTTGAAATGCTTGAAATGACCTGAAACGTACTCTACTTCAGCCATAAAGTGATTTTGAACATTTTTAATTTTTGCACGCGCGTAATTCCTTAATGCGCGTACTTACGCGCGCGCATTATGTTCTAAAAGATGTGCTTTAATTTGAAGTTTATGTGTACTAAATATGATTGATCAATGATTATTAGTTATGAAGTTATGATTGATAATGTGATTTTATAAAATGGCGTCTAGATGACGTCACATTATGCTAATGAGCTAGAAAAGATTTCAGTGCTCAGATTTCATGATGATCTATCATTGCTGAAAGTTTGAAATACTTTAATGCATTATTTTTTTAGTTATCGTGTCTACAAGAATTGTACAGGAGAATTAAAAAAAAAAGAAAAAAAAAGAAAATTCGGACAATTACAAGACGTGATATGTACATACGTACATACCACCTAACAAGAGTTGATATGTACATACGTACATACCACCTAACAAGGATATAGTGAACAAATCAGGAAGGACGACCGTGTTAAATGGTCACTAAATCATCTATGTTGCAATAGATTATTTAGTTGCAAAGTACTGTTTTAAGGTGGTATCTCATCTGAGGAGACATCTCCGAGACTCCGAGACTCTAGACGTCGCAGAGACTCAGAGACTCCGATACTCAGAGACTGAGACGTCGCAGAGACTCCGAAACTCAGACACTCTAGTGACATCTCAGAGACTCCGAGACCCAGAAACTCAGACCCTGTGACGTCGCAGAGACTTTGAAACTCCGAGACTCTAGTGACGTCGCAGAGACTCCAAAACTCAGAGAATCTAGTGAAGTCGCAGAGACTCCGAAACTCCAAGACTCTAGTGACGTCGCAGAGACTCCAAGACTCAGAGACTCAGAGACTCTAGTGACGTCGCAGAGACTCCGAGACTCTAGTGAAGTCGCAGAGACTCCGAGACTCAGATAATCTAGTGACGTCACAGAGACTCCGAAACTCAGAGACTCTAGTGACGTCGCAGAGACTCCGAGACTCAGAAACTCGAGTGACGTCGCAGAGACTCCGAGACTCCGATACCCTGTGACGACGCAGAGACTCCAAAACTCCGAGAATCTAGTGACATCTCAGAGACTCCAAAACTTCTAGACTCTAGTGATATCTCAGAGACTCCGAGACTCGCAAACGTACTAGAGACGACTCCGAGAGGGGGGGGGGGAAATATCCTAATTTTAAAAACATGTTCGATTTTCAATCGACACATGAGACGTCGTGGAGGTTCTAGAGACGTCGGACGTCTCCGAGATGTAGTCTCATAGTGGCAAAAAGTATACTGTTTCCGAGTGTACGGTGTGTTATCAGTGCATTTTGTTCAGCAGACTTGAAGCCCTCATAATTCTGGCTTATAAGATAGACAATTAAACAAAAACCACAAAATTAGATGAGTGTATGATGTGTGTAGCAGTGATGCATGCATAAACACCAGCATAACCACAGCACTTGAACTGAATTGATGGTATATAGTTAGACTTAAAAGGCACTTCATTTTATTCGAAAGAAGCGGTCGATATCAGACTACATAACATTACAAAAACACTCTGATTACGTTTAAAATCACATGTAAATCACGCAAGTATATTTTTATGAAAATATTATTTTAAAAAAAATTAATAATGTTAGCTCCAGTCAATTAATCATCCAGTTCTCTAGCTCTCTAAACATTCCGCTTGAATAACGTACCAAAGTGATGACGTCTAAAACATTTTATTTATTTGTTTATTTGTTTATTTATTATTTATTTGTTTTTATTATTATTATTAGGTTTGTTTGTTTGTTTGTTTTTTGTTTTTTTCATCATCATTTTTAGATATTTCTGCAGAGCATGACAAAAAACATCCACAATCCAAATACGATGTGAATCAGTTCTCGTGGGGCCCAAAATATGACAACAAATACATAATTAGTCCCTTTGAAATCATGGACTATTCGACTGTTAACCACCCTGACCACACCAATAATACACTGATTCTAATTGGGCTCATTATGTATTCATGTGGTCATTTCTTGAGCCCCGATGAACCTATCCCAACCAAAATTGGAATTTGGAAGTTTTTCATCATTCACCGCTGAGTTATCATATCAAAAACGGTCAAAAAAAAAAAAAAAAAAAATGTTGTATGATGACGTCATGCCTTGGTACTCTGTAGGCCTACGTATTCATTTCTTTCTATAAACAATGATCTCTCCCTTCCTCTCCCTCTCGCTTTCCTTTCTATCCTTCTGTGCTTTCGTCTTTTTGTTTGTTTATTTATGTCTCCTTGAGTATAATTGCATTATTTTGTATTTACTTTGTTTCCTTCGTAATGATTTTAAATTTCGTTGTCTCTCTTGCCCCGATCTTTTTAAACATAGACTATGTTTTGGTCGGGAGTAGCTGGTGCCAACTTACACCAGGACATTGCTCAGGTGACTACAGCATTCACTGTCCTGGAGGAGACCTTCCCTGGTTACATGGCTGGCAATTTGTCCTGGTGTGGCTCTACGGACGGAGACTCAGGATCTGGACTCAACTTCACAGTGTGTCCTACAAGGAGTGAGACTTGTCCTAATAACACAAAAGCAGCTTTCTGGGATAGCGCCTCCAGGATGGTAGGTCTATCCAACTATGCATAAGTCGAACTTTTATAAGTCGAATAATCACCTAAGTCGAAGCAATTTTTTAGTCCAGAGTATACGAGACGTGTTTTATTTACCTCTCCAATAAGTCGAACCGATTTGTATGGTCCAAAGAGATTCGACTTAGGCAAAGTTACCTGTACGTCGCTCAGTGTCCATAGAGGTTGTACGATAGATGTATAACGATAATTGACCCGGAATACGTATTATCATAATGTTCCCATTATGGTGTCATTTTGATCATTCATTTTTTTTTGTGGGAAGGCAACTCTTCTTATCATTTTCCTTTTTCAATTTCATAATTCACAATTCATGAAACAGATTGAATTATGAAACTAATGCGTCTAGTAATAGATACTTCAGTATCCGGGCTCTTGTTGCTTGAATAGACGGCCTAATACCAGATATTGAAAATGCAGCCACCGTGTATTCTTTAGAAACAGATATCAATATGATAAACTATGAATTGATAAATATATAAATGTTGTCAAAGTACTGAGAGTCTGTACTTAAGATTCCATGACATTTTGCTCCAGCGCTAAATTATTGGTCCGCCGTAAGTTCCATACACTAATCAAATGACTAACTTCAACTCTGAAAGTTTTCTGGACTTCACACGATAACCCCAGCCCGGAGCGATTGTCTCAGGAGCGAATGTCATGTTACCGTACATGACTTCAGACTGTGGACAGCATTCCTTTCTGTCTCATCAATTCGTCTGGTTGACCTGATTTAAACCAACTCTCATTATGATACTTGCTATATTTCCCAATAACACTTTCATATTGCACATTATATTGTCATGGCTGTGGTATAATTCAGAATTCACCTCCCTGTTCAAAATATGGTGTTACTCGCGTCCAATTGGGTCATCCGGCCGGGGATCGAATCACAAAGCGGGCACTCTAACCATTCCCTATCTGAATACAGTCCTACACTCTCACAAAAATATATAATGAGGGTTCAGTTGATCCTATTCTAGATCCATTTCGGCCATACGAATTTACAGGTCAATAAACACAAAGAAATTGGTATGGCACCAATTTGACCCTGAATACGCGTGTATGGCCCCGATCCATTGGACCCGGATTTGGGTTGATTGACCCTTGGGTTTTGTTTTGTTTTATTTTGTTTTTAGATTGTAGGGTCCCCTCATATTTAGTTCCACCCCTCAAATGTGACAACTTAAATTGAAACTAGTGTTCTGGTCATGACATCGAAATGTGGAAGACACTGTCTAAAAGTGAGTTGGGGAAGTTGATAATGTTTCACCTAGTCATTATTTGTGCGGTGAGGTTTTGGAATCGCCAAAATGATAAGAAATTAACCCAATTCAGCTTTGAGTCACATGCACTTACACAGAAATGCATGTATGGGGCAACACAAAATGTTCGGGACCCAAACATGTTAGCTGTGTGGTATATTTTGGATCATATTATGACTATTAGGGCATTTGAAGAGCAATCTTTTCTTGCGGAGCTTTTTATTATGATATTCTTCCCAAATATCATGAAAATAACAGGAAAGCTCACAATAATTGTCTTCATCTTTCCCTCAACTTCCAACAACAATAATTTCCCTTTAAGATTGGTTTACGTATGGTAAAAGTGTTTGCCGATTCACTCGTTAACTGACATCTCAGACAGAATAAATTAGTCGTGCCAAAGACCGATAACCAGATTATTGTGGAGGACTGATTGTTTTCCTGTATTTTTGGACCAAAATTTCCGGTTTATTAAAGCCCTCAACACAAATATATAATATATAATATATATATATATAATAATATAATATAATATATATATAATATATAAATACTTTGCTAAATGATAGATATTTCACAAGTGATGCACAGTGGCGGATCCAGGATTTAAAAAAGAGGGGGCGCCAGGCCCGATAAGGGGGTGAGCCGCCGAAATTTTGAGATTCTAACATGTACATTCAATGAGTGACTTTCAAATTATACAGGGTGACCCAGAAAAAAGGAAACCCAACTTTGATCATCAATAATTTCAAAAATATTACCATGGTGATTACTAAACTTTATATCACTGGAAGTGCAACTCATTACATTTTAATGATACCTTGCTTAGCTCACCAATGTCACGCATCACTGAACCCATTGTTTGAAAATGTCTTGCAAATTGTGAGTGGTTCACTTTCACGCTCATTGAGATGGGTTGTTGCAAAGTGCCTAAAAAGGGAACCAACTTTCATTCATCAATCATTAAAAAACATGACAGTGGTAATTATTACGTTTATATCACTGGAAAGTGCCACTCATTATCATTTTATTGATATCTCTTTCAGCTCGCCAATGTCACGCATCACTGAACCCCATTGTTCTAAAAATATCTTAAAAATTGTGATTGATGCACTGTCATGCTTCTACATTCTCACGGAGAACTAAAGGTTCTCTGGGTTGTTGTGAGCAGTAACATGATGAAATTACCTGGATGGTAAGATTAACGGACTAAAAAGTAGACATTTCCAACCATTTTCAAACCCATATTAAAGTCAGGAATGCTCTACTTAGATTGTTTAGGAACTTAAAAGCAACTCATCTCAAGAGCATGAGAGAACATCCCAATTTTGCGAGACAATTTCAAAACAATGGGGTTCAGTGATGCATGATATGGTGAGCTGAGAGAGGTATCATTAGAATGGTAATGAGTTATACTTTCCAGTGATATAACTTCTTAATCACCACTGAAATATGTTTGAAATTGTTGATGATCAAAGTTAGGTTTCCTTCCAGGCACATTCACACAAACCATCTCGAGGTGCATGAAAGTGAACCACGCACAATTTTACAAGACTTTTTCAGAACAATGGGGTTTCAGCGAAGCATGATATTGGTGAGGTGAGAGAGATATCATTAGAATGGTAATGAGTTGCCTTTACATGATAAAATTTCATAATCCCCATTGGAATATTTTTGAAATTATTGTTGATCAAAGTTGGGTTTCCTTTTTTCTGGGTCACCCTGTAGAGGGGGCGCGTCCCGTGCGCCCCCGCCTGGATCCGCCACTGGATGCATGAACACATACTGATTTAGACTTTGTCCGCTCGTAGGGAAAAAGAATTGGAAATATATAATACTCATAGATTGAACAAATTATGAATAAAAGGAGTGAATTTCAATGAATAACACATATGTACATTTAGTTTTAAACGTTTTAACTGCAATTATTGTTTGTTCTTTCATACAGCTAGCAACACAGGCTGTTGGTGATGTCTATGTTGTGCTCAATGCACAAAGATCCGGTGGAGCTTTCAATAATAAAAGGTAAGAAATACTTCCATTGTCCAAAAATACTTGATATTAATGTAACATGACCTCAGTCACATCGCCAGAAAGACTATAGAAGATTCATGATCGACCCATTTAATAGTATCGTATCATTTCTTGCGCCCTTCATTTCTGTCTAATATTTTTTTTTTAAGTGACGCATTGAACATCTTAAAAAAGATGTTCCTCGCTCATTTTGTGCATCGTATTTTGTTATGAAATGACCCTATTGGCGGTGTAAAAAAAAAACAAACAAACAAACAAACATAGGGAAGAAGAAAGAATAGAACAGAAATGAGAGGGAAAGAAAGAAGAACATAGGGCGACGGGGAACAAGAGACAAATAGAAAAATTTCAGGACTCCAGGCCTATTTCCTCGCATTGCCCAGGGGGTTGTCTCTGCATTACCTGTCCATTGAGACTCACTGTGCACCTCCAAATTATGTTTATGAATTTTCCGACTTAATGATGACCCTAGCCAACGGTATTTAAAAGAATATATAAATCTCAAAAATATGGATTGTTTTTTGGACGGCATTGTTCAGCTTTTTCAAAATGCACACATTTCAGGTTGTCTTATGAGTTTCTTCAAAATGGATTGATTTCGTTGAGATAAATTAATTCACAATGATGGATAAATCGTGATTATTTGATGTGTTGTTATCATTCTAGTACATTCGCCCGGATTGAAGCACCAAGTCTCAACTCATCCAAGGTTACAAATGTCGCCCTCTATCTCATTCCAGACTTCACACTTCCAATCCCAAATGACAGGTAAATATACACTGTTCGTCATAAAGGTGGAATATTTTTTTCTGGCTCAAGCGACATTATTTTGCTCCGTTATTAATTTCTTGAATGTGTTTGTCACCGCTTTCACTTTCTGGGATCCTGGGTATATCTTGGACGTTCCCTCAACCCTTCCCGGGGATTTTTCTTCAAAAAAAGTTTGTCACCCCCGGAAGATGACAATTTTTGAATAAAATCGGAAGATTGAATAAAATATTCCGAATTTTCACCAATCTCGTTTTTTACTTCAACCCCTCCCCTAGACAAAAGACCTAAGCCTGTCCCCAGAAATATAGATTTAACTTAAAGAACAATATAAAACAGTACACCTCAGTCGCGTTTCGTGGGAGTAGGACTGAGGGGGGCTTGATCGGCCGGGAAAACAAAAAGGGGCCCCAACATGAGAAAAAAATGACACAATTGGGCATCACGGGGGTTGACAAAACTTTTTTGGAAAAAGGTCCACGTGAAGGGTTGGGAGAATGTCCAAGATATAGCCAGGGTCCCAAAAAGTAAAAGCAGGGACAAACATAGTCAAGAAATTAGAGTCAGAGCAAAATCATGTCGCTATAACGGCAAAAAAATATTCCACCTTTATGACGGACAGTGTACAATAGGCCAATAACCCTTGTCACAAGTCACATCATCACACCGTCACAACGTCACATTGTCACACCATCACCCCGTCACAATATCACACCATTATTAACATCAAATTATCAAATCGTTACATCGTCACACCCTTACTGTCACCCCTTCACAATGTCACATCGTCATAACATCACATTATCACACCGTCACACCGTCACCCATCAAATCGTTACACCATCACACCGTCACATTGTACAACATCACGTCGTCACACCATCACACCGTCACCCATCAAATCTTCACATCATCACACAGTCACATCGTCACATCGACTCCAAATGGCCAGGAGTTTTGTATGCAAATATTTTCCCTGTGTGCCAAGTACCCTTAACGAGAATTGCACACAATAAGTTGTTATTTTATGCAACATTATTGTTAAATAATAATTTCTACATGGCGTTGGTCCAGCGATTGTGGAGCACGAATTTTAATCATTTATTAAACATTTATCATGGGCAATTATCTTTTGAAATATCATTTGGACAAGAGCTGTAAAATGAATTTTGTTATTGTGGCTATGAGAAACAATTTAGAGAAGATTATAAATCATAGATTTATTCTTATTTTCAATTTATTAATCACACAAACTAAGGAGCAAAACGTACATAGGTTTAGATAAAGTTAGTACTAATTCTATATTTTCAATTTATGTCTTTCAAGATATCGGGAGACTTGTACCAATGGGAGCGTGTTATATCTCAGGAATTTCTTGATGAACATGAATTTCAACGTCACGTGTGAAGAGGATCCCACGTAAGTTTTTTTTATAGAAATTAAATCCCCCAGTTATTGATTTTGTGGCAATAAGTTGAAGGAGATCTAAATGACTGAATCCACGGTTGCACTATAATAGTAATGGTGCATGAAGCACCAAAAACTAAGCAGCAATATGGACATTGTTTCTCATTTTTACCGGTTCATGAAATTAAAAAAATATGTATACTATTTTTTTTTAATTGATTTGAATAAAATATTCATATGATTGTTAATGAAATAGGATCATGAGGATCATCACCTATAGAAAAACATGATAAAGAAAACAAATGTTTCCTGTGTCTCGCATAATTTTTACGACTGTGCCCTTTTGCATACTACAGCGTAAATTTCATGACGAAGTATGCAACAGATTTGCATTTTTACATTATTTACGAAGAGAGATCGAAACGAGATCGTCAAATTCATGACAATCGATATATTAACGATGATTATCATGTGATATGTAATATGTAATTGCCACAGTATTCATTATCTTGTTTTTGTTTTTGTTTTTAACAGAGAGGTTATGTGGCTGCAGTGTGCCCGTTATCCAGACAGTCCGTACTGTGCACCGTACAACGGATGTCCGCGGTTGGTAGCACTATCAATATTGGCCCTATTGCTTCAATCAATCTTTACTATGTCACTCGGTGGTTGGAATACAGTATAGCATTTACTGAATAATGATCACCATGCGGCCTTTTCTTATCGTTAAGTCTTATTTTGGGGGAGAGGTCCCTTTAATGATTCAGTTTGATTGAAACATAAAAGGTAAAGCTTTAATAAAGTGAAAATACAATAATGGAGTAATTACGAGGAAGCCATTGATCATTGACGTATCAGATGTAAGTCACAAATTGGCAATTTGCTCATGATTTCACAGTACAGAATTATTGGATTTTATTAGCGGTTTCCCTCTTATGAAATATTATACATGTATCTTGCCAATATTTACTTTACATGATTAAACAGGGCCGACTGACAGTGGCGTTTATGTAATAGTGGCATGGGTTTAATGGGGTTGGGTTAGGCTGGGAACATTCTTTCGAATGAGAGAAGTGTCTTTGTCTTCTTATCATGCAGTTTTCCTTTCCCACTCCATCATTCTCCCCTCTATCTCTATCGCTTTCTCTATCTCTGTCTATCTCTCTCTTCCCTACCCCATTCCCGAATTGAATTATCAAGTGTGTGTGCGTGGGGGGGGGGAGGGGTTGTCATGTGCTTAGGCCACATATTGTTGATATAGTATGCCCATATATGGTAAGCCTTACTTATTTGATTTCATGACGTCATCAGAAGTATAATCAATTTGGCAGATCCATCGTCAAAAGAAAAATAAAAGGATAAGGAAAAGTTAGCCGGAATAAAAAGCTCATCGAACATAAAACAAGTGGACCAATTAATGTTTGGAAAATTAATGAATCATATATTTGTCTTTCGTTCTTTTTATATTTCGCGGTTTAACCGCACTTGTCATCCTTTCAGCGGTGATTTATTTGTATTTGTTCATTATCGACGTCACATACACTCAATGAATAATTATTTTCGTGTCACATTAAATGTCACAGGAAATATTCCTTACCTTATTTCCTTTGTTGTCACTCTTCATTGTCCCACCCATCATATTTAATTTTATTGCTTTTTATGTTTTCATATATGTTAATATTATTTGCTAAATGTCTCTGTGTATATCTCATAGTTCTGTTATATACGTAATAAATATTTTATATCTAATAAATATATATGTTTTTAACACTAAAGCATTATTACGAACATCGAACAAATGTAATGTACTGTGGTTTTATGAGCTGATTAATTTGCATAGGGCCTATATACATTGTTTTTAATTAATGTAATTTTATAGCAATATTATATTGAACATACTATATCATTTTGTTTTTGTTTCTAATGTTATTGTTATGTGAAATGATCCCTATGCAAGGGTATGTATGCTGTAGGCCTAATCACTCAAGTTATAGTAGAATTAATTGATTAATCATTTTGCCTCCAATGGAAAATGGATTTGTATTTTTTTATGTGTACTGTAGAAGTTGTAAATGGTTTTAAATATATATTACTACTACATGAAGTAATATTGTATTAAAGTTTAATGACCTTTGCGTACATTACATTTTGATAATTATAAGTTGATGTTTATTTCGATTAATGTTAAAACAATAAAAAGCACAAATATGCCATGAATTATGATAGGGCGGATAGTCACCCGTCAAACATAAACTTCCCAGCATACACATACACACACGCACACACACACACGCACACATAACCACATACCCTCAATCCCACCCATCATATTTAATTTTAATTGCCTTTTTTATGTTTTTCATATATGTTATTATTTGCTAAATGTCTCTGTGTATATCTCATAGTTCTGTTATATACGTAAT
>CALNVZ010002974.1:33625608-33637419 GCA_940671915.1 Paracentrotus lividus | reverse complement strand
CCAACAATCATGGACCTACAACCTCTCTTTGATCAAACACACCCACTCTATGCTCAGACACACCCACACGCACACAAACCCAAACAATGATGGACCTACCACCTCTCCGTGCTCAAACACACCCACACGCACACACACACACACACACCATGGACATACCACCTCTCCGTGCTCAGACACACCACACGCACACAAACCAACACACTACTGACCTATCACCTCCCCTTGCTCAAACACACCCACACGCACACACACCATGGACCTACCACGCTCCCTGCTCAGACACACCCACACGCACACAAACAACACACCATGGACCTACCACATCTTCCGTGCTTTATTATTATTATTATTATTATTTATTCGGCATTTCAAAATACATAAATTATACAATACAAAATACAGAACAATAGGATGTACATGACATTATAGAAAGGACCTGAAATAGAGATGAAGGCTGCCTGGGTTGGAAAAGGTTAACTAAATGACCATGACCCACAGGTCTTCCTTCCCACACCCCTTCACTCCATCCAGGCCAGTACAAGAACATAAAAGAAACATATGAATTAAAAGATACAACTGAAACTGGCACAATAACCTGACGAAATAAATGTAACATCCGATCCATCGGCAATAATCATTTCAATCGATTCAATGCAATATGAAGAAAAGATAATAATGCAAATAATTTGACTGATTTTGTACATTTCGAAACGTTTAGAATTTTGATTGTTACTCAATTATTGGAGGACACTCTGAAGATCTAATGTCTACGATTGCATAAGAAATGGAGCTACACTGTAAGAATTTGAGAAATAACTAAATTAATAAATTTAATACAAATTATCTGTTATATTTGCAATCGGACTTCACTTTGCATCCATTAAATTAAAATTTTTCATTATTAATATTTTACATATAACATTTAACATCATCGATAATAATGTAGAAAAAAAAAAAAACATCCGGACGTGGGCGCAGTGCCCGGATCTGTTAACCCACACACAACACTGCAAACGAGCAGTCATTACAACCCATCAGCAACAGTCAAATTTTTCATTATTAAAATATTACATATAAAAACCATTTAACATCCATTCGATAAATAATGTAAGAAAACAAACAAAAAAAAACATCTTTAATAATTTTCATGGCAATCTCTCTCCTGTAAATATTTTATATCTTATAAATATATATGTTTTTTTAACACTAAAGCACTATTACGAACATCAAACAAATGTAATGTACTGTGGTTTTTTGAGCTGATTAATTTGCATAGGGCCTATATACATTGTTTTTAATTAATGTAATTTCATAGCAATATTATATTGAACATGCTATATCATTTTGTTTTTGTTTTTAATGTAATTTTTAAGTGAAATGATCCCTATGCAAGGGTATGTATGCTGTAGGCCTAATCACTCAAGTTATAGTAGAATTAATTGATTAATCATTTTGCCTCCAATGGAAAATGTATTTGTATTTTTTATGTGTACTGTAGAAGTTGTAAACGGTTTTAAATACATATTACTACTAGATGAAGTAATATTATATTAAAGTTTAATGACCTTTGCGTACATTACATTTTGATAATTTATAAGTTGATGTTTATTTCGATTCATGTTAAAACAATAAAAAGCACTTGCTGGACATTTTTGTAAAAATTCACTTGGTAAAAACTGTCTTTGTAAATTAAATTTGCCATGCATTATGATAGGGCGGATAGTCACCCGTCAAACGTAAACTTCCCAGCATACACATACACACACAGACACACACACACACACACACACACACACACACACACACACACGCATAACCACATACCCTCAAACCAAAATATGGACCTACAACCTCTCTTTGATCAAACACACCCACTCTATGGCTCAGACACACCCACACGCACACAAACCCAAACAATGATGGACCTACCACCTCTCCGTGCTCAAACACACCCACACGCACACACACACACACACACCATGGACATACCACCTCTCCGTGCTCAGACACACCACACGCACACAAACCAACACACTACTGACCTATCACCTCCCCTTGCTCAAACACACCCACACGCACACACACCATGGACGTACCACGTCTCCCTGCTCAGACACACCCACACGCACACAAACCAACACACCATGGACCTACCACATCTCCGTGCTTTATTATTATTATTATTATTATTTATTCGGCATTTCAAAATACATAAATTATACAATACAAAATACAGAACAATAGGATGTACATGACATTATAGAAAGGACCTGAAATAGAGATGAAGGGGCTGCCTGGGTTTGGAAAAGGTTAACTAAATGACCATGACCCACAGGTCTTCCTTCCCACACCCCTTCACCTCCATCCAGGCCAGTACAAGAACATAAAAGAAACATATGAATTAAAAGTATACAACTGAAACTGGCAACAATTAACCTGACGAAATAAATGTAACATCCGGATCCATCGGCAATAATCATTTCAATCGATTCAATGCAATATGAAGAAAAGATAATAATGCAAATAATTTGACTTGATTTTGTACATTTCGAAACTGTTTAGAATTTTGATTGTTTACTCAATTATTGGAGGACACTCTGGAAGATCTAATTGTCTACGATTGCATAAGAAATGGAGCTACACTGTAAGAATTTGAGAAATAACTAAATTAATAAATTTAATACAAATTATCTGTTATATTTGCAATCGACTTCACTTTGCATCCATTAAATTAAAATTTTTCATTATTAAAATATTTTACATATAACATTTAACATCATCGATAATAATGTAGAAAAAAAAAAAAAACATAATAATTTATGGGTAATCAAGATAAGTTACATTAACCAGAGAGAGATGAGTCACAAATTGCAATTTGCTCATGATTTCACAGTACAGAATTATTGGATTTATTAGCGTTTCCCCTCTTATGAAATATTATACATGTATCTTGCCAATATTTACTTTACATGATTAAACAGGGCCGACTACAGTGGCGTTTATGTAATAGTGGCATGGGTTTAATGGGGTTGGGTTAGGCTGGGAACATTCTTTCGAATGAGAGAAGTGTCTTTGTCTCTTATCATGCAGTTTTCCTTCTCCACTCCATCATTCTCCCCTCATCTCTATCGCTTTCTCTATCTCTGTCTACTCTCTCTTCCCTACCCATTCCCGAATTGAATTATCAAGTGTGTGTGCGGGGGGGGGGGAGGGGTTGTCATGTGCTTAGGCCACATATTGTTGATATAGTATGCCCATATTGGTAAGCCTTACTTATTTTATTTCATGACGTCATCAGAAGTATAATCAATTTGCAGATCCATCGTCAAAAGAAAAATAAAAGGATAAGGAAAAGTTAAGCCGGAATAAAAAGCTCATCGAAAATAACAAGTGGACCAATTAATGTTTGGAAAATTAATGAATCATATATTTGTCTTTCGTTCTTTTTATATTTCGCGGTTTAACCGCACTTGTCATCCTTTCAGCGGTGATTTATTTGTATTTGTTCATTATCGACGTCACATACACTCAATGAATATATTATTCGTGTCACATTAAATGTCACAGGAAATATTCCTTACCTTATTTCCTTTGTTGTCACTCTTCATTGTCCCACCATCATATTTATTTTTTTGCTTTTTATGTTTTCATATATGTTAATATTATTTGCTAAATGTCTCTGTGTATATCTCATAGTTCTGTTATATAAATATATTTTTATATCTATAATATATATGTTTTTTAACACTAAAGCACTATTACGAACATCAAACAAATGTAATTGTACTGTGGTTTTTTGAGCTGATTAATTTGCATAGGGCCTATATACATTGTTTTTAATTAATGTAATTTCATAGCATATTATATTGAACATGCTATATCATTTTGTTTTGTTTTTAATGTAATTTTTAAGTGAAATGATCCTATGCAAGGGTATGTATGCTGTAGCCTAATCACTCAAGTTATAGTAGAATTAATTGATTAATCATTTTGCCTCAATGGAAAATGTATTTGTATTTTTTATGTGTACTGTAGAAGTTGTAACGGTTTTAAATACATATTACTACTAGATGAGTATATTATATTAAAGTTTAATGACCTTTGCGTACATTACATTTTGATAATTTAAGTTGATGTTTATTTCGATTCATGTTAAAACAATAAAAGCACTTGCTGGACATTTTTGTAAAAATTCACTTGGTAAAAACTGTCTTTGTAAATTAAATTTGCCATGCATTATGATAGGGCGGATAGTCACCCGTCAAACGTAAACTTCCCAGCATACACATACACACACAGACACACACACACACACACACACACAACCACACCACACACACGCATAACCAATACCCTCAAACCAAAATATGGACCTACAACCTTCTTTGATCAAACACACCCACTCTATGGCTCAGACACACCCACACGCACACAAACCCAAACAATGATGGACCTACCACCTCTCCGTGCTCAAACACACCCACACGCACACACACACACACACACCATGGACATACCACCTCTCCGTGCTCAGACACACCACACGCACACAAACCAACACACTACTGACCTATCACCTCCCCTTGCTCAACACACCCACACGCACACACACCATGGACGTACCACGTCTCCCTGCTCAGACCACCCACACGCACACAAACAACACACCATGGACCTACCACATCTCCGTGCTTTATTATTATTATATTATTATTTATTCGGCATTTCAAAATACATAAATTATACAATACAAATACAGAACAATAGGATGTACATGACATTATAGAAAGGACCTGAAATAGAGATGAAGGGCTGCTGGGTTTGGAAAAGGTTAACTAAATGACCATGACCCACAGGTCTTCCTTCCCACACCCCTTCACCTCCATCCAGGCAGTACAAGAACATAAAAGAAACATATGAATAAAAGTATACAACTGAAACTGGCAACAATTAACCTGACGAAATAAATGTAACATCCGGATCCATCGGCAATAATCATTTCAATCGATTCAATGCAATATGAAGAAAAGATAATAATGCAAATAATTTGACTTGATTTTGTACTTTCGAAACTGTTTAGAATTTTGATTGTTTACTCAATTATTGGAGGACACTCTGGAAGATCTAATTGTCTACGATTGCATAAGAAATGGAGCTACACTGTAAGAATTTGAGAAATAACTAAATTAATAAATTTAATACAAATTATCTGTTATATTTGCAATCGACTTCACTTTGCATCCATTAAATTAAAATTTTTCATTATTAAAATTTTTTACATATAACATTTAACATCATCGATAATAATGTAAAAAAAAAAAAAACATAATAATTTATGGGTAATCAAGATAAGTTACATTAATTAGATATTGGCAAGAACCAAATGACCGATTGAACCTAAAAATGATACCAGATGACATCTGTAATATTCCCAAATAATATCAATTAATATCTTCAATTAATATTATCGATTGATACTCATCAACACATTTAATAATAATTCAATAATATTCAGAAAATGAAAAATACTTGTAGTGCATATATATTTATGAGTTTAAATTCAGAGTATCGGCGAATATTTACAATTATACAAAAATTATATGTTCAATTTCTAACATTCAGTGTAACGACAACGGCAAGACCGAATGACATAATCCAGATAATGATCAATAATTATATAATAACTGCAAATAATTGCAATATTGCTAATTGGACTTGTTATCTCGTGACAGTAGGTACAGAATTATAATTTAAGAGTCAGTTAGAATTTCATGACGAAGAAGTGTGAGGAGTGTCATAATATTACAGAAATAATTTCATCTTTGATGTGTGAAGAAAGACTCTCCCAAATAATAGGAATCTGTGTATTGCTGTTTGGTGGAGACGTTGCGGTTCTTGCTCTGAGGTGTTGGATAAAATTGTATGTTCACTTTGCCTTGGTCTTATAACTAGGGTAGATGTAGGGAATACCGGACAGTAGGGAATATCGACGGTCACCACATGTCCAGCCCTAGCTGCCAACATAAGATCAACTGAGTTAAATAACCGGCATCTATTGGTCATGTGGTCCTGTCTGGGAAGGTTGAATGCTGTATTCGACAACAACAAGTGAGAAATCTCCGAAGAAAAGTACCACAATCTGTCAAGGTAGGAAAATTTGCAGCCTGAAAAATGGCCTGATGTAAATATTGACATTTTAGAGAATGTGATGGTATAAAAATAGAATTGGGGCATGACCTCTATTTCATGCATTATGGACATGTGTGGAGGGTGGCCAAACGTGTATGGAGTGTTGCACTGTACAAAGCCGTTGTATTGGGTGCAGAGTGTTGAAAAATGCTAGTCAGTTATTTTTTTGTGTAGGGAATACCGGACCCACAATGGACGGTTGTTTGTTTTACTTCCGGGTTGAGTTGCTAAGCATGTAGATCAAATAGTAAGTTGCATATATGATGTATTATATTTATTATTAAATTGTTTGACAATTTTGAAATGTCTATTTCTCTTTATTATTATTGTGAATATGTCATGATCTACATGAGATATAAAGTTATTCTGAGTGTTTTGAAATTTTGTAGTAAAATGCATATAATCTTCTAAAAATGAATAATGTTTATAAAAAAAATCATACAAACATGTTAAGTTAATGGTTTACATTCAAATCAGTGCTTCCTGACAGATCTTTATACAAAAAAAGGGTAAAAACATACTGTCCGGTTCCTACACTGTAGGAATGCCGGACAATTTACGATGACGTCATTATTTGCATATAACTGCCTCAACAAATATTTGATTACCTCAATTTTTTTGGAAAATCAAGTTGAATGATGTAGGATAGCAATGAGAATCTTTTTTTTTTGTGATTTATTGTTTTCATGTGCTAATAAGCAATGAGCTTAAGTGGCCGGTATTCCCTACATCTACCCTAAGTTATCCTTAACCGCCTCACATAACAACGATACTATATAGGGTTTTCATTGCGAAAGAAATCATAAGATATTTCCTTCTCGATTCTAAAGTAAAATGAAAGGTTTTGCAGACGCTGTGAATAAGGCATTTCTTGACGCCTCTGTTTTTAAGATCACTCGAGTTGCCCTCCTCTGAACTCGTTCCAAGGCGTCCACATGCTTTTTGTGTACACTGAAAAGAATAACTTTGTCACAAGGCCAGATTAATTCGTCAATCGGGATAAAATAATTTGTTTTGCGATATAACTGTGAAATGACAAACTCATGGTAGTATACATAACAAATTGATCGCACTATTACAAAGTTTCAACTGGTGTGACAAAAACAAACTTGCGCATGACTGATTTATTTGCGTGACGACTCTTCGCAACCGTAATTGACAAATCCTCTTCGCAGTCAATGTAGAAATGACGATTTTAAGTCGGCCAATAACGAATTATAATACAATTATTTGCTGAAAAACAATCAATTTGTTGACGCAAAATGCATGACAATTTAGCTCCTGAAGACAGTTTGGGAACCCCGCACATAATCAGCGTCTTCGAATCACTCGCCGGTCGCCGTGATTTAGCTGCGAGGCAAGGCTTGAGCTGGCAAGTGTTGACTGGATTTGATGTATTTGAATTTGTTTCTCAGAATTTCGAGGTTCTATTAAACTGACAAAAATATTAACTATCTGTATTGGTTTGTTTATTACAGGTGTGTTTTTCTGACTGTTAATGACAAATTAACGTCAAAATGCAGTACAAATGGATGAATGAAAAAAACAAATGAAAATGAGAATGAGGAATTAAAATGTTGCAATGACAAACTTTGAAAAGGTTTGTCAAATTAGACCACTTTCATGACAAATTAAAAATCGTCATGTTATGGTGCATGACAAATCTATAATGACAAATCTTGGCATGACAAATTTATTAATTTGTTAAATTAAACCACATTAATGAAAATTTATATTTGTCAATTGACAAAGTTATCTTTTCAGTGTATACATACCAAGCTGGAACACCATATTCCAAGATGGGCAATACGAGAGATTTATACAAACATAGCAATGCTTGCTGGGACACACCCTGCCTAACTAGAAATCATACCAAGCATTCTGTTAGCCTTCTTGATGGTATTATCAAACTTGATCATCCCATGTCAGATTTGAGTTTAGCGTTATTCCGAGATACTTGACAGAATTTACCTGATCCATTGGATTACCACTTATTGTGTAACTTGACTTTTCAGTATTTTTCTTAAGGGGCGCAATTCTAAGCACTTTTGTCTTTTTAGCATTTAGTTGCATTTTATTTGTGCTGCACCAGTTCACAACTTCGGTGATGTCAGATTGGAGGATAGGAACATCAGTCTCATTTCGAATATAACGATACAACAGTGTATCGTCTGCAAACAACACACATTTGAATCAACTACATGGACAATATCATTTACGAAAATATTGAAAAGCCGCGGCCCAACACACTTCCCTGAGGAATTCCTGAGGTCACTTTGGACCAACCAGACCTTGAGCCCCAAACTGCAACAATTTGTTCCGCGATCACAAATGAAAGAACGGACCCATTCCCAGACGTTACTTGGATGTTGTAATTCATTGATAGTTTATTGAGGAGAAGATCATGGGCATACGATCGAAAGCTTTACTGAATTCTAAGAAAACGGCATCTATTACAGGGGTGGGGTGGTATCAAGAGAGGAGAACCAGTCGTGTGTAATGTTAAGTAGTTGCGTAACACATGATCGTTTAGGGTGAATCCGTGTTGTTTGGGAGAAAGTAGACCATATGTGATACGTCTTGTCGAAATGAGAGAGAAGTCGCAGATCAAAGATCGAGTAAATCGACAAACTAATAAAAACTCAAAATTGAGGAATTTTTTTTTCTGGTTCTACCATGCTTCATCTTTGCTCTGTTAAAAAAATGAGTGAAAATGATAACGGGAAAGTGGTTAAAAAAGCATTTTTCGGCGAGTGTTTTTTTCGGTCATAATTTTTTTTTTCCGGACATACAAGCGAACGTCCACACGCTCATTTCCCCTCTCGTTTAGCTCCGCCCTTAGCAACGCATGGCTTGTTTATTGGACGTTCACGGTCATGTGATGTGTGATTTCAACTGGCTTTTTGTTTCGTTTTTGTGAGCGAATAGCGAATAAACTCTCTTTAGCTGCACTCAGAATTTTGCGTGCGATGCCACAACCTGCTGTGAATAGAGCACGCAAACGAATGTCAAATCTAACAATCGGTGGGGAGAGGGGGGGGGGGTTATGTGGGGAAAGCTACTTATTGCTTGACTTAGCTATCTGGATCCAAATGAATGTTAATTTCAGCATTTTATTTTAGGGGCCGCGATATCTGTTGTCCTGATGGGAAATTAAACCTCCCTATAAAACAAATTTGGTTCCATCAGGGAAACATAGAGCATACAAAAGAGGTGACGTGATAATACTTCTGATACAAGTATTTAGGTTAAAGTCTTCTGCAGTTTATTAACAAAGTAACGTTTTAAGAAAGTAGCGTTTTATTAAACAAGACGAAACAAAATACGATTTACTCTTAAAATAATTCATTTCTAAAAATTATTAATATCTTCTTATTACTGGTAACAAGTTTGATCAATAAAAGACGAGATCGAGCAAATCATTTACGTTTTTATTTTCATTGTCTAAGCTAACCTAGCCACTACATAAAACGTGATCAGAGAAATTCAAAATACAATTCGTGAGGCGCAAATATTTATTAAAACATTTTTGGAGGCTTATATCATTCATATACTTATTCAAAGAATATAACAAAATGCATAACCCCTGTACAGAGAATAATTTAGTCTATAGACACATTATTATGTTCAAAATTTCACAACAGAGTTCAGATCAAAATGACTCCGCTTTCATTATTGAGTAGAGTATAAACGCGATTGACATTCCAAAGAAATCGCACGCAAAACATTGGAATAAAACCCCCAAAAAGGTTTTAAAATAGTTTTGTTTCTAAACTAATTTAGCGCCAGGATTGGTAAACACTTTTTCTAAAGAGCGGACCTTTCTCTTAAACAATTAGAAAGAGCATGACGTTTTATTTATTGACGAAGATATAAAACAACTACCATTCAGCTTCTTTTTTTTTGAGAAAAGATTTGAATGTTATCGCGGTTGTTTCCGCTTGCCTGCGCTTGCCTCGATCATGTCGTGAACGGACGAGTATATGGTTCTCTGTATACCTGAATGCAGCCTCCTCATTGGTTCAACTCGTTTCAACCTTTGTAAACAGTGTTTGCTAGGGCCATTTCGGTGAGTAGCAACGGTTGACAAATGTTCTTATTTTTCTGGCGCGGATGTCAAAACGGAAGTCAAATTCGCAGACGTTTTTCTCTGATTTTGATTTCCAAGGCACAATTCTCCTCGCGTTCAGAGGCTCCACTTCTATTTACTCTTTACAGTCGGGTTATATATCAAATTCAAGGCAATGAATCAGGGATCAATAATCATCAATAAAATGGATTCTAAAAATCGCGAATAGTCTCTCATTTCGACGTGACGCATCACATATGAAGTCAACATGCTTCACGATAGATTTATCAACAAATGTTTCATCATTTTGCAAATAATCGAAGTAAGCGCCACTGGGCGATAATTCCGAAAATCACAGGGGTTGCCAGATTTATGAACAGGAATCACAATGATTGTTTCCATTGTCTGGGTAGCTGACCTTGAGAAAGTGAAATTTTGGAATAGGCGTTGAAGTACCATGGATATGGGCTCTTCACTTCTAAGGATAATAGCAGTAATCCCATCAATACCGGTGACTTATTCAAAGGTAAGTTAGTAATGTGTTTCACAATCTCATCAATAGGGAAATCAAGGTTATTCAAAGAATCAATAGGAAGATCGCAAACACTAGGTAAGTAAAGGAACAATACCAGATTGATCAAAAACCGATACAAATAATCAGAGAAACAATTAGCGATCTCCTCAGGCTTGTTTAGTACAATTTCATGATCAGAAATTATTGGTGGAGTGGGGTTGCGCCCTCAGAGAACGCATATATCCAAAAAATCGCTTCCTATTATCATGCATAGAGAAAAGACCATTCAAATAACGCCAATAAGACTTGTTAGATTCTTGTTTGGCATAATTGCGAGCTCTTTTGTATTGTCCCACCATTTCATCTCCTAACAACTTCCCGTCATCAAAATGAGATTTGGCGGCAACAAAGAGCTTTTTAGCTTTATTTGTTAGCCGTTTTTTTTTGTGGGTTATCCAAGGGCAGAATTTGTTTCTTATTTTTTAACTTTGTGTGGTATACAATCATTTACAGCCGCTTGATACAAATCCAAAAACCCTTCCCAGCTTTCATTTACATCATTGTGATTCATGAATAGGTCCCAGGGAGCAAGCCTAAGGAGATTGTTGAGAATGTTCATAGTCCCCCTTTTGATAACACAAGAACTTTCCGTATTATAGAATTTGGGCAATTGAGGTGTAACAGTATGGATGTTATCAAACGCATGGTGATCACTAATTACACAATTAGAAGTAACATTGACACTTCACAGAGTTCAGGGCGATTCATAAACAAGATCAATGATCGAACCTTTACTTGGGTCATCAAGTTGTGGCCTAGTTATATCAGTAACGCACCTGTGTCATATTCATGTTTCAAATATTTGGAGAAGTCTACTACTGTTTCGAACAGTTATCAATCTTTCAATTTATATTAAAGTCTCCGACAAAGACTACACCTTGGTATTTTCTACTCAGGGCTTGCATTCTATCAACCACTGCTTCTAGTTTATCGAAAAACTCGGCTTAGAATTTGGGAGGTCTGTAGACTGAGCAAT
>CALNVZ010002974.1:33592061-33614247 GCA_940671915.1 Paracentrotus lividus | reverse complement strand
GTTTTCATATGTTACTATTTTCTATTCATGTATCTATCATAGTCTATCATTGCCTTGTTAATATTTACCGCTATAATATGCAAAGTTTGAAACATTACTGAGTATCGATAGCAATCAAGATCGATATCGATGCTTGATTGGGGAAAATAGGACTTGAGATTTTATATCAAACAAACAATATCGATATATGCATTGCTTTTATAGTAGGTTCGTCGATTTAACGTGTGTATTATGTAATGAGTCTTTCGTACGATAAGTCTTTCAAAGCAAATTTTAAACAATTATGTTAAATGAATGAAATTGTATATTTTTCAAATACAGATATTCATAGATTTTCCTGGGTTTGAAGTAAATGCCGATGTCTTTCTTTAATTCAAATTATTGTAAATTCATTTAAAGTATATTTCCAGGTATCTCGTAAGCACATAGAACACCGTCTTCCATTTTCAAAGTAACTCCGATGGTGCTTCGTACCAAATTGGTACATTTAATATTCTTGCAATATCTTTTATAAAATGTGCTGCAGTATAACTAGAAATTAATCATGGATTGATTTCAACATAATGCACTTCAGAGCAGTTGCAATCAGTATGATAGTAATAGAAGCGAATAAATAAAGTTGAATTAAAATAGCTTCCCTGTTCATGATTATTACGTTTTAACTTATTGCTCTTGTATATCTGTTTTGTGCATAGGCGTACGATTTATTTGCATTTATTTTGAAAATGTATTTGTTGTCTTACAAGTTCGCGCTTTTACAATTTATACAAAAAAGAATGGGAATTAGGCGAACTCATTTTAACATGATATTGTATAGTTTTAGCTATTTTTGAATATTCAGTTCTCATCGATGATTCTTTATATTCTACTTTAGAGGTAATGTCACAACTGTCTTTAGGTAAAGAGTGCCTTAATTTACGATGCCATTTGTAGATACTTTATTGCACAAAATTAACTTTATTGTTGGCATCGATTTAATTGTTAAATAGATACAATTAAAGCCCTCAAGTATATATTTTGGCGTCCAGATATTCGTATACAACTCCTATTATAAGTATTTTGCAATTGTTCAGGACATAAAGATTATTGATATTTAATTGAAATTTTAATCAGATAATAATATTGATTTCAATATGAAATGGCATCTGTCATCAAGCAACATGCATTTAATATTTTATATAATTATGCAGAAAATTATGCTTTTCTGAAATTACTTTTTGAATGAGATTGTCTGCAAATGAATTAGTGTTAGCAACAACATCTTATACATGATGACAAAGAGGACAGAGAAATGTTCGAAAGATTTCTTGAACAAAATACTTAAAGAGCTTTTAAAATATGTTTTGTGTACAGAAAAGAGTGAAGATGGGGGTGAATTACAGTTATCATCAGATACGATATTCGTGGTTCTGACTGCATTTTGTGATGTTTTGTTTATTTTCTTTCTATTCTATAATTATACGCAGTCAACGCCTCAAATGTGATATAAATTATGATGCATGTTGAATTATTGTAACATAATTCCATTCTTACATAAGTTTACTTTTCTCTGTCATTGAAATGGGAAAATGAATAGATTTGTGCATTTGTGTGGTGGTAAGTGGTTTATGTTGCGCTTATGTCGTAAGCGGGCTTACAATAAACAAACTAGTCGTCTTGTATTCTTGGACGATTAGCGAGTCTTTATATTTACAGCAATTAAAAAGGCATTAATAAACATTTTCTGAACTTTGTCTTGTTTTTTCTTAGTATGAACAGTTTTGTATGTGTGGATTTTATGGTGGCACCTTTTCTTGTGATAGATTCGCCCTTTCTCTCTCTCTCCTCTCTCTCTGTTCATTTTCATCCTATCCATTGCGTGTTGCGTATGTGTGCATGGACGTAGAGGTGGTATGTCCATGGTGTGTATGTATGTGTGTGGTGTTTGAGTGTGTGTTGGTGTGTGGGGTGATATGTATGATTATCATGTAACGAGTAACGGTGCTTCTCTGTCATGATCGAGTAAACATGGGCCACTTATGTAAAGTTTCAAAATCAGCTTGGGTTAGAGTATGATTACTGGCAGTCAAAGATACCTTTTTTTTCTGGGAAGGGCGGTTGGCAAAGTAGAGGTGGTTTTTAGATATTAACGGGATAAAGCATAATTGTCATAAATAATGTTCAAAATATTACAAAATACAGGGTAAGGGCATCTTTACAGATTTTCAACAATAGCAATACTCAATATTACCTGCCCAAGCAAATTATAACCACTCTTTATAAGGGTAAGTCCAAGCTATTTTCAACAACGGGACATTCAGAGCAAAAAATAGGGCTTGTTTGAAAAATCTAAAATGAAATCTTGATCCTTGGGTATTATTCTTGAAGTACTAAGAATCTTCAATAAAAACAATCAAAATCGTTGAAATAACTCAATTTGTAATTAATTTATGATAATTTATTCGCGGTAACAAAGGGACCAGAAAAAAATGGTGTAAAATTTGACTTTCTCACATATAACTCTGAATTTAAAAAGTAGATCTAACTTGCATAGCTTTATCCTCCTAAACATGTAATAAACATTGTAAGGACATATTTTAACGTTAATAACTTAGAGTGTTCTGGCAAAGTTCAAGTTTTAAAACTATGTCAGGTAACAACGGGACAGTAACACACGGGACAATTATTCCCTGTAATTCTTTTCATTAAACTATTGGTGTAGCCAAGGCGTAGCAACATCTTTTGTTAAAAAAAAACTCTCTGATAAAAAAAAAACATAATACAAAAACACAATGTAAAAAGCACTTATTTTGTTTCATTTCTAAAGGTGGGAGGGTGAATAATAAAAACGTATCATTTTCATCAGCTAGTAACTTTTGTGAGATTATTTCTGGAACCTGTATATTTTAAGTCTAAAAATATGAGAAGCTATGTGCTAGGTTCATGATATTTTCACAGAGTTAGCCAAGAATATAAAAACAGAATATACATGCTTTTTGGTTGTACTCCTAAGAACAAACCCTTTTTAAATGGTTGAAAATAGCATTTTAATGCATTTTATCATTTTATAATGAATATTAATGAACTTGTGACGTCATAATGACCTTGAAATGACTTTTTGACCTCATTTGCATTAATCATTTCATACCCTTTCTGACGATATATGACACATTATGTATACCTTTACAACCCACTGACACACTTGACACAAAATGGGATAAAAAGGCGAAAAATCACCACATCGGGACAAATAGCGTGGACTTGCCAAAAGTGACCCTTGTGCACTCAAGTATTATAAACAAGATCCTCATCCACCAATAGAATATAAAATCCCTATAGAATATAACTTTTTGAGAGTGCGAATTTTTTCGATATGTCCTGTATAAGACACCTGGCTGTGGTATCACTGAATAATCATTGATGATTAATATTTCATTAAGAAATCATTGTCAATAATTTTATTTGTTTTAGACTGATACTGTCACTCATCCATCATTTCTTAACAGCACAGAATCAGGTAAATCAACATTCAGTTCAACCTGTGCCAGGTCCTAGAAATGTGATAAAGGTTATACAGAGCTGGTTTATAGTATTGGTAATAATCAATAATATCAATTATTGGTCTCTTTGTCAAACACTCAAACTCTTATATAAGAAAATTTGACGTTTACACCAATTTCTTTACACATTGAATATGTGTAAAAAGTTGAATTCAGCAGAGTAAATCTAGCACCTCTATTGGGAAGTGCTTATTACTCTTAAAGGAGGCCTTCCGAATGTACATTACATAGATTTATCTTTAAATGTATGTCAGAAGCTATATAATTAATCTTATCTCAATGTTCTTCCAACTGTAAATGTACAATTCTTTTATATCAAAAAGAGGATGTATCTCAATTGCCCAGGATAAAAAATACAGTTTAACTCCATCTGACAAAGTAGTTCAATACTCAAAGCTTCTATACTTCTCCCACTATCAATCCTTATCTAATTTAGCTCCCCCTTTGCCTTGTTATACATCTATTTTAATTTGTAATTGAAGCTGCATAAGATAATGTGATAACGTTTATTTCTACAACAAGACAAAAACATCGTACAAAATTGTCGCAATCAGCTATTGTTCCAACGATATTTCTTGAATTGAATTTAATTTGAGTTACACGACAAAACGTATCTCTGAAAGTTTTTTTCATTTACAGTGTGTGTGTGTGTGTGTGTGTGTGTGTGTGTGTGTGTGAACATTACATTAATTCATCATTTATTAACAGCTGCTATGTAAAAAGCTAGTGGTATTTAATTGGTCAGACTATCGATAATATTCATCTGGGAGAAAGAAGGAAGAATATATAACGTGTGCAATAAGTATTGTCACCCCTTATATAGATATACAAAAATGCAGTATAACTCATCATATGACTGAATTTTATGGTATAAGCACATTATTTTTACTTATAATATATCAGTTAACATCAATATTATCGAAATGAATTTAACGGAATTTGTTTCCCCCTGGGGATCAATAATGCTGGACCCACGATCTGGCCAATTTTTCTAAGCTTGACCCAGTAAACACGGCCTAGCTGATCGATGCTTATTATTCTGTGTCTCTCTGTGTGTGTGTGTGTGTGTGTGTGTGTGGGTGTGTGTGTGTGTGTGTGTGTGAGTGTTAGTGTGTGTTTGAGGGTGTGTTGGTGTGTGAGGGTGTTATACATGATTGTGTATGATTATTATGTAACGAGTAACGGTGCTTCTCTGTCATGATCGAGTAAACATGGGCCACTTAATATGTAAAAGTTGTCAAAATCAGCTTGGGTAGAGATTAGATTAGATTATTTTACATGTTATAATTTTCATTTTCTTACATTTCCCCCAAAAATAATCATCTTTACTTTATAATACAAACGTACCATGTCTTTAGGTTGCGTGAAAATGAAATATTACTGAGCATGCGCAATGGGATTGTTGACGGATCAATTTATTGCAGTGAAGAACTATGAGCGATGCAATGAATGGTGTCAACAAACTTTGTCATAATTGCATCTGTAGTTCATCAAGAGTTTACGGGAAAAAAAAAATCGACATTTAATCTTGAAGCCCTTTACCCCCACACACACACACACACACACTCACACACACAATGAAAAAAAAACTGTCACTGGAATAGAGTTAATTATAATATTTTTGGATGGATATTAAACATTCATTCATATATTTATTTTATTTTTAGTACATTTTAAACTAAATTATGCCAATTGGATTCCGGCATGATTTTCCCCTTTTACCCCATTCACCAAATGAAAATACTTGAGATATATTTCACTCTGATATACACGTATTATCACAAATATATAAGCTATGTACACAATACGAGTACAGTTGTATTTACCCACATATAAAAATGGCCTATCCCAGATGGCAAGGTTTCGTTGGGCCAACATCTGCAATGGTTGTGCAACGTTGTGCCAACGATAGCCCACCGGCAAGAATAACGTTGGCCCAACGTAATAGCCACGACCATTGCCGACGTTTGCCCAACGAAACCTTGCTATCTGGGAATTTACTTCTAATGAGACAAGTTCAAGTCTAGATCGCGCCTCAAGAGCCCCTGGGACGTTGCAGTTTTGCTGTGACTTGCTCGCGACTGGAAGAAGTCTCCAAGAAAATAAAACACCATCTCATTTTCCAGTCGCCAAGAGTCTTGGCTGTACGTCTCTCGTAGAGACTCAATATATGTCACGGAGACTATGTAGACACCGCAGCGACTACGATGAGACGTCATCGCGACTTTCTTGCGACTGGAAAAGGAAAACAAGCAAACAAACAAAACCGAACATTTGACATTTTATAAAGATGTTTTTGTTTGATTTTTCCCGCCACTCCCGGAGAATTAGAGGACGTCGCAGCGACGTCTCCACGAACAATTGCAATTAAGACACGGGATCGCAAACTATTCGCAACCCCGTCTCCTGGCCAGAAATGTAAGCCTTTGGCAGTTGGCACGATTCATTAAATTGGAATAAATCCCCATAAAACATGGTTTACCTTGAAAGTAGAAAAGGAAACAAAGAGTAAAGATATCAGCCAAACAATATTATCAGATTTCCTTTTGGCAAGGCAATCACTGTACTTTATTTGATGCCATACACTCTCCGTAGATACTAAATATATTTCATTAAAACTTTTCTTGTAGACCCTTTCAAAAGGGATCGAAACTAAGGGAAAGTCTCAGCAATATCCACCCCGCATCTTAAACGCCGATAACAGGAAACAATACAATTAAAAGATCTTGCCTGAATTGCGTCATGGAAACTTCCAGATGATGATAAGGATGTACTAAATATAAAAGAAGTTGTTTGTACTGTACTTCTTTTACTTATTATATTAATAAGAATATAATAGAAATAAAAGATCATACATTTGCATGGTACATGCTGGCAATCCAACCTTTGTCAAGACGACATCACGCGACTCCAGGGAAAGCTCCATCTGTTGCTTCTAAAAAGACATAAATAAGGCTCATCTCAACCACATCATCACCAAGATCTGATCAGTCCTCTACTAGATCATCACTCTGAAATACTACCTTTGAAACCTACAATCTGGTAAGATTCATCGATGATTTGGGTCTGCTCTTTTCTATTTTCCTCTCCTTTTCTCTTTTATTTTCATATTTTCACCATTTCTATGTGTATCTTTTATTATTTTTGTTTCATGCTTCTTGTTTTCGTAGGCCACACCTCGCATTAATTCTACTCTTCGGTGGATACACATTCTACAAGCATTGCTCTTCAGTGGGTCCCCCCCCATTTCCACAGAAATTGTAATTATGAACTCTATTAAACAGAAAAAGAAATGCTAACCATCTTAGAAGCAACTGTTGCATCAACCCACCCGACCATCTTACGACACAAGACCAATTTTACCAGAATTTTACAAATAATTTAACTATAGCATATACCTTCATGATCTACTAAAATTATGGAAAAACCTGAAATTTTGCACCAACCAAATTACTATTTTTTGCTTGACCAAAAGATTTACTAACTGTTCGTTCCGCTTTTTTTCTGGACGTTAGTGAATATGGACATGTTATGCTTAAAGCTCATGTATAGTTTGGGAGAACATATTTTTTGTTTACTCCATAGCAGAATAATATGAATAAACCTCAAATAACCCTGTGTTCAAATATATTGTGTAAAAATCCACTCTAAGACTTAATTTAGCAATAAAACTGTGTAAATCGATTTGTTTCTGGCCGTGCCTAAACAGGACACACTGGGGAGAGTGCAATGTGCAGTGGTTGTGTTCAAAGTATATGCTATTGATAACAAGACTGATACACACAGAATGCCAACGCCATACCAGTCCAGCAGTGGTGTGCATGCCCAGAGTTCTGGGTGAGAGTGAAGGAAGTATCGCATATTGACCTGATATCTCCCCATGTTTATGCTAACTATAACATATCATGAAAAGACATGCATGGCACATGGTTCTATTACTTGCCCATGTATTAGTCCAGTAGATGGTCCCATAGGCCATGTACAAGACCCGGAAAAGTTTACAAGTACAAGGTTCTTTGGTTGATTTGTGTTCTAGATGGATATTTAAGAAAATTTAGCTTGGTTGCCAGCTTGGCAACCTTGAGCAATTTTTTTTAATTAGCATAATTAGAATAATGACCTAATTAGCATATTTATATTATGTAATATGCTCCTAATTTTAGCCCTGGAGGCCTGAGAACAGAGATGAAACACTTTTTCAATGGCTTTTCATGACGAGGAATTCATTTATAACACACGTTTTTATTTTCAAGTAATTCTATTGTCTTAAATAGCACAATTAGCATAATGAGCCTATAGTCAAATATGCATACATTGTATGTACAATATAACGTCATTCTCACTTATAGAATGATGAAAATTATGGTTCATTCGTGCTTTAGATGGGTATTCAAGTAAATGTAGCTTGGTTGCCACATTCGCAATCTTGAGGAATTGCTCTTATTAGCATAATTAAAATAATGACCTAATTTGCATATATGCAATATGCTGCTAATATCAATCCAGGTATCCTGAGAATATGAACAAAATACTTTTTAAGGGTCTTTCATGACGAAGAATCCATTTATGACACTAGTTTTTATTTTCAAGATATTCTATTGTCTTAAATAGCATAATTAGCATAATAAACCTAAATTCAAATATGCATACACTGTATGTACAATATAAAGTCATTCTCAGTTATAGAATGAGGAAAATTATGGTTCATTCGTGTTTTAGATGGGTATTCAAGTAAATGTAGCTTGGTTGCCACATTTGCAATCTTGAGGAATTGCTCTTATTAGCATAATTAAAATAATGACCTAATTTGCATATATGCAATATGCTGCTAATATCAATCCAGGTATCCTAAGAATATGAACAAAATACTTTTTAAGGGGTATCTATAACGTGGAATTTGTAACTTTTTATTTCCAAGTTCTTCTTTATTGTCTTAGAGAGCATAATTAGCATAATTAGCTTTTATGCATACCATTACTACATACATCCAATATAAAGTCATTCTTATTTACAAGAAGACAATTTTTTTTTTTTGTGTGTGTTCTGATGGATATTTCAAGTAAATTCAGCTTGATTGCCAGATTGGCAATGTTGACTCTTGAGCAATTATTTTTATTAGCATAATGAGAATAATGACCTACAGCAATTAGCATAATTAGCAAATGAAAACAGGATGTTGAGAATATGCATGAAACAACTTTACAAGAGTTCCCTAAAACAAGGAATTCATTTGTGACACTATTATTATTTTTTTTTTTTAAAGCCATTCTTAATAGCATTATTATCATGATTATTAGCAAAATATGCATGTAGCCTATTATGTGCAAATATGCATGTATCACTGTATGTACAATACTGAGTCATTCTTATTTATAGAAAGACGAAAATGATATAGTTCATTCGTAACTATGTGTATGTAACTATGTAAAGATGGAATGAAATATAAAATGTATTTTTCCTCAATACGATTGACCATGGCATTGACTTTTTATATCTGATATTCGAGATAATTGGGCCGATATATTGTATCTTCTCATCAATATTGATATGTTGTAGGCCTATATTATGACTGACATTATTGCATTTGACAATGATCCCCATATACGGTATGTATTGTACATAATATAAACTCATTATGTTGATTTTGCTAATGACGACTTTTTTTGTTCCAATTCTCAGGGTTCCTGCATTAAGATTAGTAGGAAATTTGAATAATGCTAATTATGCCATTATTATCCTAATTTAAAAAAAAAAAATGCTCAGGATTACCAATCTGGCAATAAAGCTAGCTGAATTAACTTGCAAACCCATCTAAAAGACGAATCGACAACATTTTTTGTCTCTCTGTAAATAAGAATGACTCCATTTGGATGTAGTAAGTGTATGCATAAAAGCTAATTATGCTAATTATGCTCTCTAAGCACATAAAGAGAACTTGGAATAAAGTTACAAATTCCACGTTATAGATACCCTTAAGCAAGTATTTTGTTCATATTTTAGTACATGGATTGATTATTGCAGGCATGATCTGCATATATGCAAGATTAGGCATTCGATATTAAATTATGCTAATAAGAGCATACCTGAAGATTTGCGGAAATGGTGGCAACCAAGCTACATTACTGAAACCATGCTAAAAAGAGACAGAAAGCCTATTTCATCATTATAAGTGAGAATGACTTTATATTGTACAATACATGTACGCATATTGAATATAGCTATTGGCTAGTAAGAGCATTTCAGACAATAGATATTTCTCGAAAATAAGCACTAGTGTCATAAAAAGGATTCTTCGTCATGAAGACGAAGCTATCTGTTCAAGTATTCACTTAGATTCCCTAGATTAATATTAGGAGCATATAGATATATGCAATTAGGTCCATATCACTTTTAAATTTATGCTATCAAGAACATACTCAAGTACGATGTGCGACCAAGCTAATTTACTTGAATACCCGCCTAAGACACTGAATGACATAATATTTTCATCATTTTTAAGTGAAAGCGTTTAGTTGTACATACCATGATTGCATTTGAAGTGATAGGGCTTCATCTGAGCTATTGTTGCATATGTTAAGACACTAAGAACATTTTCTTGAAAATAAAAACTACCTTAATAATAGGATTCTCTCTGAAGCAGCGTACAGATATTTGTCCTTCCCATCTCAGGCCATCCTAGATTCAGATTCAGCAGCATATTGCATATTTAATATAGCTAAATTAGGTCTATTTTAATTAGATATAATAATTGCTCAAGTTGTCCAAGCTGGCAACCAAGAATTTCTTCAATACCACATCTAGAACACGGATATCACCAAAAACATTGTATTGTAAATCTTTCCGGGTCTGCGAATTTACTAACTGTAGCTATATTTATGTTATTAGGGAACATATTGACAAGTTGAGTAAGTTTTTGAAAAATGCAATTTTCTCTACAATCAACCACTATACTTGGGCTTTAGATAGGGTTTCATGTCTTTTTATTTCTTATTTCGAGTAAAATTGAAAGCTTTCATTCGCACTTCTACTTGTGGCCCGTCGCCACCGCCGAAGCGTGCTTCTTGTCATAAGAACTCGGAGCCTTATGGGAATACATCATCATAGCTCAGTCGTAAGTTCTTTATCACGGCCGTGAACCAAGATATCCGAATTTGATCCATTTCCGTCGGGACCATATTGTGTTTTAAATTATTGAAGCAGGAAGTAAGATATGGTAATTTGAAGGTAAATTTAATAGATGAGCGCATCCACATGCAGATGCTTGATAGGATCGAACGCTTAGAGCTGAGGTGTCACAGGGGACGATAGTAATAAGACCGGGACAATAGGTCCTCAGGGGTGGGTAACAACGCGGCGCTGAGAGGGTTGTTTCAGCTTTAGATCTCAGGTACGTTCTGACATCGGAATAGCTGGCAGGATGAGGTTGCGAGACCGGGTCACCCATTGTGAATGGCAATGGATAGGGGAAGTTAAAGGGTAGTGTTACTCTGCATATTGATGAAACTCACAACGTACGACAGAGGAGCGGGTCGATATTGGCTGTTCCCGAGGCAGACAAAGAGATTAGAAGGGCCGCTGCAGCATGCGTCTTCTCAGCGCTCTGCCACGTCACCATGGGGCCGGAGAAGGCAGAAAGCGAAAGGCAGGGCGAGCCGAGGAAATAAGCTATTGGCGGACTAATAATACTGGCTAATGTACATGATACACGCTCCAGGTTAGTCGTAACACTGAATCTCAATATAGATTTCTTTTGAAATATAATATTAATATGATTTGTACAGGATGAAGTCAACGTTGATGAAATCGCTCTACTGTCCGAATCTCCGGTGGAAGGTCGGCAACATTTGGAGGTCTGTCTCAATGGATTCGCTGCCAGTCTATCCGATCGTGTGCTCAAATGGTGAGTAATAGTGCCTAGCTAACTCCTACTTTCATATGTGAGAAAAATAGCCATTTACTTCAAATTTTGTGCTTAGGGGAGTCTAAATATACAGCAATCACAATTATGTTCGCTGGAGAGTGGCAAGCTGCTTTTTTATTTGGTGTGATTGATTAATCATTTAAGAAGAAATTTGATTGAAACAGAAACAATAGGAACTACAAACACAACAGAAAACTTCTACCTGAATATCTTCAATAGTAGAGCTATAAAGAGAGATCAATTTAAAATGTCACTCGGGGTAATTATGCCCCCAATGCATAAACAGTGTATAAGCGCAAATGGGACGTTAACTTGTATGATTATGTACATAAACATAATTATGTGTTGCTATGACTGCAAAATTTCAAAATCTTGGCTAACCAGTTATTGATTAAATCATTTGTTGGTGGTTGATAAGTTTATTAGGATACCCAACAACATTCATTAAACATTACCATAAATTAATTAGCATCATATTTTTTAAACATACAGTCATGACAACAGGGGCCATAAATACCCCAACCCGTGGGGGTAATTATGGCCAACAAAGTTGTTAACATATGTAAATAGAAATCACAGGTTTATATTTTTCTTTTTTTAAGTATATAGACTGACTGTATTTTTCATATTGAAGATATTTTGGAGTTTCATTTAATGGTAGTAATAGAGAAATGTGTACAAGGGCCATTTACCCCATATATAATAACTTTATTCTGTCATTTATTTTGGGAATGCATTCAAATCAAAATATTTGTTTCTCTTGCGACCGAGAATTTTGTTTCAGCTGTTTAATCATTTGTTTATCACTTTCTATTTCTATTTTATCATGGTTATGGTAAGGGGAGGGACATTTGTAACACGGGGCAGTTGTAACAGAGGTACCATCCCTAGCAGAAACACGCTACCATACCTGTGTCAGACATGTGTTTTTTCATCACTCCATATGATGTTTGAGTGTAAACTATTAACGGTTCCTCGAAATTGTTACAGCCCCCCCCCAAAAGATTTTTTGAGCAGGGAGGTAATATCTCACACTACCCAATGTTTTCTTCGGACAAATATGTGTTTGAGCTATGGCTGTCATTTTTTATTATTTAGAAATTATATTGTAAGGCCTGTATTTTGCTAAAGTTTCAACGATGATACCTGAGGTAAGATAAAAAAATCTCTCCAAACATGGTCGCCCAATCAGGGGCAATAGTAACAATACCGTTAACAAGTGCACTTTGCCCGTACCTTGCCCGGACAATTCAGCGCGCTGCCATCGCCCGTACAGAGCAAGTAAACTGCTACAATAACCAATGCCATGCTTATAACAAGTGGAAATATAATGTAATTTGAGTCAAGCATGTCATGTTTATTATATAATTGCTTATGTGGTTAATGTTGTTAAACCTTGGATCTGTCAAGTGCATAGCTTTGATAAAGATAAACTAAATGTTACAATTCAGTGGCGAATCCAGGATTTAGAATACAGAGGGGGGGGCGCATCCCGAATTTGGGAAAAATGAGGGGACACAGCCGAAATTTTCCAATTCTAATATGTATAGTCAATGAGTGTTTTAAAATTATACAAGGGCGGCGCGTCCCCTGAGCCCCCGCCTGGCTCCGCCACGCAATGTTCAGATGTTGCAAATGCCCCATAGGTATGTTACACTTGCCTTGTGTTCGGGCAATAGTAACACTCGACCTCTTGTTTTGAAATGATAATGGCTTTAAAATAACTAGTTTTACTTAACCTACACTGTTAGAAGGCAGTTTAAAAATTTCACTGTTTAAAAGAATGTTGGTCTAAAAGTTTAAATTTTTTTGTAAATATTTAAACATTGTTGTTTAAAACTGGAAAAGCGAGGTTTGTTTAGAGATTAGAGTTTAGATATTTGCCGAGGCAAATGTCACGTGATAGTCATGAGCTAATGGCATATGCAAGGTAAATTCGGCGCGACATTTCAATCATGGCGAAGGACTTATGCCTCACACATTAAATAAGTGTATGAGCCACTTGGCTCAGTGGATAGAGCGTCTGCCTTGTAATCGAAGGGTCGTGAGTTCGATACACGGCCGTGTTAACTAAAAGTTGGAGCGTTTTTATTTTTGGAGAGAAGCATTAAACAATACTGTTTTTATTTTAAACAACCATTAAACAACAGGTTGTTTAAACTTTTAAACAACAAGAGTGTTAAAGTTTTAAACAACTACAGATTGTTTAATTTGTAAACACCGCTGTGCGATTCACCGGTTAACACGCAGTTGGTTAAGATTTTAAACAACTTGTTTATGTGTTTCTAATAGTGCAAGCCTATTCATGTGTCGAGCTAAGATATGCATGTTTCGTTTGACTTAGTTTTAAGCAAGTATTTAGCAATAATAAAGTTAATAAGTCAAATTTTGAAGAAAAAAAGGTGTTACATTATTGTCCCCGATCTCCTCCTACTCCGGAGGGATGGCATCTCTGCGTTTTCCGAAACAACTTAAACTTTACTCAATGATCTAACATACCAACGCTTAAAAAAAAACAAAAAAAAACGTGTGCTTATTTTAACAAGATTTTATGAACTTGTACAATAATAATATTTACATCCTAAATTGTAACTAGTAGGTTTCGCACTATCTAACATTTCATGTTTCGATCATAGTTTATAGGTTCTGTTATTTACAACTTTACCATGCCATGAAACACTCATTTTTATAATAATCTATTAAGATTTTGTAAATCAAATAATTGTTTTTATTAAAGCCCTTTGAAAGTTAAATCTTCATTTAACAATCATTTTCAGTATTTTCTTAATAAACCATTCATTGAATGATAAATAATTCATCTTTTGCACAGGTCCGCAATCTTCCCGCTGTTGAGTACGTCGAGCAAGATGGCGTGTACCGCACTCAAGTAACATGGGGCCTTGACCGTATCGATCAACGTAGTCTTCCACTCGACGATTATTACGGTCCCATGGGTAATAAGGGTTCAAGTTTTAAGTTCAAGTTTATTTATTCAAAACCAAAATCATCACAATATAATCACATTAATGTACATTTATAAATATATTAACACATCAATTAGATTACAGTGTATATGAATTGGTTTTAGGACCCCTTTACAAGCTAGGATTGTGAGTGGGGCCCCCAGAGTAAATAATAACATGATATACATGAGATGCTAATCTACAGATTAGATAAAAAGTAAAGTTAACATGATGTAACGTTTGTACATTATATAAGACACATATATTATCAATACAGCGCGTCCCCAAAAAATGTCCCTCTGATTGGGCGCTAAATAACTTCAATAACAAAGAATTATTGCCAATTCCATATATATATTTTGAAAGCCCACATAATACGGCGATTATTTTGAAAAGTTCAAACGTTTCGCTTCATTGGTTTTGAATGAACAGGCTCTTTTGTAAGAGTAATCACTTTTGGCTCATTCCAACTTTGATGAAAAGGAATACATTACAAAAATGCCATTCATTATTCTGTGCTTCACTTTTATTTCAGTTTAACAACTCTGATGTTCATGCCTTTGTTTTCAAGGAGCAGTGCCATATCTTATTGGCCATGAATGTAGACTAGTTCACGATTTGAGTCTCGAGATTCGTGGAGATGTCTCCTGAGTCTCCGGAGAAGTGTGTAGAAATTGAAAATTGAGACCTAGAAGACGTCGCAGCGACATCTTCAAGACTACAAAGACTGGAGTCGCAAACTAGTCGACACCGATTTTGTGTATCATTAGTAGACAAAAGAGTATCGCCGATGTCGGGTTGACTGCAGCTACGACTGGAAAAACTTTTTTTAAACTTTTACTTCCATTTCCACACACTTCTTCGGAGACTCAGGAGACATCTCCACGACTCTCGAGATTCAAATCTCGAACAAGTCTAGATTCATGGCCAATAAACATGTACAATGTAGCTAAAGAAAAAAGTAGGCCTATATAAGGTTTTTAAAAATGCTAAACTAGACTAGAAACTATTTACAAACAGACACAATATGGACACACCCAACAAATACGCACTCTCGGACACAACACACAAACACACACTTCACATTGATATTAGGTCCTCAGTTTAAATATAAGAAAGTATTAGAATACAAATTGAAAGAAAATATAACCTTTTAAGAAAGTGAGCTTTGGATAACATTTTGAACATGGAAAGAGATGTACTATTTTTTTATATCAACAGGCAACCTGTTCCATTCTTTAATAAGGGTTTTTCGAATTATATGGAGGTGCCACCCCTGCGAGGTTGAGAAGTGTATAGTGGAATCTTTTCTTTCATATCAATTCTGCTTTATGTAAAATGTAAAGTTAACGTATACCAATGTGCTGCATTAAATCGTAATCAAACAAGTCGCGTTCATTATATAAGAGGGGAGACGCAAAAAAGTGACGTTGGAAATACGGCTGAGAAAGCGCAGAATTTTATACAGCTCGCTGCAATAATAAATTAGCTCACAAAAACTCGCGTAAGAAGACTTCCCTGCAGTGGAATGGTATTGTGACATAGATAGTGAACTTGTCACAAGTCTTCGGAAGACGCCGTTCACAAGACTCGCGTTTCTATGCGATATGCATGTGATAAGTGTAAATATTGACCAGTCGAGGAAAGAATCTCTTATGATTATGTTCAAAGTGATAGGACTTTTTTAATCAATTAAAATTAATGTACAATCTCCGGAAAGCTGAGAATTCAAGCTTTTAAATGCCATGCGAACAATAACCTATAATAAAATAATTCGGCATCGAAAATGAAAACTATGTAGCGCATGAACTATTTTGAGAGCAAAATATACCATATTGCACAGGAATTTGATCTGACTAGGATTTCGAATTGACAAAAGTGACAGGACTTTTTCTTCCATTTGCTATAAGTTATTTCTATTTTTAAAAAAATTCAGACTCGGAGCGTACTTAATCAGAGCGAACATTTCTTTGAAAAGGTAGTTGCTCGCCACAATAACAGACAATAACACGTTGAAAAACTGTCCAGAAACAAAAAAGTCAATGGCGCGTTCGCTTTGAGTAGAATGGTAGCGCCCTCTATCCTTTAAGTTTACAACTAGAATTGATATGTTGTTGTTACGTCACTGAACTGAGTATGATTAATTTAACAATAAGAAACGGAGATAAAAAATTACAAACAATGACATTGAAAACAGAAAATTGAAACAGACTAGTTAAGATCGAAATAGAAACCAGGACAGTCTAGATTAATGGTCTATGCAGGCATAACACACATACGCTGTTTCAGAATTTATCAACTAAATGATATTGCATACTTAATAAAATAACCATAATGGTGGTGGAATGGCCATGAAATATCAAGCAGCTAAACAATAATCCGTATACATATTGTTTAAATTAATCACTACAAATGACTCGTGACTCGTTGCGGTCCGACTGGTCTGCTGACACGAAGCATTTTAAGATAACTTTGATTGTAAACATATTCGACAAAATGATACGAAGATTCTCTGATAGATTAATGTTCTCATTACAGGTACTGGCAGTGGATATACTGTTTGGGTCATCGATACTGGCGTTCTCGATACCCACAACAATTTTGGCGGACGCGCGATCAAGTAGTAAACTACGCTGGCGGTGACACGTAAGTCAATAACTTCAGATATTAATATCTAGATTTATCAAACTAATTTTAATTTTAGATATTATATTATAATATTTTTATATTTAATCATGTTTGACTACATTCATAAAAACTTGTGCGCTTGTTTTTTTTTTTTTTTTTTTTTTTTGTAATTTGCGCTAAAACCTGGTTATTACATGTATAATGAATCCGTCTCGATCGTATCATTTGTATATTACATATCTTATCTGCGCAGCGGAAAAAGGGGCGAAAACTAAATAAAGAAAGCAAGAAGAAAAATTCCCGATTCACACCCCATGTCCTTCAAGGAAAACTTTAGTCCTGTTACACCTTTTGTGTAGGTCAAAGTGCAAAAGATGACGTGAATACTACCTATGCTATAATCTAAGGTGAGAATGCAACCTGTCTACCAATGTATTAATGAATTAAGCATGTGGAACCTATGTAACAATCTAAACTAAGAACAGCAAATTGAGTAGTGATTCTTTCATTTTTGTTCGCCGGTTATAACGTACGACATGATTCATTCGAATCAACACTTAACCAAATCATAGGCCTAAAATGTTGATTCCTTTTTAATGTCAGTAAGGTTTGTTTTGAAGTTATCGATATTTCCCGTGGAAGCGATAGAATGTAAGTTGTGCTTTGTTGTGCGTTATCTTTGCTTTTAATTAACTATATACTATATATATATATCTATATATATAATATATAATATATATAACTATATATAATATATATTATAGTGTTTGATATGTAGGGCTAGGGTAATATCGTATTCACACCAGCGGATCCGATTCTAAACCGACCACAAGCTTGCCATTCATGGTAATGTCATTTTCTGGTCGGTGTGACTACGATATAAGGGTTAGGGATACGGTCATATCGTAGGCTTATTATACATGCAGAAGCATTGTTCCCAAATGAATAACTCAGTGGGATTTCAACGAAACAGTCCTAAATATGAACGAAGAACATGCAGGAAACGGTTTCCTGTGAAAGTGGGCAGACCTGAAATGAAAAAGAATCATTTTACCCTAGGTCGATTGCAACGGACATGGAACCCATTGCGCTGGAACAGTCGGCTCTAATACATACGGTGTAGCCACGGGTGTCAGCATCAAGGGAGTGAAGGTTCTTGGCTGTTGGGGTTCTGGAAGCAACAGTGGAGTCATTAGCGGTAAATTAATGATGATGATGATAATGATAATAATAATGATAATAATAATAATAATAATAATGATAATTATAATAATCAATCATAATGATAATAATATTAATAATAATAATAATAATAATAATAATAATAATAATAATAATAATAATAATAATAATAATGATAATAATCATGATGATAAGAATAATAATAATAATAATAATAATAATAATAATAATAATAATAATAAAAATAATAACAATATAAATAATGATAATAATAATAATGATAATGATAATACAAATAATGATAATAATAATAATAATGATAATAATAATAATAATAATAATAATAATTATAATAATGATAATAAAAATAATAGTAATAATAATATTAATAATAATTATTATTGTAAAAATGAAAATTAATGAATGATGGAAAGTTGCATTTCAAATCACTTTGTGCTCTTTGTTAAAGCAAAGTCTTTCAAAGAAAAATTACGTACTTGATCCTGTTTAGCAGAATAATAATTATAATAGTATTAATAGTACGCGAAATTTCTATAGCGCCATTTTCCATTTAGATGGAATGCTCAAGGGGCTTTTACAAAAGAGTACAAAGAAAATTACAAAGATGAATATTACAAAGATAAATGTCTGTCTTAAAGAATATACATCATTGAACAAATAATTTGTCTTTGAGAAGATTGAATGTCTGATTGATTGGGTTTGTTTCACCTAACTGCTAAAGAAGCAATTAAATGCTTATAGGTAAGCAAGCCGGGGATGTACAGCTTAAAGTGGTATCCCAGGGACTTGGTAATGGAGGATTATGCCTTACCAAAGGGCACTATAGCGCACCAACTTGGTTTCGGTAAACCAGGGATCACCACCGCTCTACTAACTGAGCTATCACGCCTTCCACTGCAGAGGAATTTTTAGTTTTTGTTGAAGTGTGTTCCACAGGGTTTGTCTTGGATGACCAAAAGCTTGCTCCCACAGGGTTTTTCTCTGACAGCAGAATTTGAATTAAAAAAAGACCAAACGAATCGTAAGGCTAGTGCCGGTTGGTATTCAGTTTAAAAAAATCTATTATATAGGGGATGTTTCATTGATAGACCCAAAGGCAATTTTGGAATTGATGCGTTCTTTTACGGGCAACATGTCGAGATTGTTAAAATCCTAATCTATTTTCAGGCACTGTTAAATGAAGAATGGTAATGCAATCTGGAAGATAATACGCAAAATGGGTATCTTGTACCTTGTAAGTATCCCAAAAAGTTGGCTGAAGCTAAACAGGGATGTCAAGTTTGGCGGTGTCGATGGTTGTGTGACATCGGGGGTATCCACATTCTACAAGCATGCTTTTTTTATGGACCCCCCCCCTTTCCACAGAATTACGTAATTTCATTATAATGATTATGTTAAATGATTTATTTAATTCTGCTTATTAAGAAAAAACAATATATGTGTGTCTATCACGGCCGCGGAGCGTTTTTTGAAAGTAGTGAGGGTGGGGGCGGTGGGGCAACAGGCTAAAAATCACAAATGTATGGTCATTTTTGTACACGTTGGCTGAAAAAAGTGGGGGGGGGGGGCTGCACCCCCCTCCCCCCCCGGCACGCCCCCTATATATACAAATGCGTATATGTATGTACAGCATTACGACAATATTTGTATTATTTGTTTCTGTTGGAAAGAATAATTCAATCTGAATCCTGAAATAATATGCATGTTACTCCTCTATATACATCATGGTGTGTGTGGGTAATCGGCATACTGTCGCACAGCGCGTCGACGTATCCATAATACTTCAAATAATCTACATTTGCAATTGACCAAGTTTACAAATATTTGTTTAGTGAAGAATTTCTCGAATGAAAAGCCACCTTTTATCAAATCAAAGGAGATGCATAGCGTAATAATACTCGCCGAATAGGAACTGTACTCGGCCATTTATGCTTATATACTTATGTTACATTTAAATATGACTAACTCAACATGATGTGCGAGCTAAATATTTGATGAGGTTTACATCATCCTGGAACCAACAGGGGGTAACCCTCTGATGGGTTGCAGGCAGCACAACCTGGGAAGGCAGCTTTTTTTTAACCCTGGATAGCGAATCAGGTTGTATGTGTTAGATCAGTCTCTCACATTATTGGATAGTGGAAAATTCAGTCGAACTATAAATTGTGTAAAGAGACGGCTGCAAGAAATGCTACATGCGTTAACCTGTGATAGCTATTTCTATTTTGTCTTATCTTTTTTTGTATTGTTATCGTTCTCGGCAAACCCTTCTTAATAGGTGTTGACTATGTTGAGGAATAAATGCTTGTGTAACTCCGGATGTAGCTTCAATGTCTCTGTGGAGGTGGCGTCTTGTTGACCCTTGACAACGCCCGTAACGAAACTGGTTAATTCAGGAGTACCACCGCGGTGCGCCGCTGGTAACGAGCAATGAGGATTGCTTTGCAGTTCCTCACCTGCTCGTGGCCTTCAGCCGTAAGTTTGAGATCATGAAAGTACTACTGAATACAAAATAAATATCAACAAAAATAAAAAAAAAAATTAAAAAAAAAATCAAAAAAAAAAAAAAAAAAAAAAATCAAAATCAAAAAGGTATCCATTTTTAGAGGCATATCCCAGCTAATTACTTTTGGCTATTTTCAGTGTACAGAAACTTGACGCGAACACTTACTTTACAGTTGATACTTTTCGATGATCTAATGAACACATAAGCAAATTAATTTGCAAATGGAAGGTGACGGGTACATAATCCATTTTGTGCAAGTTTGGAGGAAAGTGAGACAATATAAGTGATGCTGGTCCCTTGCTGTCCCATAATATTAAATAAGATTTCATGCTATGAATGTGCGCCCAGTGAAAGTTTTCACTAAGTCTTTCATCCTGATAAAAGAACGGGCAAAAACTGGATTTTGCACCCGTCATATTCATTTGCAATTTACTCGGTGATGCATTGTATCTATGATAAAAATTAAAGAAGAGTATCATTGCAAGGTTGAGGATTCTTTTCAATTGATACATAGAAGGAAGCAAATAGATTATCTGTGAATTATGGCCACATTTAAAATTGAATTACCTTTTTTTTTAATCCCACTGTAAAGTGGGAACTTAGCACTGTGGAGTTACTTTAGAATACCATACAATGGCGTATCAAAAACTTCACATCACTGCACAGACCTGCCGATTTAAGATCAAATGGTTTTGTTTTTTTTTGGTATCATTTTTTTTAATAACAATCAACCCCTAACAGAAATAGAAAAACAAATATGACAATAAGCAAACTATAAGTCTTAAATTGATAAATAATTCATAAATGATAATAATAATAATAATAATAATAATAATAATAATAATAATAATAGAACACTACCATAATAAGAAATTGAAAATATTGATTGATTAATCAATTAATTAAATAATAAAAAAGAAACAATGTTGATATCACCTTTTATGCAACCTCATTTTAAGTTTCAAACACCAACAGGTAAAATCGTATATGCCAAATATTCATTTTATTTTTACCCCTTCTGAGTTTTTAGCAAATGTAGTTTCATTACTTTTTTTTATTCATACCGTATATATATACTTATGACCGTTGTTAGTATGATTAGTGTTTTCATTTCCCAAAGAGTAATAAAATTGCTTTTAAAAAAGACACTGAACTGAAGATATTTATTTTGACTTATACACTGTTAAAACGCTATGTCAAAAAAAAAAGTGTTGAAAAGAAAAAGTTGTGTAGGATTCTTAAGCAACAATTGATTAAACTTCAAACAATATGTGTTGTGTTAATTTTTACACAAGATTTGGATGGTTCCTATAATATACAGCGGTTGTGTAAAATAGTGAACTTAGACAAGTATGTTGTTTAAACTTATTTTAAACAATATTTGTGTAGGATTCTTAAACAACAGTTAATTAAACTTTAAACAACA
>CALNVZ010002974.1:33495478-33562641 GCA_940671915.1 Paracentrotus lividus | reverse complement strand
ACACCTAAAATGAATTTCACCAGCACATCGCAACTCTCATCACGTTACGACTGCTAGTTTAGGGAGGACAGGGGGCGAGGGGGAGAGAGAAGAGAAGCATGAGAGAGGTGAGGAGAGAGAAGACACGAGAGGAGAGAGCAAACAGCGAGAGAGACGCGAGAGAGAAGAAAAGGGAGGAGAGGAGAGAGAGAGGAGAGAGAGGAACGAAGAGAAGGAGCGAGAGGAGAGAGAGAGATGCGATGAGGAGAGAGAGAGAAGGGAAGGATACGAGAGAAGAACTCGACGAGAGAGAGAAGAAGGAGGAAGAGAGTGAGAGAGAGGGAGGGAGAGACGAAGAGAAATGAGAGAGGTGAGGAGAGAGAGAGAGAGAGAGGAGAGGGGAGAGAGAGAGAAGATGAGAGAGAGGAGAGAGAAAGGGCAGAGGAGCGGGCGAGACGAACGAGAGAGAGAGAGGAGAGGAGAGAGGGGGGGGGAGAGAGAGTGAGAGAGAGGGGGAGGGAGAGGAAGAGAGAATAGAGGGAGAGTGAAACGGGAGAGAGAAGAAGAGAGGCGAGAGAGAGAGAGACGGAGGAGGAGAAGGGAAGAGGAAGAGAGAGAGAGAGAGGAGAGAGAGAGGAGAAGGAGAGAGAGAGAGAGAGAGAGAGAGAGAGAGAGCAGAGGGGGGTGAGAGAGAGTGAGAGAGAGGGGGAGTGGGAGAGAGAGAAGATGAGAGAGTGAGGAGAGAGAGAGATGAGAGAGAGAGGGAGAGGGAGAGACAGAGAGAGAGAGAGGAGCCCAAGGGAAGGAGAGAGAGAGAGAGAGAGAGAGAGAGAGAGAGAGGAGGAGGGGGGGAGAGAGAGTGAGAGAGGAGGGGGAGTGGGGAGAGAGAGAGAGAGGAGAGAAGAGAGAGAGAGAAAGGAAGGAGAGAGAGAGAGATGAGAGAGAGAGAGAGAGAGGGGGGGGAGAGTGAGAGAGAGGGGAGAGAGAAGAGAAGATGAGAGAGGTGAGGAGAGAGAGAGAGAGAGGGAGAGAGAGAGAGAGAGAGAGGAGAGAGAGGAGAGAGAGAAAGGGAGGAGAGAGAGAGAAAGAAAGAAGGAAGAGAGAGATATTTGATTACAATTAATATTTCATAATATATAATATGGTGTGAACAAGAACCGCCGACAACACTAGCAAGGGTTCGGCAGCAAATTTTTGATTTTGTGTATCCTTTCTGGCGTCAGAGCGGAAAAGGTGTATATTTGTGGTTACTATGTGACTACCTTTTGTTCCTCATAAATTCATGTCAACTTCCTGATTCCATCTGTAATTGGTGCCAATGTCGCATTATTTTTTCACATAACTGTTGTGCGACAATTGACTCGGAGTGAATATTGTAGATTAATCAATTTATCATGCATGTTATCCTCTTAGAAATGCTTTTCTCGTTTCTACTATAAACGTTTAACTTACAATGTTCATGAAAACGTCAAAACATGTATTTTTGCCTTTTATGGCAATTCTGTTAGCTTAAATTTATAGTATCGCACTGGCCTAACATAAATTCTGTGTTATAATTTACCTCGACTTGTATGTCTATAATCTTGTTTGTTAATCAATTCACTATTCTTTGTATAATATTAAATTGTTAAATTGTATATTGCTCAAGTTGATTTAATTTTTTTTGATGCTGTTGTGTAGTTTTTAAGAATGTTTTATACCTTTGTAAATTCATTTTGTTTCAGCCTATGGCTGCTGTTTTGAATATTGCCCATAAAGACCATGATCTATCTATCTATCTATCTATTATTTGCTTCCTCAAACCTTCTTGGTCCTTGAAGCGTTTTATGGAACGCCCACCACCACTAAAGAGCGTGTTTATTTATAAGATGCAGAAGGGTAAAACAAAGCTGAGATGTCCAGAGGACAAGTAATGCAGGCTGATTGCTGAAGATTTGGGGACGTTCGAGGGGTAGATAGTCCGCAGTGCCTATAGACATCTACACCTTGGTGTAGGGTCATCGTGACCCGGTGTCCTAGGGTCATCGTCATCCGGTATTGGCCTTGCGGACTATAGGCCCCACAGGCCACAGACTATCGGGCTGTAAACGAAGATTTTAGGGTGCTCATTTCCGCGTCATTATTTCGGTCTCGACGAATGTTTGGACGTAGAAATTTTAACCTCTCCAGAAGGCGGTCGGATCGATGACAAAGACAGAAAAGAAACTTTCAAGAAAACGTGGGTAGGTTGCTGAATGGGATTTCGAAGATTTTGAAGAATGGCTATGGCACAGAACACGCAGTGATTATGATGATGCTCATTCATTGGCGACCTATATCAACTTCGTATTTTACTTGTACATTTGGCGCATCCAGGAGGGGATTAAAGAAGCATGCACCTCCTCCATTTCTTGATAATCAAACCATCATTTTGATTAAACATAGAAGAATATAGTTGCTTGCGCTCTCCCCTTTTCAAGTTTGGTATTTGCGTCTTCTCTATTTCAAGGCCTAAATCCATGACTAGTAATAGTTAGTAATTCCCCATGGTATGAGACTCGAGACGAAGGCTGTCTCTAATGACTCGTCGTTCACCCGCCATTGAGCCGACGTTGACCTTACGATGACCGCCGTAGGCCTATACGTAGACCGGTACATTGACCGTAGCACAGAGTTTGGCTGCCATACATAACCATATAAAAAGCTCGGTCTTTTATCTCCCGAATAAAAGGTCAGACTGAGATTTTACCAGTGGCGGATCCAGGCGGGGCGCAGGGGACGCCCCCCCTATAATTTGAAAACCGCTCATGAACTGTACATGTTATCCTGAAATCCTGTATCCGCCACTGTTTCACTGAGCATTTTAGACAGTACACACAACAGAAATATTGTAAACATAAAATACCCTGTTCCCGGAGAAGTTACACCTGTAATAGACTATAGGATGGTGGCTCAAATTGTGACTTCTCCCAGGGTTAGCCATCCCACCACACTTTAGGGATATGATAATATATAAAATAATATATAAAGCGAATTCTAAGTGCCGCGTATCTTAGATTTTGCACCAGCATTCAAAATAGAATTTAAGAATAATAAACATTACGAAAATCGATCAACTTCGCAATGTCCCCATTTGTTGTATTATAACCCCGTCACACTGAGCTCGTTCCTACTACGTCCTTGCAAATTTTGCCGAACGGGCATAGTCTGTGTGTAAACTGAGTGGACGTAGTAAATACTTCTTACGATCTGTTTACGAACTTCATGGACTAGCTCGGTCGGATTTCCAAAAAAGTGTTCAAAAAAATCGGGCGCCCATCTCGTCCTAAAATTTAACGGGGTGGCAACGTACCTGAAACGAGATGGACGTACTACAAACGAAATTGCCGTACTTAAATCGTTCTAAAGATGTGCTAGGACGTCATACAAACGAGCATTGTATATTAATTATTCAAGTTCTAAAATTAAACGTAGTGACAACGTTCCTTAAACGGGTAGGACTTACTCTGAACGAGAAGGACGTACTACGAACGTGGTACCTAACTTTTATCATGCTGCGCATAGGCACTTTTAGTGACCGTTTGGACGTGCTACGAACGGTATAGAGTGAACGAGCAGTTTACTCGTTCTGAACTGGATAACAACGTATTGCGGACGCGATAAAGACGGAATTGACGTAACGAGAACTATTTATGAACTGCCTAGCATCGTATTCAAGAAATTATTTTTCAAAGTTATAAGTTCCAACCCGACCAAAGCCCGTTCAGCATTTTTTTTTAAAACGGGCAAAAACGGGCAAGAACGTCATAGAACGACCTCAGTGTGACGGCCCCCTTACACATTTCACCACCTATCAATAAGTGCGTGCAATGCCACAAGGCATTCTCAGCCTCGTTCGGTTTTATTCGTTAGTCGTCTGAAAATATTCCATTTCGAAGGCACCGATTGATCAGGATTCCGGTTAATGTGCTTATAAAAACAATAATCATGTACACATGAAGGGTCAAAATGACAATGACAGCAGAGCTGTATCAACACATCATTAATCTTCCGATGTCCGATCCTGATGCGTTGATATAATTCTGTTGTCATTGTCAATTTAACCCTTCAAGTGTACATGATTATTGCTTTTATTTTTCTCTCCCCACCCCCTATATCTCTCTCTCTCTCTCCCACGATGTTTAGGAGGATTGGAAGGGGAAGAGGTGGTACATGAATGAGCATTTAGTTGCATGTTTTCCATATATTTTGTAGATAATAGAAAATTAAATTTATTTGAATATGTTTTGTGTTGTAGTTAATTGTTTTGGAGAAAACTGCAATATTTTCTTAATCATCAAATAGCAAAAGGAATCAAGTTTTGTACGTTACTCATCAAAACCACGAGACCGACTGCCTAACCTGTCTGTATAAAGCAAGAATGGAGTGAAAAATAAAATTTTAGCCTACATGAGGGGCACATAGACTGTTAGATAACAATTACAAATGACTTATGCCACTTGTTTCCAGTTGCCATTAAAAGACGGCAGCGTGTGGTTGCGTTTCAAACGAGTGGAAATTAAGGAGACCATTTGTTTAAATTTGTAGTTCTGGAATGAATACAATGATCACATTTCTCTTCTTTCTTTATAATAGGGATAAAATAAATTGAGGGAGTAGTAATTTCGTTGCAAAATGCCAGACCCAAGCCCGCACCTGTTTTCTTGCAACAAAATTGATTCAGTTGTGTTCAGATTCATTACTCTTTCATTAGCAATAGTGATTCGAACTTAGGTTGTGGTTCTCTCAAATCATTGATAATGTTTGGTTACTAGTTATGACTGGATATTTCCTGATGTTGGGACATATTTTGAAAAGTTTAGGTAAAGAATCCATGATTATGATTATTTTCTATATAGTATACTAGAAGTATAAAACTAATTTGGGGCCCCAATAATCCTGCCTCAACAATCACTTTCATTTTTCACTGGGAATCAAAGACGTCGAGGTTTGATCTCGTTTGTTTACATACGCAACTATCGCTAGGGGGTAAAGAAATGTGAATTGTTTTGAACGAGGCCGCATAGATCAATGACGGGTACATGCCGTGCATTTGCTTTTAATATACGTTAACACACAGTTAATGCCGGCCTTTTCCAGTTGATTCAGCCGAGTCAGATTGGAGTGAGCGGAGATATTTTTTTAAATTTTTTTCTAGCTGTATTGCAAATTAGAAGATGCGCGACGTATCGCATTGATGTTGCCATGTTTTAAAACGGATTTTCATATGACAGGAGCGTGGTGGATTTTTCAACCCCGCGGAAATGGAAAACTAGCGACATTATCGGGAACCATCCTATAGTCTATAAATAATTGAGATTGATAACCAACAAAAGAATACATTTAAATAGGATCCTCACAATAATATCACCAAATACCAATACAAAACTAAAGACGGCGTTGACCTGAGAAGGAATACAAATAGATAATAATTTATGCATACGAAGGTTGTAACCTTGATAACCCGAAAGCTTCCCCGAGGCATGCCTGACATAGCAATAACTAGTAGTTTACCTCGTTACTATGTTCCCAGAAAAGAAAAATGCTTAAAATATGATTACTTCGTGAAACGGTCTAATTGCAACGCCCCACACACCCTTACTCACACTCATACATCATAATGCACCCTCCCCACACGTACGCCCCTACACACTCTCACACGTCCCACACACCCTCGCAGGTCCCCAAACGCCCTCATCACACCTCCTACACACCCACACAGGTCCCCACACACCCCTACAAAACTCTCTGACAACCTCACGCACTCACACACGTCCCCACATGCCCCTACACACTCTCACACGTCCCACACACCCTCGCAGGTCCCAAACGCCCTCACACATCCTACACACCCACACAGGTCCCCACACACCCCTACAAAACTCTCCGACAACCTCACGCACTCACACACGTCCTCACATGCCCTTACACACCTCACACGTCCCACACACCCATGCAGGTCCCCATATGCCCGTATACACACCCTCAAACACTCCCATACGCCTTTACACACCCTCACACGTTCCGCACACCCTTACACACTCTCATACGTCCCCGCACGCCATTACACACCTTTACAAACCTCACACACCCTCACACACCCTCAAAGCAAAACTCTCGACTTACTAATACGGGAGGCAGGGTTCTCCCAGGAGACACTTTCGGTATTCCTCGCATCTCCCAGTCACGATATCGGTCAGGTTGGGTGTGGTACCTGGTCCCGTGTTGATATAGGCAACGGCCACTGCCACCACGGATGAAAGACAAATCAACACACTATAGATGCCCATTTTGAATTGGTAGTGTCCCTATAATGTGAAATATAAAAGATAAAATGTATCAGAAGATGAGAAGTGTTAAAGGGTCTATGATTGCAGACTAGTCATCTATCATACACGAGGTCGTGTTTGTCAAGTACCTTTGATCGAGTAGAATGTAACAAAACCGAACAGATTTCATTCAGTCATCACTAATGACGGTTTAGAAGTTACACGGGCTGTGATAATCACTTATAATACAAGTGGTTCTTGCTCTTAAAAAGTGCATACGATTATTTATATACTTACGATATCTAACAAAGATTTGCGATCTCTGAACACTATTCACTCCTCTCTGGACCACGTATCGTTGTGAATTACACTACTGGTATGTCGGCCTGGATCCAACTAATTTCTAGTTATATTCCACAGCAAATGTACATGAGCTTACATGTGTTTTCAATGGAAGTTAGAGCGAATTGGTCAAGCGGATTGTGCGCAGTGTGTGCCCGGGATTTCCCGGTTCCAAGGGTCATGAGTAATAATAGTTTTATGATAGTGCATTGTAGGCTTCGCCTCCTTATTAATATCAGCTCTACACAAAGTTTTGTTTTTAAAACCAACGGCACGGGATAGTTTCAGAAAGAGAGTGCGAAGGAGGAAAAAGGAGAGTGGTTTACGGACGTCACACACGAGAGTGAGAACGATTAGGAGAGAGAGAGAGAGAGAGTGGGAGATATAGTGAAATCCCGGAGTGAAATATAAACATGTAAAGTGAAATATAGAACTGCAGATATAGACAGAGATACAGAGAGAAGAGTTGAGAGATAGCGTGAGAGATAGTGAGAGATATATTGAGAGACAGATTGAGAGAAGGAGTGAGAGATAAAGTTAGAGACAGAGTAGTGAGAGATAGAGTGAGAGATAGATTGAGAGAAGGAGTGAGAGATAAAGTTAGGACAGAGTAGTGAGAGATAGAGTGAGAGATAGATTGAGAGAAGGAGTGAGAGATAAAGTAAGAGACAGAGTAGTGAGAGATAGAGTGAAGGAGTAGTTTGAGAATAGATGTCGTCGATAGAAATAATCCAACCTCAAATCATTGATTTTACTAGTAGAATCCATGTTATAACCAAGAACTATCATTTCATTCAATTATACCATTGTTTCCAATTAAAGAAGTTGGGTAGTGGAAGTCTTATCAAAATGTCTAGTGAATTCTCAATGTTTTCATTCCAAATCCGTCCCCTGAAGTAGAAATTATATCACGCAACTTTGGTATCGAAAATTACCGGGGGGGGGGGGTGTTTAAAAGAGTGCTTGGTTTCCTTTAGCTCACTTTGTACTTAGTACGATATGAACCATACTAATCGGTAAAAACTCAACAAGACCTTGTAAAGTTATAAACAAATATGGTGTGTCGTTCTGATGTGTGGATATTGCGCAATAGCGTCGAAAGTATTATGATATGAATTATCATAATAAACCTAACCCAATGTTTTTAAAACGATATAAGACACAGTCATGTAAAGTGTTTATTTTAATGTGCATGGTTTTGCTGAAAGACATTGCCTTCTCATAAAATACAATAAAACGACAGGTACCAAATTCACAACACAATGAAGAGAAGGCATATTTTGCAAAACAATGGAAAAGCGAATGATTTAGGCAAACAACGAAAAATAAAAAGTAACAAAACTTGCATTTTAAGTGATCACCATTAAGATCTATTAAAACTATAAAAGTCTTATAAAATTGAAGAAACGTAGTAATTCCCCAAACAAACTTTTTTATTTTGTGTATTTGATTTGATTTTATCTTCGTAATCAATAGACCAGTTTAGGCCTACTAAGCTATTGTAATTTATGCATATATCTTTTCTGGCGACATAGTAACAAGGTATTCAAACAACCTGTAATAAAAGAATGAACTACAATACATGGAATCCATTTTGTATACATTAATTGCTGCTTTGTCAGGCAAGCCTCAGGCAAGCTTTCAGGTTTTTAAGAAAAGCCATTGTTAAAGTATGCATAAGATTTGAATATGTTAGTAAACTGGTCTGTTGCATCAAAGATAACACACGCATTTCGGAATACATCATGAATTGTATTACCAAATTCAAATTTTTTCTTTAATTGATGAAAGAAGGGATTATTTTCTTGCAACACAAATGTTTAAATGTATACATGGATTAGCCCCTCCACGTCTATGTAACGACGTTGAGATGTTTTGCGATAGACATAGCTATCTGACAAGAAATGCTGATAGTCTTAACGTAATTTTACCCCAAGTAAATCTTACAATATCCAAACAAGCTTTCAAATTCGCAGGTGCTAAAAGATGGAATAGCATACCAAATTTCATACAAAATGCCAAAACAGTAGATTCTTTTAAATTACTTTATAAGAAGTCATATTTTAAATTTTAGATATATTACATTGTTCTTTCTCTTCTTCTTCTTCTTCTTTCTCCCTTTTCTTCTCCCTTTTCTTTTTCTTCCACTTCTCTCTCTTTCTCTTGTTAATTACACTATAGCTTTACTGTTTATTTGTTTTTTGAAATAATTTACTTTGTATTCTACTTAACCTAAAGCTATTTTGAATATTATGTTTATCTATTGATTTATAAGTAATTGATCACGTGTTGTTACTTTTGTTATTCATGTTTTTAAATATGTCAACAGGAGCTTGTTGAAAAACAGTATATTCTGAACTTGTAATCCTGTATAAATATGTTTTAATAAATAAATAAATAAATAAATAAATGAATGGAATCTTTCGTAATATCAAACTAAATTATAATATAATGGATACCCATTAAAATATTATAAATATTAAGTAATAAATACGAGACATAAAATGTACAATTAGCAATAGCCATATACATGCAGTCCGAAAGGGTAATAGTAAGTTAAATTTAGTCACTTTCTTTATGTTAATATGTAATTTAGTAGTACTTAAATAATTTCTTACCATGGCAGCGTAGAAAATATGTCGTTTAGAAAATGCCACCAGGCGAATTTGTGTTCAGCATCACCAGTTAACAAAATATTGGGTAATATCTTTCAACTCGCCGTGTAATATCCTGTAACACATTATTTGTCTATATCTTGAGGAAGGCAGTGAAAATGAGTCATCCATTGCACCAGTTATTGTAATGTCTTTCTTGTCTTTCTTTTGTGTAATAAAGATAAATTTTGTTTTCTGTTGACATAGGCGTAATAAAAATGTTGATTCTGTTATTTACTGAAGATAACCTATCAATTTATTATTAGACCCATAACTCCGAACTTTAGGTATATAAACAGTAGCGGACGCAGACCTGATTCACACAATGAACTTACCGGGCCCATGCGTAAACATAATAGAGCCGCTTTTGTCCCCAGACAATTGGGCCCCCGAAATGCATTCAATTCGATTTTCTTGGATCCGCGCCTGTATAAATGGTATAGATATATTGACTGCTTTGAGGGGCATGGCCGTTTCTAGACTGCTCAAGGGAAATTCCGCATCTGCTACAACCCACGACCGCAGGTCGCGGGTTATGGCAGATTCGGAAGTTCCCGAGAGCAGTCTAGAAACGACCATGTCCCGAAAATAAAAGCAGTCAATATATCGTTTTAATGCCGAAAAACAAGGGGATCTAAAAATAACATACATGGTCTAATTTAGACTAACTAACTAAATTAGCGACCAAATCGCGCTGCAAATATTATGATAATCTGAAATATCGCATCGCGCAAAGCAGCCTTTAGCACATAAACAAAATAATGGGGATCGAAGTATGCCCGTTGCTAAGGGGCATCCAGGGTGGCAACGGGCATAAATCAAGTACTATGACCGATGAGATGTTTGGGGGCATGGTTGAAGACATGACCAAGCTTATTGACCAATCAGAGGACAGGACTATTCAACATTCTTAAAGTGAGGTATATAACATAAAATAACGTTTTATTTATAGTACATGTATAATAGAGAAAATAGGAGAATAATATGAAAATGTGGAGCCGCATTGGCCATTGGCCTTTCGAGGCAGATCCCCAACATTTAAAGACCCCCTTCTCCACCCCCCCTCTCTCTTCTCTCTCTCCTCTCTCTCTCTCTCTCTCTCTCTCTCTCCCTCTGTTATGCTACAGTCACACAGACACTTACGTTGAATTACGTCCGGTTGCGTCAAAAATTATTTTCTTTTTTGCGGATCCCTACGGATCCCTTCCCATCATATTCAGCAGTGAAAATAGTGATAATTTCCTTCATACAATAAAACAAAGAAAACATAAGAAATGATAGAATAGAAGATTAAAGAAATATAAAGCAACAAATACGTAACTAAACGTAAGTGTCTGTGTGATGTAGCATTAGTTTTAAAACGAGATTTTGTGGTGTAAAGCTTGTTTGGTACAGAAGCCTTACCACAGATGAATTATTCAACAATATCAGTATGAATTACAATGAATCCCGAAATAAGGACATCCACCGCTAAACCACATTTTTCTCATCATTTATCCAAAATCAAAATATATACTGACAAACCTGAACCATTCTTAATCACATTTGTTCATGAATCTGATAAATTCCTAAAGGCTATAGAAAGGCGAGCATTCACAGCAGCTCTTGCTTTCAGATTTAGAATGGGCATTTATTTAATTTTCATCTGTCTTCCATCGATCGTGGTGGCGGCTGTTGCCATACCAACTCTGGACCAGGAACCACTCCCTATCTCGCTGATATTTTGACAGGAATGTAGGAATATCATAACTGTCTCCTGGAAGCACAATGCCACCCGTATTAGTAAGACACAAAGATACAGTCGTGTTTATTTCGTCTGTTTCAGGAACTGATTTTGATTTACATCTTTTTTGTCACACAATGAGCACTGACGAAGAGTGTGACTTCGCCTCTCATTTTTGTGAACTATGCTCCGTTTTATTTTAAAATCTATATTTTTTTTTTATTTTTTTTTATAGCATTCAACTTAACCACACAATTTTATATGAAATCGAGCTCCTTGAAGAACGGGTTATGCAGTGATTCATCTTTTTTAATACAGGCAAAATAAATAAGATGGACGATTCGAGACGTAGCTCTCCTTAATTCCTTTTATTCACGAGCTTTCGGCCAATGGCATTCATCAGGCCTACAAAATAAGACGAAGAAATTTGAATATACTACTTATGTTGTACCATATATGGCCAGTGTCACAAGTTGGGGTATTGTAAAAGGGTGGAGGCGTTACATTTTGAGGGAAAATTATTACATTTTTTCACATAGATGAAAGTGATGTACAGTCATAAGCTGTGCAATAATTCATATTGTAGATAATTTATCAGGCTACATGTCTGTGAAGTTTCAGCTTCGCTATGCTCATAGTTTTAATACAAAGATACTTTTAGGAGTAGGGTAAGTGGGTGGAGGATCTACGGTGGAGGATCCTACGGTGGAGGCATGTGTTAAAGCATAGGGAATTCCCACTTTTGTTACTTTCTTAGTTTGCTGCGTTATATCTTTGCAGCCAATTGGTCTTATGGGTTGAGTGATATATCATTCTCTTTGGAATTTATGTGGTTCTAGATAAATGTGAAGAAGATTTTCAAAAGTAATCTTATCAATTAATTATCAATTAAAACAAACTCTGATGCACACATCCTCATAGACAATACATTGCAGGCATCAAAAGTTGTCAACATGCAATTTTATAAACAATAATGTCATTTTTTCGCCATTTTCTTTGCATGCATGTAAAACACAATAAGTGGAACATATTACTTGCAATAAAACTTGTTTGAGTTGTAATCCAAGTGTAAAAGACAGGATTTCTGCCCTTTTGCACTATTTTTTCTTCTTTTGACACCCTGTACCGCGGTTAGAAATAATAATTTTGTATTACAAGTTTATATTTTTTAGAAGCATAGCGTCTTATGTACACAATCCACGATGATTTATTTCATTTGGTGAAAAGATAAGAAATTATTCGCCGGTAAAATTGTGAAGTTTTTCAACCATTTTTCCTGTAACACTCTGTATAGCTTTTATGACACACCTTATACAAGCGACAAAATAATGTATGAATCATCCTTCTTTCAATCTCCTTTCATATATTATACTTTATACATGTCTGACTTACTACTAAGAAACTAGAGATGTTGATTGCGACAATGTACATTTCAGAGTATGTTGAATGTGGGAAGCATGTTAACGAGCAAATGTGAACGCACCACAACTCAAAGTGACATATGGCCAGAAGTAATAGAGAAGATGAAAGTATAAGAAGAAGAAGAAGGAATATATAGTGGAAGAAGTGTAAGATAAATATATAAGGATAAGGTAATAAAGAAGTAGTATAAGTAAGTGAAAGTATATATATAAAGTAATGATAATATAGTAAGTATTAAGTAAAGTATATATATATATAATAATAGTATATATATAGATGTGAATAGTAGCTAGGATTGAAAGTGAAATAAAAAAGTCTAGGACAAACTTGGACGTTAAGAGCTGGACATTATGAATCGTTAATCAAGACTTGCGGCTTATTTGCCTTTTCATCAGGATTTCTGAGAGAGAAAAATAAGATAATAGAAGTGAAGAAGTAAAGTATAAATGATAATGATATATTAATAATAGTGACAGTAAGAGAAGAAAGAAGAAGATGAGGTATATATGTATATATACATATAAATAAGAATAAGTATATGTAATATATAATATGAAGTAATATATATATATAATAATACCATGAGATATGTAAGACGTCCTTAGGCGAATTTCTTGTATTCTAAGCGCTTAAATTGGATATCGCAACCCAACATAACCCTATACCCTTAACCGCGATAGAATGGCGTTAAGGGAATTTTTCGCCTATAGAAGTCGGCTAAGGGGAATGCAGCTAAATAAAGCTATTTACTTAACGCAGTTTAAGAGCCCCTTAAGGCCCGTTTTTAAGTGATAATAAGAGATCCCATAAAGAATATAGTAATAAAGTATACAAATATATATAAAAGTAGGATATATATTATAAAGTATATAAAGGGTATATATTCAAATGCCTTCCTAAAATCCTTCACGTTGTAACGTAATCCTACAAACTAGCAGTCGTCATGTCAACTGCAATGACGTCGTGAACTCATTTTTAGGAGCGATTCGTCGGGTAGACCCATGTGCTACTCCAACCAACTCATATGATACATTCCTAAACATGGTTCCTCCTATCACTAAAGAAAGCACGGTGCGTATATAAAGAAATTTGGAGGCTTTAACCCTATAACCTTCAGCTTACTAAATATATTTATATGTGGAAAAGTCAAAAGTCAAAGAGTTCATTCGAAGAAAAGTTGATTATCTTTGATAAGTTGACATATTTACAAAACTTTACAAATGAATTTTTTTTAATCTTGATTTTTGTTTTTCAAGTTTTTTATTTTATTGTGAAAGTATGAAGGCTCATGTGTAGATTTAGAAAGTAAAAAACACCCGCAATGTTTGCGAACGCCCAATTAAGTCTAAGCAACCGAAACGCTAATAACGTTTGTTTGTTTTGTTTTGTTTTGTTCTGATTTTTTTTATTTTTCTAACAAGGTTCCAATACTTCAGATGCGATTATTTATACCTTAGGAACATTTAATGACTTTTAGTTCCCTTCTCATTTCAGCTCAAATGATCATGGTATAGCAGACAGGCACCTCATCATTCTGATCAGAAAGGTTTTGATATCAGATTTGATGCCCTTAATGAATTCAGATGATTTTACACAGGACTTGTTACAACCGGTAATGTCGCACGACGCACACAATCTGGTCACAAAAACGCATTATTTACGTCTGGGACCAACATTTGACGTCATCATCCGAAAGTCGTGACAGGAATTCGAACATGGGTCCTATTTTTTATAATTTGTGGGCCTTTGTTTAAAGAGAGAGAAAACAACTGAAATCATTTTAATTGTTTACAATGAGGTTAAAGAAAATTAGCGTACAAACTGATGCGGGTTTGACTGCGGTTCGAATCACAATCACGTCTTTCGGATGGTGACGTCAAAGGTTGGTCCTAGACGTAAATAATGCGTCAAAGTGACATTATGCGTCGCTGCGACAGAACCGGTCGTTTACAGGCCTTTTTTTTTTTAGAATTCATACGTTGTTCTCCTTTGTCTGGATCTTTTCTATGTAGACGATGTTTTGGTCAGGTGTATCTTTTGCCAACGTACACTCAGACATGTCCCAGGTGACACAATACTTCACTGTATTGCAACAGACTTTCCCAGGTCATATGGTTAAAAACTTGTCCTGGTGTGGTTCTACGACCGATGGCACAAAATCTGGACTCAACTTCACAGTGTGTCCTACATGGAGGAGTGATACTTGTCCTGATAATACTTATACAGTATTCTGGGACGCCTTGTCAAAGATGGTAGGTTAAACGGTTTACTTCCATGTGATCTCCTGTCTTCCTGGGTCCTGTAACGACCGGTACTGTCGCAGCGACGCATAATGTCACACTGACGCATTATCTACCGCTGGGACCAACCTGTGACGTCAGCATTAGAAAGACGTGACAAGGATTTGAACCTCGGTCACATCCGCATCAGTTGGTAGGCTGATTTTCTTTTTCCACAATGCAAACAATTTAAACGGTTTAAGTTATTTTCTCTAAAAAGGCCCACAAACTGATAAGAACGTTACCGAGGTTCAAATTACAGTCACGACTTTCGGATGATGACGTTTAATGTTGGTCCCAAACGTAAATAATGCGTTTTTGTGACCAGATTATGACATTATACTTCGTGCGACATTACCTCTCGTATAACATACCCTGCAACATAAAAGATAAGATCAATATTACGACCAAGAAATCTATGAAAAACGTCTTCTTGCAAAAATCCAGGACATAATGGCAGACAATTCTCATCCACTTCATGATTGTTTCAAGTTTAACCGCTCTGGGATAAGATTATTTCCTCCCCGCACTCGCCTGTCACGCTTCCGAAATTCCTTCATCCCGAACTCTATACATACGTTCAATTCAACTGTGAGGCGATGAGACCCAACACTCTTATATATGGCCTGATCGTGCTAAATTATAATTTTTGTATCTCTGTAAGAAATGATGAAAATAGACTTTAATTCATGTTTTTTTTTATTATACATCCCAAAACATCAAATTTGAATTTGAAACTAAAGCATCCAGTCATGTGGACTCGATGGAGGGGGGGGGGGGCTGACAAAAGTAAACTTTTGAGAGGTAATTAGTTTCCGAAAGTAATAAGTCGTTCAAGTCAGCTTAATATACATGTAATAATTATCCAAACTATATTATAAACATATTTCTAATTATGACCAGTCAATGCCTTTGATTGTTTCTGTTTTGTTATATTTTTATGTTTATATCATATTGTCATATTGTTGTATTCATTTATGTCTGTAACTTGTTGAAAAATCACATTTCTATGTATTTGCATGGACCAATAAAGAATCTTGTATCTTGTTGTATCTTGTATCTTGTATCTAAGGTAAACCATGTACTAAGAGTTATACTTGATTGTAAGATGTTCATATCTTCTTTATGCTACACGGCACTGATCGTATATTACCAGATTGATCTAATATCACTAATTTTGGCAACTATTCACATGGTCTTGTGATCGGTTTTTCTATTTTCTTTCTTCTTATACAGTTAGCAACACAAGCCACTGGCGATGTTTATGTTGTACTCAATGCACAAAGAATTGGAGGGGCTTTCAGTAATTATAGGTAAGAAATACTACCCTCGTTCACAAAGGTTTCATTCATGAAGATTGTATCTCACCTGTCATGATATGGGATCGCGACTAGTTTCCGACTCCGAGATTCTGGAGTCGCAGAGACGTCTCGCGAGCGTCAGCGACGTCTCTTGAGTCGCGGAAAATCCGAACATGTCACGGAGACGTCTACGAAACGTCTTGGAGAATAGTGAGGCTGCTACGACTGCTGCATCGAGGGAGTAAATGAGATGTTTCCTCTATTAAGTAAGATACATTGACAGCGGAGCGTTCGTTTTTGTACACATTTGCTGAAAAAAGTGGGGGTGAAACTCCCCCCCCCCCCCCGGCTCTGCGGCCTCTCAGATGCCACTTTTGTTTCAGGCCTAGTGAATCTTACAAAAGAATGTTTGTGCCATTAATTTATTGATTTATTTTGTCAGTACATTCGCCCGGATCGAAGCACCAAGTCTCGACTCAGCCAAGATTACAAATGTCGCCCTCTATCTCATCCCAGACTTCACACTTCCAATCCCAAATGAGAGGTAAGAATACAATATGACTTCCGTCACAACGTCACACCATCACATCATCTCATAATTACGCTTTGACACCATCGCATTGTCTCATTATTAACACCGTGACACAGTCAAACCGTCACGACGTCATATGGTCACACCATCACATCATTACACTGTCACAACGTCACATGGTCACACATTCACACCATATAATATTATGATATTTCGGTCTCATAATTTGACTGGTGTTCTAAGACAATTATTTGTGTACAGATTAGATGTCTAAATTTCTCAATAACTGAATGAAAAGCAAAGAAGATTCCATCATTCCAATTTCTAAAGGTTGTGTGAAGAACATAAAAACCCCAGATTTCGTTCAGTGAAGGGTGAGTGGACATAAAGTGGCTTTACATTTATTCAATCCTTCATGGAACTATTTATGAAGTGATATTTTGTTTTCCAGAAGTTCTTAAAATGCCCTGTTTTTCTTTAATAGATTAGGAACATTATACGTAATTGTATTACTATGACATTTTCATTTGATATCTGTCAAGGTACAGGGAAACATGTACTAATGGGACGGTGTTGTATCTCAGGAATTTCTTGATGAATATGAATTTCAATGTGACATGTGAGGAGAATCCAACGTAAGTCTTTTTTTAAAATATTCAATTGAAATAATTGAACTACAATCAAATAAAAAAATAATACTTCAAAATAGTTACATGAATCAATCAAGAATATTATACTTTTCATAGGGTACGACTTTTCTATTCAAAACACAAATTTATGTGAACTAACCATGGTTGATGAAAGTGTTTCTTATTGTTGGTTTATGTGAATTATAAAAAATGGTCGTCCGTCAAAAATTGTGACTTACATTTCAAACGATCGTCGTCGTCTTCTTTCTTTCTACAGGGAGATCATGTGGCTGCAGTGTGCCCGCTTTAGAGATAGTCCATACTGTGCACCATACGACGATGATTCATCATATGGCGCTTAAATGTGTATCATGCACCATATACACTGTTCGTCATAAAGGTGGAATATTTTTTTTCTGGCTCAATCGACATTATGTTGCTCCGTTATTAATTTCTTGAATGTGTTTGTCACCGCTTTCACTTTCTGGGATCGTGGGTATATTTTGGACGTTCCCTTAACCCTTCCCGGGGATTTTTCTTCAAAAAAGATTGTCGACCCCAGAAGATGGCCATTTTCGTCATTTTTTCTTATTTTTGGGGCCCTTTTTTGTTCACGCGACCCACCAAGGCCCCCTCAGTCCTACCCCAAGGAAACACGTCTGAGGTGGAGATTTGTTATTGTTCTTTAAATTAATTCTTGATTTATGGTTACAGGCTCGACCCTTTTGTCTAGGGGAGGGGTCAAAATTTATTTTGATTGGGGTTCAACATTCATTTTATTCATTTTTACACCATGGAAATTTCTATCTTCCCTAATTTGTATTGTAAAATCTCAACCAAACATAAATCAAAATGAAATATTATCAATAATGACTATTTACAGCCTTGTCATCAAGGCTAAATAAAATTTAAGGGGAAAATGATGATTTTTAAGGGTTAAAGGTGGTTTTTCATTTCTTTTGTTTTCAGCATAAAGATGAAATAAAATATTCAGAATTTTCACCAATCTCGTTTTTTACTTCAACCCCTCCCCTAGACAAGAGACCTAAGCCTGTCCCCAGAAATGTAGATTTAACTTAAAGAACAATATAAAAAAATACACCTCAGTCGCGTTTCCTGGGGGTAGGACTGAGGGGGGCTTGATCGCCCGGGAAAACAAAAAGGGGCCCCAAAATGAGAAAAATGACAAAAATGGGCATCACGGGGGTTGACAAAACTTCTTTGGAAAAAGGTCCACGTGAAGGGTTGGGAGAATGTCCAAGATATAGCCAGGGTCCCAAAAAGTAAAAGCAGGGACAAACATATATTAAAGAAATTAAAGTCAGAGCAAAATCATGTCGCTATAGCGGCAAAAAAATATTCCACCTTTATGACGGACAGTGTAGTACCATTAAGCGCTATATAAATGCAACTAGGTCCACACGAAGACTTATTTTACACTTTATTTATGTCTCAGTGATAGACTATTCCAGCTTCCCGTATATATAATAAAGTACACATTACATTTAGCTTTTCTCAATCAATGTGTTCATGTAGTCCCATATGGTCTAGTGGTTAGGATCCGGCGCTCTCACCGCCGTGGCCCGGGTTCGATTCCCGGTGTGGGAAATGCAAGATTTTTTGCGTAAATATATTTATTTAAGTAAAGGTCTCGTAACAAATTAAAAAAAACAAAACAAAACAAACAAACAAACAAACAAAACGTCATAATGGTAGAGCGCACATTTTCATATATTTATCTACTTTTTGTTTGAGAACATGTCAACTTGATACACAACATTGTTATATAATGGATATGGTAGTATTTTAGCTTACGGTCTTGCACCTTTGGTCTATACATGGTAATTTATTTTATGTTTTGGTTCAATATATTAAATGACATAATTATAGTGAAAATTTTGTGAAATTCGACTTTTTACTTTGTTAAAAAAGGTTTACAGTCTAATTACACATTTTATGAATAGAGGCAGAAAATTGGAATGTAGAAGAGAGAGGAGGGAGTGTGCAAGGAGTGAGGGAGAGGAGAGTGAGAGAAAGAGAGAGGGGGAGAAAGACAGGGTGGAGAAGAGAGAGAGAGAGAGAAGAGAGAGCGGGGAGAGAGAGAGGCGGGGAGAGAAGAGAGAGAGAGAGAGAAAGAGAGGAGAGAGGGGGGGGAGGGGGGAGAAGGGGTGGTGTCGAGGCTCGGAGAAAGGCCTAGAAAGTAGAGGGGAAAAGAGAAAGCGAGAGAAAGAGACACAATTCACTTTATGATCCATAACACATGTAACATCTCGCTAAGTTTGAGCTCTCGTTACGGTCATGTACATGTTGTACAAAAGGCAATAATCTCAACCTACCCTAACCTTAATTTCAATCTTATACTTAATCTGATCATAACCCCAATCCCTAATCTTGGTAGAATGACTTGGAGTGCATGCACTGTGGAGGGTAAAACACCTATTGGTCTACAACCTATTGGTCCACTAGCCAATACGTCTACCTCCATTCAGTCTAAACCCTAATCGTCCTCTAACCATTTGGTCTACACCCAATTGGTCCACTAACCATTGGTCTACATCCAATTGGTCCACTAACCATTTAGTCTACATCCAATTGGTCCATTAACCATTTGGTTTACTACCAATTGGTCCACGAACCAGTTGGTCTACAACCAATTGGTCCACTAACCATGTGGTCTATCAATTATTGAATAGGGAGGGCGGACAAAAATAAATATTTTATCCAAGTTTCCTCGATCAGCGAAATGGGGGGGGGAGGGTTACAGGTAAATTGAAGGAACTGTTTATTTATTTTTTTATTTATTTATATATATTTTTTTTTATCCGCCTACTGTGGGCAAACTGCAAACATTTGAAGGTAATTTGACTTTTGCTCCTAATTAAAGGCTCACATCGGGGAAAAACTGACAGTCGCGTATCCAGGATTTTGCAACACTAATTTTATGCTCTGTCACAACGGGCGAGCAAAAAGGGACACTCTAATTTGTTCACATCACGCTGGCCGAGCAATATGCGGGGGGGGGGGCGTGTCAAAAATTCGGCCGTCATACATCACCCGTATGGGTATGCTTAAGGGGGTCACGCGGTATAAAAATGTTTTTTCTTCCTTTGACTTTTGTTACTTTTTGCTCAATTTGGCGCCCCTCGGGCACCTACCCGGGGCCCGGGTCCGGAGGCCCCCCCCCAGAATACGCGCATGTTTGTTTATTTTCTGTTTTACCTCTCTTAAAATAATTTTGCATGTTTCAAAATGTCACAAATGAGGCTACGAGCAACAAAAAAAAAATCATAATAAAATCAATCATATCATTTATCTATTGTAGATCTTTGTGTTACAGGGCAAAGATTTGTACAACCGTACTTACTTAATCATAGAAAGAAAAAACGGTGCTGAAAATTTTGACAAATTCATACAATTGCTAGAGACCAAGGATGCCTAGTAGCCTACATGCAAACAATTGGATGTGGACGTCGACCAAACGCTTAGTAGACCATTGGATGTAGACCAAATGCTTAGTAGACCAATTTGTTGTGGACCAAACGCCTAGTAGACCAATTGGATGTGGACCAAATGCCTAGTAGACCAATTGGCTGTGGACCAAACGCCTGGTAGACCAATTGCATGTGACCAAACGCCTAGTAGACCAATTGGATGTGGACCAAATGCCTAGTAGACCAATTGGTTGTGGACCAAATGCCTAGTAGACCAATTGGTTGTTGGACCAAACGCCTAGTACACCAATTTGATGTGGACCAAATGCCTAATAGTAGACCAATTGGGTGTGGACCAAACGCCTAGAGAGGTCTAGTAGACCAATTGGATGTGGACCAAACGCCTAGAGAGGTCTAGTAGACCAATTGGATGTGGACCAAATGCCTAGTAGACCAATTGGTTGTGGAACACAATACGCCATGGGTTTTGACCAATGGCGTCCTCTGGAAAACGTCCAGGCTGCGTAAGGTTGCATGGTCTTTGGGCCATTATGTGATTCTTCAACTTCCCAGACACATTTCGAAACGGATTCTTGTCAGGTCATAGTGGTTTCCTCTCTTGATCATTCATTTTGATTGTCCTTGAACCCCTTCTTGACTAACTTGGCCGTATGCCTCTGAACTTTGTGTTGTTCATATGTCCAATGCTGTCCTAGGTGACATTTAAATGCAAACTTCTGCATGTTTTCATCCAGGATCTTACTAAAAATGTCTTCACCAGGAATCCTCTTATTCTGAAGAGATTTCCAATGCTAACAGCAACGAAAATCTCCCATAACTGTTCGATGTGAATGTCATGTGCTAAAATCAGGACACTGTACTTTAGGTGGAAGTTTTCGTCTTTTTTTTTGTTGCTAAATTGAAGAAAGTAAATATTACTCCTAAACTCCAATTTTCTCTCATCAACTTATAGAACTCTGGCCCAAAAGTTCAAATCCTGGTTTAACTTAACTCAGGAACTGTCCAGAGGACTCCCAGTGGGTCTTTCTACAAAACTGGAGTCTGTTGGGCAGTGTCTGTACAGATCTCCTTTATGCAGTATTCACTCGCTGGTACCCTTGTCTCTGGATGGTCAGGTGTGCCAATGCGGACTTTGGTCATGACCTGTGGGTTATTGTAGGCCTCTCAGTATACCTTTTTGGCAATTTGAGGAGACACTTTGCAATTTTTGTCATGCCCAGAGAAGCTTTTTCCAAAGTGTTTTACACCTGGTGCTTATTGAAGAAGCTCTTAAGAGTTACATCAGGGATCAGAAAGTGTATGTAGAGTACTTATTTTATTTTAATAACATCGATGTGAATGTTCCTAAGTGAAAATTTCAAGTTCCTGATAAGAAGATCACCAGAAGGGGTTCGGGGAGCTTAAGACTCACAGGATGGCTGAAAGACCATGCAACCTGACTCAGCCTGGAGGTTTTTCCTAGGACACATGGGACAGACCCTACAGAAGCCATAAAGAAAGGCTATGGACTCTTGCAGAAACTATTTCAGATGGTTATTTGAAGAAAAAATATTTATATTAGTGGTTATATGATATGAAATTGGACTGGGTACCCTTGGTTATGAATAATTATGAACATGGCGTTTTCCGTAAATCTGTCAATAAAATACCTCTGGAATACCAAATTTTTGCAAATTTCAATTTTTTTTTCTCATCGTTCAGTTCTTGGTAGCATACTGATCACAAAAAAAGTTTGACGAAACACATTTATTTAAAAGCAAAAATAAAAAAACCTAAAAAATTACAGGGGTATGAACAATTTTGCGGACAACTGTATTTGTCAGTTTTCAAATCACATTGAGTATTCTTTGATACGATTGCACGGTTACACTTACAGCTCGTTGTTCCGAACATTAATTTTCCAAAAATGAAATAGGGTTCATTTGTCCGAAAATGAAATACAATCATGCGAAAATTTGACGACTGTACCCATTTCCTTTTAGACGAATGAACGCTATTTCATTTTCGGACGAATGAACCCTATTTCATTTTTGGACGAATGAACACTATTTCACTTTCGGACCAATGCACCTTGGGACAACGATAAAAATAAACAAAACTCGGGCAAATGTTTGAATAGTACATATATCAAATATTTAATGTGAAAGGCATTGAATTATTCATACAAAAGTGACACTAAAGGCAAATATGAATTCCTGTCTCGTATTCCACACAATATTAATAATTTCCACATACAGGAATTGAACATAATAGGCTTAAAACCAGAACAGTGCATGTCCATTTTTTAAGTCCACCAATTTCCCGCATATTCATGTACGTTTGTCTGTCACAACTGCATCCTCACAAGATATGGATTGCCAGAACTGTCTATGTCCTGTAAACACATAGCCTGATCTGGCACACAAAAATGCATGCATTTACATAACTTTGGAGGACATAACTGAATTTTGACATAAATGGACATAAACCGTTCTGGTTTTAAGCCCTCGAGTATTCCCTTGATATTCAAGGAGCAATAAATACCACATGTACCATCCAATGCACAAACATTGTACACGCAAATATAAAACTAGTAGTAAATAACTAGTAGTATTAAATACTACTAGTTATTTTACTTGTGAGACGGATACTATAGACCACTTCCAATATAAAATGAGGTCCATTACCTCTCACGACAAAAAAATAATATTGTTATACTAAACACAAAGTCACATAACTAATGGCCCATATTCTGAACCAAAGACTGAGCTTGTACGAGTCCAAGTTTGTGTGAACCTATTGTGCGATCCTTTTTACTGATGCATCAGTCAACATCAGACAAAATGATCACACAACAGCTTTGCAAGAACTTGCGACTCGGTCTTCGGTTTAGATTATGTGCCATTATGTTTGAAATTGGGACCGGGAAATGGCTTGATCTCTTGTCCTATCTTTGCTCTATATAATAGGAGTAGACTGTATTTCTACAATATCTACATACGTGATTCAATCAAAATATTTAAAAATCTGTAAGTACCTAGACCCAATCTCAATTAACTATACCCTTTTACCAGCCCAACCCCAATGGCCCAATTCATGAAAGTGGCCCAAGCTGGTCCAGTGCATAACCTAGTATCAATCTCTCAAGTCTAAATTACTGCAGTTAAATGCAGAGAATTAAATTAGAATAACAAAAATCATTTCACCTTGAAATAATTCTGTATTTCCATTTAAATTCAGATGCATGAATTATTGTATATATGAAGGAATTGCTACTTTGTGCTCCATAAGGACTAACTTTGAAAAAAAATGATAACTGAAAAAGGGGGCCACTTTCTAGAATGTGGGCCATAAAATGTGGTCCATTCCTATCCCACATCGCCATGTTAGTACTTTTTTTTATGACGCATAATTTATGCATTACAACATGCACACTTTATTCATTCTTATCTTTACACAATTGTTTTTAAAATGCTTTGCATAATTTAACGTAGAAAAGATAGATACATTTTTCTGTTAATGAGTACAAACACGGATTCAATGATACAATTTTCGATAATATCACCAACATTTTGAACATTGGTTCATAAAGGCATGGAACTAGCAATATCACATAAGTAAATTATATACAATTAACATGAAACACATTTGTATTTTGTATCCTGATAGGTCTACTATTTGCCAACCATTGTACAAACAAGTATATCAATCAATTTAAGTTCACTTTGTTTATAGATATATGGTAATTTATGTGAGGTTTGAAAATCCAGAGCCGATGGTTGAAATGAAGAAATATAAACATTATGATAATAATGTCCACATTTATAAAGCACACAGTGAATGGCAGGACAGAAGTATTAATATTTGACATAACTTATCTATACACCATTATCTATACACCATAAGTTGAGAAGACCCCCCCCCCGCAAAAAAAAAAAAAAAAAAAAAAAAAAAAAAAAAAAAAAAAGAGAAAAGAATACCGAGTTCAAATAAAGCACACATTGCATGGTAGAGGTATAAAGATGTGACATTATTTATCATACACCGTAAGTTGACAAGACCACCCAAAAAAACAAAACAACAACAACCGAGTTCAAAAGTACATGTACTACTGATAGCTAAAAAAGAAAGTTATGCTTGAAATATAATGTAATCGCCAACCCCAACAAGCAGAATCTTTTTTCACATTGATTAAATGCTATCACTTTAAAAATGGAGTGAATTTGAGTTCAGTTCGTCTAAATTGCTGACAGAGTGGGCTTGTTTTATATGTGCATGATAAATTATCAATTAGGCATTGTACCTGTAATTAAGCTACAGAGGAAATTATGGATTGATTAAACTGACCCAGCTTCAATTACGGATGGTAACGTTAACCTTTAATCCTGAATGTAACAAAGACCACATTTTATTTCACACAAAAAAATAAAAAATAAAAAATAAAAAATAAATAAATAAATAAATCCCCCACATCTCAATTTGTTAAAAGTTTTAAAATGATATTCCAAAAAGGCCAAAATTAAAAAAACAAACTTGATGCACCCTTTTTTAATCAACATAGATAAAGCAGAGAAAAGGTAACGAACATGTAAAATACCAATAAATATATTTTTTCTATGTCTAGATCTGAAAGTATTGTCAAAGCAGTGGCATGCATAGAAAGCTCATATAATTGCAGAAGTCAAAAGGTGCAGTACAGTGTTACATATAACTACAAAAAGCAGAATGTATATTCAAAAACAGAAAATGAAAATGAAAGTTGAAAAAGTAAGTCGTAGCCAGGTATGTTCTTAGAACATGGCCACCAGTCAGAAGAAGACAATACATAAATAAAAACAAAAAACAAAAACAAAACACAAAACACAAAACAAGGAAAACATACAGTGGTGGCCAAAATTATTAGAACACCAAGCATATTTAAATGACTTTAGTAATTTTCATTCAGTTGACCATTTAAATTACTCTAAAATGGTTGGAATGTCTCCGAATATCATCATTAAATGCTTTAAAAACTAAATAACAAAGCCATGCGTTGGGAACTCACCCCCAAGTCGCCCTTCATTTTATGTTACACCACCGATTGAAAAATCTAAAAATCTTGCCCCTCTCAGGATCAAAGTGTCATAACGTTAAACATTTTAAGCCTCTCCCTACATTCTGAAAGGAAATTTCCTGAGGATGTCAAAAATGGCACTCATAACAACACAAGGTGAAGTAGTTACATCTTATGTGGGGATTTCAAAATTATTTTTAAAGGGCCCCAAATTTTTAATTCAGTGCCCCTATTTAAGTCTCCCGTTCCAATGACCCTTCATATTTCAACAAATTTGAATTGCTCATGAAGTTTGCTTTAAAAAAATATACATTTACAAGGAGTGTCTTCATTAAATGAAAAAATAGTCTCAACCTTCAATGGGCATGGCTATTTTGGTCATCTCACCACTAAGGGTGGAGGCGAATCCACCCTCCTCATTTGACCAAATTTTCTGAAACTTAGCATGTATTTGAGGTATATTAGAATAAATAAGCCTGCTAAGTTTCATACTTCTACCTCAAATACTTTTTGAGCTATCGGCATATGTCATTGGCATTTTACTTTTTTGCATTTGGACTACATATTTAATACACAAGTCTATGGGGAAACCAAAAGCGCATAGCACAACTGTTTTTAATGCTGCGCGAAACGATATAAATTTGGTGTCTACATATACGAAAGACCTTAAGCTAAAAAGTCATGAAAGCTCATGGCACACTAAAGCTATCTTTAATCTGATTTCGGCAAATGAACTAGGGCATTGATAATCCCATAGACTTTTTGTAGGTTCAGGTGTTCTAATAATTTTGGCCACCACTGTAAATTTACACCCATTTCCTAAGTGAACTCAGTGGAGTGTTTCATGAAAGGACTTGTCGGATATTTTATCTGACAAGTCATGTTTTATTCGACAGTTACACTAGTAACAATACTTCTCAGCCAATCGAAATCAAGTAAAGATGTCAGATCTGACAACAAGTCAGACAAGAAATTTTGTTGAAATGTGCTCCAGGGGAGCATTTCATGAAAAAAAAATATTCACTGTTTCTCACTGACAACAGTCATAAGCTACTGAAATGCTTGCATCTGATTGGCAGAGAGCAAATTTGTTGGATAAATCATCTGACAAGTCTTTTCATGAAACGCCAGCCAAATAAATGTCATTCTACATAACCTGAAAGTTTGCCAGAGGCTTGACAGGCATAGCAAAATGTAATTCATATAAATTAGATTACAAGTTTTTTTAATTCATTCATTAAAAACGGGTTGATTTAATAGGTCTCCAGGAAAGAAACATGCATAAATTTTATTTCATCTGGTAAACAGGGGCCCCGTTTCTCTAAACCATCATAAGTCTAACTTCATGGAAAAGCCATTGAAAAGTGCTTATTCTACATCATGTGTCCCTATGGGTTGGCCAAGAACTTAGACTTATGATGGTTTCGAGAAACAGGCCCCAGATCTGCTGGACAGCATTCCTACAACGATGGTAAAAACGTGCACATTATTTTTTAATATTTTGCTTGGCATGCAGTAGTGTTCTAGCTTATAATTTAATGTGGAGAACAGAATTACTCAACTTGGCATATTTTTCCTGAATTTGAAACATTTCAAACAATTAAATTAGTGAAAGACTGAGTTCAATATTTCTGATGAATAAGTTAGTTAAGTTGCCAAACAAAATTAAATCACAATTTCTTTATGTTACCCCTTTTCATACAGGAAAGCAAAATGGGATAGAACAAGGCAGAATAGGAGAAAAGATACTGCACTTTTTAGAATTTATAAACAACTAAAGTATATGATAGGTGAGTCACATAGCCTTTGAATCTATTCTTTATCGGATATCAACATTTGAACCTTTGATGTTTCTCAAGACTTTGATATATCAATGATAAAGGATGAAGGCTTGATTTGTGGTTGGGTTTTAGCTATGGATATGATAAAGTTGTAGATTCAGGGCTGAAGAATAAAATTCATGGTATAGAAACAGTATAGAAATAGGTGAATTGAGAATATGGTGTACAACCATCTTTAGAACACTGAACATAAAGACACTTGTATCCAGAGGTGTTGATTCGCTTTGATAATTCAAAGCATGGGTGGGGCAAGCCACTGTCAACACACAATGGCTTGCCCCCACATGCTTTCTTTCTGCACCAGCTTCCGACGCCTCTGCTTGTATCAGCAGATTGTTGGCTCAAAATCACCATTTTGATGCAATCGATGGATTATTTTGTCACATAAAATTTACATTACTTTTAATAACCTACATTTACTTCCAAGATGTGGAAACTAACTCCCAAAATTTTGACAATGTTTTAAGTACATTGCAAAATATACCTTTTAAATAAATTAAGTCTATTACAATTGTCAAAAAACGATTCTTCTGATGATATTTAGAAGCAAATGACCAACCTATTAATTGCAGAGATGTTTTGAGCCTTTTATCTAGGAACAAGTACATAATGACAAAAGAGAAAAATTATGCTAAAGAATTACCAACATGATACTGCACTTTTAAGCACACATAAAACAAGAAAATACATAATGTCAATATCACAAATAGGTACAAGTATGTCCAAAAAAAAACAAGAAAATTGAACATGACAGTGCATCTATCAAAAGACTTTTTTTTACCAAAAAGTCTGGAGTCGAGGTCTAACAAACATAGAAACATATATCAGCTAACGGTGAAAAGAATTGAAATAATACAAGTACAATGGTACATCTTAACTTTATCTAATCTTTAGATCAAATTTCCAATAAGAATGTGCTTTTTGATTTAGGCTAAACATATACTATTTTAAAAGCATATTGAAATGAAAAATATAAACTTGAAATAAAAATAACTGAAATACATAGTAATCACTTTCACAAAAATGATGTTAGGTGTCATGACATCAGAATGAAATAAGCTTAATTTTCATCATAATGGGCCCATAAACTGTCCTATCCTCTGCTTCATATAATGCTTATGTTACAAGAATAAAGCAGAATCAGATAATAATTATCATACATGTATAATAAAGGGGATGATCCTTCCTTTTTAAAGGCGCGGTCCCACTGACTTTTTAGGATGATTTGCGTATGAATTGCGGATTGTTTGTTTTGTTTTTGTCTTTTGTTGCGGATAAACGAAATTTGTATACGCAACTCATGCGCAGTTAATCCTCCCACCAATGGGACCGGGCCTTAAGAGCTATATATCGATCTTTCTATCACTTTTAAAGAGTCAGCACCTCAATATAAACATGATTTGACTGAGGGCATCATTTTCATATGGAAAGACATTAAGATAACTGTGTGATCCTCAATTTAATTTAGCAACAGGTAAACATCTCATACACAATTATTATATATTTAAAAATATTTATCCAAAGCTGAAGGAATGAAAGACTTTAGGAAGTATGAACATTTCAGATGTTTAGTACTCTTGCATTATATGCACACAACACACTTGTTAAATTCAGAAGAAGTAAGGATTGCGCACAGCAAAAAGTTTTCCTCATTTTGCTTTTGTAATAAGTAACATTAATTGGTATTGCTCCTTTGTATGTATCCGAACGAAAAAGATTTTATAGTTTCTCTTTCTGTGAATAATTCATGATGTCATGAATGTAGAAAGTTATACATGTTGTGATGTACATAAACAGAGTTGGTTAATCATGGATTCAGTAGAAATTCTCTTTGGTGCAATAAGAAAAGACCAAAGCAATCATTCATCTTCAAAATGCATCATCACAATATCTAGAAGAAATGACTACTCTATGAAGACATCCTGGTCTTACAAGAACAGAAGATGATGGTGTTACCATTGGGATGATAATGATTTTCATATTGCAGATACCAGCTAGAGAGGAGATGATGTTATTGCTATGGAGACCGTCATGATATAGATCCAGAGTGATCTCTGCAGGTAAAATAGGGAAAAGAATATATATAATGTTTTTAAAATTTATTCTGCAATAAGCACAATTTCCATCTTCATTATTTCATTTATTACCTGAAGTTTTATTTCACACTATTTCTCCCTCAAGAAGCCAATGGAGAGTTCACTGGTACATGTAACTACTCCTGACAAAAATTAATATTAATTTCTCTTATCATCCAACTCTTTTCAATATTACAGTTTATCAATGGAGCAAATGTTGAATAAAATATTAGCTCAATAGTATAACATTTTTTGAAGTGCTTAAAAAAATAGGTCTGTAATATAGTTCATATCATGCACTATATTAAACTAAATCTCAGATAAACAAAAGTAGATTTTTAAATTGCATAAATATATGAAATACACAATGTTCAAATCACAAAATAATAAATAAATTACCTGTTTTTATGAGTTGTCGAAAGAGTTGAGCTGTCAACTGAAATGAGTCTCTTAGCTTGGCCAGGTCTGGTTCTTTTGACCTCCCGTCTGTCAGATCCACCGGTATGTGAGGTAGGATGAACCCCTCTCTCAGATCCACTGGTATAATGCACCCCTGCCATGCCCCCTTGTGATGAAGTTTTTCCTCTTGTGTCCGAAGTCTTGGGTCTCTTGTATGGCTGTGAATTAGGAATGAGACATAATAATAATACTAAATAATAATACTGTTATTTATTAAGCGCTTTTCCCGTAGCGGCTCAAAGGGCTTTACATTACTGTATAAGTGGGTTTTTTTCACGTACAGATATTTTCGCGGTTGGAGGGGGTCCCGACATTTTCGCGCGATGTTACATTCGCGGTCGGCAAAATCTGGAATTAAAAGTTACTAGAACTATAAGTAATCCATGGATATCTTCTTATCTAAAAAACGAGACATTATATTTATAAAAAGACAGTAAAATGGAATAGAAACTAAACTCGCCATGTCTTGACTTGTTTAATTCTTCATACCAGTCATCCACGCATCGCGCTGTATCGTTGTGTAATAACGCTGCATAGACAACTCTGCTCCGCGAGCGCATGGAGGTCAAAACATTTTCTAGCGTGGATAAATTCGCGGTACTGCTCAAAACCTTTTCGCGCGATGTTAAATTCGCGGTTGCATCCCGATTCGCAAAATTCGCGAAAATAAAACCCTCGCGAAAGAAACCACTTATACAGTATATTATTACACCCTTCATTGGATTCTATTCCATGCTTGGTGTCTGCCAACACCGGCCACTGTATGGAATAATCCTCCCGAGTACCCATTTGCACCTGGGTGGAGTGGACAGTCAAGCGATACGACCACTAGACTATGTCACTAACAAACTACAATCTACAATCAAATAAACAAACTACGGTCAAATCTGTTGCAGTGGGCGCCTCTCTATAAAAGTCACCTGTCTATAGTGGTCACTTATTGCTTCCCTCTGGATAAAAAAATAGTATCACAGAACCTGTCTGCAATAACCACCGGTCTATATTGGTCACTTTATCGATTTCTCTTGGGTGGTCTTAATGAACAGATTTGACTGTATATTCATACCAGGAGACTATTTAAGAGTAAAGTCGAAATTTGCCAGTTTCATGAAATGAAATTTCTGGAGTTGCAAAAGCCATCATAATGGCTGTCATATAACTAAGACTAGTATACCATTATAAAAAGATGTAAAGAAGTAAATAACAAATGGGGAAAAAATGTACCCATATTAACAAATTTAGAAAAAATACAATTTCTTTGGGTGACAAATCAGGCAGAATGAAGTATATGTATCCATTCGACTCATGTACAGATACCAGACATAGACTTTGGCATAGGTAACATTACCACATTTCACCCTGTTCCCAAAATCTCCAGGCACATGGCACAAAAACCACAAAACAATACATTCCCAATGCATTAGATTGATAGAATATTTTTACCACCAGCTACGAGACAAAATTAAACAAAAAAATGCTCATGATGAGCATCTTTGTATGGTGGTATGATGCATATATAAATGCAGGGGAATTTTTTAATGAGATTTATTGATTTTTATCTCCTCGTGTGGAAATTGAACATGACTATCAAGCTGAAAACTGATGAAACTTACCTTTTTGTTTATGACTGCTAAGACATCATTGATGGGAACAAAGATTCCATGATTTCTGGGGCACCAGAAATAACGGTTGCCATGGGCCATCCCATCATTCTTACCAACTGAGAAAACAAAAGTCACAATAAAAAAAAATTGAAGAACAATTAGACCATTACTGACAAAAAAAAAATATTACTGATGAGAAAATCACCTTTTGTGAGGTTTGATTGAAATCAAATATAAAACAAATAAAAACAAAAAACAGATCTCTCTCTGCTGCTGAGGAACCATAATTAGCTTTTCTGCATTTGCTTACTTATGACACTCAAACTGAAATAGAATTGACCTCAAAAGATAATTGTCTATTGTAAGCAAACCAAACCCAAATTTTATGCGTTGGGATAAAATCATTTACATTTTCTAATGCTTTTATAATCAAACTATTGAAATCTATTAACGTTAATATGCTGTTTCATTTCCAAATAGCTTTCTTTTTTTCTTTTTGGTGAAACCCTGTACACCAAAGAATTCCAAATAGCTTTCTTTTTTTCTTTTTGGTGAAACCCTGTACACCAAAGAATAAAAACAAAAAATATATTTTGAAATAAGCTTATTTCACATTTTAGACTTCGATTCCCTTAAAAAAATTTTGAGGAATTTTACCTGCTGCGTCAAGATGTAGTCCCACATATACAGTATTGGGTAATGCACTCTTCTCAAGAGGACCAATAAACCGCACAAAGCCTGTCCTTTCTCCTTTGATTAAAACATGGTCTTCCAGTCTAACTGTAAGGCTGTTGAAAAAGACATAAAAAGTAATATGTATTAAGACCTGTAATAACCAATTTAACTGATATATATATATATGTGATGCATCACACCGAAATCAGACATAAGTCGCCAAACAAATTCAGAACCGTGTCAAGGAAATCGGCAAAATAATATAAATTGTCTTATTTGGGAGGAAATATTTTTTAATTTTCTGAATTTTCAATGTTTCATGTATGCTCTGTAAAAAAATTGAGTAGAAATGATTAGGGAAAGGCCTTTAAAAAATGGACTGTTTTGTTGCAATCTTTGACTCTTTTCTGGCGATTTGTGTCTGATTTTGATATGATGAGTCACATACACACATATATATATATATATATATATATATACAGTGGTGGCCAAAATTATCAGAACACCCAAAGCTACACAAAGTCTATGGGATTCTAAACGCCCTGGTACGTTTGCCGAAGTAAGTTCAGGGACAACCTTTTGATGCCGAAAACTTTCATGATTTTTAGCATATGCATCTTGTGATACCAAATTTATATAGTTTCAACCATCGGGTAATGCACAGTTTCAAAAATTGTCGCGCTATGCGCGGTCAGCTCTCCTCTAGACTGTGTATTGAAAAAGTAGTATCAAATGCAGATATGTGAAATGACAAATACATATGCCGATAACTAAAAAAGTATTTGAGATAAACGTATGAAACTTTGTAGGATTATTGTTTCTAATATGCCCCAAATACATGCCAAGTTTCAAAACATTTTATCACATTTGGAGGGGGTGGATGGCCCCCCTCCTCTGTTAGATGACCAAAATAATCCTACCCATTTAAGGTTGGGATTATTTTTCATGAAATGAAGAAATTCCTTTTAAATATATATTTCCTGAAAGGAAATTTCATACGAGCCATTCAAATATGGTGAAAGATTAAAGGTCAGAAGAAAGAGGAACTTTATAGGGGCTCCAAATGAAAAGTTTGGGGCCCCTCAAAATAATTCAAAAAATCCCCACATAAGATGTTACTACTTGACCCTACCTTATCATAAATGCCAATTTTGAAATACCTAGGAAATTTCCTTTCAGAAAAATGTATACTTTTGTAAGATGGGACTTTATTTAACTTTATAACACCTTGATCCTGATAGGGGCATTTTTAAAAAAATTTTCTTCTTCAAATTGGTGGCGTAACGCGAATTAGGGCAAGATGGGGGTGAGTTCCAAAAGCATGACTGTATTATTTAGTTTTTAAAGTATAATGATGACTTTCGTAGACATTCTAACCATTTTATAGGTATATAAATGGTTAGCTGAATGAAAAAAACTAAAATCATTTAAATGTGCTTGGTATTCTAATAATTTTGGCCACCACTGTATATATATATATATTTATATATATATATATATATATATATCTTACTAAAACGGGCCTTAAGGGGAACTGAGAAGAATAGCTTTATTCAGTCACGATTCCCCTTAGCGACTTTCTATAGGCGAAAAATTCCCCTTAACGCCAATTCTATAGAGAGAGTTGGGGCGATCTGAATAGGCCAAAACAAAGAAATTCGCCTTAAGGATGAAAATAGGAAGATATATATATATATATATATATATATATATATCTTACTAAAACGGGCCTTAAGGGGAACTGAGAAGAATAGCTTTATTCAGTCAGCATTCCCCTTAGCGACTTTCTATAGGCGAAGAATTCCCCTTAACGCCAATTCTATAGGGTTAGGGCTAGGGGTAGTTGGGGCGATATGAAAAGGAGGAAACAAAGAAATTCGCCTTAAGGACGAAAATAGGTATATATATATATATATATATATATATATATATATATATATATATATATATATATATATATATATATATATATATATATATATATATATATATATATATATATATATATATATATATATATATATATATATATATATATATAATTTAACAAAAGCCATTCTGAGGAGTGCTCAAGGCACTTAAAGAAACAATCAAAAATTAACAAAAAAGCCATTAGTAATGATACTCTTTTCACATGAATATCAAAATAGTAAATTTACATTAAACTGAACAAAAAATGGGCATATTACAACAGATACCTAATAATGCTATGTCTGCTTTATCCAAGCTCTCATGATAAATCACTTGAGGAGTCAATGAATTTCTCCATATGTGATACATGTAAGACCCACTTCACCAAATGAAGAGTGTAAGAATATTAAGGAAATCACCATTGATCCAAATGATGGAAAGACTATCACTTCCCAGGCAAGCTGGATAAGCTTTCTTTTCCGAAGTAAAGCTGAGGAGAGATAGCGTGTACATGCAGCTTGCCGTGGAAGTGATAGTTTGCCTCATCATTTGGATCAAGGTTATTATTTGCTTTATATTCCACATCTGAAACATTTAAAGAGCTTAGGGAAAAACAATATTTTGGTTAAAAATAAAAGATTTCCTAAAGATCCTTAAAAAGAAAATTCCACTAAAGTCACTGATGCCTGCGCTTGTAATTAATTAATAAATTAAAGCACGCGCAATTTATTTACCGCGAAGGCCTAGCTCAAACGGGTTGCAGTGATTGTTACGTAACAAAGAAATTTTAAAAAGGAAGTGTTACGTCACAGAGGAATTTATCTGTCGCTGCATGTGATAGAAAAATGAATACAAAAAAAAGAGTGACAATGCACTTTTTTTCGCGCATCCTAAAAATAATTGATGACGCGTTATGGCTCTACATGCTCTATGGGGCACTGAAGTGATCAGCAAAACTCAAAATTACTATCACTACGAATGATGATTGATGATGGGAAAACTAAAATCAGTCACGTGATTGACTTTTGACCAATCCTGTTGCAATATTCTTAGAATGTGGACTATAAAACAAACAAACATACATACATACAACATCAAAAGGAGTGGCAAACTTATATCAATGTCTTGTTTAAATCCTGGCAACTTCACTATTCCTTTGACAAGATATGAATCTATTTGCTACACTTGACCCAGGTGTAGCAAAGTAAAGTTTATTTACCTGTTATGACTGCTTTCTGTTTTGTTAAATTGTTTATTTAGTCCTGGTTCTCCTCTACTGCTGGAACTAAGATCTGAACTTCTTGGGCTGATCTGGGGACTTGGAATCGGTGGTAGCCTGCATTAAAATATGAGCGAAAAAATTACAAATATGTATTTAACTAGTACAGTTTTACATGTTACATCAAAACTGACAACCACCCAACCCCCCCCCCCCCGCCCATTACGAACGATTGTTTTTTTTTAAATAATGGTGATATCTAGCTTTGACAGGTGCTCATAATCAGTGTTTATGAAATTACATACCTTAAGGAATTCAATGTTTCTATTAAATGCTTGAATAATATCAAATCAAATTCCTTTTTCATGAAGGATAACATTGGTTTTATTTCCCCACCCAATATTAATCAACAAAGAGGAGATCATTGTTCATCATCAAAATATGTCTGTATTTACACGTACATGTATTTTTCCTATGAAAGTCACATACACGTAAAATGTATGCATAAATAAACTGTTTCATCTGTCACTATAACGAGCAAATTAAGGTATTCCAGATGGTTAACAAATGAAAACATACAATTGCTCAAAACCACCCTAAAATTGCAAAAAAGAATGGAGCACATAGCAGGAGAAGCAGGTCTTCCTACATTGGATATCATTAATAGCTCTTACTCTACCCTGCTATTTGGCATGGTCATACTTCAGTAAACTATACATGCTTGATATCATTGGAAAGCTACAAATCATGGTTTCAGAAAATAACCCCCAAAATAATATTTCTGGTGACTTTGTGGTAGTTTTAAGTTGGTACATGGCTTTCTGCTTACCCCTGACTATGTTTCTCATGATGGTTCGGTGATGTAGGAGGGTGTGGTAGCTCGGACACGCCTTGTATGCTGTGACTCCGAACTCGCTTCAATACTGGCAAGGGAGACGTCTCATTTTCAATCTGCAACTCACACATTCCTTGTGCCTGCATTTAAAATAATAAATAACATTTTATATTAGTGTACAACACTTTTGGAATAAAAGGGAAACTTAGAGCTTAATTTCACAAATTACATGTATATTGAAGTGGAAAATTTCAAGAGGATTGACTGGCAAGAGTCCTAAAAATGTCAGCTTATATATATAATTTTCATACCTCAGAGTAAAATATAAGATGGTAACAACTCAATTAAGAAAGATTTTCCTAATATTTGGAGAAAAAATACATAAATAGATAAATTACAATGTCAGATGCATAAATATTCAAGCAGATATTAGGACAACACTCTACAGCTCATTTCTTGTGAGATACATTCTCAGTTCCTTTCTTCTTCCATTAAATAATCACAAGTTCTACTTCCGATCTCCCCACGTCTCATCACATTAATCACCAGACAGAGCTTTATCTAAGTGATGGGTTGTAAAAGGTCATTCTAATATCCGGTAGCGTAGATAAAGGTGCATTTGGTTATTTTTTTATTGTTTATTCTCTATGTGAAAGAGAGGTACTGTGGGGTAACAAACATGTATGAATTCAAAAAACATTATTGCAACTTTGCATTTTTTGTGCCCTTCTTTTTATTTTGTGTTGCTCCATTGGGTTAAGGTTATATTTTTCAATGGGAATTAATTTCACCATAGAGGAAACTTTTTTTTTTTGAGTTTAGAAAGAAAGAGTTTGCCATTCTTAGCGCAGATAAATACTGAACAGATCTATCTCATTACCTTAAAGGAAATCGAACCCCAAGGAAATAATCACTTTTATAGGAAAGAGCATGATATGCAGCCCATAGCTCAAAAGGTTGATCTGCTGTGTTTTTAGCATTATTTTCATGTTTGAGCTAGTTAACGAATCTCATGACTCAAAATACATAGCATCTAAAGTGCAATTAAACCATAAATTCAAGCATATAAGAAAGAACTAAGACAAAATTGACAGCAGCTTAGGAAAATATTTTTCTTTTTGATTTCCCTTTAGGTAAACTGTCAGTCTCATTAATGAAACAATTCATCTTTTAACATCATGTGAGACATTTCATTAGAAATACACATGGGAACAGTAGCCAATTGATTTGGTTTCACTTTTTATAGTAAGGCCTTGTTCGGTTATGATACAAGTCACAATAACAGGCAAAATCCATAAATTCATGTTCATCAAATCAAAACTATGAAGCTTCTGCAGAAACATTTGACAAGGAATAAATGAACATATGAAATAATCCTAATGTAATTCAGTGGTCACTCGACATTTGCCTCTGCGACAGTTGCTCCAGGCATTATTTCGTCTCTAAGATGTAGGATTCAGGTTAGGGTTGCGATAGGGTTTAATGTAAAGTTTAGGGTAGGGTTTAGTGTTTAGTCCAAGGTTGAAATTGGTTATTCGATTGGAATTTACAGCGGAGCAATGGTCGCCGCAGCAAATGTCATGGACTCAATTCAGGTCATTACAAGGCATCAGAATCATCCTTTACTTCATATTTTCTTTCATATTACTCCCCACATTCGGAGATGAATCTCAGTAAGAGCTTTTATTGCATCTTTCTATTTTTACACCCTCCAAATGAAAACTGTGTGATGTTATTATACCCTACCTCGTCTCTGTCTCTTGGTGACCGTTCTTTCACCTTTGACCCCAGTCTGACCTCCTCCAGTTCAGCTCTGACCTGCCTAAGTTCATTCTCTAGAGTTGCTCTTGCTTGGCATGCTGTCAAATAATGTTCACATCACAACCATTTTATTGTAGGCCCTATAGCCATTTCTTTACTTCATTCACGTCTACTGGGAAGGCATACATTTAGCATCACTAGACACATGAACTTTTGACATGACAGATATAGCCCTTCTACTGGGAGAAAAATAAGTAGTGTTTGTAAGTCTAGCCCTTTCAAAACCATTCCACTGAAGATTACCAACAGTTTATTACTATGAACTTCTGTGAGATGCTCAAAAACTTTATAATGTAGAGAGTTCCTTCCTTAGAACATATTCATATTTTAGTGCTGGTGCAGCAATACATTCATACAAAAATACCACCACAATACCAGTAATTTCATCTGTATCTAATTTAATTTGATTACATGTTCATCTCTGTTCTCTTTCTTTCCCTTTTTTAACTTTTCCTGAACTACAAACTGATTGTACAATGATACGAATAACTCATATCTTTGCCACCTTCAAAAAGTTTTAAATTAAGCTTTTTCTATATTTATTTAACACTCAAATGATGTTACCATGTAAATTCAACTGACTAATAATGATGATAATGAACTCAAATCATATCAAAGTTACACAGAAGGAAATGAGTATTTTTTCATATCACCCATGAATGACTTACTTTCTGTCTGTCTCTCTCTCTCTCTAAAACAAAAAAAAGAGTGAAGTTTCACTCTTGATGGAGTGAAATTTGGAAAGAGCGAATTAAGGGAGAGAAATGTTTATGAATTTCAAGTAAAAATACACATTTTCACTCATCTTCTTTACTCATCTTGGGGTGAAAATATGTATTTTCACTAAAACTTCACTCAAAATTCACTTGAATCTCACTCTAAATTCCCTCTTTTCTGATATTCACTTCTGCAAGAGTGAACATTTTCACTCCCTTTTTTTTTTCGAAAGAGATTTAGGACTTTCTGCTTCTTACCTTCTTGGTATTGCTGCTGAAGAGACATAGGTCCTTCTGCTTCTTCCGAAGGGGAGCATTGAATCTCAATGGACCGTCTTTCTGAGACTGGATACTCGTGTAACGGAACACCATCCTAGAAGAGAGACCAAAAGTTTACAGATGCAATGATCAATGTTAATTGTTTAATTAATTTATTTATTTACATTTCTGCTCTTACATAATATACAGAATCAGAATGTTACAACAAAAAGAAAATGCATTAAGTACAAATAAATTGACATAGAAAAACATATAAATATATAGGAAATCAGAAATTTATAAATTATCACAATATTTTTACAATGGATAATATCCCAGCACAATAGTGTAAAATCAGATATTTTTGCATGCAAGATACTATCGCGAATTTCGCGAAGAGGCAATATTCGCGTAAGTGTATGTCTGCACAATGCATTGAATGCTGGTACAATACTGTACACCGTACAAATAAGTTGATTGTCAGCAATTTACGAAAGTTTCATTCCGCAAAAATGGCCTCAGCTCCAATTCGCAAAGTTTCATGTCGCGAATGTTTTTGGTTTTACAGTAATTATAATAATGTCTTGTATGAGAAAACTATGATACATTTTTAGATATCATTGTTCTACAATAAAATCTACAAAATAAGATAATTCAATATTGGGGTGATGTCCATGAAAATCTTAGTTTTGGGGGCATTTTCTAAAAATACAAGGGATGTTTTTTTTTGTCATACAACAATTCAGGACATCAATTCAATAAGGAACTAGGCATTCAGCCCTAGTTGACTGAAGATAATTTACCTGCATGCTGGTTACACTTGGCACTCGGTGGACTTCAGCCATTACAAGATGTTGATTGGGCAAGAGAGGTGATGACGGGAGTTCTCCCTCCCCCATGTGAGGTGGGGGGTGGGGCGCTGGCATGGAGGGGGTGTCTATTAGTGACCCACAGGAGGCACTTGACACCTCTAGAGAGAGAGGGAGGGGTGGTGAAGGGGAGCGGGGTGAGGAACAAGGACTGCATGGGGAGCTGAGCAAGGGTGATTCTACCGACTTCTGTAAAGAAGGAAGTTTAAACAAAAATAATAATAATAAAATTAAACCAATTTTTTTTAAATATTCCTTTCATTTTGAAATTCAAAATATATATTTGAAAAAAAAAAGACAATCAAAGAATTTCTGCATTGTAATGCGGCGGTCACAACTCGCCGTAGCCTCCGGGGCACGTGCATACAACGTAGCCTGCGTTGCATGCACAATGCATGCATAGGTTGTGGGTCAACTTCTGGGATTCCTGCGTTTCTGTAGTAAGGGTATTGTAAAAACTTACTGCACGTCGTACATGCAACGTGCCTGCATGGTACCTGCGCTGCACAAATTTTCTACGAAATCCATCGTAGGGAGTTGTACGTCGAAGGTACGGCGAGTTGTGACCGCCACATAACAAAAATCTAACCCAATTTAATAGACAAACAATAAAAAAAACACAAGATCTAACTCATTCAAGCAATTATCAAGCACGCAAAAATCAACATAATATATAATACTCCATTTTGTTTATTCTAAAAAACAGATGGCCAAAAGGAAATTTAGATTGTCCTGTCAGTTCACAAAAAGTAACTCATTTCTTTGCCTTTTAGAACAGGTTTGTTTCTTTGATTCTAAAACATAATCACAAAACGTATCACGTTACAAATACAGATAACTAGCAATGTAATTCATGTTTATTTTTAGTTGTATCATCCAGTATACCTTTAATCTAGAACTTGGTTGCCTTGGTAACAGCTGCCTTTCCATGTGTGGATGAGTGGGGCTAGTAGACCTACTTGTCCTGCCACTGAGACTTGCCCCACTCTTCTTCAGTCTCTGGATCTCTGCTTTCTGCTTCTCAATTGTCCGCTCTAATCTGTTTGAGGAACCACAAAAAGAAAAATTCTTAAAATTATTAGAGGCCACTCTTCAAACAAACAAAATCTTGTTGAAGGCATACATTTTGTATGTCCTCTTTTGAGAGGCAGAAGCGATATTTTTAACCATATCAAGTTTATTTCTTCTCTATTTCATATTGGACACAGTACAACTTGGATATAGTCATAATCCTTATGGTGGTATCTCACTTCGCGGAGAGGGTTTGAGATGGATTTGGAACTACTTTGAGACTGTTTTGAAACAGTTTGAGTAGTCCCAAATCAGTTTCCGCAACGCAAAAAAAAGTATCAGAAACGTCTCCGATACATTTTTTTTTTCGTCGCAGAGACAATACTTTTTTTTTGCATCGCGGAGAAGTTTCCGTTACTTTTTTTCCATCGCGGAAACGGATTTGGGACTACTTTCGAGATTCCTGAAACTCATGAAACGTCGCTGGGACTCAGGAGACGTCTCAGAGATGTCTCTGTGACAAGTTTCAAAACAATCTCAAAACTTTTTCAAAACTGTCTCAAAGTAGTCCCAAATCCACCTCCGCGAAGTGAGATACCACCATTACTAGTTTATCAAGATAGCTCAAATTGCTTAAATCACTCAGTTGGGATATTTTTTTTTTATAGTGTACAAATATCACATCCTTTTTCTCTTTTACACGATCTTGCCTTTCACTCTCACCTTTTCCTTTTCCTTTCCTTTTCCTTCCTTTCCTTTCTGTTTAACCGTTCATTCGCCACTGAGTATAATGATCACTCTAATATTTTCTTTTGCTTTAATATCAATTATTGGTGAAAATTTAGTTTATTTCATTTACAATGTTCTCCAATTACAATTGCCATTTATAAATGCAAACATGTTCACGTAGGCTTATTAAATTCAAGTTCAGTTGTGCATCCAACATTTGGAGGTAGGCCAAGCAAGTGCCAATTTTTGTGTTTTCAATGTGCGGTATCTCCAACAATGGGGCTACAGCCTGAATCTGCTACTGTAGTTGAACAGAAAAAGATTTCCAATTACATCTAGAATGTAAGGACATCAGCCTATTCACAAGATCTATTTTGGGCAGTTTATAATTACCAAAATTTTCACTAAAATACTGATTTTCCCGAGTCAAGAAATGAAAAGGCATAAAATCACGAAGCTTGCTAAATTTAACTTAATACCCATTGTACTGAAAATCAATGAAACTTTGTTACGCTCACGTAATTAAGCCATTCTTACAACTTTATGAACCACAAATATATGCACACAACATGTTTTTTTTGCAAAATAAAGGATTTCCTAAGAACCCAAACAAAGATATTCTTTACAACTCTTAAGGATTAGATTTAATCGCTGTAAATGACAAAGGCAGTAAAGTCCAGGACAAAATGTTAATCTCGGCAATCTTATTTAAGAACTGTTTAGGCATCAATGCAGAAATTTCTGCATGGGAGTGCTAATTTATTCATGTCCATCTGTAGCACTTACATTGAAGTTTGCAAACTCTTGTCAAAAAAGCATCAAATTGAGTTCTGAATTGTAGAAATACTGGGTGCCTCAAATTCTTTATCTACACTGTACATTTCAATCAGTGATTGTTGCATTTATAGTCTAAGCAAATTTAGCATTGGGATTGTATATACTCCTGTCATCTGATCAAGGATGGTTTAATTTATCTCTCTGGAGGAGAGACTCGTCAACCTAAAAAGGTTTCGTTAGAATCGCAATAAGCCATGACTAAAGTGCTTGTTCCTGAAGGTACTCCCTATAGATTGCTACCATTTCTAAATTTTACTTCATGATTCTCTTTGTTTCCCCTCCCCCTGAATTAGCTATTTGATGGGTCATTTATAAACAAGTAAATACAATTTATACAACTTTCTTCATTTTTCAACTTTTTTCTACCCCACCTCCACACCCTCCATTGAGCTAAGCTCATCCATCCCATTACTCTTGAAACCAAAGTTATGATATTGTAAATTCTATAATTTGGAAAAAGAGGCAGGGAGAGAAGGGGAGAAAAGGAAAAGATATAGGCCTACTATTTGTAAAGATAACTACAATTAAGCATTGTGATACAATATCTATCCTTCATATGTTCCCATGAGTGAGGTTTATAAGCATGGCTGGGACAAGAAGGATAAAAGTAAATGGTAACATCTCTCTCTCAGCTACCTGTTGGCCTGTATGTCTCTTGTGTTTGTTTGTTTTCCTCCCCTTAGACCCACAGTGCAGGCCGTGTTAAGCCAGAGAGCAAATAACAATTGATGAGACTTCTTCTTTTCATTACTGTCTTTCTTGCGCTCATACCGGATCAAAGGCCACACTTGTTTTGGAGCCCCAACAAATGCGCTGAATGAGTTGATGAAAGGTTAGTACATGTAGGTCCACAATACATCCCCCAACTTTACAGAAGAGCTCATGTAAATTTAGAAATCATACATCTAGGCTAATGCTCAAACATTTGTGTACTGCATAGCGCTTATCATGACTAGAATATTCCACCTGGAGTTGACTTTAATACTTTGAGAAACTTTTTAACCCGTGGGGACTGAGCTCGAATATATTCAGGCTGAGGTCTATGGGAAATGTGTGTTATAGCAAAATCAGCTCCTCTCCAACAGGTTAAAAATGCAAATCAAACTCCTACAAACTTTAACTACTAGTATGATATTCAAAAATCACCTAAAATAGGAGGGGTGAGAGTACATGTCCTTGATTTTTTTTAAATGAACTTTCAAATGTCTTTAAATCTAGATTTCCAACAGAGCCAACCATACACACCCTCTATTTGAAAATGATATTAATTCATTCATAATCTTCTTCTTTTCTCTCACTCCCTTTACCCTCCCCTTCCCTCTTTCCTCTCTCTCTCTCTCTCTCTCTCTCTCTCTCTCTCTGCCTCTTTTCCCCTGCCCTTTGGTTGTTTGTGCCCAGTTTCTGAACTACACAAAGCCTTTCTCTCTCCCATTTTCCTCTTTCTCTCTATCACCTTTAAAAAAAAAATTGACTGTATCTTTCTTTGATCTCTATCTAGGCCTACCTCTTTCCTGTTCATTAGTTTAGAAAATCATGAGCTTTTATCAACCATTTCTTTTCATTAGTTCAGAATCATTCATGAGCTTTTATTAACCCAATGGATGCCTGAGGACATTTTGATTGTACCATAGTGACTTTGATTGGTCATCATAATAGTGTGCCTAATTTGGGGGCTTGTGATTTGACAATTGTCTTCTGAGTAAAGTGACAGGAATGAATTAGGAATAGGAAAACTTTTCATTTCTCAGATGATACAGGGAATGCAACATGTATCTCTTCTCATCTGAAAAAAAAATCCTCCTCAGTACTTTGGTTTTAAGTCTTCCCAAATACACAGTTTGGGAAATTCATGTGTCTTTTCTATCCCTTTTCCCCTTGTTTCATAAAGATTAGAGACCTTGTACTAAATAAAAAAAGAATTGTTTTATTATTATAGATGATCATGGACTTAATATCAGGTCATAATGGTACATAAAGTTTCATACTATGCCTTCAAATGGAATGACATCATAACAATTGAATACATATGAAAATCTTTAAATTTAAAAAAAAAATTCTATGCACCAGAGACATTTAAATGTGATAGCACAATTTTCAAATAAAGCTTCTTGATAGTATGTGATGTTAGTATCTCTTCTAAGGTTTCAATCTATTTTACAAGAATATCATATGGTTGACTTAGTTAGGACCATCTTTCTGCCATCATCTTGAGCTAATGGACATATTAAGAAACTCCATAATGTTCCTTGTACATGCATGAGGGTTTCTTATATCCTTCTAAATCCCCAAATTCTTTGTGTCCTTTAGTTTAACCCTCCCCTTCCTACAAGTTGCTAATCAACTGGAATGTCCGTACATGAAACAAAGTCCAGCTACTATGTAGAAGGTTTGGTGTTAATCCAGGGGCTTGGATCTTCAGCGCATGCTACGGTTGAATTCTAGAGAGGGGGTGAAAAGTGGCCAAGCATAGAAACGTGGGACAATGAATAGGGGTGCCCTTACAAGCCCGTTAAGGTTGGTCAATCATTGTTGCTTGCTTCATTTCAATTCACTGCCTATGCAGGAATGCCGAGGATTGGCAAACAAAGATTCTCAAGATATATACCTGTCTGACTCAGAATCTCAGTAGCCCATAAAGTAGCTTACATAGTAACCCATGCTTATCATCTCACTAGATTTAGAAATGTATTGATACACCATGGATCTTAAAGATCCATGGATACACTGATCATACTTGGGAGCAAGATATTGTCAGCTCTGTCTTATACCATTACACCACTCTGGGGAGATACATGTACATTGTAGAAGTGTTTTGGTGTAACATTTTCTGAAAACTGGATACAGGGGTGTGAGTGGACACAAATAAAAAGAACTGAAAAAGCTGAAATTGAAAGAGGTCCCCATACTTTTGGGACAGGGAAAGCTAAAATAAGCTGAAATTAAGCTGAAAATCAAATCCAAAAAAGCTGAAATCAGTTAAAAAGCTGAACTCTCACAACCATGTAGATATTTTAGGTCTTCTAATGATTACACTTCAAAGTAAATCCCAGTTAAACATCAATTATTAAAAAAAAAAAAAAAAAAAGTCAATGAATAAAAGAGCTTCCTGAGAATATTCCTCCCACCCCCTTCATTTTTTTTCTTCTTATTTTATGATTTATATGGTGGGGGCAAATATATATTTTACATAAATTTCATTCTATGGACAGCCGCCACACTGCATAAATGAACTAGGTTCTAGGTTTGTGACTTATTTTCAGCAGTGTGGGCAAATGTTTGGTTATTGAAATCTTACTTCAGTATGTTTCTGGGCAAAGTTAGTTATTGAAATCTTAATTAAGTATGTTTCTCACCAAATGTTTGGTTATTGAAATCTTACTTGAGTATGTTTCTGGGAAATTTTAAGTTATTGAAATCTGAATTTAGTATGTTTCTGGCAAAGTTGGTTATTGAAATCTTACTTGAGTATGCTTATGGGCAAAGAGGTTTATTGAAATCTTACTTGAGTTTGTTTCTGAGGACAGCTGCCACATCAGCACATAGAGGAACTATCCCTCTCCGACTGCTGTTGACTACAAAGGCTACTGCTTTAGCTGCTACGTCCTTATCATGGACCAGATCTGTCAAACCAGCTAAAGAACCTGTCATCAAAGAAAATGGAAATAATTTAATTTTGAGGATTGTGTATTAATTTTGCTGGGAACCTGTAATGGAAAGAAAATGAAGAATTATTCAAAATGGTTTCAAAAAGCTGTAGCGGTCAAGCAAGCTAGATGAAAACAGAGTTTGATTTTACATTCATTGTTTTACATATGTCACTGTCGGTGCATTAATTATGAATGGCAAAACACTTATTATCTAGAAGGATTAGAGGTGGTCCAACAGCTGTAATGTGATTCCCTGTCTCAGGTTTTAGATGTTACAATCAAATTTTACCATGTAGAATAAACACAAATACAATATTTTTTAAAACCTTTTAAGATAAAGTAAAACCAATTATAAAATTTGTGTTATATCAACAACCATGGAGGTAATGTTAAAACAAAAAAGAAGATTTAATCTTCACAACTCTAACTACCCCTTGTTATTAATTCTGTAAAAACAAGATCACACCTAATTAAACTAAAATAAATCAAATTTATTTGGGGCACTTTTTAGCCATGAGCTTTATAACCTCTGTAAATATGTCAGTGAGGTATAAAATTCACCAATTTTTTGGCCTGTCAAAAGTCAGAACTAATTGCCCAGAAATCTGAAATAAGTATACATTCCTCTAAAAATATGGTTTAGGGAGACAGAGCTGGCTTCATAATTTCAAACAATGAAAGCCATTTATTGAAGGAGGGCAAACCTAACCCCCTACTGGGGTGAAACTGGGTAGAGCCCAACCCCATATCTATCTAATAATTTGTATCACTCACCGGGAATTCTACAATTATAAACAAGGAACATGTACTGTAAATTTCAATCTGAGTCACGATTCTTAGTCTATAAACGTGTCAAACTGCTTAGGGTTTGGCTAGAAAAATTACATTTTGAATCATAAATAAATCAAGTGATAAAAAGGGGCATTAATAGAGGGCACATGTTGATTGAGCAAGTTGAAGATGAAGAGCAGAAAAAAGAGAAAAGGGAATGGAGAGAAAAAAACAGTTCTAAAGAAGTATGCAGAGAGCGAGACAGAGAGAGAGACAGAGAGAGAGAGAGGAAGGGGAACAAACAGAAAGGGAAGGGGAGATAAATTGTAGAAAAGGGGGAGGCTATATAGTCTTTCACCCATAAATTCATTCACAATTTAAAAAAAATAAATCATATTTGAAATGAATTTGTTTACTCTACATTCAAGTGAACAGCAAACGTTTTTGTTTGGAAAATTGCAGTATCTCAAGGTACAGTTTTAAGTAAGATCAGAAAGATTTTTTTCCTTTTCATTTTTGAGTGATGCTTGAAGTCGATTCATCCCTTCATTGACATTATGAACATTACAAACTATTACAACCATATATAATTTTTATTATAAGGTAGATATTCTAAAATTACAGGATTATGCAAGAATATAGGGGGCAAATGGCTCAAGAAACGGATCTCTTTTTTACTCTAAGAAGCCATTGGGCCAAGATGCACAGATTTGGCGCTCACCCCGGCCAAAAAGACCTTGTGTATGTATACAGTGTAAATCTCCTCCTGAGCCGTTACTATTTTCTGCTCTTTCATTTATCCACCGTGAAAGGCTAATCCTGCTGTAAAAATCACACAGTAGACAGTCAGGGCATGGATTTATTTCTATCACTAAGGTCCTTTGATCAAACTAAGCCAAATCTTTTTCTCTTTTTCCCTTGGTGAGTTGACCCATTCAAGCATTATTCAGCGGAGATAAGATAGAGAATAATACCGCCCAAACCAATGAAAGAAATAGAGGAAAAGAGCTCAGAGGTATACAAAAACATTTTTCCTTGCCACGGGATAAATTTGCGAACCCTGATAGAAATCTCTGCTCTCCCATCTCCTCTGTGCATTCAATGTTTTCATTGTAACTCTTCTGGCTATTTCCACCAAATCTTAATAATGTTTCCTCACTTTGATGCAGCCCCTCGGTTTTCTTTTTGATGCTTCTTTTTACGTCACGTCTATCCTTGGCAATTCATTGTATCAAATTTATATTTCTTAGTGTTAGAAGTCCTACATGCTTTATCTTTAATAAAAAGAAGATGGTGCCTGCTTTGTGACCTTCCAAAATAAAAACCATAGACCTATTACTGTCAGAAAGTATTAGGACCATGTATAAACTAAATAATCATGTTGTTTTGGGTCATTCTAGAACATGAGAGACACATGCAACATACTTAAGTAATCATACCAGTATAAAAATATATGTTTTAGTTTTTTTTATATGCAGGGGTACACGCTAATTTTTTCATAGTTGGTCTGGACCCCATTTTTCAGGGTCTATGTGCCTTAAAGCTGGTGTATAGTGTTGGGAGAAGGAAACATTTAATTTGTATTCACAGTTAGATGATATGAAAGACTGAATCCTATAACTATAATAAAGAAAGTTATATTACATGAAATCTCGTTTTAGTCTTTATTTCACGATATAAGTATAAAAAAGATAAGTCGGGGATCCCTCTCATCTCAGTGTGCACTAGGCTTTCACATGGAAAACCAATGGGGATTCTCTTGCGTGGGTGATACACACAGATCGCTACGCTCCATTCATGCGGGAAGATCGGGGGACTGGACACCCCAGCAAAGGTCTCAAAAACCGTTACATTATGTTTGGGTTCAAACATTTCACTGAAATTCACCGGAAATTGTGAAAGGAATATCCCAAAATCTCTCACACATTATCTTTTAGTGCAATGTGAACAACATGAGACTATATCTAATCGGTTTTTATGCCGATTCCTTTTTTGTCACCAAAACTATACACCAGGTTTAAACTTCTTCAAACTTGAGCCCTACAGATGAAGTTGATTAAGGTATAATGTATTTTGCTGGAGTCAATAGTCAAAAAGATATTTAAAGAGGTACTCAAGCCAGCCAATTCTACCATATCGTCTGTTTGGAGCCATAAGGGCGTTAGTACATCTTAAAGATGTTCCGTTCGGAGCCATAAGGGCGCTATTACCATTCACTTTGTACAGCGATAGCGCCCTTATGGCTCCGAACGGAACATCTTTAAGATGTACTAACGCCCTTATGGCTCCAAACAGACGATATTATGATGGATAGACTAATATTGAATTAAAAAAATGATCCACACAATGTCATGATAACATTTAGGCCTACCTCTCATTAAAAATATATATAATACATAATAAGTTGAAGAAAAAAAAATTGAAAAATATGACATCAAAATAAAATTTTGAAAAATAAAAGATCTTAAATATTAGTTGGTGATAATAGTCCAAATAGGCAGCTTCTCTTAGTTATTATAATTCATGCAAACCTTTTCAACCAAAGTTTATTCTAAACTAACCCGAGAGATTGCCCAATTTTTGCCCAACATAGCAACATCTAATGTATGGAAACTCAGTTCCAAATATTTTAGTTCATTCTTTAATATCAGGTTGTTAAAAATATCTCATTATTATGTCCCCAGAAAAGAGACATCCCTAAAATCTAAGAAAACCTGCCTATTGATTGATTTTCATATAAAAACTTGTAACAACAACATAATTATGAAATATAAATGACAAAAGGATCTAAAGAGATATTAATTGTCAAAGACAGTAAAGATATCAAATATTATAGAACAGACTGATGCACAACATATTAAAATGGTACTGAGACTGGAGAAAACTGTCAAAATGGGAGGTGAATTGCAATGAATTTAAAATGAACTACATGTGCTTGATTCACATGGAACAAAGCAAATATGCCAAGAAAAGATGCACATTTTCATGCTTTGTTTAATAGTGCTTTAAAAGAAATATGAACAGAGCTACATGTATGTCGAGAAAAAAAAATTGTGTGTGTTTACAATACATATTCACAGGAGGACATATTTCTGCAAGAATCTTCACAGATGAAGGAAGCAGATTACTACAAAGAAGAAGAAAGAAAGAGAACTTCTAAAAACCATAAAGAAAGACAAGGAAGTAGAAGTCTGTATAAGGATTTTAGCCAATCCTTATTATTTTTTTTTTTAAAGTTCCCTACAGTGCAACAAAATATCAGATTGCTCAAAATTTGTCCCCAAATAAAAAAGGAAAAGGGACTAGGAAAGTTTTCTGTTGTGACACTGAAGTTATTTATTATCTTATTATTTCATACATTACAAACATTGTTGTGGTTCACCATGTTGTGCAGGGGACTGTCTACATTGTAGGAAATTAAAAGAGTTACCAAAACATAAATTTAAAGTGGGGGGGGGGGAATACTATTAAAAAATCTGTGTGCATAGGCCTATGATAAAAAGAGGAGAAAGATTTAAACAAACTATTAAAAACCATATCGATCTAAGTATTGGCATAACAAAGAAAGATTATTATTTGATACAATGATAACAACATTATTTAATAAAATAAAGACAAAAAGCTCATTCATGAAATCTACCTGACAAATGATGAAGGGATCTTCCCAATCTCATATCTACATTATTTTATCATGATGAAATAGAGTAATAAACAATACATTTTATATGGCCGATCTACTGAATAGTGAAATCAATTTTAATTCTCTTCTCTGAATCTGTAAATGGGACTGGTAGTCATTTACATTTCATTCATTAATAATAAAATAAATAAAAAAAGACCATTAATAAGAAGAATATCTGTCTTTATTCATATATCATTCACTTGATTTTCATTCATTGACAATAATCCCTAGCTGCATAAAATACAATCATCACATTTAATTGGACAAAACATGTTTTTATTTTCTATTTCTTCCCTTTCTCCTTCTATTCCTTCGCCTGCTTTTCCTTCTTATTTTTCCTCTTTCTTTTTCTTTTCCTCCTCCTTCTATTTCTCCCAACCTCTTCCTTCTTCTCCTTCTCTTTTTTCATTTCCATTATTCTTGAAAGTTGAATGCAAGTATGGTAGGGGTTCATAAAGCTACGCGGTTCATAAAGCTACGCACTGCAAAATACACGCAAAGTGAATGGGGCCAAAATATGCACTGGCATAATACAGGCGCCGTCATATAGCAAAATAGTGTTTCATTTCAAAGTTCAAAATTCCACCTTTTATGGCTAAACATAGAAGCAAGGTGCTAAAAAGGTAAAAATTATTGAATTGTGGTAACTATTTCATAATATATCATGAAAATTTGGAGGAAAACACATAATTAAAAGTGTTAAATAAAACTTCAAAGTGAGTGCGTAGACTTATGAACCGTTCTTTTCTGACGGCAACGGAGAAGAGGGTTTCGATCTCGCCGCGATTTTCGTAATTGCTGTTAGTTTTATTCCATGTTTTTGCACCAAATTAATCCTCACAAAATGTAGCAAAAGATGGTATAAAAATAGTAATATAAAAAATTAAATTCTATGACTTCTAAATCGTCAAAAACTAAGTGCGTAGCTTTATGAACCCCCTTCATACTGTAAACACCGCTCTGGATAAGTAGGCCTATTTCTGTAGTTTTGTCGAGTCTATGGGGAAACTGTGTATACGATAATGTCTACCTGCGTACTAACTATACACAGCCCCGTTGCCGAAGGCGACGGGGCTGTACTTCCACCACCCCCATTTACAGCGAAATTTCCAGCGATGATGAGCGATCAGGTGATTATACTCGTTAATATGATGAATCTAATGTTCAAATGTAATTCAACGGCATGTTTGATATTTCAAGATACGGCCGTTGAAAAATTGAATTATATAAGAGCTTTTTGACTTACCAAAATGAATTTTCCGTTGGCCTTGTCTCTTCTCGTAGTGGTGGTGCCATCGCTGCCATTTTCTATGACGTCATTTTACTGTGCGAAGATGTATTTAACTCTGTGGCGAAGACAGCGCACGCACGGAGAAATATACGTGGATGGACTCAATTTTCCTGTATTTTTCTTCATTATTAGTCGATTACTTCATGTGAAACGTTCGCAGATGTCAGCAATTCGAGGAAAAACTTCAAAGATTTGATTTAATGTGAGTATGAATTCAAATAAGGTATTTTTGACCACGAAATTTGTGGTCATGTATAGATATTTTCAAACCTTCGCCAAATATGTCTACTGGCTCGTCAGTTCCCGTCGCTTTGCGACGGGGGCTGGTCGGTTTACCTGCGTACGTAACTAATGTAAACTTTCTACAAGACGTTTAACTTACCGTCTTTTAATCCTCGCATTAAAGCCGATTCCGTTCCCCAAAGTTTGGCAAAAGATCCATCAGGACTACCAATGGAATCTGAACTATTCTCAGAGCCAGAAAGATCCATTGCTCGACCCACCATCTGAGTTCAAATGTCTTGAAGAAACTTCACTTTCACATCGAGTTGTTTCCATAAAATCGTTCTCCGAGAACCCGAGGGCTGTTCTGTATCAATACCCGCAATCACTGCCGCTGCACTAGTCCTAGTACATCATGGGCTTGAAGTTGATCGAAGACGTTTACAACCGAATAATTCCTGACAGTACATTTCTGCCTATTTCATAGACCCGAATCCTTTCCTCGATCATCTATATGAAATAAAAATGAATACTCAATTATGAATGCGACCAGAAATATAGTTCAATGAAGACGAAAAGAGGTCGGAAGAGTTACTGCGCATTCCTTGCTAGCTGTCATAGTGCAATGTTGACTTCCAATTTCTTTCAATTTTATTTTAGCAGCTACAACTTTCCTACCAAGATAGCGCCACCACGAAACAGAAGCAGCACAAGAGGGTCTCGATATTGAACCTATTACCCCTTCTTCGCTGTCAAAACATTGAAACCGCCAGCCAATTCTGTGATTGTATACCTAGTAGCCCGTAGGCCCTATTGATATATTTATTTTCCTCTTCAGAAATAATTCCTGTATTTTCTACCCACATTGATTGAAATAATTTAGTTAGGTCTACATGCTTCATACAAAAATATAATACAAAATAGTTCTTTCAGTGCTTTCATATAGGCCCAAATGCTTCGCGCTCGCATCATTTCTCCCAAGGGGATATTAGAATATACTCCCCAGGAATACTTCCCTATTATTACTTTTGATGATTGTTACTGAAGAAGGTGCTTACATTGGCTTGCTTCTAATAATTTTGATGGACAAATGTCAGCTCGCACTATATTCATGAGGAAACCAGGCCCGTAACTAGGATTTTTACGGGGGATTCGAAACCTGAAAAAGTGGACCTTTTTTAAGCAATGAATTATTCGAGCGCGAAGCGCGAGCCAAAATTTTGCTTTAAAAATCTAAGGCTGTATGTTTTATGCACATTTTCCTCTTATTTATTTATTTTTTTTTTTAAGAATTTTTTTTTTGAAAAGGTGACGATAACCTCCTTTAAAGCAAAAATGAATTGCAGGCGGAAAAAAATTATATAGCATCACTTAAATTTTTGACGTGTGGAATACATTAATGGGCTTCCTGAAGAGAACTTTGTGAGCGCGAAGCGCGAGCCGAAAATTTTGGCTTATAATGACCTAAATGTAGTGTATTTTGGACACTTTTTGCCTCTTAATTATATATTTTTTGTTTTAATTCGTTTAGAAGCTGATAACAAAAAAAAAAATGCGAGCATGGACAGAGAGAGGAAAAACAATAAACTAGTAATCACTTTGTATTATTGGCATCAAGAATCATTGAATGGGTCGTAATCAAGGGGTAAACTTTGGGAGCGCGAAGCGCGAACCGGAAATTTTCCTTATAATAACATGAGAATAATTTTTTCACACATATTGTCCATTATTTGTTTATTTTAATTTTTCACAAGCGATCACTTTCTTTTAAAAAACTGCTAACGCAAAGCGAAACACAAAAAAGGCTCACAATCACTTCGTATATCTGGGCATCAAGAATCAGTGATTGGGTCGTAATCTAGGGGGTAACGTTGCGAGCGCGAAGCGCGAGCCGGAAATTTTCCGTATATTGAAATGAAAGTATGGGTTTTTCACACATCTTGCCCTATATTCTTTGTTTTAATTTCTCACGAGCTGATGATCAGCTCCCTTTAAAAGAAATAAGAGCGCGTATATAACAAAAATGAATATTATATTTTCTCTTTAATGAAGATAGCGCCTTTAGAATATTAAACATGGTAGCAAATCTCTAGTGAAAACGTTCTATACACGGACCTATACCTTGTTGTTGTTGTTGTTGTTGTTTTTTTTTAAACTATTTCAAATTCTAGGTCGTATACGAATTCGTACACAAGCACGGATCCGGGGGCCGAGCGGGCCCGCCCCAACAAAAGAAAAAAAAAAAAAAAAAAAAGAGTAAAAACAGGGGAAAAAAAGAGGAAAAATGGACGATGGTCCGATGTGACCAACCAAACTTAACTTTATGGTCGGTACTTTAAAAAATTAATACCACAGTTTTTAAAGCTTCGTTTCGTTTCGTATCTGCAGCATTTCTGAAAAGGTGTTTTTTTAGTTTTCCTTTTGGGGGTTCAAGGGACCCCTGCTTGCCAGGGGCGGGGGTACCCCTTGTTACGGGCCTGGATACGAACCTGAGAATAAGGGAATTTGTTTAAGCACATTATAGCCCCTGAGCATTTTGTATACATTTATGAGCCCCTTATAAAGAAGCGCATTTTACAACTAATTACCTCAGACTTGAAGGAGAAACCGTTTAAATACAGCACAGACGAGCGCGGAGCGCGAGCGAAAGAATTTTCCACTTAAGGAACTGAAACATTTCAAGCTGCATTATGTTATTCAATGTTCTTATGTTATTCAATGCAGAGCATTTTTGCAATGAAGAGGGGTTCGCCTTCTCCTTTCCTTTTCTTTCTCTCTCTCTTTTTTTTTTTTTTTTTTTTTGTCAAGCGGACCCTACTCGCCAGCGGGGGGGGGGGTTCGTTCGAACCCCCCGAACCCCTCCCCTGGTTACGGGCCTGGAGACTGAATTGAAACTCCAAAGTGGTTAAATTTTCATGGCCTTTTGAATCGTTTTGATGGACATATTTTAACTTGAAGTCATTAGAAAAACTAAACAAAATTGAAACCCCAAAGTGCTTGATAATTATGTTGGTCATTGCGTCGAGAAACAAAAATCGTTCGCACTTCGCGCTCACTTCAGTTCATTTCTTCAGAAGGTTGTTTTAAGAAGAATCTACACAAAGATCAAAGAAATGGCTTGAAATGGCCTGTTTCAATGTATGTGAATGTGAAATTTATAATTACAGGGATTCAAAGACAAACTGAAGAAAAGGGGCTTCATATGAATGCTTTATAAAATTTTTGAATATAGTCATGCTCTAGCCGTTGACTTTTATGTTTGCATGCCTGGGACGCCATCTTATGAAAAGTGCACAGGGGCCAGGAGGCCAGGATCGGAGGCACGGCAACTGAAAATCTTTATACCCCGACACTTCGGGGTGTTAAATCAGTCCTGCGCATAATACCCTCCCCCCCCCCCCCCCCGTTACCCCTCCCGCACTTTAAATTTCTTAAATTAATAATAACTTCTAACAGATCATGAGGAGGAGCACGTCTATGGTAAGATTAAGAAACTATAATAAATTATGACTGATTTCTTAATCTAATTTCAGATTTTCCTTCCTCACAATCTAAGGAATTTAGTGTAAAAAAAAAACAACAACAACAAAAAAACAAAAAATCTAATAGATAGTCATTTGTAGTATCATAAAAATATAAACATTCATTTGCTTGTATAATGAACATGATCACGATAAGAGTATCAAACATTAGCGTAATAAATTACAAGTATTCAAGTCGATACTTGCCCAGAAAGTCTGAGCTTATTATTATGAACTATATAAGTGCTTAAAACATTAGGTATAGACCATATACCCATTTATTCCCTCAGAAACAACATTGCAATCAGAGGACAACAAATATCAATAGCCAACTTTCTTTTTTATAAATATATATTTGAATATTGGTGAATCATTCAACTGATAAGTCGCCTCACACCGGTGTTCCTTTGACAATGACATATATCGAATATTCGCGACTTACTCCACTTTACTTATCATTTTGTTGATATGGAATTATGTTTCCATCGTGGTAAATATATGGGAGCTTACGACATGATGGCAACCCAAAGGTAGGAATATTAGAAATTAATTTTATAAAATCAATTACGGTTTTCAAAAAAGTAACTGCAACTCATCACTGCACAAATAATAATAATAATAATAATAATCTTATTTTAATTGGCAAAAATTTTTTTTTCATTTGGGCCTCTCTGTTCATCTTGACGCCCTCATTGGCTGTCGGGCCGGGGGCGAGGAGGGGGGGGGGGGCTTTGTGCCTGTTTTGATGGATTTGCAAATTAATTGCCTATCGATTTTTAGTGTAAGCCTATATCACGTCAGGCTAGCGATATATATTAGGTTTAGGCTTCGATAGATTCTGAAGTGGCGGACAAGGGGCGGGGGGGGGGGAGTCAACAGACGTTCGTCCATATTCTTTGGGAAATCACTCGTGGAACGTAAAAAGGCTATGCTAAAACCAGAAAATTTTCGGCTGCGTCCCTGACACCCCCCTTGAATCATGAATCCTCCGCTACCCAGATCCGAGGTCCCATTTACAGTCTGTGTCAAATAAAATGGTACAGTTGGAAAACATTTCTTTATAGTGTGAATGTTAATATCAACGTGGTATTGTTGTTATTTTCATAAAGCAGGAATATCACTCTTTCTTCTGCAATTTTTTTAATCACATTTGGTGCAGTATTTTTTTGAGATATGACTAATTTTCTACAATTAAGAAAAATCCATTTTTCGCACGTCGTCCGATGCCTTTGTGTGCGATTTCGCACAATGACCGTGAATTCAGCGCTCCAGAACAATAGAAGTGCGTATTTCGATTTGTTCCTCGTCGCACAAAACTTAGCATAACTTTTGTTTTACGAAAGCAAATTAACAGGACAAAGCGCCACTGGCGTAAATCCCGGGGGGATGGGGGGGGGGATAATCATCCCCCAGATTTTGGGAGGGGGGGTGGCCTGTACAAACATCCCCCCCCCAGTTTTCAAGAAAGAAATGAAAAAAAATACACTAGATAATTGTGTTATTGGTTAAAATACGCTTTCAATACTAAAAATGCATCTTTTTTACTCCAAAACCCCCAAAATTTTCCTGCTCGGTCGCTATGCGACCTCGCACTAAGTACAAAATTAACCTAGGTATAAAAAGGTTAGATCCAATGCCTCGTCTGGGGATAAACCTTAGGAAAGGGTGTTGTTGACAATTATGCAATTATTACATTAATGCAGTTGTGTACGGGCTAAGTTGTTGGAGGGCTTGGGGCCTGCAGCTCACAAAATTTTCATAGCAAAGATTGTGGATTTGTTTTCTATCGCTGTTAGCGTTATTTAACTTCTAAATTTTTAGTCATCTTCTAAATGGATACAAAATTTTCGGCTCGCACTTCGCTCTCGCTGATACTAAATAGGATCTATACTGCCCAAAATAATATCTCCAATTTTTAGCTTAAAAATTTTGGTTCGCGCTTCGCGCTCGCATTACTTTTTCCATTACTAAAATGAACAGGAATCAAGGCAGCCTTTAATAAAAGTATACATTCAAAGACAAATTTTCTTCGTACCTTCTCCCTCTCCGAATAAAATTTCTCTTCAGGTCTATGCCTCTGATCTAAAGTGTCCCCCTATTAAAAAAATGTACCATTTTTCCATCGAGACGACCCCATTCAATCCTTTTCGCCGGCACTACTATATGTTTTTTGTTTTGTTATTTTGTTCGCGCTCGCGTAACTATACAGGACCTTTAATGCACAAACATATATTTTACCTTAAAATTTTCGGCTCGCGCTTCGCGCTCGCATTAGTTTTCCATTACTAAAATGAACAATAAACAAGGTAGCCATTATGATTTTTAAAGGCATACATTCACAGACAAATTTTCGTTGTATCCCCTCCGTTTCGAATATATTTCCCTATAGATCCATGCCTCTGATCTAAAGTGTAACCATTTTCAGAACGGTGCACTTTTTTTTTATCAAGACCCGTGACTTTCAAATTCGTTCCGCCACCTCTGCTATCATTATAGGCCTATATATATATTTTTTCCGCGCTCGCGGATACTATATGTGACCTTTAATGCACAAACATATCTTATTTAAGCTTAAATTTTTTGGCTCGCGCTTCGCGCTCGATGATACTAGATCGGACCTATAATGCACAATTATCTTCAACTTTTGCTTAAAATTTTCGGCTCGCGCCTTCGCGCTCGCATTAGTTTTTCCATTACTGAAATGACCCTAATCAGGCAGCCATAAGCTAAAAGCATACATTTAAAGACAAATTATATTCGTACCCCCTCCCTCTCAAATCCATTTCGCCGTATATGGGTATTAAAAACGTGTGTCACGAGTGCTTGTGTAGGCCTATTTTAAAACAAGATAGCGACAAGTTGGCAAATTATTTCGATCATCCCCCCCCCACTCCTCGACACGGATTTACGCCCTTGCAAAGCGCATCAGCAAAAAAAAAAAATCTTTTGGCCTTAATTTGGTACGACAAACACACATTATATGAAAAGATTTCACACCTAAATGATTTTTTCCCCGACTGTACCTTTTTTTTTTGACACAAGCTGTATAGATCATGCACTTCGATTCTTGAGATATCATTATTTGTAAACGTTATTCATGTCAATTGAGTTCAAAATACGAACTTTTAAGTAGTTTGTTCATGATGCGATCGATTCGAGGAAATCTATGTTTACTTGCTTGTATATGTTTATTTTGATAGAACACTCATCATTTATTGTTTTCCAGACTTTTGTTAATCAATTTATCATGCATGTTCTAACATGAATAAACCAATTGAAGTGATTTATTAAAATAAAATGGGGTGGATGAGGGCTTACGGTAGGCATAGTGGTATAATGAGCAATGATTTGAAACCCCTTTGGGGGAGTTATTCATTTGTCTCCAATTTGTCTCCGTGTATACCAACAAGGTTTCTACCGTTTATATGACACCAATTTTTGGTATATATGGGAGGGTCCAGGATCTGAAAATGGGGGGGGGGGGGGGGCGCCAGACCCGATGGACGGGGGATGCCGCTGCCGAATCTTTCCGATTCTAACACGTACAGTCAATGCGATGGCTTTCAAATTATGAAGGGCGTGCGTCCCCGGCGCCCCCGCCTGAATCTGCCCCCGGGAATCTGCCTCTGCTGGAATAATAAAACAAATTTCTTTCTTTTCTTATTTCTTTCCACCTTTATAGGAGCATTATAGATGTAGAGGAGGTAGTCAACACCATCTTTTTCATAGTACTTGGATTGTTCTATGTCGGTGCCCGGCCTGATATGAGCCAAGCAGCTAGGATGTTCAGAATATACTTTGCCTTTCGCATCCTCCATGTTGTCTCAACCAAACTGGAAAATCATGATCAGCCGATCATCGAATTACTGCGTCGTTTCTCTTTATGTATTAACATACTTATCAACTGCTACATGGCAATGGTGGTTATCCTAGAAAAGGCAAAATTTTAGCACTTTTATTCATTCATGTTTTGCAAAATTCGATTTATGTTTGATTGGCGAGTGCTTAACTGTGTGACTGGGTGCTGATACAGAGACTCCTTCTTCCTTACCCCTCAATCAAATTTTAGGAAAAGAAAGTTCCTAAAAACAACTTGGACTTGGCCCCCACCAGCCATCAAAATAGTTTGTTGAAATTGTTGTTGTGTAAAAATGGGTAACACTGATATGAATGTGAACTGATGCAATAACGATGATATGCTACATTTATATTTCTCATTGTTAATTGTATTTATTGTATTTCTCGGTCAATCTTATAATGATCATGTTTTGATATGTACAGTATATTTATGTATATAAAAGTGCTCTGTATCTTTCTTTTTTTTTTTTTTTTTTTTTAAATTAAAGAAAGGGAGCTATATAAAAGTATTATCATTCTGATTATTATTATTATAGGCCTACCCCATTTACGAATCCTGTCTTCTGACTGGTTGAAAGTCCAGTCGTGCAGTCACTTGCAATTTATTTGACAAAGGGATGCAATGACTTTCAATAAATTTCTTTAACATGGAAATATATATGATATAAGCAATACAGTGAAACTCAATAACACATTACATCCATGGCAAGTATATTAAAATAGAAAATTGACTGCATTTCAAAACCTCGGCGAATTCTTCATTAGATAGATATTTCACATTTGAAATTTATTTTCGTATTGTCAAAATGATGTGTGTTTTTGTGTACAATATTTGTAATCATATCATGTAAATTATAATAAACAATCGAAAACTTTTTAAAATTGTGCTTATTGTGTGATCTTTCTATTGTAACAATCAGCAGTAATGAAGAACAGACATTCATAAGCAATAGCACATACATGTTTAATAATACACAATCTGACTGCATGATGATAATGGTTTACATCCGCTTGGTCTAAAAACAGTTGGTCTAATTCTCTGTTTCTTCTCCACACTGGCCAAACTAATTTGGTCTACTAACAATTTGGTACAATTTACCTTTGTAGTTCTCAATTGGTCTAATTGCTAATTCGTCTAAAAGCCAAATGGTCTAATTGCATTTTCGTCTAAGGCCCAAATGAATATTTCGTCTATTAGGCCTACCAGTTTGTTAATGGAATTGACCCTGATAGACCAAGTGGACATTAGACCAACTGGACAATAGACGAAATTAGATTGAGTGGTAAATAGGCGAAATGGCAATTAGACCAAAAGGTAATAAGAGGAACTGGTTGTAAACAAAGTGGAATCATGATGAGATCAAAATTATGGACATTAGTCAAAGTGGGTTTAGACCAAGTGGCGATATACCATAATAATAGACATCCTTGTCGCGAATGTTGCCCCCCAGCGTATTTAATAATTCATGAACATAGGTGTTGTACAATCCATCTCTGTCAAGAGAATGAGTCCATCACTCATTCCATCCAAGTCTAGGGTATGAGTAAAGATGGAAAGTTAGCCATCTTTTCCATCCTCTACCCCTAATTTTCCTCCCTTACGTCAACGACACTGATAAGTTGAAAATTAAAACACGAGGCAACGGGGAAAAATACCTCCATTTCTTCTTTCATCATTTAATCAGTCTCTTGGCCATCTTCTCTAAGGTCCTCTTTCTTCTCAAATATCCTATCTCCCTCTTCCATCTCACAAGCAGTCTCTCTTTTTTTTTCTTCTAAAGTGCAGCTCCATCTCCCTCTCATCTATTCGAAATCTGTGACTTTCTACCCATCTCTCTATTTTCTCCCCTTCCTTCTTTTACCCATCTCATACTTTGTCCCTCTCCCCAATCTCTTTTTTTTCCTGTTCAATTCTCCCAAACTCTCTCCCATTTCCCCCTTGCGATACTGTCTCTTTTTCATTCCCTTATACCCCGCCTCTCTCTCTCTCTCTCCCTCTCTTGTTTCTCTCTCTCTATCTTCTCTCTCTCTCTCTCTCTCTCTTTCTCTCTCTCTCTCTCTCTCTCTCTCTCTCTCAAATTTGCAGATTCTTGGGGAAATTAGCTTACATGTGCCCTGTAAGATAAACAGTTTAATAATAATATAGCCCAAGTATAGTTGTAGAAGAGAAAATTGCATTTTTAAAAAACTTACTCAACTTCTCCTTATATTGTTCCAATGACATATCAATACATGGGCAAGTAATATAACCATGTACCATGCATGTCTTTTAATGATATATTATAGTTAGCATAAACATGGGGAGATGTTCTTCAAAATGAGGCCATATTTCCTTCACTCTCACCCCAGAACTCTGGGCATGCCACACCACTGCTGACTGGTATATGGCGTGGGTGCATTCTGTGTGTATCAGTCTGTGTATCAATAGCATATACTTTGCACACTAAGCACTGCACATTGCACTCTGCCCAGTGTGATCCTGTTTAGCCACGGCCCTTCAACAAATCGATTTACACAGTTTTGTTGCTAAATTCAGGTCTCAGAGTGGAATTTATAACAAATCATTTTGTACACAGGGGTTATTTGAGGTATCAATTCATATTATTGTGCTATGGAAGTAAAAAAAAAAAATATGTTCTCCCAAAACTATACATGACCTTTATTAAGGTCAACTGCAAATTAATAGTAACTGATACGGATCCGTGTTGCATTCATCTTGCACTTCATGCATAAAAGCCTCACTCTGAACCATTCAGAAGAGTTGTTTCAAATTTGCGACAAATCGTAATTGTTTATCTTTCAAAGCACTGGACAGGTGTTACATACACATTTGGTCAACTGATCTCTCTGGAAAGCTGGTGTGCAAAAAAAAAATGAGAACCAAACAACCTTTAAATGAATTGTTATGCTTTTATTGCACATTGGAATAAACAACTGAATATCTCAAATTATTATTTTAATTTAAAAAAAAAAAAAAAATTTTTAAAAAGTCATGTGGAATATAAAAGCACAAATACATGTATACACATTTTTTTCCTCAAACATATTTTGGTAATCTTACACTTTGGTAACACAATACCTTTACTATATCAACTATATTACACTTATCAACCAATACAGACTGAACAAATAGAGAGCTAGTACATGTACAATATTTTAGTTGAAGTCATGAGACAACAACCATCTTCACTCTAGTGAGTACATTACATGAAGAGAACATAATTATTGAAATGAAAGGAAAACATATATTTGCAGATTATTTATCTACAGGTAAATTTTCTTTGAAAATTGTAGTTCTTTTATATCAAGGTTCCATGTACTGTGTAAATACATGTATCTCCTATTTAGACCTACTTGTGTAGAAGAAGCAAAATTGTACTCCAAATAATTAAAGCAAAAATAAAAACAAGTACATGTTTGAGAAAAGCATGGAAGCTAGCACAATTGTTGACATTCATCCATACATTATACAGTCCATTGCCATTGTAATCAGCAAGGATATAAGACTCTAGTATGAGGCCATCAAGACCTAGCCAAATAGCTTGTTATAATAAAATCTCATAAAACTGAACACATGGGCACATAGAAACATGTGTACGTTTTAAATTTGGACCAAGAGAAATGCTCCTTTGTAACAAAATATTGTATCTGTTCTCATTTTAACTGGAGTAGACTGTATCATATCCTTTGAAATATTTGGAATATTACTTTGTGGATTATTATGATTTACATGTATCTGGGCAAAACAAAAATTGCCTTTAATTAATGTTGACATGCAGCAAATGGGTATTTGACAATGCTGATTTCTTGTAAGATGGAATATCATTCAAGTTCAAAATTTCTTTAATGTTTTTAAAGAAACTACCAATAAATGGTACATGTATCTAATGAAAGAATTCTGAATATAATAATACAACAGTAACTGAGTTGGGCAAGATATAAAAGCTTATTTTGAATAAGACCAATTGGACTCGGGCCTTTTGAATTTTCATAGGTTTTTATATAATTTGTCTGCTCAATTCAGACTTCTTTTCTCTTTATTAAAATACAGCTCCACCATCATTATCAATATTGATGAAATATATGGAATTCTCTAAAAAGACATGGATATTCATTCATTCAAATCAATTATAGATAGTTTATCAAAGGTTCTTATTTCACACATCTCTATGCACAGATGTTTGTTTTTAAAGTACACATGAATTTGAATGGGAGGACAACTAAGTGGGTTTTATAAGGTATGTTATACTTGAAAGTCTCGTTGAAAATGGTCTGTTGTTGAAATTACTTTAAACTAGCAAATGCCCAAGAAAAGTTGTTATCGTATATTCATAACTTAAAATTTATTATAACTAAAGACAGTACTGAAACATGTTTTGCTGCTTTTACTAAATACGATGAATCTTCTAACCTTGCAGGAGAGTTATATGGTTTGTGTGTTAGTCGTAGCAGGAAAAAATAAAAAATTCAAAATTAACAAGTTAATATATTTGTCCTTCAGACCCAGAAGAGAGTTAACTCAAATTAGTTATCACAGAGTTAACAGCCTTTCTGTCAATCAACAGATGATACAGTCCTCTCCTGTTATAATGAGGTGCTTGGGACTGAGCCAGTTCAACTGCCTCGTCATAACAAAATCTAGATAATACTGAACATACACATGTACATACATGGAGGCCCATAGAAACATGTGCTCATTATTGAAATTTGGACTGGGAGAATTATCATCTCATCAGGAAATCTTGATTTATCCATGTTTGTCAAACCTTGAGTGGACAAGTACAAATGCATACATACCCACTGCAAACTAACGGTCAAAGACACCAAAGACTACTTTCTTTTGTCTCTTTTGTTCACATCCGGAGTGTTGAAAATGGAAGACATTTGATAATTTTTCTGCAATGTCATACAATTTTGCCATAATTAACAAAGTTTCTCTTGAGATGGGTTCAATATTTCACATCCATAATTTTCCCAAGTAAAAGATGAACCGAATGTTTCCTCCAATCTTGCGATCAAAGGTCATCATAAAATTTCTTTTGCGGACGGAATGTCCTCCCTGCTTCTTTCCTTTTGTAAGCTTCATTAGAAGAGGTATTGACTGCTTCTTCTACATTGAAAAGTTATCATCTATTTCCTGATTCTTGGTGGGATGCTGTACATTTTTTATTTTCTTGGTTAACTCCTCAAGAATTTTCCTAAGTTTCTGATGTGCTGAGAGCTTCTTCAAGTCACATTGATCATCTATCTCCATAAGTTGAAGCTGTGCTGAGTGTTTCTCCCAACGTTGCAAAGTGATTATCAATTTCCAGAATCTAATTGGTATATTACGGTTTCTCTCTTTACTTGGCGATATTCTCAATAAGTGTCTTGGGCTCATGAAATACATTGTATGAATGTTTCTTCTAGTCTTGCGGAAAGGTCATTCAATCTCCATAAGTTGAAGCTGTGCTGAGTGTTTCTTCCAACCTTGCAAAGTGACATTCAATTTCCAGAATCTCATTGGTATATTATGGTCTCTCTCTTTACTTGGTGAGATTCTCAATAAGTGTCTCAGGTTCATGAAATACATTGTATGAATGTTTCTCCTAGTCTTGCAGAAAGGTCATTCAATCTCCATAAGTTGAAGCTGTGCTGAGTGTTTCTTCCAACCTTGCAAAGTGATTATCAATTTCTTGAATCTCATTGGCGTGGTATACGTCCTCTCTGTCTCTTTCCTTTGTGAGCTCCTCCAAGAAGTGAGACCAGTTTTCCTCTCTCTTCTTTCGCTGTTCCTCAAGGGTTTTGATCTGACATGAGAAAAAATATTTTGTAATTGATTAAAATACCAACACAAAAAACCACACACACACCCAAGCATACATTAACTAAACCAGAGCACTAAATGTTGAAATTACAATCACACAAAGTCACTCAGTTCTCTACCTTAATGATTCAACAAAATACTGTGAAATTAATGACTTGATAAATAGTTCAAAAATAAACAATTAAAAAACTTTGTTAAATCATTAATTACATTTGACATCATCTCACCTCCATGTGTTTCTCTTCTTCACATTGAAGATTTGAACAGATTTTATTTGCTGCCTCCACTGCAATGAAACAACGGAATTTGGGGATTAAAAAAAACAATTAGAATTGTCCAAACAAGCCGTGTTTTGAAGCTTCTTATTTAAAAAAAAAAGTGCATTAGGAAAAAACAGGGTTAGAGTAATTCTACATTAATTCTCATATACATGTATTGTCCTGAAAGTAATATGTAAAGAAGCAAATGAAAATGTGCATTTGAAAAGCCCAATATACATGCTAACACATCCCTCAGACAGGGTGGGTCAATGCAAAATATGCCTCATGAAAGATGTATTATTTCATACAGCAGGCCTTCAAGTCAGCTTGAATGAAAAAGTAGGAGCAAAATTTTCCAAAAAGTAGGATAAAAGTAGGATTCAATCTTTCAAAAAGTAGTATAAAAGTAGGATTTAATCTCAAAATTTTACACCATAAATAAACACGCAATGCTCTTTCCAAAACAATTTCCAAGAAAAGATGTTAGGTTACAAGCTTGAACTCAAAGTGCAGAGACTGCAACAATGCACATGGTATCCAGTTGATAATTCAGTTTCTTCCAAGTTCAATGTATAGGCATGCGAACTGAAAAAAGCATGGGTGATTTTGTCAAATGCCAGCATTTATGGAAATTAAAATTTTTTTGTGCAAAATCAAACATCCTCAGTCATGTACATACATGTAATTATAGAAACCGTGGCTTGATGCCAAGCACCCTGAGGAAAATATTCTAAACACAAAATTCCTCTGTTCATTGAAGGTTTAATACTCAAATGTAATCTCAGCTTTGCATTAAATGCAATGGTGCTCCAAAATATTTTCATGCAATGTCTTTCTCAATTAGTTAACATGGATTATACCAGGTCCTATTAAAGGTACATCTTTAGCCTCTGAAGGCTTATCCCACTACTGGAAGCAGATGAAATTGGGAATACCGCAAAGAACACAGAATCAGTGTGATAATGTTGATCAAAATGTTTACCAGAGATGATTCAAAATATATGTTAAGTACCTCAAAGCTTTGATGTTTGGGCATGCACAAAACAAAAGTTCGGGAACAGGCAACACTGGATATGCATCTAAGAAAGGTTTAGCATTTTACCACTAAAGCAGCTGTAATCTTAGCTCAGATGAAACAAAAAACAATTCTGAAATTATGTAAACTGAAATCTCACTTTAAATGGAATGACTGGTATGGTGCTATTCATCCTTTGAATTAATCTACATGTTGGTCCTACATGTATTAATGCCTTACAAAGTGCTGCGTTAGCTGCGAGATGATGATGAGCAGACTGTCGGTTCTGGATCTCTTCTATAATATCTGAAGACATCCCCTTTCAGGAAGGAAGACTGCTGAACCAAGTAGCATCTTGGGTCTCTATAAATAAAAATTTGCTTCAACACATACAAAGTTACTGGCTATGAAAGAGTGAATAGCATGCTTTAAGCAGAAAATCAGTATTTGTTCAAGATCTCTACATGGCTACTATGGAAGCAGAGAATGGCAAGTCTCATGAAAGACATGTGAGATAGAGAAAGCACTAGGAAATTGAAAAATCCCTGACGAAAGTGCAGTTCTGGTGCATTAACAATCAATGTCTATATCTCTCCTT
>CALNVZ010002974.1:33477903-33491222 GCA_940671915.1 Paracentrotus lividus | reverse complement strand
CTTTTTAATTAGGTGCACAATTTGTCATTCGGTAAAGCAAAAAGGCCAAAACCATTTGGATTGTTGGACTACAAATGTTGTAACAGTTAGGGTCTAAGTTAATTCGGTCCAGAGAGATTTGATTAGATCTACTCAAGACTTTGAGTTAAAAAAATTTAATTTTCACTAATAAGATTCCATAACAAGATGTTTGGATGTCCTTTTATGTAGATAGTCTCTAGGCCTATTCATGTTTGTGTTTTTTTTTAAGATTTTCGACTCAAGTTCAAAAAAAAAAAATCTGTTTTTTTTTCAGCGCATCTAGAGACTTTCCATATAAGTAATATTTATTATTATTATTATTATTATTATTATTTATTATTGACAAGTTAAATGGTCTCTAATTTGGATTATTTATTCCCCCTCTCTTTTATCAACATTAGATTTCCTCATGGGAATCCTGCCCTTTCGAAGGCTGGCTGTTGAAAATTAGGTGGGATTGCCTGGAACCTGCAGTGCTAGGAATGCCTGGATGCGCTGATCAACTGGTGAGATAGTTGAAGGAAGTGTTCTTGAGAAGCGAAACAGAGGAGGTCTCGTCAGAGCACCACCAGATGTTACAAGATCTGTGATACCATGGAGAAGAGTCTGCAGAGGTTGCTCACATACAAAAGTGGTGGTGATTTGCCACAGTCAGCTGGTTATAACGACCGTCTTGGGAGAAGTTGGCTCAATTCACATTTTCGGCAGCCTGTCTGGTCACATGTTGGATTTCCGCCAGATAATAACCATGTATATGTACAATGTACTTGTGAAACAGCTGACAGCTACATACTTGAAGATACAATGTTTCATCTTACCATCGCTTCAATGAAAACTGTTTGGACCAGTCGTTAGAAAGCAGTTGACAAAGCTAGATTTATTTTGCCATCAGTGAATGGAATGTCTCATGTCCAACATATTTTAGACAACTGTGTCACTATTACAAATGATTACAGGTTTTTGTTGAGGCAATTTGAACTTTTTTACAGTTAATTTTCTCACACAATTATTTGCCATTGTTATATTTCTGGCCTAAGATATCTCTGAGATAACAGTTCATAAAATAGTGAACAGGATTCCATGTAGAAGAATATTTTGGTACATTGAATTGGATTTTATACACTTTTTCTGTAAAGAAACATACCAGTATAATTTTTTCACCTACAATAAGTTAAGTTTTGAAAGATGAATTGGTACAAGCCATATATGCAATCATTCATGTAATTGTACATGTACAGGAACGATATATTATGACATTGCTTCATCTTGCTAGTGGATATTGTTAATATTGAATTTGAAGTTATTTTACATTTCGATAACAGTCCAGTCGCCTTTACATCGAGCTCAGGAGCAAGCCAAATACCGGGTACATGTATCTTGGACTGCTAAAGGAATTATATTTTCCCTCGTGATCATATTTTCCCTCAGCGCTTTGCGCTTCGGGAAAATATAAATCTGGCGGTCCAAAGAATGTTATATTACACACCCCATCAGTCAATATCTGTATATATATTAAATATATGGAAGAATGTATTTGTAAACAAGATTTTTGGAATTGTCTCTTACAATGTATCTATGCACCAATAGTGGGAGATAACTCTACATGTGAATCATTTTTAAGCAGGTCCATGCAATATGATGTTCAGATTAGATGATCAAGTCGAACAGGTACTGGTACAAGCTGTGCCTTTTCAATGACAAGATTAATATGTATATAATACTGTATTTTGTTTAATCAAGTTCGAACAAGTACATATAGAAGGTTACGGTTTTCCATATCACAAGACTAATTGTGTCCAACTCTGTTTACAAGTAATTTGTACTTAAAAAATTAAGATGTACCTGCAATAAATATAATTAATTTTGATAAATACAAAAATGTAAGCTAGCTGCAAGATATACATGTATGAACATGTTACTGCATTATATAGATATACAAATATAAAATAAAGGGGGAAAATAATTTTCATCAAACTGTATTTCATAGTTTATTTTGTTTTGTTTGAAATATAAGTGACATTCTGTCTGAAAGTGAGTTCTTATAAAAGTTTGGAGAGAGAATAAGAGTAGACAGAGAATGAGGAGTAGAGAGAGAATGAAAAAATTATGAGACAGACTTGCATGCAGGCATTAAAAAAAAAAAAAAAAAAAAAACATACAAAAAACATAGGGAGAAAAATGGATATCTACATTAGTATAAGATTTGAAATGTTCATAAAGGCGACCTGTTCTTGAATATATATGGAATTAAAAAATAATAAGCCGAAAGAATATGTAGTGAATGGTGTCGGATATAATGGATAGGAGAGAGTGAGAGAGAGAGAGAGAGAGAGAGAGCACACGATCAATAAGATTTTTTCATTATTCTTATTTTATTTTTTGAAGAAAGGAATATAAGTTATTTAAATAGAATGAAAAAGAAACAAAAACAACAAAGAAAAAACAAAGAAAAAACGTCACATTATAGGAGAGAGGGGAAAATGTCATCATGAGATCACTGATCTGTATACAGATCCGTGCATTAGATAAGGTCTCAACAGACTAGCAAAATGGCGGCGCGTTCATCTCAAGCGTGAATCCCCGTGCGTGAATGGCGATGCGCTGTCTGTGCACAGTGTATGCCTATGAGCGTTTCCCTTTCTCTATTTCTGTGGTCAGAGCAGGATTGGGCTACTTCTAGCGACCAATAAGCCAGCGCCATAGGGGATTATGTAGTGTCGCAATACGCCAATTAAAAAGAAAATAATTTTTTTTCAATTCAAAACATTTTTAAAGGTATTGTTTCTTAAAATAGTGACTGAAAATGCCTGAATAAGTAAAATTTTCCCTAATTTATCACAAATTCATTGTTTCAAAATTGAAAAAAGAACATTAACCCTCTAACTGGCAAATAATTCAAGCAAGCATTAACTGGACAATGTATGTATCCGAATACGGCTATAATATCTGTTTAAATGTTAGGGCTTTTAAAAGTATCGTATGACATTTAATTAAATAATGACTGATATAGGGTTAAAACTGATGATTTGTTCTTTATCTCATATAAGTCTCATTCCGAAACTTTTTGTTGGGATCTTGTTGTTTTAAAACCAAATCAGAGCTCAAACCGGCAAATTTGACCCTTTTTTCGCACTGCATGAATAGGATATCTCCGAAAAAGGGGAAATGTCTTTTTAATGTTAGAGCATTTTAAAGTATCGTATGACATTTTAACTAAATAATGACCTATATGAGGTTAAAGCTAATGAGTTGTTCTTTACCCTCATATAGGTCACATGCCGAACTTTTTGTTTGGATCTTGTTGTTTTAAAAACCAAATCCGAGCTCAAACCGGCACTGAACGCGTTTTCGCACTGCATTACAGGATATCCTCGAAAAGAGTAAATATCTTTATAAATGTTAGGGCATTTTAAAGTATCGTATGACATTTTAACTAAATGATGACCTATATGAGGTTAAAGCTAATGAGTTGCTCTTACCCTCATATAGATCACATGCCGAAACATTTTGTTTGATCTTGTTGTTTTAAATCCAAATCAGAGCTCAAATCGGCACATTAACGCGTTTTCGCACTGCATGAACAGGATATCTCCGAAAAAGAGTAAATATCTTTTTAAATGTTAAAGTTGACCTTATTGGAGATTACTAAAATCAGTGGTTTATGTATCAGAGTAATCTAGAGAGCATGTAGAAGACAATGGTACCAACTAGAACTCATATCGATTATTGGAAATTGATTAAAACGCCATTTCAAAACACCTGTCAATCACTCTAGCCACGCCCTTTTCGGTAGGGAATGGAGCGATTTCATGATGACGTCAGGATATGGAGTTCGGCTCTCAGTGCAGTGCAGACAGCTAGCTAAGGCCACCCGGCCGTACCGTGTCGGCGTGTACTTTCCCATACACTCACGCAATGCAGTGTAACAGATCTGAGCAGTGATGTATATCAAATCCAATGTATTAGCTTTGTTTTGTATTCATATTTGAAAATAATCACAAAAAGGAGCAATCTTTATAGCAACTAATGTTGTGGTAATTTTTCTTTAAATAATCGCCATTGCAAGTAGACTAAGTCTTTTCTACCTATACTATCTAGTACTTTCTCCATCATATTTCTTTTTTCACTCAACAAAATGACGCTCAATTATTCTGAGCAGAACAAACCAAGTCCAATCTCAAACTATTTTGCAGTTGTATGTGATCCTTATTTCATTTTTTTTTTTTACAAGAATAATAAGCCCAGCAATCCATGTATGATTTAGTAATATTTAAGAAATCAAATATGTCTCGATGAATCTACAATCGAAAATCTAGAGCTACTTTTGTAAATTTTCCCAATGGTGTGCACACAAAAGCTGTGCCGCAAAACGCTAGCAGACGCTAATGATCACCTGGATCTCATTGGTATATTACGATTTTTATGTTGATAAATATGTTTGTGCAATGATCCCTGTGATGGACAAAATAATAACATTCAAAATTTATGTGAAGAATTTGTTACATTTATAATGAATGGCATACTATAAAAAGAAGAAAAAATTAGCTTGTTGGGTAGTAGCGAGTGCATGGAAATAACATTGCGTCATTGTTGCTCGTTTCTCATCCTCGTGTCTTGTGAGTTGAAAAAGCTTTGTCCTTTATTTATACCAGTCACATTATTTAACTCGTAATTTGCCAATTCCAGTTTGTTGCAGAGAAGATGGATGACCAGTCATCGTCGACATCGGATTCGAACTCCTTGCCAAAGGCAAAGCCAGCGAAATAAGGAAATCTGGTGGTCGGCGATGCGTTGCTGGGGGTACAGCAACACGGCGTATGACGGGTATTGCACCCATCGGCTGCGCGGCAAAATGCCAGCAGAAGGAGAGAGGTTTAACAAATTTTAAAAATGTGTAGCGCTGAGTGAGTTGTAGGAGAAATGATTGATGTCCAACCCAGCTAAACAAGCATATTTCCCGACCCATGACAAAATAAATAACCTTTTCAATCACATATATCAACTTGCTATGTTGTCTGGATAAGCCTTGTGTCATCTAAATTGGCCCTTGGCCTGCATCCCCGTAATTCGCTTGTTCATTTTGCAAATCCTGCCTTGCCACTGGCTCATGGAGTACGCCATAGCTGCAGCTACCTCCGCACTCGAGGGCGAAGCTAGCAGCAGCAGTTGCTGCTTCTGAGCTGGTCGAGGGCATCGGACTTACCTCATCTTCTGAAGTGTATTCACCCAATTCCGCCGTCATCGATGTCCATTTCTGTTCCGTTTGCTACTAGTAATTGAGCTGAGACTTTGTCTCATTTTCATCTTCAATGTCTTCGATTTCAAACTCTAATTCGAGACTCATCTCTACAGTATAGATCCGACTCCGTCATTGTTTACGATATAGGTTTGTAATTCCCGCGGCCTATACACGCACGCGCGCGCACTCGAAAGCCAGCAAACCGTACCCGGAAATCACTTCACAGCCGCAATTCCATATCCTGACGTCAGCATTTGGGTGACTTTTGGGGTACGTATTTGGGGGCGTTTCAGTGGGGCGTCCCGATAACCAATAAATGAGCTCCAGAATTTTATTAAAAATCGGCGATTAGTAAAATAGTGTTTCCTCGTGTTATTTTCTGCTCAGTGATATATAATTCGACCATATTTATTCTCTATGAACATCAACTTTAAGGCATTTTAAAGTATCGTATGACATTTTAACTAAATGATGTCTATTATGATGGTTAAAGCTAATGGGTTTTTCTTTACATCATATAGGTCACATGCCGAAACTTTTTGTTTGGATCTTGTTGTTCAATTTCAAATCAGAGCTTACACTGGCATATTTGCCCGTTTTCGCACTGCATGAATAGGATATCTCCGAAAAGGGGTATATATCTTTATAAATCTTTGGGCGTCAAAAACTATTGTATGACATTTTAACTAAATAATGACCTATATGAGGTTAAAGCTGATGAGTTGTTCTCTACCCTCATATAGATCACATGCCGAAACTTTTTGTTTGGATCTTGTTGTTTTAAAACCAAATCAGAGCTCAAACCGGCAAATTGACCCGTTTTCGCACTGCATGAATAGGATATCTCCAAAAAGGGTAAATATCTTTTTAAATGTTAGGGCATTTTAAAGTATCGTATGACATTTTAACTAACTAATGACTGGTATGAAATATAAAGCTAATGAGTTGTTCTTACCCTCATATAGGTCACATGCCGAAACTTTTTGTTTGGATCTTGTTTTTAAAACCAAATCCGGGCGCAAACCGGCACATGACGCGTTTTCGCACTGGCAGTACAGGATATCCTCGAAAAGAGTAAATATCTTTTTAAATCTTAAGGATTTTAAAGTAGCCTTATCGTTTGACATTTTAACTAAATGATGACCTATATGAGGTTAAAGCTAATGAGTTGTTTTTACCCTGCATTAATAGGTCCCATCTGCGAATCTACGTCATTTTTTTTGGTTGATGATCTCTGGAATCTTTATCTTTCGGTGCTCCCACTATTGAAAAGACCCCATTAGCCACCTACTCATCTTGGACTTCGACTCAATCTCTCTTCTCTACTACCAATCCTTGAAGGACATATAATCTCTATTAGATCAAGGAGAAGATCCTAGTTACGAGAGAGTGACAGAGGGAAGAACCTTCTATCACACATGGCTACTCTTTAGTTAGGTGGGAACAGGAACCTTCTAGACGCGGACACCTTGAAGGACGCGTCTTATCATCTCCTTCATTACTTATCACTCCCTTTTTCTGGGGGGAGGAGAGGAGAAGAGGACGCTTCCCCGGCGGAGGACCGGAACCGATGCAGTGTCATATTGCATCTACTACACTACAATTAGGATCTCTACATCTTCTATTCATCTCTCTTAGTGATATTGAAAAGCTGTACGTGAGGACTTCAAGGACGACTACATTTAATAGACGAGGTTATGGTATTGCAAGAAAAAACAAAAACACGCTTTACTTCTCATACTCAATTTTATTCTTCTTTCACTCATTTTCTGTAAAACTTCATCTTCGGAATAGTACTGGACCTTGCTCTCTCTTACTATCTACTCTAACTCATGATCTCTTGTGGAAAAGAAGGAATGTTGAAGAGGATGGGTTGACCTATGTAGGAGCCTATCCTATACTGTATTCATATTCTTTTAGGAGATATTAAGAGTATCTAGAAATTAAGTGATATCTTCTCACTTTCTATGATAGGGAGTAAGGAGAGAGCCTCACTCTTCATGTGGAAGAGGGGGAAGACCTCTACTACTCTTACTTACTTAAAGAGAGAGGAAGAAATGTAGACTCTTATTGCTCTCTCTATGATCTTTGGATGAGGGAGGGGGACGTAAAACTATCTACCAATGATAGCTCCCACCGTCTTTGGTATACATTGAGAAGGGATGGAAAGAAGAAAGTTGAGAGCTACTCTCGTTACTTCATTTCTACATTCGCATCTTCTAACTCTCTAAGTCTACTTTCACACTTCCCTGATCATGTCCCTTCTTGGGGAAGCACGAAAAGAGTGAGGAGGAGACGGAAGGTAAAAGAGGAAGCTGCACTATCTTAGAGGGGGGACGGGGGGAGGAACTTACATCTTTGCTTCCTTTTTCTATCTTTCCATACTTGAAGAGCATTTACTACTCTATACTTACCATTCTCCTCACTCTACCCCTAATATAGGAGGAGGGAAAGAGAGGAGAGAAATCTAAGATCTTACTTAGACATCTCTATGCTACTCATTCATTTCTATGTTGTGTCATCATACTCATCTACTCACATTGACCTCATCGTACAACTACTCATTTCTCTTTCTATCTTGGGGGCTTGTGACACTTTTGCACACTTTTCAGCTCTTAACCACTCATCACCTTCGACATCTTCTCTTCTACTCTACTCTTGTTCTCCTCTCTTCACCACTCTCTTCTTTCCATATCCTTCTTCTCCTTACTTCTCATTCCTCTATCTTTGCGCTCGCTCTATTCACTTCTTGTTCGTTCAGAGCTGTAGTAAATATCATAGAGAACTCACTTCTCATGAATCTTCTTGTTTCGAGAAGCACTTATTCTTCTCTGATCTCTCTTGTACTCGCTCATCTTTACTTTCCTTCATCGTTGAGTTACTGGCAATCAGTCATTTGGGACACCTGGGACCTCTTGTGTTTGAGATGAGCTAAATCTTGGAGAGGGGGGGGGAAACTAATTTTGCGCGGAGATATGGCTCTAATCTCACTCGATATTACTTTCATTGACATATTGGTATCTAATGTCTACCTACATCTTAGTCTATCTCTTGGGCGGAGGGCTTCCTAAAGTTGTACTACTATCCTTATCTTTTTAAGAGGATGAATGCAAATTGACACCAATGGAAAAACCTCTTCTATTTCTCTCATGTTTGGGAGGGGTGTAGACATAAATCCCGGGGGAGGAACACTTGGAATACTATCGGACTCTTGGGGTGAGAGGTTAGGGGACTCTTCCTCATCGTCTTAGGGACGGTTCTTTAGATACCATTCCTTCATCTCAACATTTCTATCGTCTGTGAGAGAGGAGAGCTCTGGGAGGCTAGTGGGAATGGGGTGAAGGGGAGTGAGGGGGGATGGATGGGAGTTGGAGATGGGGATACCTCTCTTTGGGAGGGAAGAACCCGGGGAAGGGGATGACCTATTGAGATCAATCTTCTCTATTAATATTATTCTTATTATGATTACTACTGAGTTTAGTTACTCTTCTTACGAATGAGAGAGAGCATCTCTATCATCTATCGTTAGTGTTAAGGCTTCATGATTCTCTCACTCTCTTAATTTCTACTTTACTCCCTCTCTTCTGATGCATTACCGTCTTTCTTCTACCTCTTCACTATCTAACTTAGAATAAAAAGAACTTGAAGACCTTCTCATTTCGCTCTTCTGACATCTTTTTTCTCTTATCTTGGAGAAGAAGAGAAAAAGTGAAGAAGGAGGGGAGATGGTACTCAACGTTCTTCTTGAGTTTATATTCATATCTTGAGGAAAAGAAAGGAAAAAGTAAGACCTTGTTCTACATTCTCACATATTCACTGGACATCCTTGCACTTGAATAGGAAAGAAAAAGAGGACACATCTCTCATTCTCTGTTCCTACTCTTCTTGGATGATGAGAAGAATGTGGGGGAAAGAGATGGGTCGACTTGGATTTTAGCATTGAACCGACTTAATTACTTCATTTTCTTACTTGCATTTCATTCTACTCTTTGGGTCACTCATTACGATTTCCTTCTTATTGGCATAACTTTGAGCGGAGGACTTCTCTATTCTCTATTCCTATTTCGACACTCTTACAAGGACTTATCTATGCTCTTCTCTTTACTATCTTATCTTTACAACATCTCTTTTTAATGGGTGAGATAGAAAAATATACACTCTATCTCTTTCATCTTCACTTATCATCGTTCGTTATCCATTGACCTGCTATCTTACATTTTCACTCTTTTCCACCCTTATCTTTCTATGACATCTTTAGCAATATCTACTCTATCATAGGAGGGAAGAAGCACTTGCTACTACATCATTCTAACTAGATCGTTATCTACTACATGTCATTAGGCAGCTGTTGAGTAGAGGGACAGGATATTTAAGGGAGGGAGATTGAAGGTGTGAGCCTCAATTGCGTCAGGCGACTTCAGGAATACTTGAGATAAAAAAATAAGGGGAGAAGCACTTTCATCTTTCACATCCTATTCAAGAAACCCATCTTCGTTTCTCTGCGGATAAATTTACCTATCTATCATCTGCTCATATCTTTCTCTAGCGATCGTCATCTGCTTATCACTACCACTTACTGTTGCTTGAAAGGGATAACACTATGGAAATAGGGGACGATGGTACGCTGAAATCTCTATCATCTTCTCGTCATATGTATCTTATAGCGTTGGCGCGACGGGAGGGGACTAATTGAACGTGCTTTTTTTGTAGGCATAAGAGAATTAAAGAATAGGAGAGAGGGGAGGAGCAATGATAAATCTACTTTACTAAGACGTTTATAGGGAAGGTGGGATATCATCTACATTCTGCTCTTGGGAAGGGGAGAGCAGCCCTTCTTCTCAGTTCTTTTCTATTAGAGATTGAGGGGGAAGATGAGGACTGCACACCTCTTACTTCTACTTAAAAGGCTCACTACTAGTCTAGTCTTTTATGCTTCTCTCTCTGGAGGGGGAGAGGAGAGGAGGTCATAAAAAATGCCCTCACTTACATTTTCTCTCTACTCTATCTTCAGTGCAAGAGGTAGACTTCTCTTCTATATCTTTAATAAGAAAAGGAGGAGAGGAGAGACGGGGAGGACGTTGGGGGAGAGGGAGGTAGTGACCGAAATGTTTTGTCCTTTTTGGAGGAAGCTACATACTCTTGTCCTACTCATCTTGCTCTTGATCTTCTCATCATTTGTGTGAGTGGGAGGGGGATGATGACGAGTGTTGTGTCTTTACTGTCTTTGATGCTTTCTTACAGATCTATAACTCCTCTGACTTAAACAAACAAAACAAAAACGACACAGTTGGCCGGGGATGGAGGAAGGCGATCATCTTGAAAAGAGAAATTCCATTTTTCTCTTGGCCTTAACAGGGGGAAGTGTGAGATCAGCGTCATACTTCACTCTACAATCTCTATCTCTTCCTAGAATGGACGAATCCTTGAATGGCCATCCATTCATATCATTCTGACCTTAAGAATAGAGGTGGAGCCTTCAGAGGAGGGGGGGGAGAGTCTAGCTTACTATCCTTTCTCATCCTTTTTTGGGATACTTGAAGCATTCTCATACTTCGTGCTTTAGACTTGTAGCTATGTATCTGGGAATTAGGATGCTCTTGTTAGTGATCATTCTCTCTAATTTAGATCGCATCCTTTCTTCTCTCTTTTAAGGTGGAGGTGGGTCTCTTGTGTGGGGGGGGTGGGTGGGGGGGTTTTTTTCTTAGTGTTGTTGGTGTTTGGTTTTGGGGGGTTTAGTTTGCTTGTGTTGTGGTGAAGGGGGAGAGGGATAGCTAGGAACGGGAAGGGACCATTGCTTCTTCTTCGGCATCTCTTCTAAGTAGGGGAGGGGAGATTTTGTAAAGATAAAGAGAAGACGTGATATGACTATGAATAGCATTGCGGTGGGAACAAGGGAAAGACTACATTGGAGGAACTCTATCTTCTCTTCTATACTCTTAAAGTCTTTTCTTAAACTTATACTTAGGTGGAAAGAGGGGGAACTTGGACTTGAAAGTACCTATGAGTGGTTCGAAGATAATTGGGGAGGGACGGTGGGATAAAAATAGGAGGACCTATTTGATCTCACTTTTCTATATATGACGTTTATGTCTCAATCTTTACTACACCATTTGTACTCGATTGACTACTCTTCTTTTATCTTTGGCTCCGCCTCATGTAATTCACTTATCATTACCTTTAAGAATGAAGGGGAAGCATCTTACTAACTTAGTATTTTCCAGCATCTCTACCTTAGCAGGATCTGTTCTCTTACTCTTTACCTTCTGATTAAGGGAGGGAGAAGGGTGGGTAGAGACATTCCTTATGACCTATGGTTGGTGAGAAAGAGCTGCAGGGTGGGTGGGGGATATCTCAGCGATTTACCTTAAATCGGAGCACGGGAAGAGAGGATGGCCACTATCTTTTAAGGTACATGCCATCTCATTGCTACACCCTTGGGCTTTCTTAGCGTAGACCAAAAAGTACGGAGTGATTCGAGAGGTAGAAAAGCACCTACTTTTATTCACATGGAGGGAAGAGTAAGGAGTGTGGTAAGAGAAGGGAGGAGGGACTGTGGTCACATGATCATTCTTATCTCCCGTACCTCCTCTCTACTTTGAGTGATGTATGGATAGGGAAAGGGCTATGAAAAGTAACCCATGAAAAGATACGACTATTAACACACAAACAAAAAAAAATCTCACTTCTGCTCTATTTTACTTGACTGGTGGAGGTAAGAAATTGGAGCATTCGATAGAACAATCTCTATACTCTCTCATCACATTTGGATACTGTCATTATTACGTGGGTACCATTTGAGGAGTACACTTTCTACTTCTACTTCATCTTCTCTACTATCTATTATATCTCTACTCTGACTTGAGTGAGATTTGTATGACTTCATCTTACTACTATCTCCTACTTGTGAGGGGGGAGGCTCTATCAACCTTACCGTTTCATGCCCTAAAACCTACCATTATTGCTGTCTTAATTAATACAGGACAACACTTAACGTTCTTCTTCTACTCACACAGTTGGTGGGATATGTCATTGAGCATCGACCATTGCATTATTAATCTCACGATTCTTCTATTCATAATCATAACTATCTTTACATGTAACATCTTACTCATTACTCTACCTAGGGGAGGGGAGGAGAGGGGGGTAGAGTGGAAGGGAACTGGGGGAGGAGAGGGACGATTCTCTGTATGGAAGGCCTATATAACTAGGGTGGGGAGGGGGGTGGGAGTGTGAGGAGAGAGGGGACAATACTTTAGTGGAGGTATCTTCTACTCAATCCTCTTCTGCCAAATTGCTACTATGCTATTCTCACTCATCTCTACTTTCTACCTGAGGGAGAAGAGGAGGGGAAGAGGGGTATAAGCTTTAAATATTGATCTTGCTCTATCTATCATCTTTACTTTATCTCGTCTTGGGTGAACCTACTTCTGAGGGAGGAGAGAGAGTTAAGGGGACCTTATTTGCGTGGAGAGGGGAACGTGAGAAAGACTTCTCTACCTTTAGATGGGGTGTGGGGAGGGAAGACCTATCTCTTTTGAGGCTGGGAGGAGGGAGTAGGGGAGGACACTATTTGGAACTCATCTTCTACGTATCAATTAACCTATCTTATCTATCTTACCTCTTCCAGATTATTGGAAATTGATTAAAACGCCATTTCAAAAACACCTGTCAATCACTCTAGCCACGCCCATTTTCGGTAGGGAATGGAGCGATTTCATGATGACGTCAGGATATGGAGTTCGGCTCTCAGTGCAGTGCAGACAGCTAGCTAAGGCCACCCGGCCGTACCGTGTCGGCGTGTACTTTCCCATACACTCACGCAATGCAGTGTACACGATCTGAGCAGTGATGTATATCAAATCCAAATGTATTAGCTTTGTTTTGTATTCATATTTGCAAATAATCACAAAAAGGAGCAATCTTTATAGCAACTAATGTTGTGGTAATTTTTCTTTGAAAATAATCGCCATTGCAAGTAGACTAAGTCTTTTCTACCTATACTATCTAGTACTTCTCTCCATCATATTTCTTTTTCACTCAACAAAATGACGCTCAATTA
>CALNVZ010002974.1:33409494-33477843 GCA_940671915.1 Paracentrotus lividus | reverse complement strand
GCTCATGGAGGTACGCCATAGCTGCAGCTACCTCCGCACTCGAGGGCGAAGCTAGCAGCAGCAGTTGCTGCTTCTGAGCTGGTCGAGGGGCATCGGACTTCACCTCATCTTCTGAAGTGTATTCACCCAATTCGCCGTCATCGATGTCCATTTCTGTTCCGTTGCTACTAGTAATTGAGCTGAGACTTTGTTCCTCATTTTCATCTTCAATGTCTTCGATTTCAAACTCTAATTCGAGACTCATCTCTACAGTATAGATCCGACTCCGTCATTGTTTACGATATAGGTTTGTAATTCCCGGGCCTATACACGCACGCGCGCGCACTCGAAAGCCAGCAAACCGTACCCGGAAATCACTTCACAGCCGCAATTCCATATCCTGACGTCAGCATTTGGGTGACTTTTGGGGTACGTATTTGGGGGCGTTTCAGTGGGGGCGTCCCGATAACCAATAAATGAGCTCCAGAATTTTATTAAAAATCGGCGATTAGTAAAATAGTGTTCCTCGTGTTATTTTCTGCTCAGTGATATATAATTCGACCATATTTATTCTCTATGAACATCAACTTTAAGGCATTTTAAAGTATCGTATGACATTTTAACTAAATGATGTCCTATATGAGGTTAAAGCTAATGGGTTTTTCTTTACCATCATATAGGTCACATGCCGAAACTTTTTGTTTGGATCTTGTTGTTTCAATTTCAAATCAGAGCTTACACTGGCATATTTGCCCGTTTTCGCACTGCATGAATAGGATATCTCCGAAAAGGGGTATATATCTTTATAAATCTTTGGGCGTCAAAAACTATTGTATGACATTTTAACTAAATAATGACCTATATGAGGTTAAAGCTGATGAGTTGTTCTCTACCCTCATATAGATCACATGCCGAAACTTTTTGTTTGGATCTTGTTGTTTTAAAACCAAATCAGAGCTCAAACCGGCAAATTGACCCGTTTTCGCACTGCATGAATAGGATATCTCCAAAAAAGGGTAAATATCTTTTTAAATGTTAGGGCATTTTAAAGTATCGTATGACATTTTAACTAACTAATGACTGGTATGAAATTAAAGCTAATGAGTTGTTCTTTACCCTCATATAGGTCACATGCCGAAACTTTTTGTTTGGATCTTGTTGTTTTAAAACCAAATCCGGGCGCAAACCGGCACATGAACGCGTTTTCGCACTGCAGTACAGGATATCCTCGAAAAAGAGTAAATATCTTTTTAAATCTTAAGGCATTTTAAAGTAGGCCTATCGTTTGACATTTTAACTAAATGATGACCTATATGAGGTTAAAGCTAATGAGTTGTTTTTTACCCTCATATAGGTCACATGCCGAAACATTTTGTTTGGATCTTGTTGTTTCAATTTCAAATCAGAGCTTACACTGGCATATTTGCCCGTTTTCGCACTGCATGAATAGGATATCTCCGAAAAGGGGTATATATCTTTATAAATCTTTGGGCGTCAAAAACTATTGTATGACATTTTAACTAAATAATGACCTATATGAGGTTAAAGCTGATGAGTTGTTCTCTACCCTCATATAGATCACATGCCGAAACTTTTTGTTTGGATCTTGTTGTTTTAAATCTAAATCAGAACTCAAATCGGCACATGAACGCATTTTCGCACTGCATGAACAGGATATATATAAAATAACGCCAAGATATGCATTTTCCATGGTATATTCCACTTTCATTTCGATTTGGCATTTTCGAAGACACCGTAGCACGATTTTCTATTGTTCTCCAGCGTAGCAGACGCCGGAAGTCTTATTGGTCGCTGGACCGGAAGTCTTATTGGTCGCTAGATTCAAGGAGCGTGTTTTATATTGCGCTGTTTTTTGTTTATCGACTGGGCGGAAGATGGGCGGGGCCAAAAACCTGTCGAATAACGCGTGTAATACTCGGCCAATAGAAACCAGCCACGCTCTTGGCATACACGTACGTACAGGTTGATTTTTCTGGTTGTTGTCTTTGAATTTATGGCTTTGGGTTCCCTTTTGAGACATTTTAGCTCATTGGAAAGACAGAGCACAACGATGCGTATATTGATAGGTAAGTGTAACACGGAATATTTTCATTTATTTGTAGAATGTAGTTTTTATAATGAATTTATGCCTTTTTGGGGACTCGTTTACACTTCAGCAAAATACGTGAACATCTGACTCCGAGCATTTTGTTGCCAGCTTGTGCGCCGAACCTCGGCCTCCCGAGGTCTGTGCAGCAGATCAGGCCAGCCGGGTTGCGGGTCTCCGCCCTGTCAAAAAAAAAAAAAAAAAAAAACTTTTATATTCTTATTTTTAGCTATATATGAATAAATATGATACAACAATAATGATCAATTAGCGAGGGATATAATGTAGGCCTATTAAAGTAAATGTAAAAAGTAATGTTACGAGAGACCATGACTGATGAGCCATGATGATTGAATGTTGTTGATTGTTCTTTTCTTCGTGATTTGATTTTGAAGTCAAGACAGTCAGTCAAGTGATCTCGACGATGTGAACCCTCCAGTGTACTCAGCAGCACAAGTACCTGGGAGTAACACTTTCTGGCGACATGAAATGGAACATACATGTAACGTTAGATACTGCCGTCTCCAAGGCCAACCGCATGATTGGATTCATACGACGAAACCTAAGCTCAGCTCCACAAAAGGTTAATATCTACATGCCACAAAAGCTTTGTGTTTTCTCCCTAGCACGTCGAGTACTCGTCAATGTCTTCAGTAGTGCTGATCTCCATACCCAAAAGCAACATAAAGAAAATCGAAGCAGTTCAAAAGGAGAAGCAGCCAGATTCAATACTTCATACTATGGAAAGAGAGCCAGTCACAGCAATGTAAAAAGGTCCTAACCTAACCTCCCAACCTTAGAAGATAGAAAAAGAATAATAGATTGACCATGATGCACAAGATTGTTCACCGAGAAAGTCGACTAGTACTTGAGATCATGTGCATTCAACCGCCGTGGGGAAGGGCGAGCAACCCAGAATCATAACCCACTTTCACTAGATTCCCACGTGCAAGACCAACTGCTTCCAAAATTCGTCTTCCTAAGACAGCAAAGACTGGAATATGTTCCCATACAACAACATTACTTCCATCAATACCCCTCAACTTTCAAACTCAATTGAAAACCAAAACCTCAATAGAAATCCTTCGCAAGACCTCTGCCACACACAAGTTGAGTTGTTCCAGTAGGAGCTTGTCAACAAGACAACCGTGAAACCGTGAAACCACATGCATATTACATTTAGGCAGAAATATTCCACCGTTCTCGGGATATTTTCTATATTATTTTATTTTAATATTTTCCCATCGACCGGTGGAACTATCAGCATACCTTTTCCGTAGGGGGTCTACAACGCCTTTCGTGGCTGCTTAAGCATGTACAAAAGTCAATGCAGGCGATTTTGAAGCCATTTTGACATGACTAACAATGTCTCCCCAAATTTTTGTACTTAAAAGCACAATATCAGGGAGATCTGTAGTTGTATAGAATCTTCAGATTCTATGGTTAGCAAAAAAATATATGGCTAGATCTATCATATAAATAAAATAAAAAAATAAAGCACTTACTTTCTGAAAATGAGTCCTCATCGCGTGATCTTTTTTGTCTGTCTTCTGTTGAATCGACCTATGCTAATATGAAGTAAGGTCAATATGCAAAGAAAATAGTTTGACCAATCAGACACTTGTAAGATCATTCAACATGAATATTGATATACTTTTTATGAATATTTATAGCTCTTGAACTTATGATGAAAAGCAACATATAACATAGTCCGACATCGGGTAGCTCAATTTAAGCTCCAATCCATATGAATATTCATGAGTAAAAATGGCTGCCACTGGAACATCGCGATAAGACAGAATAGAGGACGAATTTAATGAATTCTTTGGCTCAATATACAAGTTAAGGTAGGCTCAGAACATTTTCCAATATATATGATTATTATGTATTTGAAATTTAGTAGATCTAGAGTAATGAAAAGATGAATTTAGAACTAAAAAGGGAATTTTGAGACCACTGTCTTTCATGGATCAGTCACCAGTGCAGTGAAAAGTCTTGTCATGCCCTGCTCCCTCGCCAGCTCTCTGGGGTCCATGCACGGCGGAATACTACGATGTTCAGTCGTTTATTTTGTGAGCATTCAGTGTTTAACCAATGCAATCCCAAAATAGTGACTGAATCCTTCGGTCTTATTACTATTGGATGTATCTGCCCATCCAACTGTAAATAATCTTTGTACGATCGAGAGTCTACTATGGCTCGGATTATTTCTAGGACAGATAAAGGCTTGTTGTGTTACATTAATGCAATTATAAGGGTGACCAAATTCACAATTCCAGATTCTCAAGTAGATTCTTGTTTCTGCTGCAGGAATCTTGTGTAGTAAATTGTAACATAGAGAAGCAAAAGTTGCTGGCAGAATATAAGGAAAATATTTAAACCTAACACACTTCTTCATTCAGTGAACTAGACCCTCTAGGCCTATTCTAGGTGCTAATGTTTACTCTATTGCGCATTTAAATTGCTTTTGTTTTATGATTTCAGATGCGTTTACCTTTTCTTGACTATCTTTTCTTGAAATTCAGTTTTGGTTGCTGCCATTGGGGCTGCATCTGCCCTCTACAGTCCTAGCGATGATGTGGTGGAACTCACAGCTGCTAATTTTAACACCAAGGTTATCAACAGTGATGATATTTGGCTAGTGGAGTTCTATGCGCCATGGTAGGTGTAAACTGTTTCAATTAGCAATTTTTTTTTCAATTATGATTTCAGTAGGCATCCATTGTTGATGAGTAGTCATAATTGAAAGCTGAATTTTAAATTATTAGTATTAGTGTATGGTAAGCCTTATTTAAAAAGGATGTTGAAATAGTCTTTAATCAGGAAATGAAAGAAATGATGGGGTGTTTCAAGGAATGAGGGAAAGGAACAAATGAAGTTTGTTATGCAGTGCTACCACAGGCGTAAATCCCGGGGGGGATGGGGGGGATACATCCCCCCCAGATTTTGAGGAGGGGGGGATGCCCTGTACAAACATCCCCCCCAGTTTTCAAGAAAGAAATGAAAAAAAAAATAACTACATAATTGTGTTATTGGTTGAAATAGCGCTTTTAATACTACAAAGTACCTCTTTTTAACTCCAAAAACACCAAATTTTTCTTGCTCGGTCGCTCTTCGACCTCGCACTAAGTAACAATCAGTAGGTTAAAGGAAAATGAAAGGCTAGAGCAAAAACCCCTTAATAAGTCGAGCCATACTCCACTTTACTAAATGAAACTTAAATGAAGAAAATCCGTTGACTATATCCGAAGATATTGCCAGCTCAAACTTCAACTCAACTTGATTTTGAGATTACCGCGGAAGATGCCATCTTGCCGATATTTGCATATTTCTCCCATGGTCCTCTGCGATATTTGACGTCACTGACGAACAACTCGCACGATCGACGAACAAGCTCAGCTGATCGCCCAGGCCAGCCAGCGCGCGTTTTGTGTGTTTGTTTACGTGCAGTCGGCTCCGCAAGATGGTGTACTGTCAAGCATTTGGCTGTCGGAATCGGTCCGATAAAGGCGCAAAATATAGTTTTTTTTCGGTTTCCCGACCCACAAAAGAGGCCTGAGATATCTGAGAAATAGAAATACTAAGCAAAGTAGTCTGCTGCAATTTTACAATAAAAGAAGCAAAAGGGCACGATCAGATTGATAAAGTTGAATGTTTCGATGTGCGGTGTACTTGGCGTTTGATGAAAGCAATGGCGCACGTACGCGTCCGTCGAGCCAGCCAGTGTTAGCGACCGGACCAGAGACAGGATCGCTCCCGATACCAGCCCGGCCGGCTGCGACAGTGGGCGGTAGCGACGGTGAAAAGCAGCTTTGGTTAGCTTTCTGAAAATGCGCACGCATACGTGTCCAGTTATTGTTGAATTGATGATCGTAAATTTAGAGTTGTATTTTATAAGTTTGAATAGAAACAAAATAATAATAATGTAAAACATGATACTATAATATTCAATTATTCAATATGTCTCTTTATAATTTATAACTTATATATTGTGATTCGGAAAATTAAATCGTGATTAGTGTATGATAGTGTGTACAAAACATAGCTGAGTGGGGTTGTTCGCAAGTGACGTCACAGTTTTGCTCCAGCTCAGCCAACATGGCGACCTCCGCTTAGCGATGTCTAACCCAAGGTAACCCAACTTTGGAGGGATGGTTCTCCTTCCTTGGAGATCAGATTTTGGTGGTTGATGGCTTATTTTGACTGTCATATATGAAAGATTGTTACCATGGGGTTGTAGCTCTAGAGTTTCATTTTCCTTTAAATAAAAAGGTTTGATCCAATGCCCTCATCTGGGGACATACCTTTGGAAAGGGTGTTCTCGACAATCAAAAACATTAATGTAGTTGTGTACGACTAAGTTGGTGGAGGGCTTGGGGCCTGCAGTCCCACAAATTTTCATAGCAAAGATTGTGATTTGTTTTTATCGTCGGTCTTTAACAAAGCATCATCTGCACGTAAAATCAAAATTTTATCTTCAAAATAGATACTAAAAAGGGAATATCATGCACAATCAAACTTTGAGCTCAAAATTTTCGGCTCGCTCTTCGCGCGCGCTGACACTAAATAAGATATATAAATATCTCCAATTATAAGCTTAACATTTTCGCATTATACCTTTTCAATCATTATTATGATGAACAGTAATCAAGACAGCCATTAAGATTCTTAAAACCATACATTCAATGACAAACTTTCTTCGTACCCCCTCCCTCTCCCGAATACATTTCTCTTTAGGTATATGCCTCTGATCTAAAGTGTCCCCCTTTTCAGAAAAAAAACATGCCATTTTCCATCGTGACCCCCACTTTCTAATCGGTTCCGCCGCCTCCGCTATATATATATATATATATTTTGCGCTCGTGGATATACTATAAAGCATCTATAATGCACAAATATTTCCAATTCAAGCTTAAAATTTTCGGCTCGCGCTTCGCGCTCGCTGATACTAAATCAGATCTGTAGCCTTATGCATAAATATCTCAAATTTTTAGCTTAAAATTTTCGGCTCGCGCTTCGCGCTCGCATTACTTTTCAAAGAAAAATTCTATTTGCACCCTCTCTAATGCTAATATGGGTTTTAAAAACGTTCATTGTATACACTAGTGCTTGACTTTGTGTATGTCAAACAAAATCGCGACAAGCTGGCAAAATTTTTCGCTCATCCCCCCCACTCCTCAACATGGATTTACGCCGCTGAGTGCTACCCTTTACATTTTCAAATCTTTTCAAATCCACAGATTTTTATTTCACATACATATATGTACTTGTTCAAATAGTGATGGGTAAATTTACTTTACTCAAAACACTGTCCTGCAAAACTTGCCACTTAGTATAAAATATTTTAATAATAATCTACTAATTGGATCTCTGGAAATATGAATTTGGTGTGAAAAACTTCAAGGTGTTGACAAATTATGATGTTACTAGATCTGAGTAGGATTTTAGCAATACTTATTATTCCCCTCTTTCTTAATCATTAAAGGTGCGGTCACTGCAAGAACCTAGCTCCAGAATGGAAGAAAGCAGCTACTGCCTTGAAGGTAAGAATCTAACAGGTGAAATAACACAATCATAATTAAGCATCTGTTCTACAAGTAGAAAGCGGGAATTGAAAGATTGACTTTGACAGGAAAGATAGAAGGAAAGAGAGTAAGAGGAAGACAGAGAATGACGTATCTCAGAAAAATAGCCAAATGGAGTATGATTGCCTATGCCATATTTAGATAATGGCACTAAAAGAAGAAGAAGAGAAGTGCTTGGAATAGAAGAAGAAGAAGATAAGTGCTTGGAATATTGCAGTTTAGTAATCTATTTGGCTAACACCCATTTGGTTTACACCCATTTCAACTAAACAGTTTTAAGTATTGATAATGATATAGCACTGCATATTTTGCATACTCTTATTACCCCAAGCATTTTGCTAAGGCAGCTACTGTCCCATTTTTTAAAGTATTTAGTATGACTCAGCTGAGGATTGACAGGGACTGATTTTTAAAATTTACAGGGGAGCTATAAATAGCTCTCCTAGAGGCTCTCAAGGAGAATTTTTAGGGGAGCTAAATTTGTTCTTCATGTCAGATTGGGGTTACAAGGGGCTCTGTAAATCACTCCCCAAAAAAGCATTTAAGGGGAGCTTGGGAGAGCAATCGCTCTCACTCCCCTTAAATCTTACTTCCTGGATTGAACCCATAACCTCCTCTCATGAGGCAGAGCAGGCAGCTGTTATGGATGCTCTTACCATTTGACACTGAATATGCTGCACAAGATTTTCAATAAAAAATAAATAAAAAATTGATAGCATATAATTTTATAGATACAATGTAGATATTTTTGTTGCTTAGTGAACAGATTTGATGACTGGTTTAAGTTAGTGTAAAGCATGTTGTTTTGCACTATTTATAATCCATATTTGTTAAGAATTTATTGGATTTACTAGAATAATGAACCCTTTTTGTCTATGCAGGGCGTGGTTAAAGTTGGAGCTGTTGATATGGATGATCATGGTTCAGTAGGCGGACCTTACAATGTTCGGGGATTCCCCACAATCAAGGTCTTTGGTGCCAACAAGAAAAGCCCACAAGATTATAACGGTAATTTACATGAATTATGTTTCAAGACTCTGTCTTTTGAAAATTTGAAGTGAAATTAAACATTTATGTTAGAGCCAATTTTTAAACTGCTGATAGAATTGCAAACCAAGAGAGAAACTGGCTAAAAATAGTTTTTAAACTGTTTATCATGCATAGAATTGGTTGTTTCAATCAGAAAAATATAAGGTAGATATAAAACATATAAACTAGATTTATATATTTTAAAAAATTCCTACATGTATGACTCTCTACATTGTATGTGGTTTCCTCAAGGAATTTTAGATCAAATAAATGTGTCACAGCTTACACTGAATGTGAACAATGAAATACGACTTGACAGAAGAAATAAATGTTACAAATGTCAAGCACTTTCATGTAACTATGTGCATTCATTCATTTTGGTTGTTCATAAATAATTACTAAGAAGTGATAAAGTCATTAATTTATCATTATTATCAAAATCACGTATGAGCAATAATTTGATGAAATGGAAATAATAAAATGTTATCTAAAATCATATATGTATTGTAAGGCTTTTAAAGCGCCTCTTTTATGATTGATACACCATCAAATCCATGTGTAGCCCCTTTGAGATTCACATGTTATGAATTTTTCAATGTGACCTTTGACCACTAGGTGCAAGAACAGCTTCAGGTATCGTGGACAGTGCCATGAAAACCGTGAAGGAGGTTGTTAATGGAAGACTTGGCGGAGGTGGAGGAGGTTCCAAGAGCAGAGGAGGTAGTGGAGGTAGCGGGGGCAGCGGAGGCAGCAAGGGTTCTGTGAGTATTTCCACCAAATTGTTCATTGTGGTCTATTCTGGAATATTGTGACCCATAGAAAAAACACAAGCTTCTAATGACCGAAGCACTCTGATATATTTGATTGGCACCAGTTAGAATTTTTGAAAGTCTATTACAACTTGAGATTTATATTTTACCATACTTTGATTAAAATTACTCACTTGGTGCAAAAGATATTTCAGTTAAGAATTTTTTAATCATTATTTTCATTAGAAATAATAGTAACATAAGGTCATGTGTCACATGTTGGGGTATAGTAAAAGGGTGGAGGCGTTACATTTTGGAGGAAAAAATATCACATTTTTTCACATAGCATGAAAATGATGTACAGTCATGAGCTGTGCAACAACGCATATTGTAGATAATTTATCAGGCTACATGTCTGTGAAATTTTAGCTTTGTTATGTTCATAGTATTAATACAAAGATAATTTGAGTGGAGTAGGGTAAGGGGTGGAGGATCCTACGGTGGAGGATCCTACGGTGGAGGCACGTGTTAAGGCATAGGGAATTCCCATTTTTGTTACTTTGTTATTCTTTGTTGCGTTTAATCTTTGCAGCCAATAGGTCTTAAGGGTTGAGTGATATAATCATTCCCTTTGGAATTTACCTGGTTTTAGATAAATATGAAGTAGATTTTTCAAAAGTCATTTAATCAATTAATTAATCAATTAAAACATACTTAATGCACATATCCTCATAGACAATGCATTGGAGGCATCGAAAATTGCCATATGCAATTTTATAGCAATAATTGTGCTTTTTTTTCGCCATTTTCTTTGCATGCATGTAGATACACAATTAAGTGGAAACATATTACATGCAATAAACTTTGTTTGAGTTGCAATCCAAGTGTAAAAGACAGGATTTATGCCCTTTTTGCGCTATTCTTCTTCTCTTTTTTGACACCCTGTAGCGTGGTTAGAAAAAATAATTTTGTATTACAAGTTTATATTTTTAAGAAGCATAGGCTCTTATTAACAGACTCCAAGATGATTCATTTCATCTGGTGCAAAGATTAATAAATTGTTCGCCAGTAAAATTATGCAGTTTTTAAAACCATTTTTCCTGTAACACTCTGTATAGCTTTTATTACACACCCTATACAGGCACAAAAATATGTTAATCATCTTCCTTTCAATCTCTGCTTTCAATATATATATACTTTTATAAATGTCTGACTAACTACTAAGAAACTAGAGATGTTCGATTGTGACAATGTACATTTCTACAAATTTTTGGACATGTAACGCATTTTCCACCCAACTCATGACATGTGGACATAAGTATTACAACAAATTCAATTAATTTCAATTAAAATTCATTTGATGGTTTATTCTCAATACACGATTGACACCTGATAGGCTGAAATTAATATGTTTACTATAAAAATACATAAAGGTCAGTTATACGAATAAAAACCAAAATATACAATTAAGATTTTTATAATATGCTAAAGAATATATGATTTCCAAAAAGTGATTGTGAATGGAAATTCGGAAGATTGAATCATTTAATCAAAGTGAATATGTTAACGAACAATAATATCACATGAATAAATACTTTCAAATATGATTGTCATTCAATTTGAGTAAAAATAGAGACTTTAGAAAAATGAGATAGATTTGAAATACGAGTATTATTTTCTTTATTTTTCTATAGGGCAATGATGTTGTGGAGCTTACTGAGAGTAACTTTGATGAGTTGGTGTTAGAGAGTGAAGACGGTTGGTTGGTAGAGTTCTTTGCTCCATGGTGCGGTCATTGTAAGAATCTAGCACCAGAGTATGCCAAGGCAGCTACTGAGCTCAAAGGAAAGTTTAAACTAGGAGCTGTCGATTCAACTGTCCATACTGGTCTCTCAGGAAAATATGGGGTAAGGATTTACTTTCTCTTTATTACAAATTTTATCAGGACACCTACCCCCTGGACAATTACCCCCCAGAAATAGGGATAGGGTTAGGAGGTAGAGTTTTTGAGGTGGTAGTTGTCTGGGGGGTAATTTTCCAGGGGTAGATGTCCTAGAACCATTACAAATATCCTCAGGAACTATGCTTTGGATCCTGACATTTTTAAAACAAGTGCTTAAGTTTTGAACGTGACAGTTTCATTATTTCAAGAATATTTTGCCAACAGACTTGAGGCCAGCTTATCGGTACACTCTTTGAAAAGGAAACTTAAACATTATTTATTTGTACTAAACCCCTCAAAAAATGTCTTGCAATTCAACTTTGAGTCCTCGTATCTTTTTTGTTAATTGTCTATAATTCATTAATTATACCTTATTTGGAGAGTAAGTTCATTTATTCCTCTTTACACCTGATACCCCATTTGTAAAGGTTGTGCAATCGTTGAATGCACAGTATTCCCGAATACAAATCAAAGTCAGAAGTGGAAAGTTGCCAAATGAATGGCTATTGTTGAAAGGCAGAGTTTCTATTGGTATCATTAAATGGGTCATGCATTATTCCTAATGTTTTCACTTATTGCTTGGAAGAAGAAATGTGCCTTGCCCAAGCTTTTTGCTTGGCAGTGCTTATTATTTCATGAGTAGTCGTTTGATAAAGCTAGGATGGCGCGCTTATCAAATGTTGAGATACGGTTCAAGAACAGAGAACGATTGTGTGCTGAAATGGCAAAAAAAAAAGTTTGTTTTGATACTTAGCTTGCTTTGTTTGTTGGAGATGGATGAAAAAGAGATGAGTAGCGAATTTGTTATGCTGGAAACTTGCAATAACCTGTATGTAACCAATACACAAGTAATGCTCAAACCACTCGCTGGTTATTAAAACAGTTCTTTTTACAAACAAAATTAACAACAAAATACTACCTTAAATTACCTGAAACATTATTTGACATTCAACCAAGAGTATCCAACATTGTATTGAGCGCCTAACACAAAACACAAACAAACACAAAGAAACACAAAAACCTTTTATACAGTTAAGACTCGATGTAAGCAATAGCCATTCATTTGGCAACTTTCCTTTTCTGACTTTCATTCGAGTTTGCGAGTACTGTGCATTCAAGCATAACATAACCATCACAAATGGGGTATCAATGTGACAAGGAATAAATCAACTTTCCAATGATATCCAAATCTTAATCCAATCATAAAACAATCAAATAAAAAGATATGAGGGCTCAAAGTTGAATTGCAAGACATTTTTTGAGGGGTTTATAAACATAATTTTTCAATTATATACTTGGAGAGCGTATATATTTATGTGAAGCACAAAGAAAATAGATTGTGTGCTATACAAATGAAATTTAAAAAAAATTATAATTGATATTAATACCCTGTATTTCCTCATTAGATTTGATTATACAGTTGTGTATCCTTTTGATATATTTTGCAACTTAATCTCAGTATAATATAGAATGCTTTTTGAAATAGATGCACTTGTAGAAATGGAAGAGGAATGGCTGTTTTAGAGGAATGAACAGTATATCTATTATTTAAAAGAAATTTTGTCATTTGTTTTCCAGGTTCGTGGCTACCCCACCTTAAAATTCTTCCCAGCTGGCAAAAAGACCTCATCCAGCGTTGAGGATTACAACGGTGGCCGAACAGCCTCAGACATTGTTGCCTGGTGCTCAGAAAAAGTAGTTAAAAATTTACCACCACCTGAAGTATATGAGGTAAGTCCAGTTGCTTGTGAATTATAATTAACTTAACTGACATTATCAGCTAATTCTGTGATAAAATTGTTGCCAATGTACCATCACCTGTAAGTGTATGTCTAGTTGTATTTGCATATGATTTGCAAAAAATTGACTGAAATTATCAACTAGCAGTAATAAAACTGTTGCCAATCTACCACACCCGGAAGTAATGAGGGTAGTTCAGTTGCGTGTGTTGTTAATCATGGTCGGTATTCTCGAAGGGTGACTAAAGTTAGTAGGCCTACTAAATCTTTCTATTCTTTGAAGAGCAATCATTTGCAGTGCCACTTTCTACTTATTCTACTGAAATACCATGAAAATGATTTGAAAGCTTACAGTGAAGTTTCTTCACCTTCCCCACTACAGTAGATTGTCTTTAATACTACCATTTCTACAATTCTTTGTTTTTATCTACCATGCAATAGATTACAAACCAGGAAGTTTTGAATGAGGGATGTAATGACCATCCTCTCTGCATCATCTCAGTGCTCCCTCACATCTTGGATACCGGAGCCGTTGGTAGAAACCAGTACCTACAGACTCTTAAAGAATTGGGAGAGAAGTACAAGGGCAAGCAATGGGGGTAAGTGAGATTACTATTGCAATGTTTAGGATGACTGATGTAATAAGAGGTTTAAAGGACCGTTCCCACATTAGAAATATGCCCCCTTGGATACTGGAGCCGTTGGGAGAAACCAGTACTTCCTGGTTCGAAGAGAGTTGTGAGATAAGTACAAAGCTAAGCAGTTGGGGTAGGTCTTGGCGTCTTTCTGTTTATGCAGGTGCTTTGAGGGCACCCGACCACAACCAGGGTCTATGCAACTCGAAACTGGGCGCTCCCCCGACCCCGGGCCAATCTGTATATTTTTTTTTTTAAAGCAAATATCATCTGTGGAAGTGTTCTCCTTTGTATAATGTTTCTATAATGTTTGTTTATGTTTGTATAATGTTTGTTTACGTTTCTATAATGTTTGTTTATGTTTGTATAATGTTTGTTTACGTTTCTATAATGTTTGTTTATGATTTTATAATGTTTGTTTGTACAGGTGGTTATGGACGTCTGCAGGGGAGCAGTCTAAAGTAGAAGAATCTCTCGGTATAGGTGGATTCGGCTATCCTGCCATGGCCGCCCTTAATGCTAGGAAGAAAAAATTCTCTCTTCTCACAGGGTCGTTTGGTAAAGAAGGAATCGATGAATATTTAAGGTAAGAAATGACAGAAATTAGTTTTCCTTTGACAAAAGGAAGGAAGTAACAAAAGTAACAGTTCCTGTAAAAGAGCAAAATGTATCTGTCATTTACACTGATGCAATATAATATCATGATGTCTTATCTTAAATATCATTTTATAGAAGAAGATGAGATGAAATAAAATATGAAAACATGAAAAACTAAACATGGATTACTGTATAAGTGGTTATTTTCGCGGTGACTTTATTTTCGCAAATTTTACAAGTCAGTCATCACGAAAATTTCCACTTCAGTACAAGGATATTTATAGTAATGAAATCATCACCAAAATCGTGAAATGCTGCTCCCGCAAATTTCCGCTAGTGAGTAAACTGACACTTTTCATGCAGTCTCTAGGTGCTAAAGGGTTAAGAGACCCTTTAAGAGGGGACGCTTTACCTACTGTTAAACAAGAATATTGCTTCAAACTATGTCAATATATTTTCTTATTTTCAGAGCTCTTGCTGTTGGGCGGGGCCGAACGGAGTCTTTAAGAGGAGGGGACTCTTTACCTAACGTTGAAACAAAAGAACCTTGGGATGGCAAGGATGGAGAGGTAGGAAAAGTTTAATTTCTCTCGCAAATTCTACATCATAATTATGTCACTTTCAGCCATTTTTTCAATGGGCAAGTTCGATGAATGTGCATTTTCAATTCAATTTTTTTAAAGCTAATTGACAAAAAGTGATTCCATAATAGAAAATGAATGGCCTTTGTTAGATAATCATACTTATGTTCGTCAGTTTTACCACATATCAAGTAGTGAATTCCCAGATAATTGTATTCGCCAAAAATGTCACAAAATAGACCTGTCTGAGGGGATCTTACATGCATTTTATGGACTTCAAAGGGATCCCAAGGAAAAAAAGAAATTGAGCCACCTGAAATTATGCAAAATATCTAAGCTCATGGTTTAGTGGAGTGTGAATTTGAAAAATATCCAAGGTGATATTTGAAAGCTAGACACCTGTGCTTTTATATTATATTGACTTTGGAAGGAAACAAATATATTGTTTTTTTTTTAGTACTAAGTTGGACATTTTTAAAAATTGAATTGTATTGGAAGTCGCTTTAGGTGGCTTAAAAATGGTGTATAGTTTTGGTAACAAAAAAGGAATCGCCATAAACCCAAATAAATATAGTCTCATGTTGTTCACATTGCACTAAAAGATATGTGTGAGATTTTGTGATATTCCTTTCACGATTTCCGGTGAAATTCAGTGAAATGTTTGTTTTTGAAACATGATGTAACGGTTTTTGAGACCTTTGCTGGGGTGTCTAGTCCCCCGAACTTCCCGCATGAATGGAGCGATCTGTGTGTATCACCCACACAAGAGAATCCCCAATGGTTTTCCATGTGAAAGCCTCGTGCACACTGAGATGAGTCGGATCCCCAACTTATCTTTTTTATACTTATATCGTGAAATAAAGACACTAAAATGAGATTTCATGTAATATAACTTTCTTTGTTACAGTTATAGGATTCAGTCTTTCATATTATCTAACTATGAATCCAAATTAAATGTTTCCTTCTCCCAACACTATACACCAGCTTTAACAAGATGTAGAGGAAGAGGACGTTGACCTCAGTGATTTTGATATGGATGCTGATGAAGATGTGTGCGTGAAGATTGAACTCTAACCTTTGACCTCAGCATGATTAATGTTTCTTTTTTCCCTTTGATTTACAGTTGCCAGAGGAAGAGGACATTGACCTCAGTGATTTTGATATGGATGCGGATGAAGATGTGGATCAGAAGGTAGAACTTTGAACTTTGACCTCAACTCAGTTAGACTGTACATTAATTTATTCAACCTTGACTCCTGCAATAAATTAGAGCCATTGTGTGAGTAGTCTGGCTTCAAGTCAGATGATTATCCATTGTTTATGACAAGAGTCTAATGTACATGTGACCTGCCAGTTTAAAATCACCAATAAGACACCAGAATGTGTTTTACGTGTGTTTTCTCAAACTAGAGATTCCAAGCTTTCCTATGACATCAAACACTTGTGGTTCCCCTAAGTATAACCAAGTCGAACATCATGTTAGATGAAGAGCTTTTAATGATTTTCTATGTGAGCCAATGATTCAAAACCACATATAAGTCAACAAAATAAACAACATAGCAAATGGTGAAAGAAGCAGGTCTTCTCCTTAGGTTATCATTAATATTTCATTTTTGTAGCATAATATTCAACTTGGTAATACTTTAGAAAAGCAAAAGTGTTTGATGTCATAGGAAAGCTTTGGACCTCAAGTAAAAAAAAACAAAAAAAAAAAAACGAAAAATGAATTCTGATGACTTCTTGGTAGTTTTGAGCCTTTGGGTCACATTTATCGTTGGCTGAGAACCAGAAGGGTGTTAGCTGTTACCAGCACAGAGTTAGCAACCTTGTGGCTCCCAACAGCCAATCTATTTCTAACATGACAGTAGCGGATCCAGGCGGGGTGCATGGTACATGTATGCACGCCCCTTCCCCCCCCCCCACCCCATATTTTGAAAACCATTCATTCATTGTATATGTTCAAATTTTCGGCAGAGCCCCTTTCCCCTCGCCTTTTAAAATCATTGATCCTGGATCTGCCACTGGGTGACCTAATTCCAAAAATAAAATGTTAGCATTGTTGAAGGGGTGGCAGTCCACTCCCATTATACCAAGGTGCTAGGGACCATGTAAATTACCTAACTATAATGAAATCTTCTTATACTCATGGATAACTAGACACTTGTGCATAAATAAATTTGAAAAAAACATCTTTGTTATTATGGGACTAGACTGTATTATTCAAAATATACGATGCAGTAGGATAAGTGTAATTTAATCAAGATACATTCTTTGACTAAATGGGTTTGAATTATACCCTTCTGTGTAACAGGATCTTTTTTTGAGAGTAGAAGTGTAATTACTTTCTTATTAGCTCAGATGGTAGAGCACCTGACTAGTAACCAGGAGGTCTCTGGTTCAAATCCCGATGGTACCCCTTTTTCTTTGCTAATTTTTTTGTATTATATATTTCTGGTCAGTTTCCTTCATTATTCAAAATTTACTTTCTTATTATTCATGCAATTTGCTTGTCATGAACTTTCTTTAATATTGCAATCTCATTTGTTTTGCACCAACACTAAATGTGATCAGTTAATGTTGTTTCTTTCTCTCTTGAAGCCAGAATATATTTATTTATGGAGTTCTTGGTTCAGGAATATGATTTTAAGCCTCCAACTTTCACTATTATTGATATGTTAAATCATAATTACGGACTCATTTTTTCTGTGTTCTTTATAGATGTTGAATTATAATATCCTCTTTTAGGATTGCTGCAAAATTTTATTTCATAAATTAAAATGCAGCAAAGTCATTGAAGTATAACAACATTTGATAACTTTATAGTTGATAAATAAACAAATTCATTGGAAACCAAATAGGTGAACTGATTGGGCATCGTAAGAAATGATGTGTGATCATACATTACATCCGCATTTATATGCTGGAGCTCATAAATGATAATTTTATGATGTTTGAGGTAAACTTTGTCTTTTATACTCTTTGTATTGTGCTGTTTCAAAAACATATTTCCTTTAATTTGAATGCACAAAATAGACTTGTGCTGGAATTAATGTTTTAGTTCATATACCAGTAATATGATTAGATGATTTATTACAATGTTAATTGTAACATTCCACAATTGATATCTCTTTGGACGCAATCACAGAACAGTCTTACCATTACCAGTACTTAATTTTTTTTCTGGGATATGCCTTGTTAAAAACCGTTCGTTTATGGTTTAGCCAACTCCTGCTATCCCTTGTGTTTTGACATGGCTGTAGCAAAAGTATGGCCACTTGTTCCTGTGTCTGGCGAAAGAATTTTTCTTTAAAATTTGATGCAGACTAGTCACGTAGGAGTACACGAGCACCATACAATTGGTTATGACTTTGGCTTTTGTTATTTTTGTTTTTGTCAAGATCTGTGGCATGTAAATTTTGTTTGTATTATTATAATAGTTAATTCATAGTTTTATAAAGGCACAATGTGGATCAGGTTGTATAATACATTGTACACTACATACAAATATTGATGTTTATGATACACTTTATACAAATGTCTACTTTAGATTTAAAACATTCATTAGGCATGGTTTCAATGCCCATGGTTAAGTCACGCTGTTGCGGAAATAATCCAAGTACTAACCGTCGCCAAAGTGTAGACTCTCATTATGGTGTTCAGAGTTTTTCACATCATTTGCAATATTCATTTTATGATGTACTGCATATGAATATTCATATTTTGTTACCACTGTACATAAATATTCATTTCTATGATGCATTGTATATGAATATTCATATTTTGATGTCACTCTTGTAATCATTCACTGTACATATGCATTGAAATTTGCATACTTGTGTACACTTGGGCACACATATTGAGTATGGGACTCTCTCATGATGAACATGCATTTTCTTTTCTGGTAAATATCAGACATCTTTTATTTCCATTATTCTATACTTACTAAGACTCCTGGCACTGACTCATTCTCTTGCACCGTCTTAAGATTCTCAGCTATTGAGAACAGTTTGAATTGTAAGAAGGTCATAAATCCAGTCTTCGAGAAGAGAAACTATGAAGTAACCATGGTTACTCCATTGGCGTAAATCAGTAGGTGCCTTGATAAGTAAAGCTAGAATAGAATTTGAATTCAGTTTTTAATTTAAATGTTAAATGTTTTGGGTTGTCCTTTGGAAAAAAAAATCACACTTGTCTTTTCTGCTCAGTAATTCAAATAAGTTATAATGGTTGAGGGGTTCTAAGGTAGAGTGCAACCTTAAAGCCAAATCATTGTCGCGACTGTGGAAGATGTATACATAATACTGCCTTAACATACTGTTCGGACTATGTTGTACTAAAATCTTTCAATTTCTGTGAATTTAGTTTGTTCAATATCCAGGAATAGCTTCGAAGAAGTTTAAATTTTTGTAGTCCAGTACAAAACGTATTGCATACAAAATGTATATTTTATGTTGTTTGTTCAATTTATTTCCTTTTATTATGGAGGGAGAGGGATAGAAGTTTTTTTTTTTTTTCCTTTTTTTTTTTTGTCTATAAACATTTCTTGTTATTCTCGCATGTTGTGATGAGTAAAGACTTCACATACTTTTTCCAAACTGACCTTGTAATAGTGTGATTCTTCTGGAAAATGCTGGGAATCGGCTGGGTGATGCAATAGAGAGATCTAATGTAGACTGTACTAAAGAGAAAACTTGTGTATATTTATCATCTGATGCTATTTTAAGGAATTGAATATGTTTAGTGGACGTTTGAAGAAATGGACAGCACTGAGCTATTATACAGGGATCGGAAAAAGATTCAATGACTGCAAGTTGTGGAGATGCGATAACTGTTTACCCGTTCTGAAAGGACGACGCAAGACGTTGATGTGATTAAACAGGACGGGTGAAAAAGTGGAATCTATTACCAAAATAAGATGTGGAAGAAATAGATGGGGAGAAGGAAGAAGAGAGAAAGAGAGACAAAGTACTAGAAGGTGACAAAACAAGAGAGGGAGGAGAGGAAGATGATTTGCTCATAATTGGTAAATAATTTACCTTGTTGTTATCAACAGCCATATTTCTGCTAAGAATCTGATAATAATGTGAAGTAATTAAATTATTTTTATTCTCATAAATATTACCATCGTACATGAATCAAATATCTCACACACCATACAAAACAAACTTATTAGAAAACAATTATCCATGTCACAATACGCTAATAAAACAATATTGCTTACGCTAATATTAATAATGATCATGATGTATTTTTCATCTACACCATTTTTTTATACACTAATTCATTTCTGGAGCCATATCCTAATGTCAATTAGTGTCGATTACACCCGACTAAATAATTTCTGGTAATAATCAATTGCTTTCGAGTTCAGTGACAGAAAGACACCAACGACAATAATAATTTTAAAAAATACTGATTTTCTACAAATTGCTCAATTATATTGGTAAAAAAAGGCACCAGGCTTACAAATTAGAAAGAGCTTCCTTGTGAGTTTTAAGTATTCATAAAATGCTCATTTCATTTCAACTAAACAGTACATGTATTTGATACAAAATGTTTAAACCAAAATAAGAAGTACTACAAATGCACTATAAATGTACCCTGATTGCTTAATACTCAAGATGAAGAGTAACTAGATCTTTAGGGCTGGTTTATACCATAGCAACGTCGTCAAGAAACTATAACTATAATGATAGAGGCCAATAAAGCATAATGATGAGGTCTCACCTTCGTCAATAAAATTGCAGAACATTTTAGGCCTTCTGATGTTTCATAGTGTAATGTTTTCTGTTAAGTAATCTTCAATGGCTACTAAATCGTGAATCTTACATACAGAGATTAATGGGGTTTGCACCACAGGGGTGGAACTAGGATTTGTAAATAGGGGGGGGGGGTGCAGATTTTAACTTACACAGTCAATGGAGGTTTTCAAATTATAGGTGAGGGGGCACGCATCTCATACGCCCCCACCTAGATACGCCACTTCTTGACCATTTCACAAAAGATTGCTCTGAGCATTAGTAACATGTGTTTTTAGCACGCTCTTCATCAACTGGTCAAGGGAAATGGCAATGTGAATGTGTCCTGGGAGTTAATTCCAAAGTTTAGGGGCAATTGCCAAAAAAACCTTGATCACCCTATTTGCTTGCCTCTCATTTCTGATATAAACTGTAGGCGGTCAATTAAGGAATGATTTATATTATATAAATTATTGGCAGGTGAAGGTTTAAAAGAATACCTGGTGCACCTACCCAAGATTGGGTAGGTCCTTTTCAGGACCACTCACAACCTCAAGAAAGAATACTTGGTGCACCCTGAAACCTTCACCTGCTGATCGTTCTACCACCAGTGAAACCTTCAAAGATCATCTTATATAAATTAGTTTCTCGATATCATCATCAGTATGGCATCATCAGCCCTGAACATAGCATTATTCCTCTGGGCACGATTCTGGGTCTTCACAGCTCTTCCCACTATCTGCGTTCACTTTCTCCTCTAAGAGAGACTTCAAGCGGGCTAACTCAGCTGGGGAAAAATAAAAATAAGATGGAAATGATTTATTTTATCAAAGTGTGAAATCCTGGAGGTACCGATTTTGTGGACTACTGGGATAAAAGACCTTAAAATACCTTATCTTGTAATATACGCAGTACAACAATACTTAACCCCTTAAGCACCTAAATTGCCGAAGACCGCCCTTCAGCTTACTCACTAAACCGTCCGAAACCGCCCCCATTTTATGCATGCTTTTCTCATGATAATATAAAAAATATGTGATGAAACATGCCCATACTTGCTTTGCCTTACGCACAGGATGTGGCTTTCAGATTCTGCACAAAACAGTATGTTTTACAAGTATTTCTTATTGAAAAACCCTGATGCAAACAAAGCAAAACCCTTTCTGTTAAGGAGTAAGCAGACACTTTTCACACAGTCTCCAGGTACTAAAGGGTTAAAATATGAGGCAATTGTACTCAAATGATGCAAAACAGAAGACATATACAGTTCTATACCAAACATCAAAGGGATATGATCAAGGAGTTTGCAAAGTTGAGAACAGTATACTAGGTTCATCCTCTCAACGTGTGTACTATTATGTGACTTCTAAGCAAGAAAAAGTTTGAGGCCTTTCAATGTCCATAAACAGTATGCAAAAGTCTATAGGGGTATATATATACATCTTAGGAAATAATTATTAAAGCAAACCATATGGGAGCTTAATATGAATTATTTCCCAAGCTGTAGATTGAATAGTGTTCTTTTGTTGCAAGCTCTCATCTTTAAAGGGCAAATTTACTCACCAGAATTCTCTAATAATTTAGGCAGTAGATTCAGCATGAAGTTGCATCTTCTGGGAAAGGGGTGTATGTCTGTGCTTGTGAATGTCTTGGAGAGTTCTTTATACATAGGTGAATCTTTGGTGAAGTTTGGCCACGATGGGTACGCATTGTCTGGTTCACTGTCCTGAGAAGATAGGTTAGGGTTTCTGCAGAGGAGAATTTCAATATAAAAAAATATAAATATAGTTAAAAAACTATCAACATATGAAGTGAAACATATGACAGAGGTGTATGACTAATTTTGAATATTAAATAATGTTAATTCATTTCGTTTTTTCTTTTATGAAAACCCCTAATGAAAAAAAAAAATATATATATATATGGTCGATTCCAGCGAAAAGTGTACACGGTGTTTTGGATCATGTTCAGGCCAATAAAAAAATCCAAAAAAATGTAGGAACCTCAATTTTGCGTTTTATTTATCCGCACTGGTGAACTTATTCGTGCCGCATTTGTTCCAACTTCATTTGAAGTGAACTTTTTTTTTTACAATTTAAAAACATGCCATTTTTGGCCATTTTTGAAAAAAAAAATTAATTTTTTTTTCGCGACCAAACTTTTTAACGAAAAATCATCTAATAATTTAGATTCAAGTTGTATTTTAGGGTGGCACACATCTCAGGAGAAATTTTACCAAATTTGAATAATATAGGGCAATCCAAACAAACTCTGGATTTTTTTTTCGAGTGGTAAATTTAAATGTTACCTACGAATACAGCCTTTTTGAAAGCTTATAAACCATACTAGATATAACGAAATACGGCTGCCAATTGCCGTACAGAAGCGCCTCACCATTCCCTATCGACAAGCATTGTTCCCAATGACATTGCTTTCTTTGTTAATCTGGAAGAAGAGGTCAAAGGTCAAAAATTTTTGTGTGGTAAAAAAATTCAGTTACCTACGAATACACCTATAAACCACTGCCATTTCTATACCTTATGAGATTAGTGAGAAATATTGTAGGGAAAGTTGACAAACGATGTCTTGCTGACGTGTGTAAAGTTTTATCATCCTTTAACAATAAGTTTTTGAGATATTGCCTTACTAAGTGCTGTATTCGTAGGTAACATTTGACATTCCGAATGTTACCTACGAATACAAGTATGCATAGCGTGTTTCTGGCATATATTTTAGTAATTTGTCTTGAGACCTAAATTACAAACTTTTGTAGTTTCATTTGTCATATAAATAGGATATTGTGTGATGATTTTTTTGTTTGGAATCTTATGCTTTCATTAGGTTTTGACATTTTCCTTATTAATGTAAAATAATTTATATTTCTAATTTCATTGTTAAGAAGTAATTTTCCTCTGAAACAATGTTATTATCAAGTTTAGTATATTTCGTAGCGTTTATCAAGTGGGGAAACTCTTTCAAATTTAATTACCAAAAAAATTATAGCTTTTTAGGAATAAATAAAAACATGGGATAGCATTTCCTGCAGTGGTGTCGCGTATATTCGTAGGTAACAATGTGTATTCGTAGGTAACAATGTAACGTAAACTGTCATTTTCGGCTATACAATTAACCTCACATTGCTTTTTATTTTTTGGAAAGGGAGGAATAGTCCCAATAGATAATGGGGACATCGTTTTGACCCAATAATATAAGTTATTTTATTGTATTGGTGATTATCAGATTTGTAGTAAAGTACCCCAAATTATAGCTTATTGTATTATTTGGGATTACCAAATCTTTTTTCCTATTTCATTCAAGGCAGGTTAGCCGATTGACACAATCTGTACATAAACTAGACGAATCTTCGACCGCGCACGGTCGGAAGGCATGCCTCCATATTGCCACATCGGAAAAAAAAGGCATGCGCATGTTGAGTATTTTACATCCATTTATACCATGACATCTTTGAGATATTGACCCCAAATCTATTAAAGTTGTATCATCAGAATTATTTCCAACTCAGGAAGGATGGCTACTGATGTAATAAAAAGGATAAACATGTTTAAGTTGATCTGTCAAAGGTCCTTCAGAAATTGCACAAACGAGTCATTTACATAAATAACCAGTGACCTTTGATGTCCTGACCTCAAAAATCTAATCAGTTCATCTTTCTTCCCACATGACCCAAGTTTGAAGTTGATCCATAAAACGGTTCATAAGTTACAGCAAGAACGTGCCATTTTCATGTATACAATGACGTCTGTGACCCTTGACCTTTGACTTCATGACCTCAAAATATAGTAAATTCATTGTCCCTACCATATGCACACATGACCCAACTTTGATGTTCATCCATCAAACTGTTCTTAAGTTATCGCAAGAACAAGCCATTTTCGCATACACAATGTCCTCTCTGGCCTTTGAACTTTGACCTCATGACTCTAAATTCTAATCAGTTTATTGTCCGTCCCATATGCACATATGACCCAAGTTTGAAATTGATCCGTCAAACGGTTTTTAAGTTTATTGCGAGAACAAGCCATTTTCATGTACACAATGACCTATGTGACCTTTGACCTCATGACCCCAAATCTGATAAGTTCATTGTCCCTCCCATATGTAAATATGATCCAAGTTTGAAATTGATCCCTCAAACGGTTCTTAAGTTATCGCAAGAACGAGAGCCATTTTCACGTACACAATGACCTGTGACCTTTGACCTCATGACCCCAAAATCTAATAAGTTTATTGACCCTCATATATGCACATATGACCCAATTTTCAAGTTTATCCCTCAAACGGTTCTTAAGTTATCGCAAGAACGAGCCATTTTCATGTACACAATGACCTCTGTGACCTTTGACCTCATGACCCCAAATTCTAATCAGTTCATTGTCCCTACCACATGCATACATGATCCAAGTTTGAAGTTGACCCGTCAAGCGGTTTTTAAGTTATGGCGAGAACGAGCCATTTTCATGCATACAATGACCTCTGTGACCTTTGACCTTTGACCTAATGACCCCAAAATCTAATAAGTTTATTGACCCTCATATATGCACATATGACCCAATTTTCAAGTTTATCCCTCAAACCGTTCTTAAGTAATCGCGAGAACAAACTATTTTTATGTATACAATGACCTCTGTGACCTTTGGCCTTTGACCTCATGACCCTAAAATCTAATCAGTTCATTGCCCCTCCCATAGGCACACATTACCCAAGTTTGAAGTTGACACCGTCAAACGGTTTTTTAAGTTATGGCGAGAACGAGCCATTTTCATGCATACAATGACCTCTGTGACCTTTGACCTAATGACCCCAAAGTCTGATCAGATCATTGTCCCTGCCATATGCACACATTACTCAAGTTTGAAGTTGACCCGTCACACAGTTCTTAAGTTATTGCGAGAACGAACCATTTTCATGTATACAATGACATCTGTGACCTTTGACCTTTGACCTCATGACCCTAAAATCTAATCAGTTCATTGCCCCTCCCATAGGCACAATAACCCAAGTTTGAAGTTGACCCGTCAAACGGTTTTTAAGTTATGGCGAGAACGAGCCATTTTCATGCATACAATGACCTCTGTGACCTTTGACCTAATGACCCCAAAATCTAATCAGATCATTGTCCCTACCATATGCATACATGATCCAAGTTTGAAAGTGATCCGTCAAACGGTTCTTAAGTTATCGCGAGAACGAAAATGGGACGGACGTACGGACGGACGTACGGAGGACGGACAACCCGAAAACATAATGCCTCCGGCACCAACCTTCGGTGTGGAGTCATAAAAATGTGAATTAACCTTCTTTTATTCTATTTCATAATACGAAATGACTAATATTTACTGAAATAGTTTTTCATTACTTATAAAAAATAAAAACAAAACTAACGTTGATTTTTTTTACGATTTATCCTTCTTTAGATTTCAATTAATCAGGTGTAAATGTTTCTTATTAATGAATTGCAATCTGGAGTTCAATACAAAGCAAACTTGCCTCATTCTTTAAGTTATCTTTAATTTCCAACTTGGATTTTATGCGTATTTACTCTGACTCATAATTTCATACGTTATCGAATCCATGTTGATAAAAGTAAAGTTGACTTCATTTCATTTTATTTTTCATGAAAATGAAAATGATGTAAAAGTTGACAGATGCAGACGTATATCTCTCTCTTTAATCATACAGTGCATCAGAAATTCAATTTGGTTCGGGTATTCAGCCTGGATGTGTGTCATTGACGTATTATATTCTCTCAACATACTTTGATTTTGGTTACGTTTGAGCAATAGGTCTTTATTTTTTTCCAATATTCATATCATATCAAGATTATTTTTAACATATGAATTTTTAAACTCATAAACAGTTCAAGACACTCACTGTTACCCACAAATAGTATCATTGCCATAAGATAATAGAATGGGATAATCATATGATTTAATAGTCTTCCTATATAGTTTGATAACAATGCATGTAAATGCCTAGATATATACGACGATACAATACAACAGTTTTTAATTTTTTTTTTTATTTAGGAAGGGTATAATAAATATTTAGATTTGAAAATGAAATATAGCTGATATTTTGTTCGTTTATGGTTTCAGGCTTATGTATTATGTAAATATGATATCAGAATAAATATGATGAAAAAAGCCTATACCAGTTGTTGAATCATTAAAAAAGTGCTCTGCATCTATAATGTAATGTTCGTTGAAAGACATTTGATTAACTTTTTTTTCCTAATTGTGTTAAAGTATTTATGTTAGACAGAAGATATCGTATACGTATAACGTATTCAGACGTTTATCATTTTAATCGGTATTTATGCTTGTTATTAAGCACAATGTTGAGAAAAATACCTTACACTTACTAGTACCAAATAATCTCAATTAAAAGTTTTTGGTTAAAGGTTAGTGTTTCCCTAATACTTGGCAGTGTGTTCCCATATATTAGCTGAGAAAGATATTTTTCACAAGAAACAGTTAGTTTGATACCCCTGCACGATTATTTTATCAATTGGATTCAATCAAATAGTTTAAAATATAAATGCATGCCAGTTATACCTATGTTACCTACAAATACATAAGCTGTTACCTACGAATACATATGTTTCTACCTCTTTTATAAACAAAAGTAATAGGCGGATTTCAATTTTTTTTTTAGGGTTTTAATGAGGAGTCATTCTCTTTTCTTTCAGTAAGATATGACATATTTTAATTAGCGTCGTGAAGATTAAACAATGCAAACTGACACAACCCAATGTTTTTCAAACAGATTGTCTTAAAACTATAACTTTAATGAGATATGGCAAATACAAGGAAATTAGGAGCACAAGCCCTGCTCTTACCGATTTTAACTATTGTTAGAATCTTATTGATGGAATGGAATGACATATTTGGAAGGAAAATGTATATTAGGAGGCAAAATTCTAACTGTATCAACTTAGGGTACGTGTATTCGTAGGTAACATGTAAAAAATATGTTTTACTTTACCCCTCTGCCACAAAGCCAATTTGGGAGATTAAGCGTGGCAATTTATCACACCGATAGGTTGATATGTTGACTTTTAGTGGGTCAAAGGACTAAATCATCAAAGAGGTTCTAAATTTGGACTCAACTTTTTGGCCGTGTACACTTTTCGCTGGAATCGACCATAATTTAGTACAGAACACATCAAGAGGAATATACGACAAAGGAGTATTACTTTTCATCGTACACATACCATGTAATGTTAATTCATTCTGTTATCTCTTTAACACAACCCCTAATGTCTAGGTGTCTTTATAATTATTATTCCTTCTGTCTATTTTTTAAAAGCAAATATGTTTCATCTACTATCTCCCTCTAAATTTGTAATCCTAATTCTATCTTGTATAATCCGATAAGGAAGGGATCATCTTATTGTTAATATCAATAGAATAGCGAGGAATAATCAAACAATTTCGATAAGTTTCTGATGAACAGTTTGCTAGTACTCACCCGGTCTTGGCAAAATTGGACCAATACTTCATGACCTGAAGTGACATTTGTGCCTCATCCGCATCAAACACCCCTCTGATGTAACTATCATCGACATCCTCTTTGTTTTCAAGCGTGAAAGGTGAGCCAAAGACGTATGGGATATCCTCTCCGTGAGTTGCGCCCATCCACTTCATATCTGATCCCCACATTGATCCCGATGGTACGTGGGTCAAGAAGTAGACAAAGACAGATAGGTCAGCTTCAGCGAACTTCTCGGCAAAGTTGAAAGTGTCACAGAGGAATATGAAATCAGTCATGAAGTTGGCAGCAGGTTCAGCATAGTTTGGTTCAGGTTTATCCAACTGAGAGGAGGGAGAAAAGATTATGTAGGGATTATTTTAAAAATGTTGAAAAACATTATATCATATCCTTTTAAATATGATCATGGAGTTAGCAAAATAGGAAACAATGCTGGTTTGTTGTCTCTTAGCTTCCATACATGGCTTTTAGGCTAAGGCTATTTGGTGAATCTTCTGCATTTTAAATTGTATCATACAAAGTGAAATGCAGCCTCTACAATGTACATAGCAAACTCCATGAACGTATCCCTTTAACAATGCAATTAGCTAAGATAGTTGCATGGCTATTAGCCAAGATAGTTAAAATGTAAGTCACTTATCTTTCCAGGACCCGTATACAGGATAATAAAAAATAATTTTGTCCATTTTCATACAGTGTGATTCTTTCAAGATTGGTATCCCATTTAAATAATATAGGTTTTCTATTACCTAAAGACATCGTGTCAAGTTCTTGAAAAAATTTGAACAAAGGGTAAAACTGACCAGAAATATATAATATGAAAAAAAGAGCGAAGAAAATAGGATTCCCATTCCCTTTCCTGATGGAATCCAATATTTTTTTGCTCATTTATTCCAAAAGTTTTTGAAAAGTCGAAAATGTTTAAGCTTACAAAAAACTACTGCAAGTTACATTTTGTATACTCTACCTCTTCTTGTGATACGTATGCGAATGTAGTCATGCTGGGGATGAGCGGATCCTCACTCATTGAACTGCTAGCTACCATTCCATGAAAAGTAGCCCCATCGATGGTAGGCGCCACAGTCCCATCTCCTCCGTACATGGTAGCCGATGTGAAGATGGCCCCTTCATTCTGATTGCAACCCATCATCACGTTGACCTTGTTGTAAACGCCCTCTGTTGTCATCTCAGTGATAGGTTTGGGAAGAAACCTCCCATCGACGACTGGACGGACGGCTGTCTTCATCATGGCCATGGGGTCCTAAATTATAGAAGAGCTGTCTTCATTAACTCCAGAAAAAAAAACACATAAGAACTCCTCATAAGGGTCAAAGGGGACCGATTCAAAAGCTCCTTAACACAAAGGTTTGTGATCAATTGTAAAGGGAGAACAGTCAATCACAATTGTTGTTGCATGGGCTTTTTGTTCAAAAGACAGATCAGTAACCAATTACAACCATTTTTTCAAATTTCCAATTGATCGCAAACCATTGCGTTACATGGCCCAGGTCCATTGGGGCCATATAGTGGATGGATTATTGCCCCAATAGACCCAGAATTTCACTTTGATCCATATTGTTGTTTTTGGTTTTATTTCTCTTTTTTTGTGTGTTCTTTTGTAGAAAAGACTGTTATGTAGGACATGGTTGAATTTATTTATTTTTTGTTTTGTTTAACCAGGGTAGTAAACTGTACTCCTCATACCAGTACAAAATAAAGCCTTGGTAATATAATATTCTTCTTAAAAGATTCTTTAAAAAAATATCAAGTAATAAACACATTTGATTTTGCCATTATATACAGGTAAATAAGTTATTATAATTCTACTAAAACAGATCATCGTTATCAAGAAACATATGATTTGATTTACAACAGTATACAATGTTCCACTCATATTTATAACAAATTTAAATATATATAATTCCAAAAATATTACTTTTCAAATTATTATACCAGTACATGGTGTAAAAACTTTTGACCAATCAGAATTGCACGTTTCGAACTGGATAGACAATCAAGTCAGAACACTTGCCCTAATGGCTTTACCTTTTTCGTAATGGAATACACACCTTTGTGAAGTATGAAATAAAGTCTTCTGCTGGTATCTTTCTAAGGCACTCTGCAAGTTCTTTGGTTGACGTTGTGGTGGTACAGTTCATATCTTCTCCTAGAGAGAAAGCCATTGCTCTGCCTTCCTCTAGGGTAAAGTAGCTTTGAGCCGTGGCAACTCCACTCTGCACAAACAATCAGACAATTGACAATGACAAATTACAAACAATTATTAATCATATGTCACTTACTGCGATACTATTATTAGAGAATTATAATGATAGGTACAATTATGGATAAGTATTCGTGTTGTTTAGTGATTATGACACTAGACTAGAAATCTTAGATTGGTCGGCAAAAAAGCATGCACATGGAATGATCGAACCTACCGTGATACACCACTGTGTATAATAGCATCATACTCATTTCTAATTTTGTTTGTATATTATACTCCTTATTATAATAATTATGAGGGTTAATCATGGTTGCGGAGGCTCGTTCCGCAAGTTTAAAAGGCATTGGGCTGTCCAAACACACACAGTCCCTGTACAAGAATGGTCAATTGTCCGAAAATGGAATACAGATGGAGAAACTGAAATTCTCTGAAAATGAAATAAAGTTCACTCATTCGAAGTGGAATAATGTTGGGGATACTGGTATTTTTTTTCTGGATACCTTAACTTTTTAACTAGCAAATCTTTATTTCATTTTATTTCAATAAACCTGTTGAATTTTTTTGACAAACAAACATTCAGGTAAATGAAATTTGTGTGGTCGAGGAAACGAACCTTTAGACCAACGAACATACCCAGTACCTATTCCACTTTTGAAAGAACTAATCTTTAGAACAACTAGCATCAGCCAAAGGATCACTATCTACTAGCTTAGAACTATTATATTCATCTTAATGACCCGTATTCTCAAAAGCCACCTAACTTTAAACCTAGCTTAAATCTGTGGTTTAACTATGGCCTGCTAAAAGGGAATCAATCTGTCTATGTTGCATGTTCCTATCACCTTCGCTTAATTCTGGAATCGTGTTTTAATGGTAAATGAAACTTTTGTACTTCCCAAACAGGTTTTAATAGTTTCACTATCAAAAATTATGATGAATTGAACATCTACTTTTCGGGATTGAGTCCCTTTTAGCAAGCCATAGTAAAACCACAGATTTAAGCTCGGCTTAAAGTTAGGTGGGTTTTGAGAATACGGGCCAATTTGATTAACTACTGTAGTCCACTCACCTGTAGAATTGCCCCGGAGAAGAGGCCAGCACTCATAGGTGAAAGAACATGGAAGTGAACTGCGCATGATCCAGCACTCTCGCCAAAAATGGTCACCTGATTGGGATCACCACCAAATGCTGATAATAAAATGAAATCCAAATAAATTGTTGGATTACGATTTTCACAGGGATATATCAAAGATGGTTTCCCAATTGGGACCCCATGGCCACCAAATGCTGATTCACTCAAGAAAATAAGATCCAAATATATATTTGAATCCTGATTTTAAATGGGACATCTCGCCGAGTTGTCAATGTTTGCTAACTTTTCACGTCACTGACAAATGCTTGCAAACATGAATGGGTGGGGGGGTGTCTGTCAGAACTGCACACAGTTTTCATGTTCATAAACAAATTTTGCATAACCGCCAGTGATAACAAAAGAAATTTCACAAACATTTGCTGCTTTAAGTGAGATACCCCTAATTCTAAAGCAGGGAATGTGTTTAAATGAGATTTTTTTCAGCTTGATATTTCTAAAGATATTTATTAAAAAGTCTAATTATCAAAATATACTAGTACCTGAATTCAGAACTATAATAGAGGTGTATATAAAAGAAAATATTAACAAAAAACCTTACCACAGTAATAAACATTCATCTAAAAAATGAAGATAAGTGATTGCTGCATTAACTTAGCAAAATACTTCCATTTCCATTATCATAAATACTCCTGACAGACTTACCTGCAATATTTTCTTTCACCCAAACCAAGACTTGGTGCTGGTCCAATAAACCCACATTCGCCGCTATTTCTTCATCTCCTACATGGTAAAAAAAAACAACAACATTATGATTATAACAGATTTTCACGTCAAAATTTGATTACTGTGTATAGATTGATATAATATAAAGGCTTAATTCAAATGTTTTATACATCAACACTAATATGATGACATTATTTATGTATGTGTACGTTTTATATAATCTGTTGTACTATGTAACCAAATCAATTTTGTATCTTCTAATGGACAATATAAGCTTTGTGACACAATTGGACACTCAAAAAGCATGTATCCCTCATTGCAGAATCAAATCTTGAATCTAATTCCTTTTTAATTTTCAATAAAAAATTAAGAGGTGCACAATCGTTGAGTTGTGATCTAGAAATATTTTGCTGCAGACGCACACAAAACACACTGATATTCCCTCATGACAGACTCTGTAAAATCTAACCTATAAAAATATCTAATTCCTTTTTAATTCTCAATAACAGTCATTTTAAGAGATGCCAAGTCATTAAGTTTGTGACTTAGAAAAAACTTTACAAGGTGTATTCTCTCTGCATGTGGATATACGATGTCTTCCAATTCAATGACTCCACCTCCATAACAGAGTAGATATACAGGATTAAGAAAAGGCAAACAAACTTTGAAACATTGTCTCTTTCACAGACTCCACGATCGCATGCTTAGACCTTGCATTCAAACTTTTATAACAAAATTGATTTTAATGATTACACTATGCTATTACTATTATATATCGTAATGCGAATATAATATGATTATACAAAATAAAATCAATTTAAATCAAACCTGATGTCAGAAAAGCCGAAGATATTGACACGGTAGTTGAGCGTGACTACGATGACATCATTCATAGCAGCCAATGATGTTGGCATTGATCTGGGGATAGACCCGCACCAGTATGGAAACCGCCCCATGGATCCAAACCATTACTGCAGCAGAAGTTGGCTAAAAGTAATACATATTTCATGACAAAACATAATTAAAATGGACTTGGCAAAAAACCTCAAATCAGATAAGTGGATGGAATGTAAAAGCAAGCTAAAATCATTTTTTTTTTATGTAAATATAAATATATTTCTATTTAATTTTTCTAATACCTCAACAGAGTACTAGCTTATAACTTATCTTTATTTACAGATCGTATAAAGTCATTTTAAGATTATTGCACTGTATGAGCACAAAGGGATCCTATCCATTCAACGTGTTCCCTTCAAAATCAGTATTAGAGTTACCATACCAGAACATATCAGTTAAAAAAATAGAAAATAAATATCTGCTAAATATATGTACAATATACAGTGGTGGCCAAAATTATTAGAACACCTGAACCTACACAAAGTCTATGGGATATCAATGCCCTAGTTCATTGCCGAAATCAGATTAAAAATATCTTTTGTGTGCCATGAGCATTCATGACTTTTTAGCATAGGGTCTTACGTATAAGTGATACCAAATTTATATAGTTTCGACCATCTGGTAATGCGCAGCATTAAAAATAGTTGCGCTATACGCTTTTGATCTCCCATAGACTTGTGTATTAATCATGTAGTCCAATGCAAAAAAAGTAAAATGCCAAATACATATGCCGATTGCTCAAAAAGTATTTGAGGTGCAAGTAATGAAACTTAGCAGGCTTATTTATTTTAATATACCTCAAATAAATTCTAAGTTTCAGCAAATTTGGTCAAATGGGGAGGGTAGATTCGCCCCACCCTTGCTGTTTAGATGACCAAATAACCATGCCCATTGAAAGTTAAGACTTTTTTTTTTTTTAATTTAACGAAGACACTCCTTGTAAATGTATATTTTTTTAAAGGAAATTTCATGAGCAATTCAAATATGTTGAAATATTAAGGGTCATTGGAACAATGGACTTAAATAGGGGCACTGAATTAAAAAATTGGGGCCCTTCAAAAAATATTTAAAATCTCCACATAAGATGTCTCTACTTCACCTGGTTGTTATGAATGCCATTTTTGACATCCTCAGGACATTTCCTTTCAGAATATATATACTTTTGTAGGAAGAGGCTTAAAATGTTTAACGTAATGACACTTTGATCCTGAAAGGGGCAAGATTTTTAAATTTTGCAATTGGTGGGGTGACATAAAACAAGGGCGACTTGGGGGCGAGTTCCCACCACATATGGCTTTGTTATTTAGTTTTTAAAGCATATTGATGATATTCGGAGACATTCCAACCATTTCATAGGTGTTTAAATGGTCACCTGAATGAAAATGATTAAAATCATTTAAATATGCTTGGTGTTCTAATAATTTTGGCCACCACTGTATATATGGCAATGTCCAAGATATATAGTTATCTCAACTATAAGAGTATAAAAACACTATTCAGATCCATAACTGTCAACAGAATATAAATCATTTTTATTCATTAAAAAATATTGGTATTCATGAATATAAGGATAAACTGATTTCTCTCATTGAAAGATTCATATGGTGTTCATTTTTCAATCATTATCAAAACTTAAGAAATGAAGTAGGCATTCAATTGTGGCAATTAACGTATCTCTCTCCGAGGCGCACGTTCAAACAAAATCCCTGCACTTCTCTCCTGGTTTTTATAATATTTTGAAATTGAAAATTACCTTGGGTTCTGGTACAAATACATCCAGATAAAGGCAATCCTCTGACCACTCCAAACCCAGGTCCAATCCCGGCATGGTCATCTGGGGACACGCTATCGCCTCCCTCGTGGCATCAAACTCCCCTTCGATTACCTTCCCGACAGGTGGTTTAAAGCGGAGCTCACCCACTGGTGGCTCAGCATAGGGTATCCGCGTGTAGGCCGCTACGCTCTCGTGAACGTCAGGGAGCTGATAGGGGTTAATAGTTATTCGCTTGCCTCGAAAGGTGGCTGTTGGTGTTTCAACCACGGGTTGGTCTTCGATTCCATCGGACAGTGATGTACGGCATAAAGCCATGCAGATAATGAACAGAAAAACGATGACAGTCGCCATGTTGTTCTTGAATAAACGATATTAAATGATTTCTACCGCTTGATCGGAAGGTACGTGCGCTGTATATATTGCATGTGGTTCGGACTGCTGATATGATCGGCAACATGATTATTTCCCAGGGAGGGGGCGTGGCTCTATCACCGAGGGTACATGTGTGCGAGCCATTGTTACGTAAAGTTACGTACAGTGCATACAGTGGACTATGGACTTGCGCTAGAAATGACGTCATATCTATCTAAGAACGAATTCCTTATATGGTTCTGCAAAAAGGGTATCATTGTAATACAGATATATATCGAGTTGGACAATTCTAAATCTATTACCCCGGGTTTGACAGGCTGAACTCCCATATTTGGTTACGTAGTGTAGTGTTGAATAAATGAATGAATGAACGAATTATGAATCTTTATTTTCATTTAAAGTTATCAACAACAACAACACAACAGCAATAACTCATCAGTAATGACACATCCTTATCATTTAACAAAAACTTAACAACATAATCATTTACACAAGTATTTAATAGATTAATATGAAAAGAGGCAATCTACTTAAAAGGCAAAGCTTGTGGACTGTTTCAGAAACAAATTAATCATGAAACAACCGCTAATGATAATTACAAAAAAATGATGATAAAAAAAGCAGTATGCACATATTTACAAAGGATAAAGATAAAAGAGCAGAGAGTAGATAACAAAAATCAAAATGGAGAGGAAAGAGGGAGAGAGAGAGAAAAAAAAAAGGTAAAAATACGGATCAGAAGTGTGAGAAAATAGAAAATTGAGACATTGAAGATTAGGATATGAAGAGGAAAGATATGAGTAGAAAAAATTTTAAACAGAAGCTTAGCAACAACAAAAAACTAAAAAAAAACAAAAAAACAACTATATATATATATATATATATATATTATTACTCTCTTGTTTAATGAGAAATACAAATAAATGTATATTATCATATATTCACAATTTTTAAATTAAATGTACATGTAATTCAAAACATAAAAGTAAACCGAAGGGGGGGGGTATTGGGGTGGGAGATGCAATATTCCCACTCACCTGTCTCCATTCTAGTGCAGTCAATATATGGTTCAACCTCACACTAATTGCAACAGAAAATCTGAAACATGTATCTTGATCAGTATAAATCTCCTCTACAACATATCAAAAGTCCTAAGGATTTCGAGTGGTGGAAAGGGGTCAAAAGGTCAAAGGTCAATAAAGGTCATTGTTGGCCTATATCATGTAAAAATGATGTAATGTCAGGTTTATTTTCACTTATAACTGAAAATTAGTAAAGCATACTTAACAGAACTGTGGTCAATTATGTATAACAATATGCAAATAAGATGAGCAGTTTTGGTAGTAACCATATGAAGGTCAAAGGTCAGAGGTCAATAAATGTCTAAAAAACGTGTGAAAATGAAAAGAAATTTCCGTTTATCCTAGGCATAACTTAACATACAACTATATATACAGTCAATATGTTCAACCTCACAAAATATGAAACATGGTATCTTAATCAGTAAAATCTCCTCTACAACATATCAAAAGTCCTAAAGATTTTCGAGTGGTTGTAAAGGGTCAAAAGGTCAAAGGTCAATAAAGGTCACCTTTGGCTTAAAATCATGTCGAATAATAATGTAATCTCATGTTTGTTTCACTTATAACTTGAAAATTAGTAAGCATACTTAACAGAACTGTGGTTCAATTATGTTATAACAATATGCAAATAAGATGAGCAGGTTTTGGTAGTAACCATATGAAGGTCAAAGGTCAGAGGTCAATAAATGTCTAAAACGTGTGAAAATGAAAAGAAATTGCCGTTATCCTAGGCATAACTTAAAACCCAGTACAGGTATGTAAACCAAAACTAGTTTAATTTGGTTAGTAAAATATTTGAAGGTTAAAGGGTCAAAGGTCAATGGATATCCAAAATCCTGTGAAAATGATGAGAAATTTCTTTTATCCTATGGCCAGCTCGAGATCTACTATAGAGAACTGTCACCCAAACTTTAGCCTCTATTGATACTTAGGCATGAATTTATATGGTTTGGTGACAACCATATTAAGGTCAAAGATCACAGGTCAGTAGATGTCAAGAAACCTGTGAAAAGATGAGAAATTTGTTTTGTTTTACATGAGGAATGCTGACTAACGTGGAGGAGTTAAATTATATTGATACTGAGGCAAATTAACATATAGGAGCAACACGAGTGACAGTCATTACAGGTCAGAGGTCAGTAGATGTCAAAAATCATGTAAATATGATGAAAAATTAGGTTCATTGCATTGTGTATATGAGAAACAAATGAACTTTGCAGTAGTGACAACTATTATTTGAAGTCAAGGTCAGAGATAAGTAAATTTTTATAACAAGAACGTTGTGTACCTATAACCCTAACTTGAGATCCACTTGAGGAGTGTGAACCAAACTTGTTTTAGTTATGTATATTGACTAGATAAATTTATGACCTTGAGCATGTTTTAGGATCAAAGGGAATATCCTCCACAAATTATAAGATATTACTTTTGTTACCTTTTTTAGCGATAACTTTAGACTTTAGTACAACTACATGTAGGTAATTTCAACCACACTTGGATTAATGGTGGAGAAATCTTGGTAGCGACCAAGATAAAGTCAATCGTTAACGTTGTAGATAAATATTTTTAAAGTAATGGAACACCACAATATCATGAGAAGATCTTAATGAAAATGCTTTAAATTAGGCACAATAGCTGGCTCATTATAGTGCATCCTTGCCAAGAAATAAAACATCCATGGAAATATTCATATCTTTATCTCTGGCAATGTCTTACGGTCATTTCAACAACTAAAAGTTTTAGGTGAATATCCATTAGTATGGAGCTCCTGTCTCAAAGAGAAAGCGCCCCACCCCTCTCAGGCGGTCGTTCCTGTGATTTCTCGGGAAAAGGGGTGCACATGTATTTTAGGGTCCCAATTCAGAGGGAAAATTCTGAAAATCATTGAAATAATGGTCTCTTCGCATTTCCCCCAAACTGTTTTTTAATTACCGGTAGGGGTAGTTTTCAAATATTTTTGGAGCAATTTCATAATAGGGTCCCGTATAATATAATGAAAAATAATACCGCTGGTAGAGGGGTAATTTGCTAACTTCCCCTCCAAAAGTCTGTAAAAGTGGATTATGTCTGTAAAAGCATACCATCTCCTCAAGTGAATTATCATTCCTTTCCCTTGATTAGTGTATTGATGATTAGCAGAGCCTTTCACCTCACAATTTTTGTTGACAAAAAAATAAAGAATAAGGCAGGGGCAAGGGTGGCATTTCGGGCCACAGATCTACATGTAGATGTATGTTGAAGGCAAATGTATCTAGCATCACAGTAAAGGTTTATTGTCATGGAAGAGAAATGTTGGAGGACTTAACCGTACCATTTGTGAGAATGAAAATGCTCGACAAAATTGAAGGCTTTTATGAGGAAATGCTATCTCAATTTAATTCTAAGCCCTGTAACATCATAAACATAAAACATATTTATGTGTACTAAAAGTTACACTCAATGATCTTATCTCTTTTATGTTACACGGAATAGACCTACCAAAAATAAACTAATAGCCACAATGAGATCCAACACAATAAAATCCTGACTGCTAGTATTCAAAATGATCTTAAAACAAAACTATGTACATGCACATGTACATGTTTTTCATTATTTTGACATAGGTAGCTGCCCAAAAGGATCATTATATCATTAGTCCCTCTTTATACATAATCAACCGAACTTTTGAAAACATTAATGAAACAAACTTCTCGTCATCTCAAGAGTAAATTTGTCTTTCGTCATTAATTGACTTTAAATTCTTGAAACATACTAGTTACGTTGGCAATAATCAAGTGCCATGAACCGCAATAACCTTCCTAATTATCAAGTGCTTGCGAAGTAATTGTGAAGACAAGGGATTTCATTATACTGAACAAATAGTTTACTGTCATACATATGTGTCCTTCGACTTTGAAAGAGTTTACCATCCGCAGGTCATTGGCTCATCTCCCATCAGTAGTCCCTTTCATGTTTTGGACAGGATTTTAAGCTAAAAATGACATTTTAATGACCATTGCCCTTTGTATAGTTGTCATTTAAAATTTGTATTTCATCTTCTTACATTCATACAGAATTGCTTCAAGTTTGTTTGACATACATTCAGAAACTATCAGTCATTGCCAAAACATAAAGTAGTTTCTCATCTTTTCTTTTTTACAGGAATTAGACATTCATTTGGTGACCCCTGACCTTTGACCTTCATGGAAGTCACAAAAAACATTATTAAGTTACCTTTATAAATATGATAGATCAAAGTTGGTTGAAATGCCCCCAGTTATGATTACCCCAAAATCTTACAAGTTCATTTGCATGATAATTGACCCAAAATTTATTGACATCTGACCTTTGACCTTTAAAGGAGGAGTCCGGGCTGAAATGAAAAAGTTTTGTAAAATTAAGTAAAATTCATCAGGCACAACACAGAAAATTTCATCAAAATCGGATGAAAAATAACAAAGTTATGCATTTTTTTAGGTCTTGATTTTTTTTTGTAAAACAGTTCTTGGCAGTTTCCTCATCGTCTCATTTGAATATTTGAATATTTAAATGAGCAAACTGATGATGTCACAGTCCCCCTACTTCTTGTGTATTTTATTATATGAAATCCTATTTATCTCATTTTTTCATATATTGCGTATCCAGAAAATCTGTCCCTCATACTGAAATAAGTAAAAGCACTTGTGACCTTGAACATTCCACAAGGATTAATCCGTGTTTTTATGTCCTTGGGGCAGAAAATCTTGATAATTAGTATTTCATACAATAAAATACAAAGAAAGTAGGGGGACTGAGACATCATCAGTTTGCCAATTTGAAGAACTGTTTCCTAAAAAATTCAAAACCTAAGAAAATTCATAACTTTGCTATTTCTTATCCGATTTTGATGAAATTTTCAGTGTTGTGCTTTTTCGATTTTACTTTATTTTTCTTATAATGCCAACTCCAGCCCGGATGAGTCCTTTAAATAGATACCGGTCATCAAAGCCTTCAAAGTTCATTTCAACATCAAGATTGCACTTGGTTTGGTTGACATTATTTTAGTCGATCTCAAGTTATAGTTAAAGCCCAAATGAACTTTCAAAAGATTTACACAGGATTTTGGATTTTTATTGACCTCTGACCTTTGACCTTCAAATATTTATCACCAAAACCTTACAGGTTCATTCACCTAACAACATTGAACCAAGTTTGGTTGACATACCTGTAGAGGGTCTCAAGTTATAGCTAGGACAAAGGAAATTTCGTGGCGTTTTCCCAGGTTTTTGACGTTTATTGACCTCTGACCTTTGACCTTCAAATGGTTACTACCAAAACCTGTCAATTTATTTCTATACATAATTGACCCAAGTTTTGATAAGAATGCTTTGCTAATTTTTCTATTTATAAATTGAAATAAACATAACATTACATCATTTTTACATGATTTTAGGCCAAAAATGACCTTTAATGACCTTTGACCTTTTGACCCCTTTCCACCACTCGAAATCCTTAGGACTTTTGATATGTTGTAGAGGAGACTTTACTGATCAAGATACATGTTTCAGATTTTCTGTTGCAATTAGTGTGAGGTTGACCCCTTTTTTGTCCTAGAATGACTATACTATCAGAGAGAAAATTATTATTCTGAGAACTTGTCTCCCGAAGCTTTCGATCCCTCACCCATATAAGGTCATCTTTGTCCCGACTCACATAATGATGATTCCGAACGGTAATAAAGACTTATTTACAAATTCACTCTGTAGGCCTATTAGATAATTTCTTTATTTCACATTTCGTCAATATGATACACTAACACTCTATTAACAATAATGTAAAAATATATGCAAATAAATAAGGAACTTAATATACATTAAAAAAAAAAAAACTTCTTTTAGAGCAAGAATTGTTGATAGGTGACATAATAAAAGTAATTGGGTGATGACTGATATATTTCATTATTGAAATAATAATGATGGTGCCTGAAGCACGAGTTTCTGCGTCATATGTTCCGTTTAAACATAAACAATGATAATAATAATCGTCTTGTAGACTTCGTGAGTATAAACTAAGCATGAGTTTCTACGGTCATAACAATTCATTAAAAAAATATAATGAAAGGCATAAACATGACTCGAAATTATATTGGTTTATAAACCCTTTGTTCTTTCATGAAATGTTCATAATTGTTTATATTTCGCCACAAACCCCATGCAGGGAAACAGATAAAGATAGAAAAGAAGAAATTGAGACTAATTAAATTATTAGTAGATGAATGGACAATTTAAAAATTGTGATGTAGGCCTAATTTTTTATTGTTGTTCTACTCAATCTTTTGTTTTACAATTATCATACAATGTGAAATATAAGTCGAGTAATAAGAAGACCTATAGGACTTGGGGGAAAACGAGAATACCTGTAATTTATATTTCAGCTTTTAACAAAATCAAAATACGACAGTCGAATGACTAATTCGCTTATCTCAGATTTCGAATATTAATTTTGCTATTTTGATTATCAGGCACGCATAAAAGGCTCTTAATCGTTTGTTTTTGTTTTTGTTTTCTCTATTCTAAAAAAAAAAAAAAAACAAGCATAAAATACTTTAAGCTTGCTATTTCGTAAATTCCCTTTTTTTAAAAGGGTGTGGGGATCATCAATTGAGTCAAGTGCAAAAAAACAAAAAAGAAAGAAAAACTGTGAAACTTTTCACTCTAGGGAGGAGTAAATATCAGAAAATAATGAATTTAGAGCAGAAAATTCGAATGAATTTGGAGTGTAAATACACATTTTTACTCCATTTCACTCATTTTTACTCGAATTGGCGCAGAAAAATTAATCATCTTGTGTATGTATGAATTGATGAGGCCATGATTAGTTTTTGAGCTGGAAAAATTGAAAAATTGCTGTTAAAGTGCGTTTAAAATCAAAATGACATTGTAAAATTGCAGGAAAAGATTTTGGTAAGACATAGATATTCAACATTACACTAAACACGTTCAATTCTCTACAGGATTACAATTTATTTAGTACTAAAATGTGAATATGAAAACATGATTCATCAGAAAGTAGATGTGATATAATGTAAATAAGATAGCGTAGTATTATGTGAATCATGATGAGACTTATCTATAAAAAAAAAAAAGGGAATTTATTTTAAAATGATGATCACTACTGAATATATATGGTATATATACCAGTATATAGTTTGAGAATTTCATTGATTGATGTATACATAGGCGTATTAGGCAAAAATCATGTTTAGTGAATTAATTTCATCAATTTAAAAAGTTCATAAAATACAATATCTCATATTGCATAGTTTGATTTTTAAAAAAAATCTGTACATTCACCTTTTCATAATGGATATTAAATACATTTCATCATTTTATACACATAGCACAGTAAATATTTCGTGACGGGTAAATTTACAACATTGTTACTAAGTAGAGTATGGGCTGATGAAAGTTCGTATCTCAAATTCTGGTGAAAGTCACCGTTTTGGGTTCATCTCCACGTAATCAGTAAAGTGATGTCCTGTTCAAATCCCAGCACTTTTACCCCCAAAATGATGCCACCACAGCAAATAAAAATGGTGATTTATCAATGTTTGTTATAGAGTAGAACCTCACTAAAAAAAAAATTAATTATATCCTCTTTTCACTTTTTAAAAGTCCCGTGAATTATATTTTGAAAAGAAGTCGGATATGAAAAAAAAAAAAAAAAAAAAAACTTAAGGGACAACACACAAGAGTATTCCCAAAAGTTTGCCCGCTATATTAAACGAATTTGGAGCTCTTCTGAAAACACTTTTTACTTTTTACTCTTTACACCGTTGTTCTTTTCTTTAATAAAAATGAAAAATTAAAAAATTAAAATAAAATAGAAGGGGTGCTCGCCCCTGATCTTTCTGATTATTTAGAGAATGAGCTCGTTGTTCATGCTTTGTTTATGAAGAGGCTATAAAGATTCTACAACCTTCCCATTTCGTCTAATGTAAATTTCGTCCAGTGTCCACTTGGTCTATGATCACTTGGTCAGTTCCATTAACAAACTGGGAATAGACAAAATATTCATTGGGAATTAGATCAAAACACAACTAGAACTGCAATCGTTGACATGAACGATGTGCGTGCATTGACGCTTTGACTAAAATATATCAAGGATTATAAAAATGTAAACGTATACCTTGAAATATATTGGTAAACGGAAATAGCCTTCACATGTAGAACAAATGTGTGTTAAACAATTGCGGTTTGTGTACGTTGTTGAGTTTTTATCTTTATCCTTTTTCCTCAACGGCATTCCATAGTGATCTGAGCCCTCGTGGTTTTCTCGATTTCGCGATTATGAAGCAAGCTGGTATAATGGCTCCTACAAAAACGTGATTTACTCGAAATTTTCTGTGACAACCTATATTATATTTGGTATCAACGGAAGGGCAATTTCAATGCGGTCATTGTGATGTCAATTTCAGAAGCAAATATTGAACTACAATGACGTAATGCTTTGTTACGTAATCCATTGAAAATTCGCTATTTTTTGTCTATAACTTTTTGATGACGTCATCGAATTTTACAAAAATTGGCAGATAATTGTGAAATGTATTGATACATATGCCTGCCAAGTTTCAAGTCCCTAGATTGAATATTCGCTCTTTTAGGGGAAGTTAAACTTGTTTTCCTGGTATCGATAATTTTTTATTTTGTACAACATTTTTGAGCAATTTGGTCAATGAATTGATATATTTTTCTTTACATTGCTGGAAAGTACATAGTCTGAACTACTTAAATCCAAAAAAAGGGTACGGTTTTAACAAGGCACAACGCAGATGCAGCCTCTTGGATTTTAGCCAAATTTTGAAACTTTAGAGGGCGCTATTTGCATTTTGCGTATTTATTGGAGCGTGAAACATGTGGAGTGTGTGCACATTTTTTAGAATAACATGCCCTGAAAATTTGAAGCAAAATGAAATTGATTTAAGAAAGTTATAGCCATTTTTGCGTGTTTTTAGTCACAATTTTTCAATTCATAACGGGGTTGATTTTTGAAATTAATTTAAAATATGAAGATGGTTTTGAAATAAAAAGTTGTTGGATGCATTTGAAAGGTGAATTAATGGACTACATAATGAATTTTGTTAGAAGTTTGTAGCATCTAGGATGATGGAGATATTGAAGTTGGAAGAATGGCTTTCATATGACCAAAAATGGACAAAATGGCCGATGGACGGTCACGGATGAGTGATTTTGGAAATTGAAATGTCAGGGGATCAAGAGTAGATCATGGATGACATGTCTACGAAGTTTGAACAAATTTGGACGAGTAGTTTGACCTTGACAGGTATAACAAAGATCATGTGTTAAATGAATGGCTTTTTTGGCGGAAAAAGAAGATGGCGGAATAGGAATATTGAACGATAACATGGCATTGTCGCTGGAGCGTCAATGCAATTAGACAATTTGGCTATTAGATGAAGTGGCAATCATGCTAAGTGAGAATTAGTGTGTATTAGACCAAGGAGAAGTTATACCAAGTTGTTAGTAGACCAAATGGGTTAATCCCAAGTGGTATTAGACAAACATAGAATTGGACCAAAAGCTATGAGGCCAAGTGGATATAAACCTTTTACGAACACGTTATCCCCGCATCTTCAGTGTGGCCACAATTATGAACGGTTAACCCTGCATGTGGGCACAGAAGAATATCCGCTTCTGATCCTGTGCATGCTAGATTATCAAGAATGATTGACCCAGTACCCTGACCGAATGCAGCACAGCAGGAATAGGTTCCAGTGCTGTAACCAAGCATACGACAAAGGACTGCGGCATCGTTATTATCGAAGCTATCATCGCATATGGTTCCCCATGCTCCATTGTACATGATCTCGACTCGTCCATAACTTAATCCACTCGCAATCCGCACTGTTGTAGCTGCAAAGATGTGTGACAAGAAATAATATTAGGACATCAGATTATTCATTCAATGCATCTAGAATTCAGTTCTCCACACACGCATTATTCAAATCAGCTAGCAAAGAAAAAAAAAACCAACAAGGTATTCTTTCAAGTCATGTATGTTGTAGAAGGGGATCTCATGGAACGGATTTGTTTGTATGATGTAGGCCTAATCCCCCTTGACAGAATAAAAAACAATAGATTGAGACATTATACAGAGTGAGTCAATAAAACTGTCCCATCATTTTGAAGTTGTCTTGTGAAAAGCAGGAAGATTTAATCATGGGTTTCATGTTATGTCTTAGTAGAGTCATCCTACTAGCATATGTTGGTACCCTTTTCATTTGGATCTTTGCACGCATGACGAAATAACAGACAATCTCCAGAAGACGGTAAGATCTCACCTTCGCCAAGTGGCTGGGTGAAGAATAAACAAATGGAGACATTTTACTTAGGTGCATGTAGACACACATCCAAACGTACCCTCATTTACACATACACAAACCACGTACACAACCACACCCTCACCACACAATTACCCTCCATACACATACACACGCACACCCTCAACACCCACACACATACACACACACCCTCACTCACACCCACAAAAAGTTGATAGGGAATTGATTCATCTCAAACATTCAGTTATTGTGAATTGTTTTGAATGCGTGTGTGATGAGTGCGTGTGTGATGTATGCTTGTTGGCGAGGGAGGATATGTGTTTGTGGGTGTGTGTGTGTGTGTGTGTGTGTGTGTGTGTGTGGTGAGAGGGTGTGTGTATGTTTGTACACATATTCTGTCAACAGTTTTGTTTATAATCTTCATTCATCTATTTGGCGCAGGTGAGATTTTAAAGCTTCTAAAGATCCAAATGAAAAGGGTACCAACAAATGCTGGGAATATGGCTCTACGAAGACATTTTATGAAACCCATTATTAAACGTTCATGCTTCATATTAATAATAATAATAATAATAATAATAATAATAATAATAATACAGAGTATTTCTTAAGCGCTGTCGCCACATTGATCATGTGCTCAAAGCGCTGGAGAGGGGGGGGGGGGCTTTCATGGCGACGGTGGTGATACTAAGAAAAAATGGAGAAAAAAAGCAATGAAAGAAAATGACTGGAAACTACTTGCAGGCAATTTTGAACAGATGAAATTTGAGAGCAGTTTTGAAATATTACGAATGTGATGTGGCAATTGGTTCCACAGGAAAAATCCAGCATGTGAAACAGAGCGACCCCCCCCCCCATGATTTCTTAGATTTTGGAACAACAAGCAATGTCAAGTCAGAACATCTTGTCAAACAAGACAACTTTACATGCATGGGCTTTTTTTTAATCACTCTGTGTAACACATAATTATAATCAAAGACCTTTTTATACACAGAAAAAATGACAATAAAAACCCTCAGAAAAGTGTCATGAAATTATCTCTATACCTTGACACCCCACGCCGACGTCCTCAGTATGTCCACAATTATGATTGAGGTATCCGTTGTGTGGACACTGTGCAATGTTGGTCTCTGATCCAGTACATGCAAGATTATCGAGGACGATTTCACCAATCCCACCACCATATGTCGTGAATGACGTAACTCCAAGCAATCCCAGCTGCTTACAGACCACGGCACCATCGTTAATGTCAAACCCATCATCACAGACAGTTCCCCAGGCTCCCTGCCAATTCACTTCGACGCGCCCACTTAACCCTCCTCCATCGAGGCGAATAGTAAGCGACGTTGCTTCAAGAAACACAGAATTCGTTTTTTGATTAAATGGTTTCTATTTAAACAAAATCAAATATAAACACAACATCAAAAGTAAGTTCCTCCCTGAAGAAACCCATCAAATCTCCTAATATAATGAATTATTCAAGTTGAAACCAAGCATAGAATATAGTTATGGTGTTAGGAAGTAGATTCTCAAAAATTAGTGACATCCATGACTTAACGGCTGAATGATCATAACATGAAAACTGCAAAATCTTTGCTGAGAGGAAGGCATTCCATTGTTCTTCCAACATCTAGGCCAGGTCAGCAAGGTTAATGTTGGCATTAATGCTTGCAAAAGATATGCTGTTTTTGAAAACGCGTTATTTTTTGTTAATATTGTGCTCATTCAGCCGTTAAGACACGGATGTCGCTAATTTTCGAGAAACCGATTCCTAACAACCCTCGCTATATTCCATGCTTGGTTTCAACTTGAATAATTTGGTATACTGGAATATTTGATGGGGTTCTTTAGGAGGGAACTTAGTTTTGATGTTGTGTTTAAAATTGTAATGATATAAATGCATAATATTATAAGTAAATATATTTTCTCGCTTATGTATTATGAACATGTATATGTCATGTTTAATGGGAATATTCAAAATTGTATATAAAACTGAGGCACGAATCCAGCCCCAAGCCCATAATTTAGAAAATAAAAATGTGGCTAAAATCGGGTATTTTACAGGGACAAAAACAAAAGAAAAGAATTATTGATGGATGGATGAATTAAAGCTTATTTATGTTTGTCTTGTAAAAGTTGAAAATTTCAGATACCCCTTCTACTCACCGGTTTGACAGGTGGTCCCTTCATAACCTGCTGAGCATGAACATGTATAACTATTGACGTTATCATTACATACTCCGCTATTCATACAGGGATTGCTACTGCATTCATTAGTATCTGAAAAGAAAAGAAAAAGAAAATACAACATTCATAACATCAAAACTAAAATACCGTTATGCAAAACAACTTAGGTCATTCATAACCAAACGAATTAAATATAATTGTTCCCATCAATACGTGTATCTTATTTGTAACACTAGGGATTACTTTTAGTTCATGCTTCCTTTATGAATACATTATGTTAAACTGCTTCTTACTCCACAAGCCTGCTTTTTATTGATTGATGGATTTGTTTGTTTGTTTGGGTTTTTTTCAACTTGAAGAAACAGAAACAATAAGAGGCATGCTTTGCCGTATATGCCATTGTACCAGATAACCATTAATCACTATATTACACTTATGAAATAATCGGAGCTTGAACATTAAATGCATTTATGGGTAAAAACGAAATAACAATCTAATTTGTGGAAGAAATTTTGAGGGTAAATGTTGAGTAAATCTCCTGAACTGTACGTTAGTAAATACCTGTATTTTCGAGGAGTTTAAAGGATTTATCGGGTCCCCAATATATTTTCTAAGTAAAGGCTAAGTCCAGAATGAAAAGTTCATAATACTGTTTCCATGTAATAAGCCGAAATCCCAAACTTTCAGTGGTGTATCCAGTGTGTAAGAATAGAGGGGGCGAATATGGCAAATTTAAAAATAGAGGGGCGCCACGTAGAGGGCAATTGCGTTAAATAAAATTTTATCAACATATATGCTGTGATTCTTGTCTCAATCAAAACTCAAAAGAAATAAACTATTATAACATGACACTTTCGGTGACAAAGTTAAAGAATTTTCAATGTACTTAATCAAAGATTAATGGCACAAACTGTACTCACTTGTTTCACAATTGGTTCCTTCATAACCTAAAGAGCATGTGCATGTGTAGCTATTAACTGCATCATTACATCCTCCACCATTCTGACAAGGATTGCTACCACATTCATTCGAATCTGAAAAAATAAAAGAAAAAGAAAAATACACACCCGTTAGAAAGCTTTCAAATATACTGCCCTAAGTATTAATCCATGCCCGATAAGAACGTTATGTTTATTTATGATTCAGGTAAATGAAATATAATCATATTTACGATATTGCTGCTTCTATGAACCACCTTTCCTCATATCTTTTTTCAAATATTTCAAGGAAGGATAATAATTATCATTACTAGACATATCGTCAACTCATTTCAGTTTGCTTTATGGTTCACTGGGTCCTTGTAAATTTATTATGAAACTAATTTACTCACTTGTTTCACAATGTATTCCTTCATAACCTGCCGAGCATGAACATGTATAGCTATTAACCGCATCATTACATACTCCGCTATTCAAACAGGGATTGCTGCCACATTCATTAGTATCTGAAAAGTAAAACACAATGATAAGTTTTTTTAATGCACCTTCACAATTATTCAAATGCCTTGATAACTTTATGAAAACGACAGAGGAGCTGAGCATGCAGATAATTTATGTTTTTGTTAGTGTCTACTAAAAAAAAGTAAAAAAGAGGGGGAAAAGTTGTAGCTGTAGTACATCCACCCTATTTTGCAGCCCCTGCTTTATACATAAAAGAGCAAAGGAGATCCACATTGCCCGTTTGCATATGTCGTAAATGATTGTGGTGGTCTTGCTTCGGCATACATGTAACAGTTTATCAAACTTTTAGATTCGATAACATGGTAACTTTAGCTTATAAGAGGCTGCAAAAATTGTTTAAAGGTATCAAGATTATAATTGACTTAAATGAAACAGCGTTATTTCGTCGACGATGTGATAGTATTATTTCTATTAAAGCTATCTTTAGTAGATGTTAAGTTATTCTACGAAAAATTTAAATTCATTTTCATTTTTCATACTGTTAATCACTCTATTGAATTCTGCTATTTTTATTATTGTATAGATTTCCACTTTAAAAAGAAAGAAATATGCGATCTACAGTGTGCCAGTTTTTTTTTTTTTATCCATACGCTGCATAAATATAAAAAAATGAAATTGCATTTATGAAATCACAGACACCAAAATATGAATAATTTCATAATAGAGATATAGAGCATTATCACATCAGATATGTATTGTATACCCATGGGGATAAATGACATGAAACTTCTAAATTACGAAAAAAAAAATGGAAGGCACTTGGAAATTTTCAGAGCCTTTACTCACTCGTATCACAGTGGGTTCCTTCATAGCCTGCTGAGCATGAACATGTATAGCTATTTACCGCATCATTACATACTCCGCTATTCATACAGGGATTGCTGCTGCATTCATTCGTATCTGAAAAGAAAGGTAAATACATTCTCGATATAATCATTTGATATAAGTATATCAATAGTTCGAGGTTGATAAATTCAGTCTAGACAATTCATAACGAAAGGAACGAAATACAAGTATATCTGTATCAATAACATATGTGATTTATGATTTATCTACATAACAGAAGTCACCTATTCGTGCTTTAACTCACTCTTAAAAGTATTAATCGTTGATGACTTGTTTTCAATCCAAGAAAAGAAAAATATCAACAAAACTGATATATCATTGATATATGATTTTGAAGAGATAAAATAGCTACCACTCCAATATCGATATAATGGTAAAACAGACCTTTTTTTGAGGAAATAACATTAAAAAGAGATATCATTTAAAAATGTATATTTTAAATTTTAAAAATGAATCTTTTATCTATTTCATCACAATCATTCCATGAAAGAGTTTACATTATATACGGATTTTAAAAGTAGCATTCAATGGTTTTGTTTAAATACTGAGAATTCTTGCATTTGTGTGACGATATGAGCGTGGAATTCACCGGGTACTACGTACTTGTTTCGCAGTTGGTTCCTTCATAACCAGTGAGACATGAACACGTGTATTGATTGGTTAAATCTGTACAGCTGCCTCCATTTTGACAGGGTACACTATCACATTCGTTGATCTCTGAAGGAAAGCAATTAATTTTGAAAATATAATCACTGGCATCCTGGTTTGGGAAGTGAGGGGGAGGGGCTTGAAGTGTTGGTATTAGAGACCACTCTGGAGAATATACATTCGTAAAACGGATTGCCTATTATATTTTCTGATCAATCTTTGCTTAATGATGAGATTTAGAATGGAAAGTATACTAAAATACTAATACTAGTTTTATTAATTCATCTTTCTTCAAACATTAATCAAACATTATACAGAGTATCGAAAATAAATACAATCTTAAATTCAATCTATGTCAACATCAAAACAGAAGAAGAACCGTCACGAGGTGAAAATGAGATATTGTTCGAAAAAGTAATAAGTGGAATAAGGTTTTAAAAATTAGAAAATGAAATTGGGTTTATTAATGCGAAAACGAAAACTTATTTTAGTTTGAAATTACGAGCTTGATTTAATTTAATTAGCGAACCTTTTTTTCACTTCATTTTTTTTTTTCAAACGGCTATCTCTTTTTCGGAGAATTGAGCCTTCGGAATATGTACATGTAACTAACGTTCAGAGTAACCAAACTTTCGGCTAATGATCTGTAATAAAAAAAGTCAATGCAAAGGGCTTGTCCCACAGGAAGCGATCGTTGTTGCGACAACTGGCGAATTTGCTAACGTGTGTGTGGTAGCAAGCAGATAAAGTCTTAAGTAGGTCTATAATTGTCATTTTTAGACGATCTCCTTACGATTATGACATTCTCAGGTTGTCGCCACGAAGATTGCACCCTGTTGGACAGACCTTTTTAGTTTCTTATCATTCTAAGAATTTTTTTTTAATGAGGGGGGGGGGAGGGGTGTGGTGTCATTACCAGAACTCATAGTTATCTGTAACCTTACACCATCGCAGTTAGCCCTCCATAGCCCGACACACAGGCACATGTGTACTCATTGATGGCATCCGTGCAAGTCCCTCCGTTCTGACAAGGTGAACTTGAACACTCATCGATGTCTGCAAAGGAAATCATCAGCAATATTTATTGACAAATTCAATCTAAAAAATTTAGTTCATTTTCATATTGACAACGTTTACAGGACAATTGACATTATAATATGTATTGTTGTTCCGTGGTAATAATTTCATGTGCAAAAATCAAGAATAATAAAAAAAATAATAATACAAATATACAAATGAAACTAAGTTATTTGCATTAATATTTAATGTAAATAGAAAAGCACTGATAGTGCAGATACAGAGGTAACAGTGGGGATATTAAGAATTTCGTACTTCATGACTAGCACAATAATTTTGTTTATCGCCCATCTACCCTTTTTGCAAAGTCAACTCCAGGGTGGTGTTACATAAAACTAACAGGAGTTTTCATATTTTGTACCGGAAAAACTCCGCTTAAAAGATTTAATCAACGGGGCGCAGGATACGCGCCTGGCTTAGTACAAACAATCTTTAACATACACTCTCATCAATCCTTTCTTACGCATGTGTGAAATGATTTTAAAAGATTTACCCCCTTCAACCTAATTTTTCTTTTAAAAAGTTGTCTTATTAGTAAAGAAGATACTATCCTACTCTTCTCTAAAAATATTAGGACAGCGATAAGGAATAGGGGGGAAAGGGTGCACTCCATCTCTTTACATCTGGTAATTGACCTTAATTTTGTTTTTTAAGGACAGATTTTGTATTATTACTTACTTGTTTCACAGTGTGTACCCTCTGTGCCGACCACACACGTACATGAATAAGAATTGACCTGGTCTGTGCATGTACCGGCGTGCTGACAGGGAGTGCTCTCACATTCATTCACATCTTTTTTATAAAAAAAAAAAGAAGAAAAAGAAAGATAGTTATAAAAAAAATGGACAAAAACAAACAAAAACACCGTCATATCGTAAAGCAATATCCCCAATACATGTATATTGCCCCCTGCGACCCTGGATCAGTCGCAGCCATGTCATCTAATAACGAAATTATAACTAAAATAACGAAATAACTAAAATGTTTGATCTTTGATCTGCTTATAATTTTATTATTTATTAGATTTTTATGAAGGCTCAAGATCTCCTCCACATTAATTCTCCTGAACTTCGTACCATACCATATTTGAATTTTCATCATACACTTTCATCGATAGAGACATGTAATTTCATTGTGGACAGCTAGGTTTTATACATGTACATTACAAACAGCACTTTTCTTTAAGTGAAAGTGACCCAATTGTACTATAACGTTGAGGTTTGCAGAAAGCCCTTTTGTTTTGTATATGGGCAATTCCACGGGTAGTCGCATTACACTTAGGTGCCAACTTGGTGGTACTAGTCTAAAAGAAAGAGACTTTCTTTAAAACCTATACTTTGATTTAAACATGACAACCATAGCTTTAGAATAACATTATAAGAATGGTTGTAGTCTTTGAACTGTGAACGTCACAACGGGATAAAAATCGGTTAGTCTTATTACAAAAAAGGACAAGGAAAAAAATTCAACTTCTTACAATTCACTATTATCTCATACTTTTACCAGTTTTAATACTTGTACCACCTGACCTACATATTCTGACTCACTTTGTTCGCAACTGTCTCCTGCGTATCCTGCTGAACAAGTACACGTGTACATGTTAACACCGTCCTTGCAGCTTCCTCCATTTTGACATGGGTTGCTGGCACACTCGCTGAGTTCTGATGAGCAAACAAAATACAATCAATGTATTCCGTATGAAAGTTATTAAAACACACACACACACACACCGATCACACACCCTAGCACACACACCCACTCAAAAAACCAACAAACATCATGACATGAACATATTGAAGTAATAATTCATAAACATCTTAAAGGGGAATCCAACCCAAGGAGAGAATCAACCTTACAAAAAAGAGGAAAATGAGAGGAGCAATGTAAAAAAAAAAATCATCAAAATCGGTTATAAAATAAGAGAGTTATGGAAGTTTGAAAAGTCTAGTTGTTCCTTCCATGGGGATCCTCAAATTGGCATCATCGGATTCAAAATGGCTGATCTTATGGACAACTCTCCATTTTGTACACAAATTTTCAGATTTTCCCCATTTTCTTTCGAAATATGTCTTCTTTACTTCTGAGCTCAAAATATCTCATGGGAAAATATATTTCACACAACATATGTTGAGCTCAGAAGGAGGTAAGATATATTTGATATGAGCAAGCAGGATTTTAATATTATAACATCAAATTGCAACAACTCAGGTTTAAATTAATATTCATGAAACTTGAAACTAGTCATAGACTGTAAAAAAAAAATAAAATAAAAAATACAGCAAAGTGATGTCAGCAGAGTCGCCATACAAAAATGTAATTTAAAATACAGTTTTGCTGTAAATTTCTCCCTTAAGAAATTTATGAAAGAGAAGTAAAAATATCATTAGAGTTTTATAACATATGTATATATATTGGTTAAACGGAACAAATGTGTTACTCCTGGACCCTGTTGCATAAAACTTCTAACCGGAGTTTTTTTCCGGTTAAAATCTGAAAACTCCGGTTAAAGTCCGAAAACTCCGGTTACAATATTTTTCTATATTTTTTACTGTTTTTTCCATTGCATAAAAACATACCAGAGTTTTCAAAAGTATTGATGCAATAAATTTTTAGGGAGTTTTAAAACTCAGGTTGAATAACCTAAGAAATAGGTCTACATAAGCTGAGTTTTTTAACCCGAGAAAACTCGGGTTAGAAAAAAAGTTTTATGCAACACCACCCAGATGTATATTTTGTATTTCTCACGTAATTATTTGCAGGAGAAACTTACAACAAAAAATTTTTTTTGAATTACATTTTTTATGGCGACTCTGCTGACAGCAGATTTGCTGTAAAAATACATATATTTTTTTACAGTGCAGACAAAGAAGAAGTAGGAAAAAGCGCTCATACCGGTCTCACAGTGTAATCCTTCATAACCAGGGATACATGTACATGTATATCGATTGACATAGTCCTGACAGGCACCACCATTCTGACAAGGTACGCTCTCACATTCGTCAAGTTCTGAAAAGAAATTACGTTTTTAACAAAAGAAGCCTTATTGTTGTCAATGACTTTTAACCAAAAATACTCTACGACTGACCCGACCTCTATCAAAACGATACATAATTGAAATGGATAATGAATTGTCCCACATCCTGGGAGTCATTGTTAATCTTCTATAATTGTAAATGGAAATTCATTTTTTAATATAAAAAATTAATTCCATATGTGGATATTTTCGACAAATGATATTATCAAAATAAGGGGAATTTCAGAGAATACAATCAGACGAAGATATGTTCGGGTATGCTTTATCAGGCGCGGATCCAAGAAAATCGAACTGAATGCATTTCTCGGGCCCAATTGTCCGGGGACAAAAGCGGCTCTATTATGTTTACGCATGGGCCCGATAAATTTATTGTATAACATCGGTCTGCGTCCGCTACTGGCTATATTTTCCCCAACTCCCGTGGTGGGAATATCTTAATAATTATTCTTAATAAGGGACAAGGCTGAAAGGGTTGCTGATTATTCTGTAACGCCATGCTCTCTATATTCTAATATATTTTTAATATACATGTATATTTTAGAATAAAATGAATTGTTTGACTACAGTACAATTGGACAATCAACACATTCATCATATAATTGTACATTCCTGATGCATGAAGCATGATTAGGCCTATTTGCCTTTGATTTGATTTGACTTGATTCGTTTCCGTAAAAAATATGTATAACATTTTGAAGGAATTAAAACAAGAAAATAAAATCTGAAACTGAAATTATATAGAAGAGTTACTGACTACAGCATAAGCAAAGCTTAGTTACAAAAATTACGTAATTATTTCTTTTTTTAGAAACAGAGATTGGGAGTCATTTATCACCATTACTGTCAAAGTACAAGCGAATACCATTGGTTAACAATATCTTAATTAATATTAATTTTTGTTTACTTTGTACTGAACAGGTTACTCTATAAAATAAAAATAAACATACAAATTAAATCAAATGAAAAAAAAAAAAAGCAAAGATATAAACATGAAATGAGATTTCCCCGTACTCACCGTTATTGCATCTGACTCCATAATAACCAGGTGTACAATCACAAGTATATTCATTTACTCCATCGACACAAGTTCCTCCATTGAAACAAGGTGAACTAGCACATTCGTTTATATCTGGGGACAATTAAAAACAGGACATCAAGTATTTGGTTAAAGGAGTGATTTCTACTGAAGACATATGCTTTTGATTACACCTATACAAATTTACTACCCACTGAATTAACATTTCTGCAGTACTACTTTTTGCAAAAATAAATTGGTCCCGACTTCGAGACCTCAAACTTTCGAGATAACTGTCAGACAAGACAACATCTTATGGACGAAAGGTGTAATCCAATTTCATGACAAGTCTTTTATCATTTCATTGAATAATAGATTACATGGGTAGGGTGGGGGGGGGGGTGAACAAACATGAATTCGAATAATGTTAGTAAACTCAGCATTCGGTGGAGAGTCTTATAGTTAATTACAACAACATTAATATAATAATGTCTGGTTATTGTTTAAAGTAGCTGTTGTTGATATAAACTTAGACGCCTTTCTGCATAATAATAATGATACTAAAAGGTGTAGTGCCAATAAATCATAGCCCTTTTGTATCTTCGCTTAATGACACAACTCAACCAATTAAGATATTGATTCGTTTATAAAACTTAAATACGTTTCACTATGACTGCGAAGAAAAAAAATCATACGCAAATGTATGTGAACAATATTGAATGTTTGTTCTTGGGGTGATTCACTAACGGCTACAATCAATCCCAACTGGGATAAAATCAATTTTAAGATCAATAGCCATGTTATAGTTCCATAGGTCCATAGTTGGGATTGATTTTAAATGTTAGTGAATCGCCCCCTTTTGTATGCTTCTAAATACAATATTCTTACTACATCATTATGTAGCCTAAAATAATGTTATCCTGATGATCAATTGATAGACCCTGTAGTTATTATTTGACTGTCATTAATGTTGAAACGGGGACCAAAGTTATCCATTCATCATACAATACGAGCGCTATTACTATATTGTGCATATGAAATCATTTGTCATGGATAATATAATGTAACACTGACTTGGACTAACCCGTTTCACAGTGCACTCCTAAATAACCAGGAATACAAGCGCAGGTATATCGGTTGACTTCATCCGAGCACGTGCCACCATTCTGACAGGGTGAACTGCCACATTCATTGATATCTAAAATTAAAAAAATAAAATAAAATAAAATAAAATAGGAGAAAGAGAATAGACTTAAATTATTTGATCTGGTCGTCGATCAAGTACACGGAACCATTTAGACCTTCTTGAAATTCAGTAAGACGACGGTTTAGATCATACATATCAAATCCATACAAATTGGAATCAATTCATGATGTATAAATTGCTACCAATAATTTGCGAGGTTCCACAAGGAAGCCTTTAAGGTCAGATCGTCTTGTCGAGTTATATTAACTCCACGACGTCTCATGAGTCTCCACAACCTCTCATGAGTCGCGGGGAAATTGAACGTGTTTATATTTATGAGATTTTTCAGTCGCGGAGACGTTTCGGAGATGTGTCTGAGACATCTCGGAGTCTCGGAGATGGTTTGAGTACCCCAGGCTTGGAGACGCGAGATATCACTTTAAGCCTCAAGAAGTAGATCAGGACGAAAGAGTTCTTACCAATCTCACACAATGTTCCCATATATCCAGGAAGGCAAGAACAGGTAAAGCGGTTGATAAGGTCTGTGCATGTGCCTCCATTTGCACACGGATTACTCGCACATTCCAGTGTTTCTGCAACAACAATTTTTTAAATAGAATTTTTGATTAGCGTTAGTCGTTTTTAGATGGGATCAGGCTGACGTAACTCCTGGTTATCAACCCTTAAAGCAAGGAAAACAAATTTTGTAATGAATATATATTTACACGTACATGCGGGGTGTATCAGAAAAAAGGAAACCCAAGTTTGATGATCAAGAATTTCAAAAATATTAGTGATGATTATGAAATTTATATCACTGTAAAGTGCAACTCATTACCAATCTAATGATATCTCTCTCGGCTCACAAATATAAAAAAAAAATCATTGAACCCCATTGTTCTGAAAATGTCTCGCAAAATTGTGAGTGGTTCACTTTTACACTCCTTGAGGTGGGTTGTTTGAATGTGCCTGAAAACATGAAAAAGGAAGCCCATGTTTGATCATCAATAATTTCAAAAATATTACAGCGGTGATTATGAAATTTATATCACTTGAAAGTGCAACTCGTTCCCATTTTAATGATATCTTTCTCAGTTCACCAATATCACGCATCACTGAACCCCATCGTGCTGAAAGTTTCTCGCAAAATTGTGATTACCTTGATGGACTATATAAGTAGGCCTTTCCAACCCATTTACCAACTTGAAAGCCAATTTATTGGAAGTCATGGGAATTTTTTTACTTAGATTTGCTAATCATGTTTAGGCACATTCAAACAGCTCGTCTCAAGGACCTTTTTTTGCGAGAACAATAGGGCTCAGTAATGCGTGACATTGGTAAGCCGAGAGTGGCATCATTAGAATGGTACTGAGTTGCACTTTACAATGATATAAATTTCATAATTACCACTATAACATTCTTGAAATTATTGGTGATCAAACTTGGGTTACCTTTTTAGACCAGTTCAAACAACCCATCTCAAGTAGCATGAAAATGAACCACTCACAATTTTGGGAGACATTCTCAGAACAATGGGGTTCGGCGATGTGTGATATATCTATATAAGCCCCTAACAAAAAGTTCCGCAAATCCACTTTGGGCCATGATAACTTTTTAGGTACGCTTTAGTTATTGCTGATATTCATACCATTGGAAAGATAATTTATTCCCCTTTTTATTGATATCGCATTTGTAATGATTGTGTCATGCTTCAATGCACAGATTATCAGACTATGGAGAAAAGTAAAAAGTCAAATGATGTAAAATGCACTTTTATTGATCACATTGAAGTTCAGCAACTCCAATTTAGACCCTGATAACGTTTGGAGTATTTTATCATATTTATTGATTTTTATACCATAATATTGTAAAGTTCATTTATTCATCTTTTTATTGATACCTAATTTGTCATGTTGATGTCATGCCTGAGTCTACAGAACCCCTGAATACCACCTGAAGCAAGGCAACGTAAAAGATAATGTTCAGTTTAAATGTTCTGTAACACAAATTTGGACCTTGATACATTTTAATGTGGGTTTTAATCATTATCAAGTTTTGTAGCAATAAAAAGTTAATTTATTCTTCTTTTTATTGATACCCTTTTTGCAATGGTAACATCATGTTTGACTGCACATAATTCATGAATATAATAAGTTGCGAAATGCATTGTTATTGCTCAAATTGAGTATCTTCCATTAGACAACAATAGTTACAATAGGCATTCAATTTGCAACATTTGACTTCTGACTTGTCCTAACATTCAGGTGTTCTGTGCATACAAGAACAATACTATTGTTACAATTAGGGTATCATTCAAAAGAAGAATAAATGAAATTAACAATGGTATAAAATTCAATAAAAATGATAAAATACCCCAAAAATTATCAGGGCCTAAAGTCAAGTTTGGACTTCAATTTGATCAATAAAACTACATTTTACAACATTTTTCTTTTTACTTTTGTCCATATTCTGACATTCTGTGCATTGAAGCATGACACAATCATTACAAAGAGGATATCAATAAAAAGGGGAATAAATTATCTTTCCAATAGTGTGACTATCAGGAATAACTAAAGCATACCTGAAAAGTTATCATGGCCCAAAGTCGATTTGTGGAACTTTTTGTTAGGGGTTTATATAGCAAGAGAAATGCTTCCTGAACAAAACGTCGTTGGTTATAAATTTTATAGGCAAAATAAATGAAAAAATATAATTGGCCAAGCTTTCGATTCGATGAATCTCCATCAGGGCCATCTATAAATAAAACAAAACAAATATACCAAACTGTTAAAAATATTCAAAATATATGCCAAATTTTTAACTAGCAATTGGATAATCCTCTTTGAATTAGAGAATCATCTGTAGATACTATATGCCAAAATTAAATAAAAAATTAAACACTAAAAATGTTTCAAATCCGGTAATGGCAATTAAATAATTATCGTCGTAGAAACATAATAGTGAGAGTGTAAGATGACGCTAAAATATATTATGTATTATATGTAATCAATTTTTGTGGTCTGGCCATTAGATTTAATTTTGTCCTCTCGAATCATACCTTATCATTGGCTTTATACAATAGTGGCTCTATAGTTAGACAAGCCGCGCACTCATAGCGATAAATAATAAACTATTATCGTCCTCATCATTTATCATCAACGTATGAGGTATACTATACCTGTTTCACAGTGAACTCCTTCATAACCTGGTACACATACACACGTATACATATTAATACCATCCTGACAGAAAGCTTCATTCTGACACGGTTGACTGTAGCATTCATTAATATCTGCAATGAAAAAAAAAAAAGATGAATAATATTAATTTACAATGCAAACAAATTGTTCATTTATAATGCAAAATATGACAATATTATACGTGCACAAGCATGTGCGCTCATTTCTAGAAAAGATTATAAAGTAAATATGACAATATACCATCATACTTTTTGTTTCGTTTCAATGATAACATATTAAATTCCTCTTTTTTCCTTCTTGATACGGTTTGCGTCACTCGCAAGTGTTAATATAAAGACATTATATCCTCAAAAATACTGAAGATCACGTATCATTCATAGCAATTAATTATTATTAAATATTGACTAACAAAGGAGTTCCATGTTTGAATTACTTTCTTAAACATATTAATAGAAAATTATATATAGTACATTTATACAAGGAACTTTATAGATTACATTATTGAGGGATTATATATATATTTCACATTTAGCTCAGAATGTAGTTGAATTTACATGATAAAATGGAATAAAATCTTTTATAATGTTAAACAGACAGTATACCTTGATCACAGGTGCGGCCTGAGTACCCTATAACGCACGCGCAGTCAAAGCCTTCATCTGTCTCTGAACACGTAGCGCCATTCCAGCACGGGTTTATCAGACATGCTGTATAAAAAAAAATATCAAGAATGAAACCGGGCTGAGAATTGTACGATTTTTGGTCCATTTTATTATGCTTTCAGTCAATATTATGTGAAAAGCATGAGGTAATAACGAGTGCGGTATTTACTTCGTAAATATGAGCGAAAAAAAAAATAAAATTTATCATTCGAATTCCTACAAGCGTAATTTATTGTACACGTACAACTCTAAATTTCGCAACGAATCGAAATCCCTCTTACGTGAAATTGAATGTTTTATTTAGGCTTTTAATGACCAGCAAAACCTTTGATAACTTTCTTAGGGGTTGTCGCTTTGTTTTTTTTTATTAAATAGACGTGTATCAGCAATAATTTATTATTATTCACAACCCCGACAAAGATCTCACTAAAAACTCTAGAAACTCATCAAGATCACATTTAAAATTAACACATCACAACAAATTTAGCCGTTCCTGGTATAATTATGTTTGGGGATTACAAGAAATAAAGTATTGTCATAAAATATTTGACCAACCCTGAATGCGAAATATATTCAAATTGAAATACAATATTCAAGCCTTAATTTCAAATTTCATAGAAATACAAAACGATGATAATAATAATAATAAATAAATAATGTAATCACCCGGCTTAGCACAGTAGAACTTCTTGGCATTGGGAAGAGCAACACCAAATAGATTTGTTATCTCGTGACCATCAGGAACAGTTTTGGGTACGAGCTGTATGTGCCGATTCGTCGATTGGTCGAGTTCTTGTGGACACATTAACTTTGAGATGAGTGGGCAGGCATCCCGAACCTCGAAAGTGGTTGCTGCAATGAAACCAATGAAACATATAATTAAAACCGGCTTGGAACAGTTTCATTTCAATGCAATTTATTTACATATTCACTTTAATCTCATGTATATTATGTGACGTAAATTATGAAATAAAACTATATTGAACTGGAACTGAAGTGATATCCATAAAATGGAAATGTTACTGAATATTACCCCGGATACGTCAACGCAACTTAAGAAGAGTCAAATAAAGTTTCTTTTATAAAGCGATCATATGCGACCACATTAAACAACGAGGACAGACCCTTATTTTTTAAAACCATTTATTGAAATTAGACGTTTTAACATCACAACATTTTCGGTTGCAGAGCCTGGTCAGTTAAGAGTGAGCACTGGGGTGAAAATTTCATATTAAGATTTCGGGGATGAAAGTATTTTCAGGTTTTAGAACTATATCTAAAGTTTGTTAAAATCAATTTTCAGAGGACATAGCAATGTGAGAAACCCTTGAAATTATTATTTTTCTACGGGTGCCTAAAAAATAATGTCACGGACGGACATTTTCAGTAAAGTAAATAAGTGTCAGTTCAAAATCTACACAATTAAATTTTCTTTACTGATACAGAGAGGTGAAAGTATTTCTAACAAAACGAGAAAAACAATTGAAAATTATAAACTGGAAATAATACTGTGCGATAAATTTAACATTTTGACCAAAAAATTCCGTCCGTGACAAAAAACAGAACAAAAGTATTTTTTACCTACGTTATTGCTTGTTTAAATTAAAATCAGCAAAGCTATCTCCCATAATAGACCTTATGTATGAATTATACTTTTATCAATTGTGATGCATTATTAATTTGCATTTGAAATTTGTCCGTCCGTACATTTTTGTCACGACGGACAAATCAGTACTTAATGCAATATGCTGCACTGGTTAGGTGAAATAATTATATCATTACTCCAGTAATTATTCTTGAATTAAACCCTTTATTCATTCAAATTAGTGCATGAGATCACCATGTACATTACCCCACCCCCCACATGCACACCAAAATTCCCTATAATAACACACAAAATACATGTACATGTATGCAGGCGCAAATCCATGATCCCTTATCTTTTAAAGACTTTAGATTTGGACACCCCAAAATTTTTGCATAACGCTAGTCAAGAAAAAAATGTACACTAAAAATGTTCACATCACTGCTCCTTGGGAGGGGGTGGGGGTGGCAGATAAAAAAAAAAAAGACCTTCGCCCGTCTAATATGTCATCCTTATTAAAAAAATAATAATTATTGGGTAGCTATTCCATTTTTTTTGGGGGGGAGGAGGTGATTTGACTTGCAAACCTCATTTATTTATCGAATTGTATTACAGTGTTTACAGACAAGCAAAAACATACAATAAAAACAATTTCAGTATCACCACTCAAAAAATTACTCCGGGGCGGGGTACATATAGGTGTGAAAAAAAATACCTTCGTCCGCCAAATTGTATCCTTATTTAAATAACACCATGGGTAGCGGAGTTTTTCATTTCATTTCATGTTTATTATTTTTTATTTTATTTTTTTTTTTTTTTTTGGTGGAGGGGGGGTAGAGGTGGGGGACCCCCTGGATCGTGTTGACTTTAAATCCTCATTCTGATGGTTGTTGAATGTATTACCGTGGCAATTTTAAATTCTTTGACGGAAAAGTTGATTTCTGCACAGTTTCCTATGATGTCCGTCCGTGATGACAACCAAATGTCCGTCCCACCTGAAAAGTCCGTCCTGACAAATGTTTTTAGCCTCAATCAAAAACTGAGAGCTTTTATCCAAATGTTTTACATGGCAGCGAGATGAAATTACTTGCTATTGTATGATATGTTATTTGTTTACATGGCAATTATTGTAGATAGAAATACCAAAAGTCAGAAGAAGTCAGGAAACCCATTTCTATCCCGTCCGTCCGTGACATTGAACATTTAAAGTATTCTATCTAGCATGTACCAATGGCAACAAAATTTTGCCATCATTTGGCAGATCCAGTGGTACCCTTCACTATCAAACACAGAAAATTCAATATTTCTCATGATTAACTTTTCACGGGCTGTCAAACTTTGAAAATTCGCAAAATGTCCGTCCGTGACAAACTGACCAGGCTCTGCATCCTTATATTTCAAGTTTTCCGGCTGCTCCCCGACTGCGCCACCCCCGCCCCCCATTTCCATATTCTGGATCCACTGTTGCGTTAAGTCAAAATGAGCGTTGTGTTCATGATATTGATTTTTATTCATTCTTATTTCATTTCTAAAGAACATTTTGTATTGTGTACATGTATAAGATAGTAATATGGGGAGTCAACATCTTCTTTAGATTACAGCTGATTTCAGTTAAGGGAAATTCATGAACTAATTCAGTGATGTCTTTTTAGTTTATAAAGAGTGGATACCACAGTGAGCATAATACATCTGTATTACTTGGTACTTGGTACTCGGTACTAGCTTATCGCTATTACGCCATGGCGCATGCAAGTTTGTATATCATACGAATTTGCCAACGGAATTATAAAGCGAGACTTCCCAACACCATTAATTTGCGGGTCAAAAGTGATTGTTCTCTTGAAGGTTATAAAGCCGAGCCTATCTAAAAGGGAGTACAGCAGGAAGAGAGGGACTTTTCCGGTTCTTGTCAAAAATTGTCCATATATTTTAAAATGTTTAAAGAAGTTTTCTCTCATAACCCCTCCGTTTCTTATTGTTGTTGTTGTTGTTGTTGTATTTTTTTGTTGTTTTTGTACAAAAGTGCAAAATTATTGAGGGTGATTTCCGGATACGCTACTTTAAACCTCCATAAACCGTCATTGACGAGTATGAACGCATCAGTAGGTAATTGTTAATTAGTTTATGACTTACCTCGGATTGCACTTATTAAGCACACGAGAAGTGGTAAACCAGTTTGAGCCTTTTGTGAGATGAGACAGGAATATAGGAGAAAAATAAAAATGTACAGTGCATGAATGATGATTTCAATTCTATTTTTACTGCCTTTGTTCATCTGTATTATGTTTGATAAGCTTTTCTACGCGTATATCATTGACTTCAGTTCAGTTCAGTTGAGTTTTTTTATTTACATATTCCAATCAAACAATAATAAAAACAACAATTATCTGTCTTCAAAAATCGTGACATTAACGCTTTATACACAACTTGGACCGAATTAGAGTAATCTTTCAATATAATTGTATTGAATTATAATGAGCAATCAATGTAATAAATGGGTCTCATTAATATTTATATTTCACCGGTCAAATTAATAAAAATTTGCAGCCAAATAAAGAATGAGTCATTCGAGTTTCAGTTTGCGGGATGTCAAAATGGGATAACAAAGCAATGAGGTATCATGATCATCCAATTTACATGTCATCTTTCATGTCAGTAATTGCATAATTTGTCGTTCAATTTAGGGAATGACGTTCGAATTCAAATTACATGTTAATGAGCAATCAATTTCACCACAGCTTTAGTTGGCTGCCCTTTGGTCATACAATTCAATCAACAGGCAAACGTGTGCAGCCAATTTGCTATGAATTTATTTTAAAAAATTTCCTTTGCTTTTTCAGTTAATTCATTACCACAAACTAGCAAAGGATATAAATGACCTTAAATGCCAGGTGAAAGTCGGAGATGCACATTTTACACAAAACCAATTTTTATGCGCACCTTATGCAATATGTTTTTGTCCTCGTGTGTATACTATTAGGTAAGGCGGTTGTCATGACAACTTTTAATCTATAATGTACATGTAGGTAACAGGAGGATCGGCGCGATATTATAAATGTAAATTACTTTCAGGCAACCCTTATCAGCATTTTTTTTTTACTTCAGTCTGTAAAAAGAAAGAAAATAGTGCAAGCGGGGAAAAGATAATTTAGGTAAAAACATCACGTATATTTATCAAATTAAAACCAAACCGAAATATTTTTTCGCCGATACACTTTATTCCTATAAATGCTTTTATAAAACACAAGCTAAGCTCAACTTTGGTGTGCAGTTTGTAGAAAATAAAGAGTGGAATTTGTAATGAATATGATATATGCAGTGGTATAAGTTTTTATTATTTTTCTTCTTTTTTTTTTCAATAAATTTATTGATAAAAACATAGATTTTAACGAATTATATAAATCATCAATTCTACAGGAAACATTTATGATACAATATATTTTCTTGAACTAGAGTTTTGTGAAATATACAGTGGTGGCTAAAATTATTAGAACACCAAGCATATTTAAATGATTTTAATAATTTTCATTCAGTTAACCATTTAAATACCTATAAAACAGTTGGAATGTCTCCGAATATCATCATTACGCTTTAAAAACTAAATAACAAAGCCATACGTTGGGAACTCGCCCCAAGTCGCCCTTTTTTTATGTTACACCACCGATTGAAAAATCTAAAAAATCTTGCCCCTTTTAGGATCAAAGTGTCATAACGTTAAATATTTTAAGCCTCTCCCTACAAAAGTATATATATTCTGAAAGGAAATTTCCTGAGGATGTCAAAACTGGCATTCACAACAACACAGGGTTAAGTAGTTACATCTTATGTGGGGATTTTTAAATTATTTTTGAAGGGCCCCAAATATTTAATTCAGTGCCCCTATTTAAGTCCCCCGTTCCAATGACCCTTAATGTTTCAACATATTTGAATTGCTCATGAAATTTCCTTTAAAAAAATATACATTTACAAGGAGTGTTTTCATTAAATGAAAAAATAGTCTTAACCTTCAATGTGCATGGTTGTTTTGGTCATCTCACGACCAAGAATGGGGGCGAATCCACCCTCCCCATTTGACCAAATTTTCTGAAACTTAGCATGTATTTGATGTATATTAGAATAAATAAGACTGCTAAGTTTCATACTTCTACCTCAAATACTTTTTGAGCAATAAGCATATGTAATTGGCATTTTACTTTTTTGCATTTGGACTACATGTTCAATAGACAAGTCTATAGGGAAACCAAAAGCGCATAGCGCAACTGTTTTTAATGCTGCGCATTACCAGATGGTCGAAACTATATAAATTTGGTTATATGTAAGACCCTATACTGAAAGTCATGAAAGCTCATGGCACACAAAAGATATCTTTAATCTGATTTTGGCAAATGAACTAGGGCATTTTGATAATCTTTTAGGTTCAGGTGTTCTAATAATTTTGGCCACCACTGTATAGAACGCTTTAGTTTTACAACCTTTTTCGACTTCTTAAATGATCATAAATCATTCTCTTGAATACACTGAAAACAGATAGTTAATGAAAATTCTCTTTCGGTTTTCTGCTTGAATAAAAGTTGAATAAATATGCATATATAATCAGAAAATTGAGAATTCTAAAATGTTTGCTTACTAATTAATAACCTTAAATCAAAGTGGATTCATAACCTTAAATCAAAGAAAATTTTATTTCGTAGAGCATCTGTACATTGTCACCAAATCTTAACCAAAACAGTTTCGTTTGTTTACAGTTTAAAATCAAAGAAGTATATTTATTAAGAATAAAAAGAGTGAGTTGCTTTATCAACATTACTTTTGGAGGGGTAATACACTTTGAACTCAACATTTCATATAAATGGTATACGAAATAGATTCAAACCATAGTATAACGGAGAAAAAAAAACCACTTCAGTCTGTAAAAAGAAGGAAAAAGGGTGCAAGCAGGGAAAAAGATAATTTAGGTAAAAACGATACGTATATTTATCATACTAAAACGGAATAATTTCTTTCCGATACACTTTATTTCCTATAAATTTCTTCTGTAATACACAAGTCAAGCTTAATTTGGGTGTAGAAAATAAATTGTGGAATTTGTAATAATACCATGTTTAAGTTCTTAGAGCGTCATAGTGCTAGGAGATTCATTATTGAAGAACATGCAAACTTTTTCGTTCGGTGGCTTCGCTCCCTCATACAAGAAATAAAAGTTCATTCCTCAAGGGGTGACATCATACATCCCCTTCATTGCAATACTTTTTTTGTATGCCGTGTTATAGTTTCAAAATGCTCACTTTTACGAATGAAATCAAATAATTTTCACGCTCGGTTGTTGCTCTCTCTCTCTCTTTCTCTCTCTCTCATTTCAATAATAGAAATTGTTTTCTTTCATTAGTTGAAAAGACTTACTTTCACCATTTTAATTCTAATAAACATAAAATGGCACTACTTACCCACATCGTGACGAGCTCGGTTGCGTATAGAACCAGAAACAGAAGGCGATGGACCTTGTATACTGAAGGGTTAAACCAACTTGTGATGATGATTATAGAGCAGGGGATAATAATTACAGGTGCACGTATTCACACCCAACTCAGCCTCAGTGCGATCATACTTCTCCCCTCTCTAGTCAGAATTGTATTGATTAATTAAATAGAGGGCCGACAATGAAACGTATGATGTTGGCTCGATATGAGTTGACAAGTACTGCTACGTGTCTTCTATTCAATATTATAAATTCACACCACAGGAGTTTTTTTTTTTTTTTTTTTTTTTTTTTTT